>CM070712.1:64001385-64672879 GCA_036346275.1 Otatea glauca
TTTATTTATCCTAACAGATACTCTGATGAACACTAGGCATATGGACCACCTATTGGTTTTCTCACCTTGTTATCATACCCTGATGTGACCATCTCCTCTTCTGCTGCAGCAAAGCATTTGATCTGGGTGTTGTTCTTCCGCATCAATCTGCCACCATATCCAACACCCTGTATCCATCTTATGATAACACCATCATAGCTTGTAGAGAGTATAGTTCTTGGGTGACTTTGAGGAAAAAAGGCCAAAGCACTAACAGTCTTCAAATGTCCTGCAAATGTTACTGGCTCTTTGTCTGGATTGCTTGTGGAGAAAAGATTAAATGTTCCACCAAGAGAGACTGTCACAAGATAATCATTCTGCCAGAGGCAACCCACAAGCATGTCATCTACACCACCTGTACCAGGACAAACCAAAGTTCTGTTCAGTTTCCCACTTGCGTCCTCCATGATATCCCATACTTTGGCAGTTTTATCAGCAGAAACCGTTAGAACCTAAAGGTATGGGCAAATAAAGAGATTAACATTAGAACGGATACACAATGCCAAACATATGAAATTACTTAGATTGAGACACATAGATTGATAGATAGCAAGCATACATTATTAAGGGAATAAAAGGTTGAAGTGCCATGCAAGCTAAAAATTGCACAGACAAAAATTGGATTAGAAGTTAAGAGACAAAATGATGCACATCCTAGTTAAGAAAATCACGTAACTTACAGGCTAGATCATTCTAGGATCTAGGTGGAAAGCAAACATTTTTCAGATAATCCATCAGCAATTAAGGTAGGTAGATCATGTTTTATGAACAACAACGTTATGTCCTGCGAACTACATTTTCTGAATCTATGGTTGGCTCTTTAATCATGACTAATGAAGGAACTTTACACCTAGACCAAGACCAAACTTGATGGACCAGAAACTAGAGACGTTCAGTACAGATGGTACAAGGATTAATAACAGGGAACAGCTAATAATAAAAATGTACTTGTTTACTGTCAGGACTCCAGCTAACAGCATATATGCTCCCTGTGTGACTGCCTTCACTGGACAGCTCTCAATCTTTTCTCCAGTTTTGCCATCGATATTAAACCCTTCTTATCTGAACTCACACTGATAAACTTACTTCCATCAGGAGAATACCGTATACAGTTAACAAAGTTCGAGTGATCCCTGAAATTTAAAGGACACAGACAAATGTGAAATATATATCAAGAAGTGCAAGAAAGGAAATAAAATTAAAAGATGAAGCATAAGTTCAAAAACAAATGACAACTAAAATAAGTATAAAGTATTTATGAAAAATGTAGCCAACATGATTCCTACATAGCCTGTACATCAATAGAAACGGTTCTACTACAAATGCAGAGACTAGAGAGCAATACGGAGAATCTAATTACTCTAATGTATATCATCTTCTGCTGTCATACTTAGCGTAAATTCAGTTCATTGGATTCAGCTGTCACAAAACTTAAAGCTCAACAAGAAAAATGCTATTTCTATGTATTCCACAAAGTAAACCCAAAGAGAAAAATGTCATCACCAGTGTCAGAAAACATATGCTATAATAATCAAAATTCAGGGGGCTCTAAAACTAAGGCTACTGATATGCTAACAGAAACCACCTTACGCTTTTTCCTCGAGTGTTCAGCACCTCAGCTCAGATAAGCAAAGTTATATGAGGTTAGGATTAGATATTGCTATGCAAAGCTAGACAAGCAAAGTAAATTTATAAATAGGATAGGTTACACTACTGTTTGCATATGCAGGTTCAAAAACAACATTAATTCTGACAGATGTCCCTTTTAGTTTGATGCGTGCGTACCTAATGCATATTAAGTAAATATCTGGTCCCTATGCAAAAAGCCAGGAAATTTGAAGCAAACAAACCTTGGGAGCAGAAAAACTGCAACACAGTTTTAGTAGGTGTGAAAGCGATAGACTATGAATGGCAATAATCATTGCTGAGTGCTGACCTTATGGAATGCTTGAATTTAAATGGCGGGCCCTCGTAGAAATTTGCCAGAAAATCTTCACCACATGTCACGATCCGAAATGGTCGTGTTGGCTTAAAATCGCAGCTCAAAACCCTTTTTGAGTGCCCGTCAAACTCACCAACAGTGCTGCCAGAGTCCCACCTGCACATTTCAAAGAACTTTAATACCAGAAATGAGAAAACACACATTAGCTTCATGATATAAATTAACCCCTGGACTTCCAGGATAGCTGCAGGGGTGACATGCTCATCTGGTGCTAACAAAATCATTATGATCATCAATTACTACTCGGAGAATTGATGTTTAGTCTAATGGAGTACCAATTGCAGGTGGTCCTTCTAATCTAACGGACAAACAATACTGAACACGTAAACATGGAATTGTCCATGGATTGAACCTGTTAGCTTTTGTGTGTTCCAATTTTAATCACAAGAATCCAATCCTAAAATTCCTCATCCAATTACAAAAACTCCGACATCTTCTATTTCCACCACCAAAAATAAGGGTGGAGGAGGAAGGCTATTCTCGTTCTATAATCCCCATCGTTGTCCATTTCTGAAATGACCTCCTGTCGCCACATCACCCGATAATGGCTACAACAAATCCGATTCCTCTAATGATAACATTCTATCTCTCCACATCCTGATCACAGCTATTCCACAAAGGGAAAAGGGAGGGCACCATTCGCTTCCCCCAATCCCCAAATCCTTCGAACGAGATCGAGATGGAAGGGCAGCGTGTACGTGTGTTTCGCTTACATGAAGGCGCGGACGAACGACTTTCCCTTGCCATCCCCGGAGACCACAATGCGGAGGCCATCGGGTGACCAGCGGAGGTCGTCGACGCGGCCCGAGAGGGGGCGGAACTCGGCCTTGAGGGCGCGGTCGCCGTAGCGGCCCCAGACACGGACGCAGCCGGATGCGTCGGCGGAGGCGACCCACTCGCCGTTGGGGGAGAAACGAGCGACGGTAGTGGGGTAGGCGTGGTCGGGGTAGACCCAGGCATCGAGCGGCGCGTCGAGGCGGCGGATGATGACGCTGCGGCCGGTGCAGTAAGCGATCGTGTCCGTCTTGAGGTCGCCCGCGAGGAGGATCCCCCGGCCTCGCTCCGTCGCCGGCGAGCACGCGTACGTCTCCAGCAGCTGGGCCATTCCCTCTCTCTCTCTCGCCCTTGGTTTGATCTGAGGTCGCGAGTGGGAGAGGAGTTCAGGAAGCGGAGGTGGCGGTTGTACTTGTACGTAGCGCCGCGCAAGCCATAAATGAATAATGGAGTAATGTATGGAATAAAATGAAGTAACGGGATTCTGTTTGGCATGAATATGTTGGGGTTGACATATCGTTTGCTTGAGCTAGCTTGTTTGCTTGTCGTTGTACTATAACGTAGTCCAATTGGGAAGTTCTTTGGATTGAGCTCTTTGGGCTAATAAGTTTTTCGAAGCGAGTGGCACCCTGTGTTAACGATTAGATATGTTCCTATGAGAGAATGTTTTATGATGCTATATAAGTAGGTAACACATTCTTATATAACGCTCTGGTATGAATAAAGAGCATATGTACAGTTGGGCAGAGTAATTAGCTTCTATATAATGGTCTGTAATTGATGTTTTTTCGAAATTTAATAAGTACGTATTGCATTTTTATATAATGCTCTGGCATGGCTAAAGAGCATAAGTATATTTGCATAGAGCAATTATTTTGTATATAACGATGTCCTACCGATGTTTTTCAAAATGTAAAATAACTTGCAGTATAGGGAGATATGCGTCGGCCTGCTATATTTGAGCGAAAGACGCAACGTGCAGGTGTTCTCTGATGGATAACATGCATATACACCGACATAGAAGTGTTATCTAGCAAATAGAATTATAGATCTAGCAACAAAGATAGAGGCACAGCCTTTAAGTGAGCGCAGGACGTAAGGTATATATACAACTACCGTTATAGCTTATTTTGGTTGGAGCTGGACGACTGATGCCGCTATCATGTATTGGAGCACACTGGTTGGAAGCAAACCGAGTGACAGCCGTGTTGTTTATCTTGGTATGCTAATGGGAGTGGTCTATGATTTGGACGGATAATGTTGTAAAGAGAAAATACGATATATAGAGGAAAATAGAAGGATATCTCGGTAGATTATATAGATTTATAATCTTACAACAATAGTTCACATATGGTGAGTGCAACAGAATAAATACATTGTTGTCCAAACTACTTGCCATATGGCCTGTACAATAGGGGAAGCGAAGGGTTTCATTAGAAGGAGAACACAAAATAATTCTGCATTAGCTAGAACAGAGCAAGGCATATGAGGCGTTGTCGGCGCTTTCTAGGCGCAGAAGTAAATTTAATAAGTCTAGGGGTCGCGCTCCACTCCCTGAATGGCTAGACTCGTGAGTCCAAGATGTATACCTTCTGGCCGAAAGTCCCTACCCGATTCGGATGGTCGTATTGTATTGCTTTTGCACTATGTTTTTACTGCAGCGAGGCCCTAAATGACTTAGTCTCCTCGTGTTCGATGTCTCCTCTCCTCTCGCTCGCCTCCTCGCTAATCGTTTAGCCCCCGCCTCCTTTTATACGTAAGGAAGGGGCAGTTACATCGAGAGTTGGGAGGAAGAGCAAGGTGACCCACGCTAGGAGCTCCGGTCCTTCGCCCCGTGGACCGGTCGCCACTGCCTTGCCCATGCCGGGTTGGTAGCCTTAGTGGTCGGGGAGGTTAGGTATTCCCGAAATGGCGTATTTGCCCTCTCGTGACTCTTGCGACGCCGACGCCGAGGTGCGTGATGTTGGTGCCGCCTCGGAGCGCGTCTTCAGATCTTGTCGTGATCGGTTGATGGGCCGGAAGCTTTGTCTTCTGCAGCCACCAGATCTTCTTGGGAAGGAGCCACCGCTTTGTATAGTCGCCCGATTGACCTCATTCGGGGTGCGTGGCGGTAGGTCGATGAGGACTGACACGCGGCACTCGGTGTCCGCTCACCTTGGTTCGGTTGAGTCGGGAGATCCCGCCCGCCAAGAGGGTCCGGAGCGCTGTCTGCCGGATTCGCTTCCCGGCCGGTCGGGAGCGGATGTCTTGGCGCGTCTTGCAGCGATTCGGTTGGCGGCGGCCGGCGCTGACCGTTAATGGGGATATGCTTGAGGCCACGGCTCGCCGCTCGTCATGGGGTATCCTTTTATTAGTATTCGTCAAGAGTCCCGAACTCCCGAGCGATTTGGCAGATTCGGTTGGGGTTGAACTTGGACGAAAGTGGTGGCCGGGCTCGTCGGTCGGTCCACCGATCCGGTTAAGCGATTTCCGTCGGTGTGCTTCATTGATCCGACGGCTGTCCCGAGTTTGGCCGGGGCATTTGAACCACGGGGCTTTACTCACCTCATTGCACATGCCGAGTATAGTTTGGCTACTACCGCTCGTCTTCTTGATCGCTTGGGTTTACGTGAAGGATGCTTCGCTTTCCAAGACCCGCATTTACTCGAGACGCTTAGCCTCCTTCGTCCGGATATATATATATATGTGCTACTGTAGCTTGCTTGAAGGGGATGAGAGCTCTTTCTTTTGTTCTTTCAAATGGCTTCAGACACCTCTAGTCTTTAGCTTCGCGATGGTGTTGCGGTGGAAGAAGAAGATCCTCCGCCGAAGCTTTGGGCTGAGTTCGACCAGCGATGGCCGAGCTTAGGAGGAAGAAGTCTGCGCCCGTGACGCCGCTTCGTTGACGCCCGCCGAGGCCGCCCGAGGCTCGAGGTGGTAAGGGGGCCCTTCGAGGCGATGGCGCAAGGCGCCGACCGTAGTTGGCGCGGCCGCGTCGATGTCGGTGAACAGCGGAGGAGGCATCGGCGTGTTACTTGCGCGCGGCGGTGTCCGTCGACCGAGCAAGGGCCTACAAAGATGCCGTCGGTGCCACCGATGCCGCACGGACGTTTGATAGGTTCTAGGCGTGGGTAGAGTCCGCCGTGGTGTAGCGTGGCCACTCTTGTATCCGCTTGCATGTGTAAAGTCGTGTAAGTTTGAGCTGTTGGCCTATAATGAAATTTTCTTTTCTTTATGAAAATATCTTTGCGATGAGTTTGCTTTAATTTTAATCGTTGTGGGCGGCGCCTTGGTGGCGAGGCGGACCGGATGCCTCTGTGAGGTTCGTGTCCAGAGTGCTCGTTTAACGTCGTAGCTAAACAGGTGTCTTGGTGGCGAGGGACGCACGGATGCCTCTGTGAGGTTCGGTGTCCGAGTGCCTTGGTCGGCGGACGACCGGCGCCTCTGTGAGGTTACGGTGTCCGAGTGCCTTGGTCGGCAGACGCGGCCGGATGCCTCTGTGAGGTTCGGGTGTCCAAGTGCCTTGGTCGGCGGGGCGACCGGATGTCTCTGTGAGGTTCGGTGTCCGAGTGCCTTGGCCGGCGGAGACGGCCGGATGCCTCTGAGGTTCTCGTGTCCGAGTGCTCGTTTAACGTCGTAGCTAGACAGTGCCTTGGTCGGCAGGGACGACCGGATGCCTCTGTGAGGTTCGGGTGTCCGAGTGCCTTGGTCGGCAGGGACGACCGGATGCCTCTGTGAGGTTCGGGTGTCCGAGTGCTCGTTTAACGTCGTAGCTAGACAGTGCCTTGGTCGGCGAACGGCCCGGATGCCTCTGTGAGTTCGGTGTCCGATCGCCTTGGTCGGCAGGACGACCGGATGCCTCTGTGAGGTTCGGTGTCCGACCGCCTTGGTTGGCGAGGATGACCGGATGCCTCGTGAGGTTGGTGTCCGAGTGCTCGCTTATCGTCGTAGCTAGACAAAGCCTTGGTCGGCGAGGACGGCCGGATGCCTCTGTGAGGTTCGGTGTCCGAAAGTGCCTTGGTTGGCGGGACGACCGGATGCCTCTGTGAGGTTCGTGTCCGAGTGCTCGTTTATCGTCGTAGCTAAACGGTGCCTTGGTCGGCGGGGACGACCGGATGCCTCTGTGAGGTTCGGTGTCCGAAAGTGCCTTGGTTGGCGGACGACCGGATGCCTCTGTGAGGTTCGGGTGTCCGAGTGCTCGTTTATCGTCGTAGCTAACGGTGCCTTGGTTGGCGAGGACGACCGGATGCCTCGTGAGGTTCGGTGTCCGAGTGCCTTGGTTGGCGTGGCGACCGGATGCCTCGAGAGGTTCGGTGTCCGATCGCTTTGGTCGGCAGGACGGCCGGATGCCTCGTGAGGTTCGGGTGTCCGAAGTGCCTTGGTCGGCGGGGCGACCGGATGCCTCTGTGAGGTTCGGGTGTCCGAGTGCTCGTTTAACGCGTCGTGAGCGGGACGTGAGTGCTCGCCACCGTCGTGGCCGGACGTGAGTGCTCGTTCACCGTCGTGGCCGGGCGTGGGGCATCCTTCTCGAGTCCTCGTCGTGGCGAGGGTAGCTGCGAGAGGAATGGCCGCCTATCCCACATGTATACCCCATCCGCAGTGTGGGACTGGAGGGGATGGCGGCGCGTTTACTGCGTTGGTTTGAGCGCCGTGCTCGTGGAGCTAATAGCGGGTAGTCCGTGGGTCTGGGAGGTCCCGCCTGGGGGACCCTTCCGAGCGGACGGTCCCGCAGTAGGGTGTCCCGCCTGCGCGTGGGCGACCCATAAAAACCTTTATCTACTCAATCCCAGATGGACTCTAGGTCGTCAGCACCACCCAGAGCAGACAATGGTGCCGCTCATTGATGAGCTCCGGGAGAGTGTGAAGTATGGTCTCGGACGCGAGTAGAGGTGATTAGGCCGTCACCGACCTAACCGAGGGCCCACCGGGGCTCACCTCATACCGCCTTGCTCAAGTTTTCTTTGGGCGGCCTTATACCCATCCGCGGGTAGGCCTTTTGAACCTGACTCCTCATTGGGCCTGGCGCAAGCCACAAAGCTTTGCGAGCCTTGGGGCCGCGCTGCCCAAGGGCTTCTCGCGCGCCGGAGCAACTGCTCCGCCTAAAGCGAGAGACCGAGGTTACGGACACGTTGTTCGGGGCGTCTTTATGGCCCTTTGTCGCCGACAAGACGAGGATTAAAAGCGGAGTGGTATTGGAAACCGGAGTTACCAGTGGGCGCGACAGGCGAGGGTGGTCGCGACGCCGCAGCAACGGCGCTGCTTGGCCGGCGTTCGCCGTCCTCTATAAATACGCGTTGGGTGCTTTCGAGTGGTCACGCTTTCTTGCCTTCTCCGCTCGCCTCAAACAAGAAAAGCACCAGAGAGCTAAGGAAAGAAAACCTCGACCTTTCTTTCTCACCTTCCGATCGTCTCCCCGTGAAGATGTCGTGGCGGAGTGCTCGCGCGCAGACAGCCGGCGCTTCGGCTTGGTGAAGAAGGGTTTCCTCATGCCGCAGACCTTTCCTACCGGAGGGTGCCGACCGGGCTGCCACCCCGCCGCGGGCGACGAATCGTAGTGCCCGCCTCGTTCTTCGAGCGGCTTTGGCTCGCCATTGCACCCGCTCGTCCGGGGCTGTTGTTTCATTACAAGGTGGAGTGCACCATCTCAACCCCAATGGGGTCCTCCACATCGCCATCTTCATCACGCTGTCGCGGCCTTCTTGGGGATCGAGCGCGCCGGGCGTTGTGGAGGCACTTCTTCCGTGCAAGGCTCGAAGGACGAGCCGTCGACGCCGCGACGCCCTGGTGGCTCGCCTCCGCCTTCGCCCGGCCGGAGCACGGAGTACTGGAGGTAAAGCTGCCCTCGTCCAACAAGGGTCGGCGTTCAATGGCTCCACGTTCAAACATCGGCGGCGCCCCTCGCTTCACCGGCGAGCTTCCCATGGTGGAGGAGCGGTGGAGCTGGGCGCCAAAAGAGGGAGAAGAACTTGGCTATCAATGTTAGGCGCACTTGTGAGGATAGGAGTGTTCTAGACCGGCAGGATCTTTCCACTCGGGCACTTCCTTCTTCCGCAAGTGCTACTTAGCAACCATAGCCGCCGGGCGAGGTAGTAACACTTGGGTTGAGAGGGTTACCGCTCGAGATGGACCTCATGACCGATCGGGTCACGTGCCCTCATAAGCGCGTGGGATAGCCGAGTTCGTGCGGGGAGGAGTGTTCCTGCCGACCCAAAGGTCACTCACTCGGTACTTCCTTCTTCCGCGAAGTGTTAGCAACCATAGCCATGGGCGAGGTCGTAGCACTTGGGTCAAAGGGTTACCGCCGAAGGACCTTGTGGTCGGTTGGGTCATCAACCAGCATAGCGCCGATCGAGCGACGCACTGAACGGGCGCCGGCAAGGGCAGCCCGAGTCGTCGCATGGCGACCAGTGCTCGGAAGGAAGAAAGTAAAGAGCATGCTAGGAAGAGGAAAAGAGTTTAGGATAGAATCGCCTTAACTTTTCTATATTCCATGCATTTGGAAGGATGCGACCGTCGGTGTCCTTGAGCCGAAGGTGCCAGTAGGAGGATCTGCACGACGGTGAAGGGCCTTCCTGAGGCGGCGATACTTGTGCTTATCCTTGCCGGTTCGGACCCGACGCAGACCACGGTCGCCAAGATTGAAAGACCGCCTCGAACTCGGGCGGGTATGGTAACGTCGCAGAGCTTGTTGATATCCGCCGATCGCCAAGACGGCCACGCGCATCGCCTCGTCGATCCGGTCGACGGAGTCTTGTTGTCGGCGAGCCCCGAGCCTCCTCGAGCTTGCGGTCTTGGGGCGCCATACTCCGTGTGCATCGGCAAGGCGGCCTCGAGACCGTGATACCATAAAGAACGGTGTGAACCCGTCGCCGGGTCGGCGTGGTCCGTAGACTCGAGAGGATCGAGGTAGCTCGTGCCGCCCGCGCCGCCCGCCAGTGCTTGAGCCGATCAAGATCCGCGGCTTGAGCCCTTGAAGGATCATGCCGTTTCTGCCGCTTCGACACAGCCGTTGGTCCGCGGATGGGCCACGGCCGCCTTAATCGACGCGGATGTTGAAGTCATCGCGAACTCGAGGAATTCCTTCCCGTGGAATCGCGTTCGTTGTCGGTGATGATGGAGTTTGGGACTCAATCGAAAGACTATGTCGCGAAGAAGATGGCCGCTTGTGCCGACGTGACGCTTCGGACGGCTTGGCCTCTATCCACTTGGTGAACTTGTCCACCGCGACGAGCAAATGGGTAAAGCCCGGGCGCTTTCTTGAAAGGCCCGACCGATCGAGCCCCAAACCGCAAAAGGCCACGTGATGGGATTATGCGCAAGGCTGGAGGCGGATGTGTCCGCTCGGCAAAGAATTGGCATCCTTCGCGGTGCGTGTGATGCGCTCTGCGTCGGACACGGCGGTCGGCCAATAGAAACCTTGCGAAAGGCCTTTCCCACCGGAGATCGGGCGCAACGTGGTGACCGCAAATTCATTGTATGTCGTCCGATGGTTGTTTTCCTTGGTCGGCCGAATGCACTTTTTGAGGACCGGAGGCTCTTTTGTAAAGGTCTGGACCGATCGGGACGAAAGACTTTGCTCGCCGGGCGAGGCGCCGCCTCGGTCGGCCTCGGAGGAAGCGACCCGTCATCAAACGATCTATGAATGGCTTTCTCGGTCGGACTCGGTTGCTAAGTGACGCCGTGGCTCGACCCGACCAAGTCACGCTCGATCGCGGCGTGATCCGGGCGACCGTGCTAGGTAGGTCGGGGACCGTTCGGCCACCGCCCACTGGATGGAAGGTCGCAGGAGGTCGCAGACGAAGATCCGGCGGGGCCGGTCACTGGAGGCCGATTGGCGGTAGGTCTGCCGCTATTGTAGCGTCGGTAGCTATGGTGAAGCTCAAGCCCTTGAACCGCGACTTCGAGCTCGCGCTTTCGACGAAGACGCGCCATACAGGCGTCTCGGGGCTCGCGCCTTCATGACTTGGTCGACGACAAGCTTGGAGTCCCCGTGGACGTAAGTCGGCGAGCACCGAGGTCGGCAATGATCCGAGACCGCTGACGAGGGCCTCGTGATCGACAACGTTGTTGGTGGCGTCAAGCGCACCGATGGCGTCTTCGAGCTTGTTCCCAAGTGGGAGATGATGACAACTCCAATACCGCGCCATTCTTGTTGTAAGACCCATCGAAGTACATTGTCCAATGACTCGGGTCTTCGATCACCGGTGGTGCACAGGTTTCGTCCACTCGACGACGAAGTCGCTAGGGCTCGCGATTGATCGCCGTCCGAGGACGTATGTGATGTCGTGGCGGCCGAGCTCGAGTGCCCACTTGGCTATCCTTCCCGAGGTCCGCGGTTGCGGACGATCTCGCCTAACGGGACGTGGTCACCACGGTGATGTTGTGCCGATCGAGTAGTGGACGAGCTTTCTCTTCGCAATGAGCACCGCGAGAAGCTTCCAGTACTGTGGGTACGAGTCTTGGACTCGGAAAGGACCTCGCTAATGAAGTAAATCGGCCGTTGTATCTTAAGTTCGCGGCCTTCTTCCGCCGCTTCCACCACGAGGGCCGCGGACGACTTGGGTAGTGGCGGCGTAGAGGAACACGGCTCCCCGGTGCCGGGCGACAGATCGAGGCGAGGACAGAAGGCCTTCAGCGGGTGAGGGCCTCCCGAGCTTCGGGGTCCAACTAAAGCGGTCGGATCTCTTGAGTAGCTCAGTAGAGTGGCATTCGCGCTCGCCGAGGCGAGACACGAAAGCGCTCAAAGTCGCTAGGCATCCGGTCACCTCTGACCCCCTTGGGGTTCTTGATTGGGCCCATCCTTGCGATTGCTAATATCTTCTCTGGTTGGCCTCGATGCCTCGCCGGAGACAATGAAGCCAAGGAGCTTCCTTTGGGGACCCCGAAACGCATTTCGAGATTGAGCTTTATGCGGAATCGTCGAAGGTTCGCAAAGGTCTCTTCCGTCGGGGACAAGGTCGTCGGCCTTCTTGGTTTTTACGACAATATCGTCGACGTACACCTCAACGTTGCGGCCGATCTGGTTATTGAAGCACGTTTGCATACATCGCTGGTATGTAGCGCCCGCGTTCTTTAGGCCGAACGGCATCGTAGCGTAGCAGAATGAGCCGAACGGGGTGATGAAGGAAGTCGCGAAATGGTCGGACTCCTTAGCGCAATCGGTGGTAGCCCGGTAGGCATCCGTAGAAAGAGAGGGACTCGCGACCTGCGGTGGAGTCGATGACTTGGTCGATGCGGGGCAAAGGGAACGGATCTTTGGGACATGCTTTGTTGAGACTCGTATAGTCAACGCACATCCTCCATTGCCCATTTTTCTTTTTACAAGTACAAGGTTGGCTAGCCACTCGGGTGGCGCACCTCTTTACGAACCCCGCAGCCCGAAGTTTGGCGATCTCTCCCTATGATCCCGCGCTCTCCTCGCCGAGCGGCGCAGCGTTAGGCGGCCGGCTTTGAGCCCGGTCGGATGCTCAAGGAGTGCTCGGCGACTTCCTTGGGATTCCCGGCATGTCGGAGGACCTCCATGCGAAGACGCCTTTGTTGGTGCGGAGGAGTCGACGAGCGCTTTCCTATTTGGCGGGAGCGTGGTTCGATCCGCACGGCCTTGGTCGGATCACGTGGATCGACCGCGACCTCCTTCGTGTCCTCGGCGGACTTGAAGGATCCCGCCCCCGACTTGCTGGACTCAGGGGCGGATTCGGAGGCTTCCCTCCTGAGGTTGTCGAGCTCGGCAGACGCGATGACTGTCGAGGCAAGCTCACAACCTAACTGCGCTTTCGCGATTGTAGGCAAGCCGAAAAACGATGCCACGGTGATGACTCCCCGTGGCCCTGGCATCTTCAGCTTGAGGTAGGCGTAGCTGGGGACCGCCATGAACTTGGCGTAACATGGCCTTCCCAGGATGGCATGGTAAGAACCGGGGAAATCCACGACCTCAAAAGCGAGGGTTTCGGTGCGGAAGTTTCCGGTTCCCCAAAGGTAGCGACAGGTCGATCCGCCTGAGTGGATGGGCTCTTGGCGTGAATGACGCCATGGAAGGGCGCCTTGCGGGTCGGAGGGTTGAGCGCGGATCCCCATAGCGTCGAGCGCCTCGACGAGGATGTTGAGGCCGCCTCCGTCCATGAGCACCTTTGAAAGGCGCTTCTTCCCACGACGGCCGACCACCAGGGTATCTCCCGGTGTGGAACGTGGTCGGGTGGTCGGTCCGATCAAAGGTGATCGGAACTCCGACCACCGGAGGTATTGGGGGCGCATGGCGCGACGGTATGGACCTCGCGATAAGCGAGCTTGAGCTACGCTTTGCCGGCATAGCGGCCGGTCCTCCAAAGATCATGAGGCGGCCGTCGGGTTCGAGGAACTCGCCGTCGCCTTTTCTCTCGCGACCGCGGGGGCGCAGCAGCTTCTTCCTTGCCACGCGGCGTTGCGGGATGCCGGAGAGGTAACGCCTCGACCTCGCAGATCCGGTATTGTGCTTGACGGAGAACCCGTGGTTTGGCGCGGGCCGCCCATCAATTTCTCGGTGGTCGGGCGCGACGGCCGGTCGCACTGCCGCTGGCGTATGGGCGGACGGCGGTGGCGACCACTTGGGCTCGCGGATCTGCTTCCGCGCCGCCCGCTTGTCGGAGCGGTCGGAAGGGGACCCGATCGCGACGCCGGGTTCTGGCTGGGCCTTTCCTCCTCGAAGATGGCCCCCACCTCCTCGCCGAGGCGTGTTTGGTGGCGATATCGAGGAGCTCCTTGGTAGTTCGGGCTTGAGATGCCCTAGTTTGTGTACCAAGGCCTTGCAGAGGTGCCAGATGAATGCTCCCACGACATCGGCGTCGGAGATGTCGGGAGCTTGTTGCATCAAGGAAAACCACGGATGTAGTCCCGGAGGGTTTCGGTCGCTGCTTGCGCCTTCAGTCCAGGAATTTCGTGGCGCTTGTAAGTGCCCTGGAAGTTGCCGACGAAGAGGGCCTTCAAGTCGGTCCAGTCCCTGATGGTTTTGGCCGGCAAGTACTCGAGCCAGGCTCGGGCCGAGTCTGCGAGGTAGATGGGAAGGTATTGGATGATGAAGAGGTCATCCGTTGCTCCTCCCGTCCGGCATGCGAGCCGGTAATCTTGAGCCGTACACCGGGTTTGTGGTCCCGTATTTGGCAATGTTGGTAGGCGCTCGGACCGGCGGGAAGTCCGCTGGCGGATCCCCGGCGAACGCCATGATCCAGACCGCCGGGGCTCGGGCTGCGGTGGTGGTGCCCGCCGCCAACCCGTGAGTGGGCGGCCTCTCGCCATCTTTCTCCGCGCCAAGGGTAGCGCGAATGTCGTAGGCATCACCGAGGCGTTAGCGCCGGGCGCCGCGAGGCCTGTTGGCTCACGCGCGCGGCGACGCTTGTGTGCGGACCCATCCGGCCAGACACGCAGACGGCCCGGTGGTTGCGAGGTGGCTCCGGGCGATAGGAGCCTGAGGCGTGCATGTGCCGTGACGGTCGCGTGCTCTACCACCCGGAGGTTTTGGTAGGTGGCCTTGGCCTCCGGGTCGGTCGGCTCCGCTTTGATCGCGTGGGGAAGAAGTGAGGACCGTCGGACCTTCCGCTGCTTTGGGTGTGCTCGACGCCGCCGCGTGCTTGGCCGCCAGCACATCGCGGGCCTCGAGCCCTCCCGCTCCAGTTGGCTCGAGCCGGCCGAGCTTCGATTCTTCGCTCCTCCAACTCTTTGCGCTGTTGTTGGAGCTCTGCGGCGGGTCTCGAAAGGCGTTCAAGACGCTGTGGCGGCACTCCTCCTCCTGCGCTCGAGTGCGCCGGACAGAGGCCCGCGGCCGCGAGGGCCACGGGCAATCGACGGTGCCGCCATGTTGCACTCGCGAGTGCCGCATGGCAAGGTACTCCGTGTCGAGCCGAGTCACGTCCGAAGAGTCTTCCAAGATTCGTGGATGGAGGCCGGCAGTAGCCACCATCGCCACCGGGCGCGAGCCTACGGGGTGACATGGTCACCGCCCGGCCTACGGAGTTTTCGCCGACCGTGGCGAGCACTCCTCGGGTTCGGCCGGGGCTGCAGGCGCCTAAGCCGAGCTTAGCGGTCGCGCGGAGAGGACGCCCAAGCTCGGGGCGCTGTCCTCCGGGGCGGCGGGACGAAGCGTGAGCCCTCCGTCGGGGTGACGGCCGGTCGAGGGAGCCGGGCGGATCCGGTTCCCGTGCGATCATGTCGTCGCGATGGGTGGATGCCATCGTGAGATAAACGGAATCCGGAGATGGTGATGAAGACGCTGAAGCCCCTACCGCGCGCCAACCGCTTGTTTTCTAGAGCGCCGCAAGTAAATTTGTAAGTCTAGGGGTCGCGCTCCACTCCTGAATGGTTAGACTCGTGAGTTCAAGATGTATACCGTTCGGCCGAAAGTCCCTACTCCGATTCGGATGGCCGTATTGTATTGCTTTTTGCACTATGTTTTTCTGACGAGGCCCCTAAATAACTTAGTCTCCTCGTGTTCGATGTCTCCTCTCCTCTCGCTCTCGCTCTCCTCTTGAATCGTTTAGCCCCGCCTCCTTTTATCTGTAAGGAAGGCGGGTTACATCGAGAGTTGGGAGGAAGAGCAAGGTGACCTACGCTAGAGCTCCGGCCCTTCGTCCCGTGGACCGGTCGCCACCCGCCTTGCCCATGCCGGGTCGGTAGCCTTAGTGGTCGTGGAGGTTAGGTATTCCCGAAATGGCGTATTTGCCCTCGTGACCCTTGCGAATCGCCGACGCCGAGGTGCGTGACGTTGGTGCTACCTCGAGGGAGCGTCGCTCGCATCAGACGTGGATCGTTGATGGGCCGAAGCTTTGTCTTCTGCAGTCACCAGATCTTCTTGGGAAGGAGCCACCTGCCTTTGTATAGTCGCTCTGATTGACCTCATTCGGGGGGTACGTGGCGGTAGGCCGATGAGGACCTGACACGCGGCACTCGGTGTCCGTCACCTTGGTTCGGTTGGAGTCGGGGGATCTCGCCCCGCCAAGAGGGGGTCGGGAGCGCTGTCTGGTCGGATTCGCTTCCCCTGACCGGTCGGGAGCGGATGTCTTGCGCGGTCTTGCAGGCGATTCGGTCGGCGGCGGGCCGGGCGCGGCCTGTTGGGCTGGGGATATGCTTGAGGCCGCTGGCTCGTCGCTTCGGGCTGTTGGGGTATCCTTTTTATTAGTATTCGTCAGGCGTGGTATATAGTTACTCATTTTTCTCTAAGCATAATAGCACTGCTCATAGGCTGTACAACAAAATACTGATAGTTGCGAAAGGAGACGTGGAACAAAAGATTTAGCCATTTCTGTAAGTCCTGATGTAGTAGCAAGGCATGGTGGTATGTTCAAAGGCTCACTGTAAGGAAATTATCAATGAACCAGTATAAGACACTGCGGTATTTGATTTGTTTTTTGTGGTAATAATTACTATAGGTGATCAATATACTATGGCATACCTCATCTGCTATATCGCCTTTGATATTAGGGAAGAGCTCCTTTGCAGCATTAGGTTTTTTGGCATCATATATTGCTCTGTAAAGAAACAATATCGGCAATCACAACAGTAAGTAGCTCATATAATACTTTCTTAAAACCTACGAACAGGCAAAAAATATAACTGCTTGTGCCAGACAGAGCGGTTCCTTGTACCATTTTTTGGATGAGCTGGCCAATTCTATTTCTTTAAACATAATAGTTTCTTCATAGCATCTCTTTTCAGAACATGCTGAAGGCGCAGCTTCATGGCCTCTCTTTTCAGAACATGCTGAAGGCGCAGCTTCCTAAGAGGTACAAAAATAACCGCATATAAATAAACATCAGTATTTTGGGAGATATCGTGGGGGCAAACATATTTCTTACCGCTAAATCATCGGTAACTGCTGGTGTTGGAGGAGTAGATGGTACCGCAGTTGCTATAGTAGGAACAGGTGGCGACGGTAATGACATAGGGAAATGCTGTTCACTATGAGGCAGTTCTTCCTGTGGTTCATCATGCATCGACGACGGACCTTTTAGTCTGCTTGGTAAAAGGTGTGCAGTGAGATCTGGTTTGGCTACAACGGAGCGCACACGGAGCGATCCTTCCGACATCTCAACGATGAGCTCATATTTGCGTCCAATAACTGCCTTTATCTCTACTGGAATATATTTTTTTTGCCCTTCGGCGGCCGCAACTAAAAGCATGGGAGGTCTTCCAACTAAATCCGGACCTATATCACCAAAGAACACGAATTCTGCAATGACAGGTTTGTGTTCTTCATCGGCATCAGCATCAGTGGCGTACATGTTTATCCTATATCTGTTTGACAATGTAATGAGCGCATTAGAGCTTATATTTATTACATGTTTATCTTATATCTGTTTGACAACATATGTAGCTTATTAGATCTTATATTTATTCTTAAACTACAAAACATAGATATGTGAGTAGGTGTATGGATTGTATGAAACTGATTGTACTATCATACCTTGGTTCCGCTGTTCTAACACCACATCTTCGGCATTTGTAGCCATCTCCATCCACATAGGTTTTCTTCCAACATGAAAAACATGCTATATACCACCATGGCTGATTCGGCACCAAATCCTTGATAATAAACGCGACCTTGTAAGGTTGTAGCTGTTCATAGCATGATATAAAAGATTAGGAAACAATAAGTGCACGGTAAAGGTAGTCTGTTAGAGGAACGTAAAAGGTTTTATTTTGTTTCCAGACCAAAGATTCGTTAGGTATGAGGTCCAGGAGCTCGCGAACCGTTGTGTTGATTGGATCAATATGAGTACGGGCACCTCCTTGCCATTCAATATGGTGCGGTTAAAATCACCGTACTATTAAGACGGATTATACATAAGGAATGATCTTGGTTTATATGCAAAATCACTAAGATTACTGGGAGCATAGGACTTTTCATATTTTTCACTCAAAAATCCAGAGCTTTATCTTGATAGCCAAAATAATTCTCTCTGGACCAAACTTCTTTTTACAAAGGCGCTCAAAGATCCTAAGTTCAAAATTTTCACCGAGCGTACTCCATGTACGCCGGACCGATATTTTCAGTCCGGCGTTAAGAATTCTTTGATTCTTTTCAACCAAGTATAACTGTCTTCGTCGGACCAATCTGAATTCTTTCTTTAATTTAGTCCGGCATAAGTTATATTTCCTCTACATAAAATTCTAAGTCTGTGTTAAAATTTATCTTAAACCAGAAATACAAAGTCCGATGCAGACCAGAATTCTATGTGTACACCGGACCAACTTTTTCGGTCCGGCGCGAACATGTTTCACTCAGATAAAACCAGCCATTTTCCTATGTACGTCGGACCAGCTTTTTCGGTCCGGCGCAAACTCTATTTGCTGAAACTCAAAAGAAACATATCATGTGTACGCAGGACCAACTTTTTCGGTCCGGCGCCAACGTTATTTGCTGGTACTCAAAAGAAACAAAAACATATGTACTCCGGACAAACTTTTTTGGTCCGGCGCAAGCATTCTCTTGCTGATATCAAAATCAAGCAATGCATATGTACTACGGACCGATATTTTCGGTCCGGCGTAAATAGGTCTCTCTGAGTTCAACAATGCTTCTCAATACTATGTACCCTGGACTAAAATTTTCGGTCTGGCGTGTATATAGTTTGACTTATGGTTCATACACCATAGAATTCTTGCAAAAAGGTAGCAGTTGACCTACCCCATCTAACTAGGGGTGGGCATTTTTAAACCGAAACCGAATTACCGAACCGAACCGAATTAACCGATTATTTCGGTTTATTCGGTTTTCGGGTCGGTTTTTGTTTTGGTATAATTCGGTTTTCGGTGTTCGATTCGGTTTTTGACTTCTAAAAACCGAAATAACCGAATAGCCCACATATAATACCACTTTTATAATATTCTTCCTAAAATTACTAAACAATTCTCATATTCTAATACATTTATGTATATGTTTGGTATATTCACATGTTCTATTATACTTATATTGTAATAATCTATGAATATTGTGTAGGTTTAACCCTACTCTATGTTGCGATATGAGAAGGACTAAATCTAATTTACCTAGTGTTTATTCATATTTCGGTTAATCGAAAAACCGAATTAACCGAATTCGGTTAATTCGGTTCGATTTTTTATTTTGGTCTGAGAAATTCGGTTGCTAGTTTTCAAAAACCAAATTATTTTAAAACCGAAAAACCGAACCGATCAAACCGAAAAAACCGAATGCCCACTCCTACATCTAACCTACCAACCCCCAATGGGCAAATGGCAGGTGTAACGGTGAGCTCTGTTTAGGGTCTATATAGAGCATGCTTGGGTTCTCAAACAAACAGAGAGCTGTTGCACATTCACATCTTTTGATATCCTGCACATCTTTGACATCATTCAAATTATATACAACTCTTTGATCTTTAGAATTCCTGAGCTTCATTTTCATCAAAAGTTTGAGCTTCAACTCAGAAATCACAAATATCCATTCTGAACATTTAGAGTGCTTGCTTAAGCTAAGTCTAGTTTGCATCTAGCTACCGAATCAATAGATGTGGCTTGTGGATAGTCTATTACTCTTGAAACTAGCCGTTCCTAGGCGGTTGGAGAAGTTGTTGGTGCGACCTATTCAACAAAGTGATTGTGGAAGACCACCATCATTTGTGAAAGGTTGAGACTCACCTCACCGGAGTAGTGAAAGAGTCAAGATTGTGGGAAACCAAAAGCTATTGAGATTGGTGCTTGGTGGAGCAATACTGGGAAGTGCTCTAACGGGACGAGGAGTGATCTCTCGAACCTCGGTGAAAATTTTTATGTTCTCCTGTGTTTGTTTTATTGCTCATTATTCTCTTATAGTGTCTCATTCAAATTCCCTTTCTTACAAAGTCTTCTTGAACAAGTGTTGTTCTGAACTTTTATACTAATTGCTTCTGTTTTTTTTTAAAAAGTTTTTCATAATAATAATAATAATAATAAATTTTAAAGTTGCCTATTCACCCCCCTCTAGGCCAACTTGGTCCTTACAAAGTTGAGGGAGGAGGTGGCGGTGATAATTGAGGCATGACGGGGAGAAAGAGGAAGGCTAGATTGCATAATTCAAGGGTATGACATGGCCGCGATAGGGTTGATTGGCGAAATCTCGGCCCCATATGCGTGAGATTTGAGCGGGATAGAACCTGAAGGTTGCCAGAATTAATTGATGTTAGAGGAGTTGACGGAGGAGGTAGCGGTGAGTTTTGAAGGCAGGAGATGGAGAAAATAGGAAGGGTAGAGTTGTCCAAATAAAACATGTAGTGGCATTTAACCAAGGTATCTTGTTTTGGAGTGGCATATCTCAAATTTTATGTTTTGGAGGGGCATATCTAGCCATTCCTCTTTGGGTGACTTGGTGACAATTAGAGCGGCAGAGACCAGCTTTCGAAAATAAGTCACTTGAGGAATTCGGCATGGCCATGAAGCCTAAGGTGTTGGTTCGATGGCAAGCTGTGGTAACGCATTAGGTCCTTAATTACGAGTGTGATGTGCACTATAAGCACGTGAGCGGAACAATAGATTCTCCTACACAATGTTTGTCCAATAAGATGTATTTAGGTGTGCCGCCTATATGAACTCTTGATATTATTACAATCGCTTTCATTATCTAGATCATCATCCATGTGATTATATAACGCGGTAGATGAATTGAACACCCTAGGCCCTAACTTTTTATCCACAGCACAATTGTCTCGTAGTCCAAGTATTAGTCTTAGCTTTTATTATTATTATTTCTTCATCATAATTTCTGCCCACTTGCTGTTATTTAATTATAGTTTATTAATAAAATGCTCGACGATAGTTAGAATATTCCACGTGTACTTTTGGGTTTGATATTAAACCTTGGAACACACAGAGGGAAAGTGCAGCACCACACCAGTGCACTTTCGGGTCATCAACCTTACCTCCAGGTTCCATTTGCCCAAATCCACACATTTCTGACCATAATCTCACCAATCCACTGTGGCAGCCAAGGCCATGCCCTCGATTTCAGCAATCCGGCATCTCTCGTCGCCCTCATCACCGTGGGCGGTGCCACCCGCCTCCTCCACAAGTGCGTCATCTACCAGCACCCTCGACACCTACCTCGTTGTGCCCCTTTCCCATCAACCAGAGTGCCATGGAGGCCTCCTCCACGAGTGTGTCGCCCGCCAGCTCTTTAAGGATATATAATATACAAGCACACGCATGAGGGACCCAAATTTCAAACTTTCTTGGAGTTAAAAGTTAAAGCCAAAGAGTAAGTTAGGAAAAATGGCAGAAAGCAAAAGCCAGGAAGAGGAAAAATGACAGACATTGAGCTAAGATAATAAATAGTAATGTATTTCTCTTCCAGAATGTTCTCTTCAATTTGTGGATGTGAGTTTATCTGCAGTGTTATTGACAACGAATATCCTTTGTACAATGCACAAGTACTTTAAGAAAAGTATTTATGTTCATATCATTCCCATGTCTGTTCTGTTTGGCAATTGGATGAGGTTCTGAATTCCATAGTAGTCTATCTTAATTCAGCAAGAAGGGAACATGATCCTGTGCGTTTACACTCGAATGGTGGGAATTAAGTTTAAGAGTTATAGTAATATATGCTTAGACTTGATGCCCTTCAATGTTCTTCCTGTAGCTTGGATCCTGGGTAGGATTCCCTTTTGCATAAGGTAAACAATCAATTTCCTTTGAAATACTCAGTTCATGTGTGAGTTGGATCAACTATAGTATTTCAGTGCCAATTACTGCTGACTGCTGTGGTTGTACTTCACAGCCTGGTGTTCTGAGGATTATGGAGGTCAGGCTTTACAATTCAGACTTGTATTCCTACAGCAATAGAAGCTTGAAACACTTGTCTTCCGTCTTCTTTCATGACAAACCAGTAGTTTCATTCACATACGAGTTGCATAGAACATGCCTAGGAATGAGCAGATATTGAATTACATCTCGCTATTTTCTTCTGTACTACACCTATGCAATTGCTTATTTGTGTCCAAACAACTTGTTTTAGATAATTAGAGTATGATCTAAGGTTACCACATTGATTTGGCCAGCGCACATACTAGTGACAATTGCTAATACTATCTTTCCTGTGAAGATTGTGTTGTCATTTCACTGCACCATGTTTGGTAGGTTGGACAGATTCAATCCTCATGTTAACAAGTTGAATTTGTCCTAGAGCGGTCCAAGGTTGCTCAACCTGGAATGCTTATCTTGCTAGCTGGATCAGATTGTCATACTAGCCGTGCACATAATCAAGCTGGCAAAAGGGTATAGAATTGCATCAAAATATTTTTGCCGACAACTGAAATCATCGAGCTTTCGGCGCCGTTTTTTTTTTGTACTATCTAGTGCAGACATTATGTGATAAGTTACCTCTTTTATTGTACCTGATAAGTGAAATCAACAACAATCGAAGTTTGAAATTCCATTTCTTTGTAATATATTTTCGCTGGAAGACTATGGGATTGTGGAAGAGTAACACACAAATAGTTTACCTGGTTTTGTTTACTTCGGCTTTTCAGGAAGAGCAAAGGAAAGGAAGCTTCACGTGGGATCATGCAGGAGTGTGCTTGTGCCCTCTTTGTAGTTACTCTTTATTTTATCCACCCATTTCGCCTCAATTATAGCTCGATCCATATTTAATTGTATACAAATAGTATAATAAGATTCACCGTGCTAAGCTTCTTATGTGGAAGCACGGGTGACGAATCAATATTCAAATTCTTGAACCTGTTGTTACCGCCGAAATGCATCCTGTGTATTGTAGTTGGGCTTGAAACATAGTTAGGCTGCAGATTCGTTGTAACCCCGCGAATCACGAACTGGATTCGTCAAACTCGAATAGGCTTAAGGTACGGAGTTTACGATTTGTAGTAAAAATTGAAAGAAAAATAGCGAACCATGAACACGAGTCCTATATGGCCAAAAAAGCATCTTTTGTTGATGCTTCCTGTATGGGTATTGTGGTAGGCTGGCTCCTCAACCTATTGATCCTTTGTCTAAAGCTTGCAGACTAGTTTTTTTGGGGGAACCTACTAGTTTTATGATTTTATCTATCACTTTTATGACATAAGGCCAAAAGCAAAACGTACACTAAAGATTCACCTACTGTTTTAGGTGGGAAAAGTAACGTTTTTAAACCAAGGAGGTCTGTTTAATTAGTTTTAGACTTTGAGTTGTCCTTGATCGATTGAATAGGGTAAGTACTACTGCAATTATGAGTTAAGCATTTCTTATGTTTGCTAATCAAAAGATTTGTACCGTGGAACCTTTGGCTTTGGTTCTTAGGTTCTAGAGGTAATTTTGCTAAGCTTCCCTGGGATTCCAGTTAGGTCATTAATATGTTTAATTGAAACCAGACCTTTCACCACAAGAACTATGCAATATTCAAAATTTGAGAAATTTGACCAGTGGTCACTTTAGTAGTAGTTATTACAAGGTTTCTGCACAGTGCTTAAAGTACATAAATGTAGTTTTGCACAAATAAATAACTGGACAGCTATCACCCCCAAATATCAAAGCTCTGAAACATGAGACCATAGTCACCATACCTACTTCCTGAACATTTTTCACGAATATTCAGGTGAATGTTGCATATCCCAGAAATGTCATCACCTACCCCGATGGCTCTTAGCTTGCATGTTCATCTTGCTGGGGCCAAGTTTTCTTGGTTGTTGCAAACTTTGCAAGCACCAATTCTCTGTGCTTCGCACCTGCAGGTCAATAAAGACATGCCCCCATGGTGCTCCTGTGTAGGCCTTGCTGTCTTAGAGCCCCCTCTTTCCTGAACATTTTTTCTTCCTTTCAATGCTTCTCCTGCTGCCCATTTCTGTCATCATAATCCCTTGTACTAAAAGCAAGTAACAACTTATTCTAATGATATACTAAAGCTGCCTGCTAAAGTCTGAAGATGATCTTTTGTGAGTTCACTCTTTTACTGTGCTTGGCTTTCCATGCCTCCAGCTGAGTTCCAGCTTTTGACCACTGCTTCCTGTGTTCTGGTCCTCCTACTTACTGCCTCACTGAGAGGTCCTGTACATGGGTCTCACATGAATGTTGGGATCCCTCCCCCTCGCACACACGGTGCATGATAGGATTACTATGGTAGTGTCTATCTTTCATCTTTTTCTGTTGGAAAAAACTTCTTTCCCACAAAGTGACCGTTTTGGGTACCAATAAGGTAAGGGGCTCATAGCTTTGGTTACAACCTCTGAAGGAAAAGGGGCATTGATCTAGAGTTGGCTCGTTTGGTGGCTGCATATGGCCTTCTCCTCTACCATTTCGACTCAGGACCATCAGTTTGGTGAAATGAAAATGCGGATTGCGAATTTATTTACCTGTTCTTCTTGTTACGGTATGTATTTATTTTTGCCGAAATTAGCTGCGTACTTGCATCATAACAATGGTTTATTCCTTGCAATCCATCCCCAATTCATGTAATTCCTTTTCCTGCAGATTGCTTTGCACGTTACAGTTATTACTACGCTACCCATCTGGATTCTGGATCTTGCAATTGAGTTGACCATCGTTGCTGTAGGTGTGCGTGCTGCACGCCCCTGCAAGTGTTTGCAATATTATACGCATCACCCATTTCCACCCATCCATGGCAGATTAAACAAACCAATTTCCCGGCAATTTCTCTTCCGAGAATCATGTACATTCTTTATAAAGGAGCTGCCTACTGTGGACTGCAAAAGTAACACGGAGTAGCCTTTGTAGTTCGTACAGTTAGCTAACTGCCTGAGAAACGGATAAACTGTATACCAAAAGTTCTTTAGAAAATTCTTAAGAATTACCTCGGATTGGTGGGCATGTGAATTCCTTCTTTTGCACTATGCTCGCCTCAGTCATAATGATTCCATTTGCAAGTATGATACCGTCAAAATGAACTTAAATCCCCCTCAGTCATATTTATTTTTCTCAACACTTTTCTTCCTTTGGTCTATTTTGGTGGGTGCATTATGATTTATGTACTATAGTCTGGCAAAAGCTGTAAAAAGGGCTGATCGGAAATCAGAAATTCTTTTGGTTAGGGACCATTGTGTTCATTAAGGGAGCAACAATCATTCTGGTGTGCATTCATTTTCAACCACCTTTACCAGCACACTTTCATCATGAAATTTGATCATAGTTGTCATCTTTGGTTTTTAGCAGGGTCACAATTTGCTTTCAGGTCTCCTCCAATGGAATTCTCCCTTGCAAAATCGTCCCTGAATTGATCGCCAGTGTTACAGGTGTGCAAGCTTCCTCTTGCTTCTTGGAATCCATTTCCAATAATTCCTCCTATCCACAAAAACTTGTCGGTTTGGGATACGTACAATCAAACTTTTAAAACTTTAGCTATCGATATTTTTTCAAATATTTAGATTGGATGCATGAAAGTCATAAGATTCGTTTCGAAACTTACTTTTATAATATTATAATGTTATTATATTTTTTAAATATATTATAATAGAAATTAGTAGTCAAAATTAAGTTTCGGAGACTTTGTGTCGATGTCGAGTCTATTTGTGACCGGAGGAGTATATTACCGCTCTCCTATTCTCCAGACTCTTTTTTTTCACGTAGAGCATTACCTTGGGAAATTGTGCTGTCTAAAATAGGGTGTCATGACTTTAAAAACCAAGTCCTATGTACTTAATTTAATAGTTAATGTTTATTTTTACCGCAAAATCGCTCAAAACCGCGGTTTTCAAGCGCATCGCTGCGATTCGATATCCAAAACAGCTTGGTAAACCGCTTTAATTTTTTAAATGAAAATTTCAAAAATTTGAAAAATTATGCGTTGAAAACCGCCAAAACCGCTTTTAAGAACATTCAATCAATTTGAAAAACGCGGTTTCTCTCTAAAAACGAATGGTTTTGATTTTTTCAATTTTTTTATTTCTTAACCCTTCGGTTTTTGACAATTTTCGAGCAGTTTTGTAGTATTCGAATTTCAATGGTTTTTCGAAATTCAGTTTTGTAAACCCTGCATGGCATGCTCACCAGCTCCACTCCTATGTCGTGATCATCTTTAGGTGGAGTGGCACAATTTCTGCCAGTAACACAGCACCCCAAATTTGACTGGTAACAATGGAATAGTCCACAACCACAAACGCCAAAGATACAAATTTATAACAAGCCAGGGCAAGGTAAAACGTAGAGTTATTGGATTCGCTATAACCCCAAATTTGTCGGCCGATCCGGTTTAGAAACATCCGTGAATTGAATTCATCGAAACCGATCCGGTTTAGAGTACGAGATTCGTATTCATAGCAAAAACTGAAAGAAAAAGTAACGAACTGCAAACCCAAATCATGTAACTCGGGTAGGACGACCTGTGTTTCTAGTAACTATGGTAAAAAGTATTATATTACACTGTTTGATCATCCTCTGAAATGCCACTAGTTTCAAACACCACATCTAAGTCAACATCCATGATTCATTCTTGATACAAGAGAAACCATAAAAGCAGTAAAATAATGAAAATAAAAAAGAAATACTAGTAGGACTGCATCACCATTGCCATTCTTCATCACCAAGCTCTACATTGTAACACTGAACATCCCTACATGACAACACAACCCTTGGTATTCTCATCACTGAACATGGTCTCCACATCCCCGTTGCTCGCGGGGTGGTAACCGGAGCTGCCTGGGTGGTAGTAATAGCTGTAAGGGTTGTAGTAGGCGGTGTAAGGGCTGATCTGAGGAGACCGGTGGTACATCATCTGCGGCTGCTGCTGCTGCTGCTGATGCATCATCATCATGTTGTTGTTGAGGCCCCTCAGATTGTTCATCATCGCCGCAGCCGCCGTTGGGTGATGATGGTACCCCTGCATGCTTGCCATCAGGTTGTTGTTCTGCTGCTGCTGGAGGTGCTGCTGTTGAAGTCCTCCATAGCCGGAGGCGGCATAGGATGGGTGGTTGAAGCTTGTGTAGCCTTGGAGACCAGGGGCAGCACCGCCCGCTCCCAGGCCATTGGTGAGGCCCATCATGCCATTGATGGCACTAGTGTTCTTCTGGGCACCATTGCCTATCATGGCATTTGCTGCCGCCATGTTGATCACATTGGCATTCTTCTGGTTCTGGTGGTGGTTGTTCTGATGGTGGTTGCCCCCTGCGGCACCACCGCCAACACCTTTCTTGCCATTAACATTGTTGTGGTTGTGGTTGACATTGGCATTGTTGCCGTTCTTGTTCTTCGCATTGGCCACCGCTGCCGCCTGCTGCTGCCTGAGGAAACCGAGCTGGCTCATCTTGTCCCCAAGGAAGCGGAGGTCGTCCTCGTAGTCATCCTCAAACTCGTCGCCTTCATCATCGTACAGGTCATCCTCCTCTGAGCTGAAGTCCGGGAGCTGGTGCTTGTTGTGCTGGCTCTTGAAGGCCTTGAGGCCTTGCATGAGGCCTCCAACTCCTCCATGCTTGCCCTGGTCCTTGTGGCTGTTGTTGTTCTTATTGTTGCCATCCTTGCTTGGATTGGCACCTTGCTTCTGATGCTGCTGCTGTTGCTGCTGCTTCTGCTGGTTGTTGTTGCCCTTGTGGCCCTGGTTGCTACCGCCCTTCTGATTTGACCACAGCTCTGCATGCTTGCCTCCTCTGGTGAGCTTCCTGATCAAGGCATCAGAGTCCACATTGCCAGTCACTGTGACCTTATGGTTGTCAACATCTATGGCCACCGAGTACACACCTGCAACAAGATGCAGAGAGTTCACAGGCTGCTCGTGAGCAATGGTAATTACCAAGTACTAGTCACCAATTACGTTTCACAGGATGTGGGCTGATCTAGAGTCCTTTTTCTGTCAACCATTTATGAGCTTGGCACGATCCATGGGTATGCTTGGGCCTATTTACTAGCTGAGAAACGCAGACCAGCTCAAGCTGGTGGACAAGTTTAGGGGTTCTTGTTTCTCTTCTACTAAAAAACTTCTATATCAATTTGGTCTGAACATTAGCACGGCTACATCAAAAGGAGAGATTTCTTGTCGTGCTAATGCATTTAGCAAGACGCATGGGTGCTTTTACATGCAAGTGGACAAAGCTCTAACTTTTATGGCCGAGCAGAAGATATTTTCAGCGAAGTGGGTGTCAAGAAAATGAGAGCTAAACCAAGTACCAGCTTAGTTCACTGGAATGACACTTCTGCAGGAAGCAAAGAAATGGAGGGTAATAACTTCGATAAATCTCTCTGTGTGCGTGTGTGTGCGAGAGGGGGGGGGGGGGGTACCTTCAATCTTCTGAAGCGATTTCTTCACCTTGTGCTTACACCCATCACAATGTATGTTAACCCTCAGTACATGGGTCTGCAAGAAGCAAACAAAGCCCAAAGAATAGTTGAGCTCTCAGGCTGTCAAGCATCCCCAGAAAGCCACATAGAGAGGGGGAGAGAGAGAAACCTGGATCTTGACCAGCTTGAAATCCTCATCTTTAGTCATTCTGCAGAGCACTGTTTGCAAGCTGCAAGGATGAGAGTGGGAGAAGAGATGGATCGAGGAAGAGAGTGGAGCAGTGGCTAGAGGAGTAGTGAGGAAGTGACGATGGTTCTTGGCTTCTTGCACCGTTGCAGAAGCCACTACTGATCACTTCCCTCAGTTCCCTTCATTTAGAATGGGTTTTCAGTTTTCACTTCTCTACTTCTGCTGCTTGCTCCTTCTCCTCTTTCCTTCCCTACTCTTGTACCCATCTCTTCTATATGTCTTACTGACACTCCCACATGGGTGAGGCCGTGAGGGTCTTCTCTTTCCTCACCCCTTCCTGCGGTCCTGACCCACCAGTGTGGTAAAAATATGTTCCAAGGTTTTGTACTACATACCGTGATACAGATCCTCTCTCTCTCTAGTCTCTACTGGTTAGAATAGTGTGGTAAAACATCACTTTTGTAGTTTCTCCAGGACATTGTCTAAAGAGACACGGGGGAGGCCTGTCACCTGTGAGCCTTGAAATTTGGACTTGGCAGGAAATTGTTTTTTGCAGTATCATAAAATTATACTGTAAAAAGGGACACAATGGCGGCAAAATTTCAAATACAGTCAATAGTATACCGTATAATTTTAATTTTGGACTACTTCTTCGCGTATTCTCTCAAATAGCAGCGATACCTGGCATCTGGGGCACCGACAGTGCATAGTCGACGCGTGGTGGTGTGCTTTGCTATGCCATAGCCGCACCCAAAAATCGGCTATGGCATAGCCGGCACACCATGTGCCAGCTATGCCCTGTGGGCCCCGCCGTCGCGTTGTGTCGCTTCTCTGCTTGCTCGTTTGTCCACGATTGCTTCGCATGCATCGAAAACCAATTAATTTGCATGCATGTTGATGATTGCTATGCCGTGGGCCCGACCGGTCTCGTCGAATGTCAACTCGGTTGTTTACATGCATCCTCACTTTGCGCCGATTACGTCGCGCGCGGAGGTGATTTGCAAGCTGCTGGTTGCGTCCCATGTGAAGATGCATGCCTTGGGCTCGGTCGGTCGCGTCGCCCGTGGAGGTGATTTGCATGCATGCTTTGCTTTAATCTTCAGTCTCTCGTCGCGTCAATCCTTGTCTATCTGCACGTTTGAACTTCCCGTGAGTTGAGTAGGGCAAGAAATAATTATTGCTGCTAATTGGAGCATAGCTTGATTAAGTAAATTATTTCTGGTTGACCACCGCATCATCGGATTACACACTTAATTACTTAGTCTGGAGCCGCTCGTGGATTACACACATCAATGAAATTTTCATAAAAATTTCGGTTGACAAGTTAATTTTAACCGAGCGAAAAATGAAACAAATCATGTTAGAAAATTTTGAAATTGCTTAACGAAAAACTAAACAATAGATTGGATTATATTACAAGGGTACAAGGGCATTACAACAAAGGATTTAAATTGCTTATCGAAACAACTAACGAAAGCATTGTTGGTCATGGTGGAACAAATGATCGTTCAGCCTATCCGAGTACAATGAATGATGTCCAACATTTTCGCATATTACATGACCCGTAAATTATGCGATTTGTTCTCGACACCGCTCAATCCCTACTATGAAAGAACTCCAAGGATGCGCGTGCTCCCAGCCTATCGCCGGATGGGTGGCCAATGCCGACGCCTCGTGTGTAAGATTGAATTTTTGGCTTTTTATGTGGATTTACGCCTCCCATATGGGCATGTCATCCCGATTCCCGGCCCCTATGTTAATACCACTGGTTCCCTCACGGTCTGCGCAACACGCCAAGGATTTGTTGCGTGGTGCGACCTCGACGGATCGCTTTCCTTGTCCCTTCCTCTTCGAGAGGAGGTACCCTCTTGCGCCGTTGGCGGAGACTTGCCGAGACGCCTGCTCTGTTTCGGCTCGCACTCCACTACATGGTGAAGGAGGTGTGTGTTGGGCTTATCCTTGTACAACCTAAGCGTGCCCTACAGCCAATGCAAGATGCCCGGTTCGGCTCGTTGAATAACACCGTAGGCGCATTTGGGGTCCGGCTTTTACGGGCGGTAGTAGCATCACGGAGAGGGTTGCTCCCCCCAGTTATCCCACACAGGAAGTTTGAGATGTGGATGGTACGTCTCCGGATCCACCCAGTTGAAGTAGCCGCACCATTCATCCTCGGCCAAAGGGCACCGGTAGAATCTCCGGTCCGCTAGATCTTCGTGGCAGGTATCAACCACCGCTGCAGCCGTGTTCGCAAAAGTCGGGCTTTGGGTGGCCCTTGAGAAGGTTTCTCATTTGACTCGAGCAATTTCGCACATGTCCTTTTGAACTCCTCGTGCGATGAACTGGTTTAGAATTATTACTTTGTGAGTAAAACATGAGTAGGTCGCATGAAACTCACCAATTGGTTGGCGCCTTGCCCACCGCCCCGAACTCGGTCGATCTAGAACGGGACGTATCTGGCGGCCTCTCCACCGGTTGAAGTTCTCGGCGGCCGGTTGGCGTCGTGGCGCTTGTAGACAAATTCGTAGTCATGTCGCTCGGGCCATCGATCCATTGGAAGAAGCAACACCGGTCCTTGTCGAGAAAAGAAAGAACGATGCATGAAATGGTATTGTTACCCGTGTTGTGTAGACACCGGTGAGGTTTACCTTGTAAGAGCGCACAACAATGAGTGGCGCGGCGCCGTCTCTCCATGGGTAGATCGCATCATCTTCGCGGAAGGTTGCATTCGCATTTGGGTCGGGCAGCCCGGCAGAATCAGGCGCCAACGCCATCGTATCCGGTACTCGGGCGAGATGACTTCGCTTGTCAAGAGGCGACAGAGAACGACATCGTAGATTCTGGCGATATTTATCGGTGGTTTGACGATGTTGGATGTGTATCCCCAGAGGTTTTATATTGGTGGTGGGCGTTACTCCACACAACTACAAAGACTATCGATTCGACGACCGTCACCTTGTCGGTGTTGGTCAAAGGTCGCACGAGCCGCCACCACGGTCGGTCGGTCGCACGAGCCGCCACCCTCTGTCAAAAGTCGGACCTGTCACCCTCTGTCAAAAGTCGCACGATGTGTCACCCTCGGGAAAGGTCAGACGACGTGTCACCCTCACAAAGGTCGCAAAGAAGTTAGGCCACAAGGGATTTCAACGACGTTGTCGATTAGGATTTTGCTTAAGTAGGATTCAGATGAAAATCAAGTTTTAATTAAAATATTTTTACATAATATGGTAGTATATATACTAAACTCGATATGGAGGCTTTTTCTTTTCTTTCGCATTAGGGCGAGAGATTTTTCCGATTGCCGTAAAGGCTTAGTCATTATAGTTTGTGCGTTCTTAATCTTCAAAGGTATTTGTAGCGATAAGTTTTGTATGCCACATCGGTTGTAATTGAAATATGTCTCCATATTATGGTAGAGTAAATGTTGTAGGATGTTACTGAGTTTTTCTTTCATTATTTTCCATTTATACAAGATATTTCATGACTTGTCAAAAGCTAATTCGACTAAGCCGATCGCTATTTGCGGTCAAATTTTAATTCTTCGATCATGCGACACCTTATGGAAGAATCTAACCATTTTTCATATAATAGCAGGAGATTGCCCTCAAAATATTTCTAAGTTAGTTTCGTGATATTACGCATTTATTTCAGACGTTTTTCACGTGTAGGGTCATTAGGGCTTAATATGGCCTAACTCAAAATTGATCAAATTGATGTTATTTCTGTACATAAAGCTAGTACATGTTATTTTAAGGTTGTATCATTTTATTTGATCGAATTCGAGGCTTGTTTGTGAATGTTACGAACAAATGATCGTTTTGCCGATTGTATGTTTAAGCAAGTAGTAAACAATGCAAACTGAAGCAAAGTCTAAATGTTTTTACATATCTGTGACCTATGCAATTCCAAGAATGTAAAAAAATAGGTTTTATCAATTTTTGAGGTCGTTTGAACATTTTTCTAGCCTCTTGAAATTTGAATGTTATTAAGGGTTTGAACTAGCCATAACTGATTCAGAATGCATTTAAATTTAAATATTTTTGCAGAAAAGAAGTACATATGGTTGCAGGAAGCTATGGTATTTATTTCAAGATTTAAGGATGATGGGTGATAGGTCGTGCGTGTTTTATAATGACGGTGACAGTCTTGCGGCTTTTATGATGATGGGTGATGTGTCATGCGGCTTTGATGATTTGTAGTGACATGTCGTGCAGCTTTGATGATGGGTGACTAGTCGTGCAGCTTTGATGATTTGTAGTGACATGTCGTGCAGCTTTGATGATTTGTAGTGACATGTCGTGCAGCTTTGATGATGGGTGACTGGTCGTGCAGATTTAATGATGTGTAGTGACAGGTCGTGCAGCTTTCATGATGGGTGACTGGTCGTGCAGCTTTAAGGATGTGTAGTGACAGGTTGTGCAGCTTTGATGATGGGTGACTGGTCATGCATCTTTAATGATGTGTATTGACAGATCGTGCAGCTTTGATGATGGGTGACTAGTCGTGCAGCTTTAATGACGGGTGACAGGTCATGCTGCTTTGATGAATCAGTATAAATAGCTTACCTGTCCGATCGTCTCCATCGACTCTCCAAACACCTCCCCATCCGCAAGGAGGCAACCACTCCAGCCTTCTTCGACCTCCAAAGCCTTGCCATCAAGTGCCTCCAGTGCAAATCCGGCGTGGAGGCGTCGCCGGCTTCGTCGTCAACCAGATCCACCTCGCCATCGACCTCTTCGACCTCAAGTGCCGTGAGATCGACTGGATCCGCAAGGTATGAGCCCTAACTTGATTTGGATGTGAGCTTTAAACTCGGGATTGCAACGGAATAGAGCTTTCATGCGCTGCATGTTCCCCTTTCTCCTTATGCATGTCAGGTATGAAACCCATATGACAGCTATTCAGCACATAGGTTTGTTAATTACACACTTGTAATACTTGTAGATGGACAAGGATCCGGAGAAGCTCAGTAAAGGATTGGCATGGACAGTGGAACAAATAGAATGCATCGCCTCTGACCTTAACAAAATTGCCCAAGACAATTTTAGTCCGGACACATGTCCATGTAGCAATGCACACAATGGTCTTGTGATTGATATCGAAGCTATAGCTCGCACCTTGAGCAAGTTTCCATTCACCACGTGAATCGATGCAAAGAGATGAAGTAGAGCCTAAGAGGATGCAGAGCTGAAGGGGATGTAGACCACGATCGTGTCTTCCTTACGACTACCAAAGCGATGACGAGGGTAAACGTGAGGATTGGCAATATTGTGAAGATGAGGGTATCGACATTGATAGTGATGGTTCGGGAGTGTTCTAGTATGTTTTAATGTTAAGTCTTGTTAAGTTATTGTAATGTCTTGATGGGTGTTGCTTAGCCTTGTTAAAATATTTTAATGTTGCTTTGGATGTTGGTGAGACTTGATAAGATATTGTAATGTTGACGGATGTTGCTAAGACTTGTTCGGATCACTAGTGGGGTTAGAAAGGAACAAAACGGACCATAAAATTTCAACCAAATGCAAAAAGTCGCTTTTTCAATACAATAGGATCTTCTCAATTTTAATGATTTTATATGTTGTTCTACGAAAAACTTGTCAACATCAAAAGTTGTGTTTCGAAATTCTCTACAACTTTTATGTAGAACACATAATTTTTCGAGCACGGGAAGACCCTTAAAAAGGCAAATTACTGCCAGCAATTTAAATCGGTCCGGCGCTAACGTGAGGACTCACTGTTAACCTTCCCGATGTTCTATGATTTTTTCTGTTGCTCAAATAAAAAACTTGTTGCCATGAATTGAGAAAACGAAACGATACATGAAACTTAGCAAGTCACGGGAACCTGAGTTTCGCGGTGAGGATCTGAAGTGATTTATGTTTCTTACTGACCAAAAAAGTTGAGCAGGTACACAAGAAATTGGTCCTCTAAACCTGCAGAGCTTTAGATCGACCTATTTACGCCTCAATCAAAAATCGGTCCGTCGTAAGAGTAAGAGATTTTATAGTTTTAACACACATGAAAAGTATAGAAAACATTAGCCTTTTCGGACATTATAGTTTTAAGAAAGCGAGACAAACACGAAAGACTATTACTCTTAATATAGCATTTTTGACCATAGAGAGACTATTTAGACTATAATGAACTAGACTATTCTTGATTTGTTCTTCTCCCCTTTGGCATCAACAACCAAAAGGTCACTTCTTGCGTTTGAAAATTTCTTTTCAAAGATGTCGCCATTCTGGAGCTTGTGCTTCTTCGTGGAGGAGAAGGAGGTGATCGTATTCTCGGTCTCTGTCAGAAAGAGGAGAAGCCATTGCTTGATTGTGCCAGCTGGGATAATCAGGATCTCCAGGCTGAGGATTGAAAGTACATTCACTGAAGTCATGTTGGACATCTCTGACAAGTTCCTGAGTTTCTTCAGTTTTGTCCAACAAAAGTTGTGCAATGTCCTGCTGATTCGATGTCAGGTTAAGTCGAGTGTCTACAATATAGTCCCGAAAATGATCTAATTGATCTGCATGTGAATCTAAACAGCTTCCAGTCTTTTCGAAGTTCTTGTAGACATTCTGAGCAAACTTGTCAATCTGTGCATTTTGAGCATTTTGCTTCTTGTTAAGATCATACATTCTTTCTTTGATGACCAGCTTGTTCGCTTTAATTTCACCAATCCATTTTCTTATGTCCCACCGATTTCCTCCGATCATATCAAATCTTTTGTAAGTTTCATTTCGAGATTTTCTTGGTTTTGATAGATCTTTTGCATTAGTACTTGTTTGTTGGTGAATTGTCGCCATTTGTTCATCATGTCTCAGGCGACCAATTTCCTTTCTTCTTCTATATTTTCTTGAGCATTTCGAGATCGGTGTTGTATTGTTGCTCGAATGATGTGAACCACCGGCCGTGAGTCCCACCAAGATGGTTGATGAAATGGTTCGTGCTCGGGATGATGAGAATAGTGAGAATTATCATCCAATTACGTGTAAAGGCCGGTATATGACCACGAGGAGTTCGGAACCGCTTTGCTTCATGCTCATGAGCTGCACTGAAATCTTTGTCCTTCCATGAATCTGGGTCAGAGTGCTAGTTCTTGTAGTCTATGAATTTCCTCATCTTCATGATGAGACTCGAATGACATACACCGCAGATGTTCGGATCGTCCCAAACCTTTGCCGACTTAGATGTTCGAGCTATAGTTCAAGATATCTGTGGGAGTATATGAAAGGTTAGGAACTGGGAAAGTGTATTCCTGAGTGTGATAGCTATGACTTGGAGCCCCTCCATCATCATCTGAATTTTCAAGGATCTCTGTATTCTCTTGAGCACTAGGCTCATGAATGACTGGTTGAAAAGTGGAGATACTTGCAGGTCTGTTTTCTTGTACAGCTGGCTTGGACAATTTGTATTGCTTACGGCCAGAATTGAATTCTCTGTCCCTCTCACCGGGAAATGATCCTTGAGCCAAAAGCATCCGAGTGATTTGCATGGCAAAAGGAAGATGGCTACCCATCTTTCTCAGATATAGCTTCTTCCATTTCACCAAGGATGTAATCTGTTAAATCAATGGGTTGTCTTGATAATATCAGGTGTAGCAGCCATGCAAGACATGGGGTTACTTCTTCCTTGTAACCGGTTTTAGGGTAAATAGTGTGTCTGAGAATTAAGAGTAGAGCCTTGGCTTCTGCAGTTAAGTAATGAACCCTATTTGCATTAAAACTAGCCTCATGAATATTTCTGTAGATGTGGGCAGATACTTGTAGGTCAGGCATGTCACCAATCTGTCTCCATCTACTTCCAGGGAACATCCTATCATGAATCCTAGTTCTGTTCAGCAAAGGACATGAGGCCCCGATGGCAGCTTCAAACTGAGGAGTTCTTACTTTTCTCTTAATTCCATCATAGTAAACAGAATGAAGTGTCTATTTTTGTTTACTAAGAGTGTTGCATAGAATTCCATGATCCTATTTTCACTCCAAGACATGAGAGTTGCAAGTCCAGAGTTGATCTAACACAATCTAGAATTCTATCCGATCCTAGCACGTAACTAATTTGGTTCCAACAACATATTGATGGTCGCAAAGTCTTTGAAAGGAGCTTCCCATTCTTATTTGTCCTATTTACAGAACCCATATAGATGTTTCTCCTAAATGTGGTGATAAATTGCTCATTGAGGGCGGTTTATCAACAGAAACCGATTCTTTCGGTACTAATCTGGCAACTCTTAGTTTCCTTCCTCCTAGAACAACTAGCTCATGTCCACAAATTATGTCTACTTCACCATCGAGTTCTATTTCTTCATCGATGATATGCTTGCACTAGGTCGATAGTCACTATCATTTGAAGAGGAGGTTGAGTCATATTGCATTGGTACTCTTGGTGGTTTAGTTGTTACTTTCTTTACCACACCGCTAGATCACGATATATGTTCGTTTTGGCTTTCTTTTTCCCTTTAACTTTATCAGCAATTTTTCCAAAAAGACCTCTTTTGTCTGGATTTTGTGAACTCATCCTGACTAGGGTTTCTTTTGTCTGATACCGAATGCTGAGTGACTTGATGAAATTACCAGAGGCTAAAAACACTGACAATGCCGAACGCAAGAAATTGAAGAACAGCCTAAGAAACAGAAGAGATGACCTTATAAGATGAATTTTAACTAGGGTTTCGATCTAGCAAGGAAAGAGGATAAGATAGAAGAACTTACGAGACCTTAGTAGCAGAGGCTGAGCAGTTTTAGTGCCGTTGACAAACACCCGTTCGGGATGAGCTTCGGCGAAGAAGAAGAGAAACACAAACTCTGGAGATTTCTTGCGAAAAGCTTGAGAAAGATGAAACTCTGGTCAAAGGGTTCAAGCCAGAAAACGAGAGAAGGTGTTATAAATAGCACGAACGTTTAGGAGTAAAAGCTGTGACACAGACAACTCACGGGAAACAAACACCATGTGCCGGCTATGGCCTGTGGGCCCGGCCATCGTGTCGCGTCTCTGCTTGCTCGTTTGTCTGCGAGTGCTTCGCACGCGCCAAAAACCAATTAATTTGCATGCACGTTGATGACTGCTATGCCTTGGGCCCGGCCGGTCTCGTCGAATGTCACCTCGGTTGTTTGCATGCATCCTCACTTTGCGCCGATTACGTCGCGCGTGGAGGTGATTTGCAAGCTGCTGGTCGCGTCCCGTGTGAAGATGCATGCCTTGGACTAGGTCGGTCGCCGGTAGAGGTGATTTGCATGCATGCTTTGCTTTAATCTTCAGTCTCTCGTCACGTCAATCCTTGTCTATCTGCACTTTTGAACTTCCCGTGAGTTGAGTAGGGCAAGAAACAATTATTGCTGCTAATTGGAGCATGGCTTGATTAAGTAAATTATTTCTGTTTAACCACTGTCATACGGATTACGCACTTAATTACTTAGTGTACCGATCCGCTCGTGGATTACGCACATCAATGGTATTTTCTTAAAAATTTCGGTTGACCCTAAAAATTTCGAGCACGGAAGACCAAAAAAGTGGACCAAATAATTTTTCGAGCACGGAAGACCCTAAAAAGTGGTAACAAGAATCGGTCAGCGCAAACAAAAATCGGTCCAAGCACAAACAAAAACGGTCCGGCCGCAAACGTGAACACTCACCGTTAACCTTCCCGATTTTCTATGATTTTTCCGATGCTCAAATGAAAACATTGTCAACACGAAGAAGATGCGCCTTCCAATTCTCTACAACTTTCATGTGGACTAAATAATTTTTCGAGCACGGAAGACCCTAAAAAGTGGTAACAAGAATCGGTCAGCGCAAACAAAAATCGATCCGCGCAAACGTGAACACTCACCGCTGACCTTCCCGATTTTCTATGATTTTTTCGATGCTCAAATGAAAACTTGTCAACACGAAGAAGATGCGTCTTCCAATTCTCTACAACTTTCATGTGTACCCTCTTGCGCCGTTGGCGGAGACTTGCCGAGACGCCTGCTCTGTTTCGGCTCGCACTCCACTACATGGTGAAGGAGGTGTGTGTTGGGCTTATCCTTGTACAACCGGCGTGCCTGCGATCAATGCAAGATGCCCGGTTCGGTCGTTGAATAACACCGTAGGCGTACTCGGGGTCCGGCTTTTCTGGGCGGTAGTAGCACCACGGAGAGGGTTGCTCCCCCCAGTTATCCCACACAGGAAGTTTGAGATGTGGATGGTACGCCTCGGATCCACCCAGTTGAAGTAGCCGCACCATTCATCCTCGGCCAAAGGGCACCAGTAGAATCTCCGGTCCGCTAGATCTTCGTGGCGGTATCAACCACCGCTGCAGTAGTGTTCGCAAAAGTCGTGGCTTTGGGTGGCCCTTGAGGAGGTTTCTTCTTTGACTCGAGCAATTTCACACATGTCCTTTGAACTCCTGTATGCGATGAACTGGTTTGGAGGTTAATTTCTTTATTACTCCACCGGATCCTCGCGCTTGATCAGATCTATCTGCTCGCTTTCTTCTTCCCTTTGATTTTATCGGTAATTTTTTCAAAAGCCTTTTTTGTCGGGATTATAAGAACTCATCTTTACTCGCACCTTGATGATAAGCGGAGATCGACATCGGTAATGCTAAGCGCAAGATTTTGAAGAACAACCTAAGTAATGCATGTAAGGACCTTTAGAGATGATTTGTAACTTGGGTTTGATCTAGCAAAATAGAGATAAGATTGAAGAACTTACAGACCCTTGTTCGCGAAGCTTGAGCAGATTGAACACCGCTGCCAATCACCCGTTCAGGATGAGATTCGGTGTGAAGAGAATGTGCTCAGGAGTTCTGCGAGAAGATCGGTGGAGATGAACTTTGGTCAAAACGTATTTTGGTGGGGAGCAGGAAATTTTGAGAAACTCATGAAGAAGAGGATGGTATAAATAGCACTAATTTCAAGAACAATAGCCGCAATGAAGGCGTCTGAGAGAAGCATAGGAAAGTAACGACAACAATTGTCGTTACTTTGAGGAGGTCTCTTTATGAAATAGTAGTTGGGATTGTAACTAGGGAATCCAAGAATTTAGTTACCAAACTTGGACAGGGTTAGCAAAGATAAGAAATTTAGAAGATTGTGATCAAAACAATTTGAAAAAGAGAAGGCATAGATGATGGAGCTATTGTCGTACACGCCCGGATCGCTTTTCCAATACCGATCGAAGTCTGATGGCTTTCCATCTGCGCCGGCCCGGAAAAAACGGTCCACCGTAGTTGGAAAACACTCGGTTTGGTTTCATGGCAAATGTCCGAGGTGCATAGCATGGGTATGATTGACTCAAGCTCAAGAATTTGTACGGTGATGTACCATAAGTCCAACTACACACACGTCGGACCTAAAATTTTGGTCCGGGGTACATAGTCTTGAGAGGCTTTGTTGAACCCAGAATGACCTAGTTACGCTGGACCGAAAAAAATGGTCCGTCAGATATGTGAAGAGAGCAGAGGTTTACACCGGCAAAAAAGAGATTTGCGACGCCCAAAAAATTGTTCCGTCGAGCATATGTTTTGATTTAGCCAAGCAAATCGTGTTTCTTGCGCCGACCAAAAAGTTGGTCCTACACACATGGTTTGTTCTAACTTAGCACCAGCGAACAACGTATAATAAGTATAACTAAGTATGCTTCTTGATCATCGACACCAAAACCTACGATAAGTTTAATAAAAAGAATAGGAGCCTAGATGCTCTCACATGGGTGATTTGACCTGTACCAGTAAATCGCCCGTGAGATTCTGTCGCCGATCCCGATCGCGGCGATGGGGACCAGGCGGCGTGGCGGCGAGGCAGAGCCGCGGCGCAGCAGCCAGGGGGCCCGGGGGGGTGGGAGCGTAGGCGCAGACAAGTGGCGGCCGGCGGGAGCGTAGGCACGTCGGGCCGGCTGTAAAATTGGTCGACTGGGCGACGCGTAGAGAAAAAAGCGAGCGACCGTGGGGACGATTACACAATTGTACAGCACTGCCTCTATCGGCAGCGAGTATGCAGTGCCTCTATAAGTAGGCCTTCATACCAGCTTCGCTTGCACATATCCTCCTCCTCGTCAACCCATTCAAATATCCTTATCCTCATCCCATTCCTTGCCTCCAAAGGCCATGTCTCAAACGGCGAGCTCAGGAAATCAGAGGGCCCGTGCGCTTGCCACTGCAAGGCAAGTCGATTGTCCTAATTGCCATGTCCAAGCTAATGTGTTCTACTCCACCACTGAGGCAAATAACGACCGGTGTTCTACAAATGCCCTTTTTCTCCGTAAGTGAAAAGTTCGTTTGCTCTCTTTTCCGGTTGGGCTTGTGTAGTTCTTTGGAGATATCTCATTTCTTTGCACATGCAAAGCATGTTAATCTCATCACGTGGGTGGAGGGTGCCAATATTTCCGATGGGCGGACACCATGGACACCTCGGTGGGCGTCGACAACCACACATACCACAGAGGATGCATCGTACTATGGAGGATAGGATGGACCCTATGCTCGAGCAGAGGCTGAACATGCTGATGTTCAAGATGGACCGCATTTTAGATAATGTGAAATGGTTGGAGAAGATGGTGTGCGTGGCTATCCTTGTTGTACTGGTAGCTATTCTTGTGAAGTAGATTGTAAGTCGATTAGCTACCATCACTCCGAGCTTCTTTAGCCATAATTCACTACTCGTGGCATCTTTTTCATGGTAATAAAAGCCTTTCCGGCATCCTGTGAAATACCTTGTGCGAAGGGGAAGTAGTCACGGAATAGCTTAGAAATAATCTCTGATATCTGTTCTAACGTAGACTTTAAAATTAGTTTATTTCTGGCACACTAAACAAACTAATGAAAACTCCATACAAGAGATTTCACGACGTTGTCGATTAGGGTTTTGCTTAGGTTGGATTCTGATGCAAATCAAGCTTGAATTAAAATATTTTCATAGAATATGGTAGTATATATACTAATCTTTGATACGGACCCTTTTTCTTTTACTTTTACATTAGGACGAGATATTTTTCTGATTGCCGAAAAGGCTTAGTCATTCTGATTTGTGCGCTTCTTAATCTTGGAAGGTGTTTGCGTGATAAGTTTTATATGGTACAATCGGTTGTAATCAAAATATTATTCCATATTACGGTGGAGTAAATGTTACAGATGGTACCGATCTTTTCTTTCATTATTTTCCATCTATGTACGATATTTCATGACTTGCCGAAAAGGTAATACGATCGTATGATCGGCGGTTGCGGTCAAATTTTAATTCTTCGACTGCGGCTGCACCTTATGGAAGAATCTAACCATTTTTCATGTAATAGCAGGAGATTGCCCTCAAAGTATTTCAAAGTTAGTTTCGTGATATTAAGCATTTATTTTAGACATTTTTCACGTGTACGGTCATTAGGGCTCAATATGGTCTAACTCAAAATTGATCAAATTGATGTTATTTCTATACATAAAGCTAGTACATGTTATTTTAAGGTTATAGCATTTTATTTCGTCGAATTCGAGACTTGTTTGCGAAGGTTACGAACAAATGATCGTTTTGCCGATTGAATGTTCAAGCAACTAGTAAACAATGCAAATTGAAGCAAAGTCTAAATGTTTGTACAAATCATGACCTATGCAATCCCAAGATTATAAAAATATAGTTTTTCAAATCATCGAGGTCGTGTGAACAATTTTCCAGCTACTTGAAATTTGAATGTTATTAAGGGCTTGTTGCACGTGCAAGTCACTTGCTCGCCCCCTAGCTGACATTGTTGCACGGTGTCCCCCGTGTGATAGGTTATGCCCTAACTTACGATGATGAGTGATAGGTCATGCAGCTTTGATGAATCGGTCCGGCGCAAATAAAAATCGGTCCGACGCAAACAAAAATCGGTTTTCTATGATTTTTTCTGTTGCTGAAACGAAAAATTTGTCAACATGAAGAAGATGCGCCTTGAAATTCTCCACAACTTTCATGTGGACCAAATAATTTTTCGAGCACGGGAAGACCCTAAGAAAGTGCTAACAAGAATCGGTCCGGCGCAAACGTGAACACTCACCGTGAACCTTCCCGATTTTCTATGATTTTTTCTGTTGCTGAAATGAAAAACTTGTCAACATGAAGAAGATGCGCCTTGAAATTCACCACAACTATCGTGTGGATCAAATAATTTTTCGAGCAGGGGAAGACCCTAAGAAAGTGCTAACAAGAATTGGTCCGGCGCAAACAAAAATCGGTCCGGCGCAAACATGAACACTCACCGTGAACCTTCCCGATTTTCTATGATTTTTTCTGTTGCTGAAATGAAAAACTTGTCAACATGAAGAAGATGCGCCTTGAAATTCCTCACAACTTTCGTGTGGACCAAATAATTTTTCGAGCACGGGAAGACCCTAAGAAAGTGCTAACAAGAATCGGTCCGGCGCAAACAAAAATCGGTCCGGCACAAACGTGAACACTCACCGTGAACCTTCCCGATGTTCTATGATTTTTTCTGTTGCTGAAATGAAAAACTTGTCAACATGAAGAAGATGCGCCTTGAAATTCTCCACAACTTTCGTGTAGACCAAATAATTTTTCGAGCACGGGAAGACCCTAAGAAAGTGCTAACAAGAATCGGTTCGGCGCAAACAAAAATCGGTCCGGCGCAAACGTGAACACTCACCGTGAACCTTTCCGATTTTCTATGATTTTTTCTATTGCTGAAATGAAAAACTTGTCAACATGAGGAAGATGCGTCTTGAAATTCTATACAACTTTCGTGTGGACCAAATAATTTTTCGAGTACGGGAAGACCCTAAGAAAGTGCTAACAAGAATCGGTCCGGCGCAAACAAAAATCGGTCCAGCGCAAACGTGAACACTCACCGTGAACCTTCCCGATTTTCTATGATTTTTTCTGTTGCTGAAATGAAAAACTTGTCAACATGAAGAAGATGCGCCTTGAAATTCCCCACAACTTTCGTGTGGACCAAATAATTTTTCGAGCACGGGAAGACCCTAAGAAAGTGCTAACAAGAATCGGTCCGACGCAAACAAAAATCGGTCCGGCGCAAACGTGAACACTCACCGTGAACCTTCCCGATTTTCTATGATTTTTCTATTGCTGAAATGAAAAACTTGTCAACATGAGGAAGATGCGTCTTGAAATTCTCTACAACTTTCGTGTGGACCAAATAATTTTTCAAGTACGGAAAGATCCTAAGAAAGTGCTAACAAGAATCGGTCCGGCGCAAACAAAAATCGGTCCGGCGCAAACGTGAACACTCACCGTTAACCTTCCCGATTTTCTATGATTTTTTCTGTTGCTGAAATGAAAAACTTGTCAACATGTGGAAGATGCGTCTTGAAATTCTCTACAACTTTCGTGTGGACCAAATAATTTTCCGAGCACGGGAAGACCCTAAGAAAGTGCTTACAAGAATCGGTCCGGCGCAAACATGAACACTAACCATTAACCTTCCCATTTTCTATGATTTTTTCTCATTCTTGAAATGAAAACTTGTATTCCAAATTTGACCATACAATAGTTATTTGACATTAAAGCTAGGTCAAAGTAATAAATGCAAGACACACAGATGTAAAAAATCATCGATTGCCTCCTCCGCGTCGCCCACCCCGCCTTACGGTGAAGTCCTCAGGGTGAACGCGTCTCGGGGCATGTGTCCGCCGCCGTCCCGCACTGTGAGGGGCCCCGCGCGTGGGAAGCTCTCCGTGTCCTCATCAATTTGTCGCGTCGGACCCCCGAAGGTGTAGTTAGCACCGGTCATGCGTTCTGGGTGTACCAGCCAACGGGTCCTCCGGAGGAAGCGCGGTTGGTCAGAGGATGTCTTGCGTGGGATCCTGCTGGTACGGAGTCTGATGCTGTGAGGATTCACCTCCTGTGGGCATCCATCGTCCACAGTCGAGGAGCTCGGTGAATGTCACTTGCTCCATTCCAGGCCAGCTGAAAGCAAGATCCTCACTCCACTGTGGCGTTTGCTCAGACCCAACCTGAGCGTCATCACCGCCGCTATGGTGAACGTCGTCGTGCTCACCTCCATTGTGATGGCTGGCACAACTTGTTGGTTGCGTCACATGTGGGTAATCAGCGACGTCGTAGTCCTGTTGTAGTAAAACATGTAGTGAGTTACGTTACAAAGTAGAGTATTTAACAACAGTTGCCTTCAATTGAGAAAATAAAACGATACATGAAACTTAGCAAGTCACGGGAACCTGAGTATCGCGGTGAAGATCTGGATGTGCACGAGATGTGGACGGACGCGTTGTGGAGGGACGAGCACTCCGTGATGAATGTGTATCCACCGATTGCCTGGCATGGGAGGCACGTGAAGGATCCATAACCGGAACTTCGTACCCCCTGTTTGGCCTAGGTGCGCATCCACCGAAAGAACGGATAGCCGAGACCAAACGAGACCCTCTGCTACTGAAGTATCTGTGCATTGGCCAATAAGACAACGTACATTGTAGGATATCATATTAAGAAATTGATATAGACAGCACGAAATATAAATATATACTTCACCCTCCTCTCATGAAGTACCTTCGTAGGTCGCTCCTGTTGTGAAGCGATGATGACTCGCCTTCGTCACGCAGCGTGCGGTCTACCGTACTGTGCATCTCGTACGCTTCCTGCGACTACAAAACGAGGTTCACGTGTAAGTATGTATTGTTTATGACAAATTGAAAGGATTGCATGCATCAAAGTACTAACCAGGACGTGAAGCTGGCGGGAACGGTCCTCGGGGAACGGTCTTGGTGCATCTTCCACAGGACCACTAAGTAGAGTGGCGCGTGTGCGAGGACGGTACCACGAGAAGTACTCCCAGTACGAGGAAGGGTCGTACGGCCCTGTAGGGACTACGGCAGAAGCATCGGCCTGCTCGTTCCACCGCAGTATGTGATCACGATGGACGGTGGACCAATCCAACGTGCCTCCCGTTCCTTTTGCGCTCCTCCTGCACAGAAGTTTGAAGGGTTACAACTCACAAAAGGAAGAATGATCATAACGTAGTAATGCAGTATTTTTCTACTAAACTTACAAGTGTGATCGGCTGCGTCCGTGGTGGGGACCGGACTACTGCCGAGATCCGAACCGTCATTGCACGCGCTCGGGAGTAGACTTCCACGCACTGCGTACACAATGAAGCATGTAGTCATCCACGGTGCTCATCCGTATGCGAGCGATGAGATGCGTGCGCTCGTTGCGATCTCCGCAAATCTCTCTGCGTCGATGGATCCCAGCTCACGTGCTCGGCGGTCGAAGTCAAGATCGCTACCGGTAGCGTGGGTAGCTTCGTGATCCCGGAGGTGGCTCCATCGCAACCTAGCATGGATCCACCTATAGCCCATCGTGGGCCTCATGCTCTCGAGCACGTCACGGGAGATATCCGCTGGGTACATAGCGTTCTCCACCCTAGGACGAGAGATAGGGAGATACTCCCAGCTCCACATCTATACCAGGTGCAAAAAACCTGTGATCGACCCCTTCGCGGTGGCCCGCTGCGAAGCATCACAAAGTTCTCTGTAGGTAGCTGCTAACACAGCGGAACCCCAGCTATACTGTGGGACCTCATCCGGTTGCGCGACTAGATGACGCGCTAACAAGATAAGGTGTGGCTCAAGATAGTCGCCCGCGCGTTGCGAACATGATACCTCCGAGTAAATCATAGAGGTACACCTCCGGTGCACGAAATGGTGTCCTCGTCACGCCTCGTGACATGGGCGTGACTCGGGCAATTCGCGGAACCATTTCAAGGAGAGGCCGTGGTCCTTGCTCGCGTATGGACGACCAAACCCGCAATGAAACAAATGAATGTTAGCTTAATTGAAGTAAAAACTTTACGCATGTAACAAAGATACATGTGTACCTTTGTTGCACGTATTCCTCCACTGATCCTTACGTGGCGCTGTACCCACTAAGGGGCAACCTCGATCGGCAAGCCGATGGCATTGCCACATCCTTCAAAGTAATTGTCATCTCTCCAAAGGACGGGTGGAACATGTGCGTCTCGGGCGCCAACGATCTACGAGGCGATCATCGAGGACACATCCATGGCGAGGAGAGTTGTGCGTCGCACCCCACCCCGCGGTAATGGCTCGATGAGTCCCATCCATCAAAAGCGCGAACGGAGTAGTCCAACTCGTGCTAGGCACGAGTAGAAACGGGGGTCCAATGCCTTGATCTTGTGGAAGACTCGCGCACGCAATGGAACCATCTACAAAAGGACACGATCATGTTACAATCAATGGTTACAATGTAAACTCGAAATATGGAACAATAAATACAACATTGCTAACCGCAATAAATACAACAGTACTAACTTGCGTGCCCGTGAAAATCATCCTCCCACGATGCTGATCATCGTATTGCTGCTGAAGAAGCTCGGGAAGACCACCGGTAGCCATGCTGAAAATACCACCTGCATAGTCAGTGCAACTAAAATCATCGGTACAACAACAAGTTAGCATTCACAATCTGGGACGGAACAAATGTTAAACAAGACGGTGCAATACAACACATAAGAAATCCAGTTTTGAATACAACACCGTACAGTACAAAAATTACTAAATATGTCTACTGCTTATTAGGACATGTCCTCTGATCATGTCCACTCTGCTTGCAAATCTTGCACTTCCTCTGCGCCTGGACGGCATCAGCTGCATCCATATCACAGTGCATTCTTGTCCCTCTGGGCCTCCCAGGCTCTTTGCGTCGTGTTAACGGATAAGGCACCCACAAAGGCCCATCGATCGACTTGTAACTAGTACCGACATTGAAGGAACTCATCTTGGGACGCCAAGTGTCTCTCAGGGCTTCTACTGTGTAGTACGGCGATATGTATTGGGATGCATCGTTCCCTCCCATATCCCTGCATGCCGCGAATACATGGGAGCAAGGGATATGATGCAGTTTTGGCTTATTGCACGTGCACACCACCTCCTCCGTGCCTAGAGTACATTCTTTGGGCGGTGTCACGGCGCACAGAGCGTGAGTGGTACCTACTGGCGCACATCACCTCAAATATGTGGTTACCGAGGTCGTACATCCTCGTGCGGTGGAACATGGATTTGCTCCTCCTACTACCGATGATCTCCTCTACCTTGGTTGAGAATTGAATCTTTGCCGTCAGTGGCGACGACCACGATCTCGAAAGTAGTCTCATTACAGAGAACATCGGCTCTATTATGGCACATAACGGAAGCCCGCGACCGCCCTTAAGGACATTATTGAAGGCTTCCGCTATGTTCGTCGTCATAATGGTGTACCTAACAAGCAAACACGCAAAGTTTATCATGAATGGGTCAAACACTATTACACAAAGTTAATCTCACAAATTAATAGGCGCAACTAACCTCGCGTCGCCTGTGTCGTGCATAAGGGCCCAACGCTCCGCTGGCTTCCCTGCTATCCATTGGCTAAAGGTGCGGCGATCATGATTAATGACAGTTTGCCCTCCCACCATTTGCGCATCGCACCGCTCCTCCTGTGATTCTTGATTTTCCATCATTTTCCTTGTCGTCTCGTTCAACTGTCTCCAAATCTCACGAAACTTGACAGCTGGTTACAAGGCACAACCCTTTGAACTTCTTCACTAGGGACTGTTATGGTACCGTGAATATAGGTTTGCACCAGTGTCGCATGCACCACCTTCTCTCCACATCACCCCACGCTTCTGAGACGGGTCCGTCTTGCCATGCATCACCTCTAGGCGTGGAGAAGACACGCATTGCGGTCGGACACAACACACACTCTCTCTATCCCCACGACACGCGTCCGGACCAAAGTGAGGAACCACAACCAGCTATCGCTGTTCTCACTCTCCACATATGCGTAGGCAATTGGTATTATCCGGTTGTTTGCATCGGCCGTGATCGCGTTCGATGGGGTGCCATAGTACTTTCCGCTCGAAATGTGCCATCAACACGGATGAGCGAGCCCGCAATGCTTGAAAGCCTCAATGCATTGTCCGAAAGCCCGAATACCCTAATCGGTATCGTTCGCGATCTTTGAGCGAACCATCTTGAAGCTTAGTAGGCTCGTCGCCATTGCGAATCGAGTCTCTGGATTGGTAATTGATATCTTCTGCGGCAACCTCGGGGCATAGTTGTACGAGTCTTGAATGATCCAAAAGCATCTTCAACATATACCGCTTTGCTCGCCACGCGCGTTAGGTAGCTTATGTGCATCCTGTTCTACTCGCACTTGCTCCATAATTGATTTGGTGATAGTCCAATATCCGAACCAACCAGGTCACAACTAGTTGGGCAATGAATCTAGCGTCGACCACGTGGCTCATGGTTATGATTGACTCCTCTGTGCATGTATGAGGTGTGTTCCGCTCACCACAAAGTAGTGCTCGTGTTTAATTTGGTGAGCACGGACGTAGAAAGGGCGATTAGGGGCCTTGGTGCACCTAACCTCATACTCGATGGGCTTCGACCAGTACACTTGTGCTCTCTTCTAGTGATGACAAGATAATTGTTGATGAAATGGATTAGCTCCAACTTGTTGAGAAGCGTCTCCCAATCTGGATGTCATTGCTCGGTACCCCACATAGCTAGGTTATTATAGTCGGCAATGCCACACTCCGAAGGCCATTACCACGAAGTCTTGGATCTTTGGGCTGGGTCATCGTTGTCGGTGCCCTCTTCATCCTCGCTTCCACCCGCCTCGTCATCCATACATGTCGCATCTACCTCACAAGGAAGTACTTCTTCTTCATTTGCACCGAACTACCCTCCCCACATGTCCTTGGCCCACTTCTTCCTCTCCCGGTGGCCTAAAATTTCGCCGCTAGGACCAAAGATCGGCATTCTCCTCTAGTGGTAGTATGTTTACGTAAACACCCATCTAAACCCGCCTCTATGGCCTTTCGTGCATACAATAACCAAGCCTTATTACTTCTCGGTCGAACAAAGTGTGAACAATGACGTTGTTGTTTGGAACTTCCTTGGTCGCACCGCCTCCAGAAAAGCAGATGTGTTTCTGGCTTAAATAACACGCTCATAACATGTGATTTAAGTCCTTCCAAGTCTAATGGACTATCACTTGAACTATATGTGTGTTCGCAGCTTTGCTGCTCGTGACTATTCTCTCGTGCAATATGACAGGCCGTTCACCGTAGTAAATATGAAAATTCATGGTGCAAAGGCCACGTGGAATATGGTACCTAAAAATATTTCAAAAAATAACAACTAATTAACTATACCGAGGGTTAAAATTAATTACTTAACAATTTAAATTATTTGTTCATGACTAATTACTCAGACTACGCACATGAGTTAGAGTTACTAACAATTACGTTTACCAACATAACTAGAGACTATTTTATCTAACTATGCTATGTGAAGTGCATGCAACTAAGTTCAAGCGTAATTACTGTGGAGTTCTAATTAACCTAACTATTTAGCACAACCAAATGTGCTAGTTTATGCACCAAACATACTTGCTCGTACTCGTGATTTTTTCTTGCTCCTACTCGTGATTTTTTCTTGCTACTTTGCCCCATACATAAAAGGTTTTTCGTTCATCGATGGCGTATCTTGCCATGTAGAAATAAATAAAACTATAATTATATGAGATGCATGAGTGGGGCAATAATTAATATACTAACAGAGATTCATGAATGAGATTAAGTACATGAGGTACGAATGAGATGCATGAGTGAGGCAATAATTAATGTACTGACTATAATCGCTCTCTAATTTACGAATCGTCTTCACGCTAATTAATCTAACTACATAAGTACGGATACTTACGCTAATTATTCTAACTAGGTAATTACGAATACTTACGCTAATTAATCTAACTAGGTAATTACTGATACTTAAGCTAATTAATCTGACAATGACTTACTAACGATAATTAATCTGACTAGGTAGTTACGAATAATTAGTCTAATTAATCTAACAATGACTTACGACCGCTACTTAATCTAACTAGGTAATTACGCAAATTAATCTAGCAACGACTTACCAACACTGGACGCCTCCTTCTCCTTCTTCTTGCTCTGCGCTGGACACCTCTAGGACCTCTGCTAGCCAAGCTCCTCTCACTCGCAAATCCTCAGTGTGCAGGCTCTCGGTGCGACGCTCCTCTGCGAGTTATGCTTCCTCTCCTCTCTATTTATCCTGCGTTGCGCTTAACCATGTGAGACAGTCGACAAGGAAAAATGCATGAAAAGTGAGGATGCATGTGAAGCAATCAACCAAGAAATATGCATGCAGAATAAACAGCTTTCGACGTGCAAAGTTGGCATGCAAAGTATGGATGCATGCATATGAAGCAACCAGCCAAACATCAAACAAATGAGTTGACATTTGACGCGACTGGCCGGGCCCACGTTGCATGCATGTTTACTGGTCTCACATGCATGGATTTCATTTCGCCTCGCAGATGCATGAGTTAGGAACGAATTAACATACTAACTATAATCGCTCTCTAATTTAGGTATCGTCTTCACGCTAATTAATCTAACTACGTAAGTACGAATAATTACGCTAATTAATCTAAATAGGTTTTTTCTAAATACTTACGCTAATTAATCTGACAATGAATTACCAACGCTATTAATCTGACTAGGTAGTTACGAATAATTACTCTAGTTAATCTAACAATGACTATAATTACTAACTTCCTAACGGTGATTACGTTCGTGAGGAACGAATGAGATGCATGAATGAGGCCATAATCTAACCAGGTAATTACGAATAAGTCTAACCGGGTATTTACTCTAACAATGACTTACCAAGGCTAATTAACCTAACAATGTAATTACTCTACCAACGACTTACGAACGCTAATTAATATAACCAGATAATTACTCTAATAATTACCTACCAACGATAATTAATCTAACTGGGTAATTACTCGGGCAAAGACTTACCAGCGCTGGTCGTCTTCTTCTTTCTGCTTGTGGCGTTCTTCTTTCTCTTCTAATTGCAGTTCACCTCCCTCACTTCTGCTTGCCAAGCTTCTGTCTCGCGCACTCCAGCTCCTTCCCGTCCCCTCTATTTATACTGCGATGAAGATCGCATCCGGAGACGACCAAGCATGCATGCAAGCAAAGCGAGTGATTAGCAAAAGACACCGACAACCCCGCATGCATGCATGCAAATAATCGCGATCCGACGAAAGAGCTTTGGCGCAAAAAAATGCCAAAACAGCAGACAACGAAGTGACGCGACGCGACGGCGGGGCCCACAGGGCATAGCCGGCACATGGTGTGCCGGCTATGCCATAGCTGGTTTTTGGGGTGCGGCTATGGCATAGCCGGCACACCGTCTTGACTATAACTGCCGGTGCCCAGTCTTGATTATTGCCATTTCGAGAATCTGTGAAAAAGTTGTCCAAAATTGAAATTATACTGTACAAAGTTGTCCGTATTTGAAATTTTGCCCACAATGGCCCAGTGAAATACTCTAATTGCGTAGTCGTGGTTTGTAGACTTGCACAGTAGCTGACCGGCTGGTGAAGAACATGGTGTCGCTTAGCATTTTATCAGCTTTATCTGCTACTTAGACAATAATGAGTGTATTTTGAGCTGTGCTTTAATGCTTCACCTCTTAATATAAGTTGCATAAATCTTGAAGTAAGCGAAGGGGTAAGTAATAACCATTTACTGTTCATTCATGCTTTAATATTTGTGCAACTGTAAAAAAAAAACATGAAAGCACATCTCTACGTGCTAAAGGGATTTTTAGAAATCTAGTACGTTATTAACCTGTAATTGATCATATGTTTAATTAGCCACTAATGTATAGTAGATCACCTATTAGGCTTTCTTTTGTTGTGGATGAATGATGGCACCATAAAGTTGTCACTTTTATTCAATCAAGATATCAAACTTCTAGTTAGCGAATAACCATACTTTAAGTCATGGTATTTTTAGTTGAACATAAAATGCACAAGGTCACCTGGAAATTAAAAGTGCTTAAAATATATCTTTACATGTAATAAATTCTGAAAATAACCACACTATGAATTGATGGAAGTACGTACGTTCTTAACAAAAGCGTACCCAACTTACCGTACATTCCAAAAAATTGCTGGTTTGCTATCAAAGATGATTACCTGGTTGTCAATAGAGCAAATTTGTCAAATAATACATCAACCCTGCTTGTTCCAAATAGAATCCTAACATGGGCCCATATGTCGGTCTTGCAATAGCAGCAAAGCTTGGGTCTCATCTGTGTGGGTGCAGTGAGCTTTGCATGCGCGCGCGCACGGAGAGAAAGGGAGCAGGTGAGTGACGTTCAATGCTGAGAAATCATCGCTTATTGTACTCTGTTTTTTTAAATTTAGCCCTTCGTATACATATTTATAAATTTTGTCTTCTTCTTCAAGAGTGATAAGCGTGTTGACGTAGCGTCGATAAGCTTTCACACTCGTCAAGCATAGCAGGGGACACATGTTATCTGTCGCGTCTTTCATGACGAGTGAAGAGACTAAATTTGCAAATACATGGAGGAGAAAAGTAAGATTTGTAAAAAAAAATAAAGTGTATAAAGTAGGTAAACAATTAATTCCAGTGTTGAGGCGAGAGGAATAGGTAGTAAGGTAAGGCGAGGGGACGGAGGAATCGAAAGCTAGAGGAAAAGCATGGAAATCTCAACTCTCAAGCCCCCTCCCTCCTCTTCAGTCTTCACCTATCAGTTATCACTGCCTGCTTTCTTACTCCCAAGCTAGTCTTCAGTAAAATCGTACGGTGCTGCTGTGGATTTTGCTCCACGTTATCCTGGCCTGCTATGCTATGGAAGAGAGTAGGATGTAGCTAGCATCCGGAATTCAGGATACTGCTACTAGGCTACTACCACTCCTCGTCCGTACTCCAGTCCAACGGATGAAGTACTATTTGGACTTTGGAGTGTGTACTTACGTGGAGATTTGATACTGACCAGCGACCTATATTAATCCACTTCATCACTCGTCAATGCTTGGATGTTCTGAAACAAATACAGTTTCTCTACACTGTGATGTTGTACTGAACATATTAAATGATACCGTATTTGTGTTGTCATTCAATAACATAGAGATGCTTGGTTTACTTACTACCAAGATTTCAGAACATCTACAGAACACAAGTGTATCGATCTATGCTTCTTAGAAGAGGACCACAGAGCAGGATCAAGCATCAGCCCTCCATTTGCTTGCAAGTTACAGTTTACATGGAAGAACTATAGAAGCATCTCATCTCCTCAGTAAGTATTGACAAGTGAATCATTTTAAACAGTGTTTTAAAATGTTTCAACATCAATGTGTATTGTGATCGACCTCAAAACGAAGAGTATTCCTGATCTTCGTTATTGCATAGCTATGCAAATACAATTTTTTAGGGATAATTCATACTATACCACTCCATTCATTGGTACTTTAGAAAATATTACTCATTGTCTCAATGCCATATGGGTCTAGGGGCCATATGTCATTGAGACGACGAGTGATATTTTTGGACCCATATGCTATTGAGACAACAAGTGATATACTATAAATTATCTCCTTTTTTTTAGGGCAACACCAATGCAAAGACATGACGAGGCAGTGGCTAGAAGAGAGTTGCAGAAATGATCAAATTTCTAGCCTCGTGTATGATATTTTATTAAAAAACTAGCGTATTGTGAACAAAATTATAAAAGCAGTGTCATACCTGACCGCGAAAGATGCTTTTACAATTTGTTAGCAAGAAGGCTAGTTTTGGTTTTTTTTAAAGATTTGCTACAGTGCTAGACAGACAATGACTTCAGATTTGCACCGGAGATTATCCAAACTCTTTCTTTGATCTACTAGTAGCATTAAATCACTCCTCTCCAGTCTCCAGGCCTGCCTGGATGCATGTCTGCATTGGCATTGCATTGCTTCCTCCAGGCTCCAACGGGTAAAAGGAACAGACATGGGATGGGACCCACGGTGGCAGTGTCCCCAATGACAGTTTGCTATTGCTACTCGCTAGTAGCGTCCTCTCCTTTGCACAGTGCAAGTATTACGATGTTGTTACCTGAGGATTAAAATCTCGGCCAAATTTCGCGAGATCTTATCGAGATCTTGGATTTCGGACATAGATGGTTTTCAAAATTTTGTTCGAAATTGAAATATTCAAAAAAATGTAACTTGCTACAGTATTTTCAAAAATCTCATCAAGATTTCGGGAAATCCGACCAAGATCTCATTCTTTTGGGGGCAGTTTTAACTCTTTCTTGACCGGATTGAATAGATTTTGGGCCGGATTTGAGTTCAAATTTTTTTTAGTATTTCAAGACCATCTATAAGGAATACATGGAAAAAGTGAAAAAAAAATTTATTGTTGGGCGTGGGATTCGAACCCACGCCCTAGAAAGGGCTCATAGCCTTATTTGTCGCAGATAAACCAACTGAGCCGAGCTGTGTTGACCGATATGCGGGAGGCTTTAAACTTTTTGTAGCCTCGTCCTCACATCTAACAAAAGGAACCAATCCCTTTTCCTCACGGGCTCATAGTGCACTCACTCCACTTCCGGTCTGTAAACTCAGCTCAGGGAAAGAAGCCCTCGGCGGCGGAGTGAACCCGTCATCTCCGACGAGGATCCAGTCGTCTCTAGCAAAAAAAAGATGGTAATCTCGGTTAGCTTTGGCGAGATCTCGGCTTAGTTTAGCAAAATCTCGGGTGGAATTAGCCGAAATCTCGCCTTGTAGCGCAGCGAAAAAAAAATGGACCGAAATCTCAATGATTAGACCCGATATTTCATCATTTTTAGACTAAATGGGCTTTTAGCTCCCGAATCTGGCCGGATTTGAAGTGATTTTTTTGTACTAGTTCATTGTCTGTCGCCACCTTTTAATTCATTTAGTTCTTAGCTTAGTATATTGCTTTTGACTTTCAAGAATGACAGCTAAAATCAAAGAATGGCAGGTGAAATCAAAGAATGATAGCTACAATCAAAGGATTATAGCTGCTGCCACCTTTTTTGTTGGCTTGAAATCAAAGAATGCTGTGGTTGTGACTTTCAACAATGATAGCACAAGTTCTACTTGCTGTGATGACCTAAGTATTGTCAGAGATGCATGCACAAGTATTGTCAGAGATGTATGATGGCTATCATTTATACGGTGTATTTGATCATTCTCTCGTGTCGTAGTACCATTATGATTGGCATCTTGTTTCCACCTCCCGTAGGTTCTCGTGATGGCAGATCATACGGGTACCGTATGGGAAGCGCATCGGCAAAGGGTCAAAGTGCAATTACTGTAGGTATATTATGAAGGGTGGAGGGGCGACCCATTTGAAGGAACATCTGACTGGCCGCGCCAGAGATGTGAAGGCCAGCCCAGGTGTGCCTAAAGTGTTAGGCAGGCCATACTTGTGAACCTCCGTGAAGGTCGGGAGAAGAAGGAGAAGGAGGCGGTGCGCCTCCGTAAAGAAGCATGCGATGACTGGGCAAACTTGGCCACAGAGTACCGTACCAAGCAGGAACAGCTCAAGATGGCCATAAGAGCCTCCAAAAAAGAGGCCTATCTCAGGAGCCAAGGTTTGACCCCAGATCTGGGGTTTGGGAGTGGTGGAGCAAGACCCTCGGTCCAATCCACTCTCAGCAAAATGTTCAGGAGGTCCAAATCGACACGGGAAAGTCATGCCTCCATCAATGTTGACCTTGCACGGAGTGGTGTCCCACAGCAACCCCGTATTGACACTGTATTCAAGCAGGGGGAGAGGCAGAACCTAGGGAGTGCATGGTCCAAATGATTTCATGCTAATGCAATTCTAGAAAGGAGGATTGAGTGTCCGTATTTCACAGGTATGAAATGATCGTATGTTTGTAAGTTACAACTCTTGTGATGATTGTACTAACCTCTTATGCTCGCGATGGACATGTGCACTCAAGATGACACAGGAGCTAGGCCCAGGGGTTCGTGCACCACGAGACCACAAGATAGACAGGAAGTACCTAAACGAGAATGACCAATCTTCTAACTATTTGGGCTTCCCAACTAAGCATAGTGCGTAAGGTTCGATGCCCTACAAATGGGATCAGGGTGGGTACAGATCAAGTTATGACGGATCGAGCATCTCTTGACTGTTTGACTACACTGATCTATACATCGATCCGTACGCACGAGACATATCTGTCAGGTACCTTCACCAGTCAGAGAATTATACCAGCTGGATGGCTCATTATGAACATTAGAAGTCTGCCTACCTACCACGGGATATGACCTGGGAAGAATACAAGCAACTGCACGAGATGAGGTATCATGAGGTTATTATTGATAACGAGGAAGTCGAATTTGCATCACAGTTGTACTACTACTCGTAGGTACGTAAACACATTGTTGTCTGTGCTTTGCATGATCCTACACCTTTAATTTTGCATTTTCTTACAGTACATGTTCATACTGCATATTCATTCTTCAATTATGGCTTTTGCAGGTGGTTGGGGTAATTCAGGCTGAGCGTTGCATTCTGGCATCATCTGTGCTTTCACATGTAGTTATCACGAACTCCTGCATGGTAATTATTGTGGTGTATATGTGATAAATTGTCATATGTATCAATTTTATTTCATGCTTATTAATTGTGATGCAAATATACATTGATTGTTTCCAATTGTGACTCTCAAAATCCGAATATCAGTCAAAATACTGTCAAAATTTATAACTTTACGGACTCATAATCATCTAAAAATTTTATGGCAAGATTAATGATGCATGACGACAATCCAAACAAAATTTCAAAATTTTGTAACATGGTTTCAAGCATTTTCCATTCAGACATCACCACTGTCTAAATTTTTAAAAATGCCTCGAGCTTTCACCATCATGTGAAAATTTTATGGGAAGATTAATGATATGTCAGAATCATGCACAAAAAATTTCAAAAATTTATAATGTGATTTATTCTATTTTTCATTCGGTTCAAACTTGCGGGTCAACGTTTTATCAGGATAGTAGCAATGTTCGAATTTTTAAAAATTCTACAGGACTCATAATCATATGAATTTTTTATGGAAACATCATTGATATGTCAGGAACCCACTGAAAAAAATTCAAAAAAAATTTGTCGTCGTTTGACCCATTTCTCGGCTGGTGTAAATACACCAAAATCTTGTTGAGATTTCGGGTATACCGGCCAAAATTTTGTTTTTCCCGGTAGAAAAAAAAATTGGATTGAATTTTCGTTTTTGAATTTCATGCGGGATTTGTCCGAAATTTTGAGATTTCGACAAGATTTCGAATTTCGATCAACTCGAAGATTTCATCCGAAAACGAGATTTAAAACCTTGGTGTTACCGCCTTGTGTGCCTCCTCCAGTTCCAGGGGTGGTGAAAGCTGATCCACGGAGGTGAAAGCTAGAAAGCGAGTGAATGGGACTATGGGAGAGGAAAAGGCTGGGTTGGGGACAATGTTGTTATGTAGGCCCCTTGACAACACCCAACAGCGAGTGTTGCTGGAATTCAGGGTTTGTTTTTGGCATCTCTCTCTTGGCCGAGCTCTCCCCCCTCCACTCGCTCTCTCTCCTTGAAACTTGACATCGGCATGCATGTTTTTCAGTACTTGTCGAATTCGATAAAAACGGACTCTCATGTATGGCTTCATTCTATGCATCCATTCCTGATCGGACGGTCTAGAATGCCCGAGGAACACGTGCCTTTACTACATGCTAGGTAGAGGATAAAGCCACTAGACTGAAGTTTCTCGGTGTTCTTCTGAGATTACATATTGCAGAGGTGATGTCTGATGCTATCTTTTCAATTCAATTAGCTGCTGCTGGGCATTGAGCATGGCTTCTACTCTACCTGTTGCAGGGATTGCAGGCTAGTCTGCTGCGTTTGTATTTTACTTACTGGATTTCTTGTTTGCCCTACAATTTGATAATTTGAAAGAGTGCAGAGTTGGGGGAACCAAGCACTGCTCGGTTAGCAGGTTTTAATGCGTTTCGTGGAAAGTTTTATACAAGTTTCAAGATGTTTTAAAAAGTTCTAGTAAAAATAGTTTTAACAAGTTTCATGTATGTTTTAAGTAAGTTTCAGCAAGTTTTAAGTTTCAAAATACAAGTTTTTGTGTTTCAAAATAACAATTCTTGCATGTTTAGACAACTTTCAAGTTTATCGAATCATTAAGTAAACTGAAGTTTGAGAACCAAAATATCAACTTTTATGGAGTTTTGAACACGTTTCAAGTGTTTCAGAGAAAGATTTAAGTGGGTTTCAGCAAGTTTCAACGGTGTTTCAGAAGGTTTCAAGGATGTTTCGAGAGAGTTTCAGCACAATTTCAAAAAAAATCAGCAAAATTCATGCAAACAAATCATACATAACTGAAACTTGACTGAACATCAAGTTTATTGAAGCTCAATCACCAAAACAGAAACTCAAAATTAGATATGAAACTTTATAGAAGCATCAAATTTCAAAACTGAAATTGAAGTTTCAGAATAGGCACATCAAGTTTCAAGGAGTTTTGAAAACATTTCAAGAGTTCTTGAGAAAAGTTTTTGGTTGGTTTTAGCGAGTTTCAAGAGAGTTTTAAGTAGGTTTCAGCCCAATTTCAAAAGAATTCAGCAAGTTTATTCGTGAAAACAAGTTATACATAGCTGAAACTTGACCAAAACATCAAGTTTCATAATTGAAACTCAAATCACCAAACCTGCAATTTAAGATTTAGAACTAAAGAACAGTCTAAAACTTTTACTAAAGCATGATTGAAACATCAAGGTTTCAAATTTGAAAACATCAAAAGGTGCAACCATGGCACCCCGGCCCTTAGATTCCCTGCGCCACCTCGTCTTATTGTCCATGTTCTGGACGGCTGCATGCAGTACGCTACACCTAGCATGTTCTCACACAGTACGTGTCACCCAATGACAGGCACTGGTCGCCGCATGGCGGCCTCCCTCGCTTTGCTTCCCCGTCGGCGGCTGACGCGGCACGGGTGGTTCAGGCACTCGATCCTCGTCGTCATCGCCCGATGCGCTGCGGCTCGCTGCAGTGCGCACAGGTGCCCGGCCACCCCTTCTTGCCCAGGCCAGGCGGCACGGGCTCGTCGTGCGCATTCAACCTCACGTGTGTGTGTATATATATATATATATATGTATATGTATGTATATATATATATATATATATATATATATATATATATATATATATGTATATATGTATATATGTGTATATATATATGTGTATATATATGTATATATATATGTGTATATATGTGTGTATATATATATGTATATATATGTGTATATGTATATGTATATGTGTATATATATATGTATATATATATATGTGTGTATATATATATGTATATATATATATATGTATATATATGTGTGTATATATGTATATGTGTATGTCTCAGATATGTATATGTGTATGTATGTGTATGTATATGTATACGTATGTATAGTATATATGTATGTATGTATATGTATATGTATGTATGTATATGTATATGTGTATATGTATGTATGTATATATGTATGTATATGTATGTATGTATGTATGTATATGTATGTATGTATGTATGTATGTATGTATGTATGTATGTATATGTATGTATATGTATATGTATGTATATGTATATGTATGTGTATGTATATGTATGTATATGTGTATGTATATGTATGTGTATGTATATGTATATGTATGTGTATGTATATGTATATATATGTATATGTATATATGTGTGTATGTATGTATGTATGTATGTATGTATGTATGTATGTATGTATGTATGTATGTATGTATGTATGTGCTGCGTCCACGTTCCAAGCCATGCTCGGGCAGGACTAGCTCGATCGCCCTCAAGAAGGAATGAAGGATGTCGTTGATCACGTCCTACACTTTCGGGTGCCTCCGTGTTGTGTCACCGGCATGCAGCTCCGTGCCGCCGCAGGGACTCATCGGCTTCGGGCGCGGGTTGCTGTCCTTCTTGTCATAGATCAAAGACATGCTCGGAGGATGTACATGTTCCGGCGAACGGAGGACGTACCACAGAAAGTTCGCATCAAAATGCTTTTGCACCTCATCACCAGAGGAACAACAGGAAATTCGTAGGTGCCAAGCTCCCAAAAGCAACATCAAACTCCACGAATGATCAGACAACTAAATCCGAATTAATCATGTCTAAGCTGATCCGTCAAAAAGACACCGCAGCAATCAGATGTGCTAGCTTGTACAGGCGTTGTAGTACTTGAAACAGTTGCACTGCCTATCACCCACGGAACATTTGGAACCGACCTACCGATCGAATATACACACAGCGTGTGCATCGATTTCGGCCACAAATAAACGAAGAAAAAAGTAGGATAAATGACGAAGCAGAAGCAGCGGACAATCAGTCACACGGACGCCATTGGAGTGGAGGAACAAGGCAAGAGCTTGATCGTCACCACTGGTTAATGATTCTTGCACACAACAACTCTGCTCATGCGCTTCTCTGTCTTCAAAAAAAACTCTGCTCATGCGCTAGTCTGTTCAAACAGTTGTCTGCAGTCCGCAGTATATACAATTCATACTCGTATCTCTAACAGATTGCCCTGCATGCATGGATGGAATCAGGATTAAGATATAGTACGTGCATCGATCTGAATATACTGCACATGCATGCGGTCGTTCTTGGAATGGTACAGACGTATGAATATACAGAGCCTGAACAGCACAAGAGACATTATGATACGTCATATATATGTATCCTGTACTGTACATGCAAGTGCCCTGGCCTAGTCGCTGCTCACCATAGAAGAAGATGTAGGCAGGTTTGCCCTATCTTACCACAGGGGAATGGCATCCTATCTGTCCTTGTGCCGGAGAGAGGTAGTTATCCTCTAGCCATCTAGCTAGAGTGTGTTTCTTCCTCCTTTCTTCCTTTCGGTGTCACTGTTTACTTTGTGATTGGTCCTGTGTCATGATGCAGCCAAATCCAAGGAGCGCACACAAACACGCACTGCCAGAGTGCTAGCTTTTCCAATGGCAACTATGCACATTGCAACAAATGCATGCTTTTGGACTTTAGTATCGATCATGGCAGCAACCAACTGTAGGTGACTTTAAAAGGCGTCACTCACCTCTGTCCTCCTCTTGCATGGTGAGAGAGGTAGCATTCGGTGAACCTGAGCTTTATTAGCTGCCGAAAGGGATCCAAGATGGAGAAAGCCAACCACCGGGATCGAAGTGTAGCGTCGACGGTCTGGATGTGATGCAGACGCCAAGGTAGCTAGCTAGATGTTCTACTGTTATTTGTGAGTCAAAGGTTTAATTGCCCGCTGATGGAGCGATTTGATGGTCATTCGTACAGGCAATGGTGCAGAAAACTACTACTATTATTGTATAGGAAAGGAACATCTCAGTCTCATCGATGATGATGTCACAGTAGATGTGTCTGCCTGCCACACAGACACAGTTCACCTATTCAGTAAGCCTAACTAATTGAACATGCACCCCAAAGCTTTTCTCATCATAGAATAGCGTACCTCTTCTTTGAGGCTCGATTTACTGAACTTTTTGTTTTGCGCGTGCTCATCGATCCCATTGATGGATCATTTCGTGATGGTCGTCATCCATCCATACATGATGATCTCTAAACTCTAAATATTTGAAGAATGATGTCTTTGATGAAGTGATCATTGATGGTGTGTTTTTATCACTATGTCGAAATGAAACACGTCGATCCTTGGCATATGGCTGGAGAAGTGGCAATATCTTGAGCAGGGTATTGCAACCTCTTCCTCTTGGTTCTGACGCGAAGGTTTCTACAATGCGGAAGACCCGCGCACATGCGTACGTCCATCGCCGGCGACGGCGGCCGACCGAGGTCGCTGCCAATACCAGTATGCCACCACCGCTTCCAACCGGCAACGAATCAATCCCAGTCAGAGAGCAAGAAAGACGACGAAACTGCTTTCATGGCAGGTAGCTCCTATCAAGGTTTATATTACCAAAAAGATGTTGGAAATCGTCTATGTGTCGGTAGCAAATTTCGTCAAAAATCGGTAGAAACCAAACGAAATTCAAAGTCAAATTTTTTGAACTTGACGGTTAAGCAGAGGCGGCAAAATAATTCGAAAGCCGACCGTTTTTTACCGATTTTCGACTAGTTTACATCGAAAATCGGCACACTTAGCGGAAATTGACAAAAAAAAATACAAAAAATACTGTAAAATTTATAAAATCCCAGAAAAAGCTCAAAAAATCATGAAAAATATTATAAACGTATAACGAAATATAGAAAATACGAAAAAATTCTGACATGAACTTTCCTATATTTTAAGACAACGTCAAGTTGTAAAGTACACATTTTACAATAATAGCATAACTATAAAAAAATGAAAAACTTCGGCATAAACTTTGCTATATTTTAGACAATCTCTAGTTGTAAATTAGCCATTTAGCAATAATATCTCAACAAATAACCTTTCATTTTAATACCATTCACAAATCAATCCAACAAGTCTACAGCTCAATATCCATGGCATATGATATTTGAAATCAAAATTTATCACTGAAATGAATATTCGCACTTCGCATAGTTTTGTTGTCCTTTGATTGTCATACATATACCATGTTGAACCTACCTAAACACTATGTTAGTAAAAAATCGAGTTGCAATTAAATAAAACATACTAATTTTCTATTATCTATATTTAGTTTCGCTAAAAACACGTCTAAAAAAATTTGATTTTTTCAAAAAAAAAATTCAGGTAAATGTAAAAAAAACTATTAATACTAATTTTAGGAAACTTTTGGATAAAATTTTCCACATTTTTCATTTTTTTTAATTTGAATTGGACCAGTTTATCAATGGTTCTATTTTTGAGTCGGACCGGTACGATCGAAAATTAACCGATTTTCGTCGATATTGTGAACCCTAGCTTCTTTATGTCGGCGTTTCGAGCACCGGCAAGTAAATTTGTAAGTCTAAGGGGCCGCGCGTTCCCACTCCCTGAATGGTTAGACTCGAAAGCCCGAGGTGTATACTGGTTCGGGCCGAAAGTCCCTACTACAGTTCGTACGGTGGTTTTGTATTGCCTTTAGTGCGGATGGCTACACAATGTTTACACGCGCGAGCCGAGAGCCTTAGCGCAAGAAAACTGATTAGTTGTGCGCGTGTCTCTTCTTCTTTTCCCTTTTTTCTCCCCCCCCCCTTCCCCGGGGGTTCCTACCTTCTTTTACACAATAGGAAGGGGCAGGTTACATCGAGAGTTGGGGAAGGGAGGGGGTGACCTATGCTAAGAGCTTCTGTCCTTCGCTCTGTCGACTGGTCACCTCTCGTCTTGCCCATGCTGGGTCGGTAGTCTTGCTGGGCGGAGCGGTTAGCTGCTTCATTGGGAAATGACGCACCTGCCTTCTGTGAGCCTGACGAGTGTTGACGTTGCTGTGTATAACGTTGGTGCTGCCTCGGGAGGGAGCGTGCTTTCGTGTCATACATGACTGATCGATGGGACTGGAAGCTTGACTTCAGCAGTCATTAAACCATCTTGGGAAGGGGCCACCTGCTCTCATATAGTCACTTCGATTGACCCCGCCTGAGGGGCACGTGGCTGTGGGCCGGTGGAGGCTTCGACACGCAGCCCTCGGCGGAGGTTGCCTTGGTTTGATCGGAGTCGGGGGATCCGACCTGCTGCGGGGGTTGGGAGCCCTGCTTGGTCGGAGATGCCTATCCCGATTGGTCGGGAGTGGGCGTCCTGCACAGCCCTGCAGGTGCTTTTGGTCGGTAGCGGGCTTGGAGTGGCCTGCTAGGCTTGAGCTATGCTTGAGGCAGCCCGCTTGTCACCCAGGGCCGTTGGTATGAGTATTCGTCACTTTATATTCATTCTAATTTCTATCCGAAATGTGCTTCTATGATTTTCTTTTTTAAAGTTACATAAATATTAAATTAAGAATAAATAGTAGATGATGATTATTTGTCTTTTCGTTTGTTTCAAGAGAACATGCTGACGCTGGCGATCTTAGTTATTTATCTCATTTCTTCAATCCCAAGACCCAGATGGTAATTCAGCCTCGAGTCTTCAATACCGAGCATCCTTTGAGCCTGAGCTTCATGCGCTATTTGCATGTGCCGTTTGAACAAGTTGATCAGCCCCCAGCTCCCAGCAGCTCATGAAAATCCTACTTGTAGAGTCGGAGTCCTGCCCAGAAACGAAGATTCGCGCGCGCACCAATTATCATACGAAACTTCTTCCCTTATCTTCTGAACGGCGGCACCGATACTGGAAACCTTTCGCACAACAAACGCATAGCAGTCCGTCGGTAACCCATCGAGAGAGTCGTGCCTCCGATCGGGAAATCTGAAGCCTGTCGCCAATCCATGAGATGGCCGTAGAAATCAATATGACACTTGAACTTGGGCTCCGCAGCGTGAGATTCGACCCAGAAGACGGAGGTAGCATGGCCAGAAGGCCCCGCCGGCGCGACCTTGACCAGGAACAGCTGGCCGTCTTCGCTGCGGAGAACTGAACCTGCAGAGTGAACTGCGCACTGTACTGAACCTGGTGGACGGCCACTTGTGCTGGGCAGTGAAATGGTTCAGGAGCACCGTGGTTGACCCGGCTAAGCCACAGCCGGCTTCGGGGCAGAAACATGGCCCGTGCCGGCACGTCTTCTCATGCTCTTCTTTGTCGAAGTAGGCCGTTTTCGCGGAGCATCCGTACCTGGCGTTGGAGCAAGGGACCTGGATGGATTGCAGGATGTGTTCTATGGCGAAGCGGCGATTGTAGCCGGTGGTGATGATGGACACACCTGTCACTTGTCCTTGTCCGGGAGCTTGCCATGGCAGGACGAACAAACAACATACCCAACCGCACACTGCATATAACAAACGAAATGCACCGTGCAGTGCTTTGTGAGTTTGCTTATGAAAAAGATGCGTCTGTTGTTCATACTGAGTTGCATGCTCCAGCCAGTTCACCCAAAAGCTTAAGCTTATGAGGAAAGATAGGCAATTCACTTATACTTCAACACATCCCCTCACTGTAGGCTCCTTCAGACCTAGGACGTAGAATAAAAGTGGACTGCAACTTTTTTTTAATTGCGTCAACCGGGTTTTGAACTCGAGACCTCTTGGTTCTGATACCATATTGAGTTGCATGCACCAACCAGTTCACCCAAAAGCTTAAGCTTATGAGGAAAGGTAGGCAATTCACTTATACTTCAACACTGGACTGCAATTATTATTTTTAATTGCGTCAACCGTGTCTTGAACTGGCTGGTGCATTGCATGCAACTCAATATGGTATCAGAGCCAAGAGGTCTCGAGTTCAAGACCCGGTTGACGCAATTAAAAAAAATAATTGCAGTCCACTTCTATTCTACGTTCTAGGCCTGAAGGAACCTATACGTGAGGGGGAGTGTTGAAGTATAAGTGAATTGCCTACCTTTCCTCATAAGCTTAAGCTTTTGAGTGAACTGGTTGGTGCATGCAACTCAATAGTTCATACTAAGAACATAAAACTTCAGTTTCAGTTTAGAAGATGAACAGCAACAACAGTGGGAAACCATGCAACACGGTTGATCAATGCATTCTTACTGAAAATAATGATACCGTAACTTGGAAATGGTGGCAAATTCACTGTTAAATCTCTTTACAACAATCCTCGCAACAACCCCCTCCTTTTCTCTCTACAGCAAGCCGGGTCCTAGAATTGTAGGTGGAATAAATGCATTATCCTTGGAAAGGCGACAATCCCAGCCAGATAAAAAGATTTATTTTTCGTGTGGCTAATTAGCAGGGGCACAGGTCTGACAAAAGACAATCTTTGTTCTCGAAAGAAAAACAAAAGACAATCTTATCAAGAGAAACTGGCAAGGGAGTCCTCAATGTTAATTCTGTCAAGCAATGAAACCATCTTACATCTTCTTCTTTTTCAATGCCCTGTGCCAAAGATGTTTATGGGATTGTAGGGAAACCCCAGGGAATGGACTATAGACCAGGGTATTAGATGCAATTTACAGATTGGATTAAAAGAGCTTTGCCAAATTACCCTCATTTGTATGAACTATGTAGTCGGTTTGGCCTGTCTTTGTCACAAGAAACCATTTCATCTGAGAAGTAATACTACACTGATACACCCCTTCCAGTTCCAGGCATGGCATCCCAATGAAATGGTGGATCAAACGAGGTAAATGCTATCGATGTGATTTCTACCGTACCAGATATGAACTCGTACTTCCTCCGATAAGAAAAAAAGGGAAAAAGAAAGAAAAATAGAAGTAGGCAGGAGGTACCTGGAAAACCGGAGGCTTGACTGCTTGAGGGTATCGAAGCAGACGGTGCGGTGCAGTCGAGAGCCTCTGGATCGACGGTGACATTGGTGGTGACGGACTTGCTTTTCTTGACGCCGCCGCTCTCCTCTTGCTGCTGCGGCGGCGGCGGATCCCCTCTCCCTTTCTCCAACAGTGTCGTGATCCATGCCTGCTCAAAACATTTGGACTAGGGACGCCACGGTTCGGAGGCATCTCCTTTGCTCAACTCTTGTTTGGAGGAAAAGGTAGATTTTTTTGCGCAGAGAGGTTCACAAGGCCACAAGGGTGCTCTCATGGCCCGCAGATTGTTGTACGGTGGTAGCAGTATCAAGGGATAATAAGAGGGACGAAGCATATGCTCGTAATCTGACAGAGAGGCAGTAAAAAGAAAGAAATTTATTCCGACCGGCGGAGGAAGGAGAGGACGGAGGCACAAAAGTCACGAACCGAGAGGGATCTAGCCGTATCTGAACCCCCTGGCGGTCTCGAGGCATATCCACTGCCAGAACTAGTCACCATTGTGCAAAGCCCTGAAGTTCAACAAATTAACCGGGAGGACAATGCTGCAACAGAGGGGTATGTAGCTGCAGAAGGTCATATGAAGAACTACAAGGAAGTGTTGGAGGGTAAGGACCACGCAGAAGTTCAAGGTTATGGGATCATGAGGATATTAACTTGGTGGAGAAAGCTAAAGATCGTGCAAAGAGGAGATCTGGAGGTGGAAGTAGGTATTAACTCTACCCGATATACTTTGCTGTCTACTCATAATTCAGTTTTGCTAAATATTGCTAATGTTTTGTATGTAAACATGGGAGTGGATGATATGCAAAAAGAACAGAATGTAGAAGTCATTAAATCATTAGAACAAGCTAGAGCAAACTTATATATGATTCAGGTAAAAAAGAATCTGGATAAATTCCCTGCTAAAGATTCAGGTTAAGGTGATCTTGACACTTGAGGTCTTGCAGGAACTTATTGGGATGAAGAGGATGATCTGTTAATCAGGAAGAAGCTTTTAGCTCTCAAATGAGGCAAGCTTCTCTAGAAAGGAAAAAAGAAAAAAGGGGTTTTACCGGATATGCTTAGTGTGAAACCCAGGGTTAAAAAAAGAGGATTAAGCTAAAAACTGAAATAACATGAAAGGATTAATTTGGAATTGCAGAGGGGTGGGAGATCCTGATAAGAAATATTTTCAAGTGAAATGATTGCGGAGAATAAAGTTGACTTCATTGGTTTATAAGAAACCATGGAGCAACAATTCTCATCTCAATGGCTTAAAAGCATCAGTGGTAGAATGGAGTTTATTTGGCTGGCATTATTGTTCTCCTGCTAAAGGCAAGTCGGTGGATGTTAGTAGGGGTTAAGATCGAAAAGTTTGAAATATGTGAATAGAAGGTGAATTTTGTGTGAGAATGCTCATAATGAATAAAGAAAGTAAGGTATATGGGGGCAGCACAGGAAGCAGGAAAAGAGAAATTCCTCACTGAGTTGTCTTACATGTGTCACAAAAATAAACATCGGGATTTCAACATAATTAGACGGGAAGATGAAAAGAGTAGAATGGGGAATTGGTCTAGATGGAGTTTTATATTCAATGCTGTCATAGAAAATCATAATCTTAGGGAGCTTGAACTTAGTAGCAGGAAATCCACGTGGTCAAACAACCAGGAGGATACTGTATGAAAAGTTAGATAGGGTGCCTGTCAGTCCCCAATTGGGAGGTGTCAATTTCCTCATTTATCTGTTAGAGCTCTAGAGAGAGCATTATCAGATCATGCTCCTCCTCATAGATACAGGGAGGTTTTTCTTCCAAATTCACATTTTAAGTTTGAACTCAGTTAGTTCCTTAGAGATGGTTTTAATGAATTGGTGACTAAGTCATAGAAACAACCGGTAAACAACCGGTAAATGGAACGTGTAGTAGTATAGGTATTTGGCAAAAGAAACTAAGAACAAGGCGGAGCAAGGGGTGGGCTTGGTGGGGCTCCAACCCCCCGGCCCACCACGAGACAACAGTTTGGAGATCATTTCTTTTAGGGGCAGCACGCAACAGTAGTTAGCAATCTGTAGATTTTATTTGTCAAATCTCTTCTTTCAGACGGTGGCAATGAAAAGTAATTTTTTTCCTTGCATATTTACATACTAATACTATATTACATGCATTTAAATTTCAACTATAATATGTCGGCTTGGTTTAGCCCCCTCTTGAATGAATCCTGGCTCCGCCTCTGACTAAGAAGACTAGGATAAATTTGAAAGGGTGGCATTTGAACTATGAAGGGGATCATAAGAGAACAAAGAAAGACTTGTTGAAAAAGATAGATGAGTTAGATAAACATATGCTGCAACATTTTTTGGCTTCTGAACAAAGAAAGACCTGATAAAATCTAAAAGGGTGGTATTTGAACTATGAAGGGGATTATAAGAGCTATGACGTGATTATCACATTCGCTGCAACATTTTTGGCTTGATCACAACCCTTTTCCTCACGGTGACTTGACCAGCTGGCTACCCCTGCATGGTCGATCACCTCAAGCCCTGGGCAACACAGAGGGGAAGCGCTCCACCGGCATCCCGTCGGACAGAGTCGTGCTTCTGATTCGCCTGTTAGATAATTGATAGCCGCCGTCCATCGCCTGTTAGATAATTGATGCTCCTTCTCGGCCGCACCGTCTGGGCGGATGCGGATCATGGACAGCACCGTGCCCCGGCGCTCCCGCGTGCCGCTGAGGTGGAACAGCCCGCCGTCGTCGGCGCGGAGGATGGACGGCTCGTGGACGGCCACCAGGAACGTCTCGCCGTAGCGGATGTTGTCGAGTCTCCAGCCGTGGCGCACGGTGAGGTGGCGCTTGAGCTCGTCGACAGGGCAGGAGAAGTCGCAGCGGCTGTCGGGGGAGAAGCATGGCTCGTACTCGCAGTAGCGCACATGGCCGTCCATCTCGTCCTCGCTGTGGCTGCGACCAGCCGGTGCAGTTTTTTTGCAGCTCATCTTCCTGACGATCCAACCGGTGCAACAGATTCTACATCCAGTCGGTTAGAGACTTAGAGATAGATTGATAGTCACATCGAAAGAGATCAAATCAAATATCTCTTTTACGAAGGTATTTTACCTGGCCACTCTTTACCAGAGCAATTTTACTGTGAATAACATGGATAGTAAATAGTAGTAGTAGAAATTAGATCTAATCGTACAGTTTTTAAGAGTATTAAGGACTTTTGATACTTTGCCACGTTACTCATTAATAGTTATTGTTGACCTTCATTTTCCGCCGCCACCGCTCTTTGTTGCGTTACGCGTTATCGCTGCCCTTCTTTTTCTGCTACCACTAGTCAGATCCTATCAATGCCGTAACCTCTGCCTTTCCATCGGTGCCCTTCCAAATTGTTACCGCGCCGCGACTGGCGCCTTCCCGCCTGATTGCGACAACGCCGTAACCTCTCACTACCACATCAAGCGCTCTGTTGAAAACGGCCTACAAAATAGTTACGAATTTTACACAAAACACTAAAAAAAATACACATAAGTTTTAAATTAAAAAAATAGCTAATTACAATTCTACCACCAGATGATTTTTGCTGCCAATACCATCAGTGAAAATATAACTAAATCTTAACTAATCTGATCTATTAGATCAAATAGAATGGACAGGTAATATTCAATATTATGTATAGTAAAAGTGCTCTATAGACACAGGCAAGTATTTCCTTGGGCAGAGTATACATGTAGACTGTAGTAGCAGTAGACTAGTTGTTCCCAACTCCGGTCTGGTTTGTTCTGAAGAAAACAGAAAGCAATCCGAAATCTACAACAACTAGCGCGAGGTCGTAGCCAGGCTACCAAAGATCAGAGTCCTCGTACAGTTGCAAATCAGTCGATTAATTAGCAAGGCTACAATTCAAATTAGTTACAACATTAGTAGCTCGAATCCATTAACACATGGATTAAGCAGCTACTAACTTCAGTAGAGAAACGTAAATTGTGCAGCAATGCATTTTAGACATGTCATGACTCCAGCACAACATGCATGAAGAAGGCAAAGCAAAAGGTGTAGCCATAAGATGATCCCAAAAGAATGGCAATACATGACACATAACTAGGAAACTTGTAGCTAAACACAACTAGTATTAGTATATTACACCAAAAGAAAGCAAAGCGATCCATCCACGGACACAAGGCATCAATTTAGACGTTGCATGTCAACCAGACACCAACTGTCAGACATGCACGGTGACGGAGACGGTGCCGGAAGAGCCCCAGTACGCATCCGGCACGAACAGGAACCCTCTGGCCTGTAACCCGTCCAACCGGCGGACGCACGGTACGCTCCCGGACGCCGACAGCGATAGCGCGCCCAACTCGTCGCCGCTAACCTCCAACTTGTACATGAGCTCAGCATTCCCTGCAGCGGGGCGCCGGCCGATGCAGACCACCGACAGTGAGCGCCCCGACAGGACGTCGCCGCCGTTGAGCAGAAGGAACACGCGCCCGCGGAAGCGGGGCAGGAGCACCCGGAACGGCATGCTCCTGTGCAGCGTCACCGTCGTGCTACGGAGATAGCCCATGGCGACGGCGGCGTCCGACGCGTGTGGTCGTCCTGGATGTGGTTGTCGAGCAGCAGGCCGTAGAAGCTGCAGCCGTCGAACGGGCAGTAGAACTTCGCGCACGGGCACGCCTCCTCATGGCTCCGCCTCTCGGTATACCTAACGCTCTCCTGGCAGCCATGCTTCTTGAACTTAGAAGGGCTGGTCATGCCAGCCAGGACCTTCTCCAACGGTCGGCACCTGATATCGCCGATGGGCTCGCTGTAGTTGAAGCACGTTCGGTTCATGCTGATACAGCAGTTCGCGCAGGTAGGATATCCGTTCCTACACTGATCATTGAGACAAGAGATAATGCTAATTAGCAGAGTGATTAATTGTGTTAGTGTATGAACAAAGTTCTCCATGCTTGTATGTTGGAGCAATCAATCAAGACACTACTGTGTATGACGAAGAAATCTCGAGCTAGATACTCGCCATGAATACTTGGGCTTCATATGGCATGAAGCAAATCACACACTCCAGTGTGTCTGGTTCGATGAAGAAGCCCGTGGGTGCCGTCTCCTCTTCGTCATGCTGAGTGGTGGGCTTGGTTGCTTTCTTAGGCGTACCCGTCATATTCTTAGGCGTGCCGCTGTCCATGGACTTGTTCGCACTCCTTTTCCTCATCAATCCCTGGATCACGTACCCCAGCAGCGATGGTTCAGTCAGGGGCGTTGCGTAGTCGATCCCTATTGTAGGCCAGCACTCCTGATTTTTTACCTCTAAATTTAGCTCACTCGTAAGCCTATTTCTAAATAGGATAATTCATACTATAACTGTATACCACTCTAAAGATCAGTACTTTAAAATATATCACAATATATTATAAGACAACGAGTGTTATTTTTGAAGTAACAACCAATGAAGTGGTACAATATGAATTATCCTGTTAAGCGCCTCCCGCGCTCTCCGATCGCGAGAGCGCTTACCGCGATGAGAAAAAAAGTTAAATATGAAAATACTTTCACAAATATGCCAGATTTGAACAAAATAGAGGAGAGGGGTTAGAAAAGGGATGATTTCGGCGATGCATACAACAGAATTGATTTGATTCTAGAAAGAAAAAAAACATTCATCAGTATATTACTCCCTACAGTTATAAATAGTTGTCGTTTTAAATATAGATATAATCAAACTTTTAAAGTTTTAGACTGTTAGCATCTTTTTTAATATTTAAATTAGATATATAAATATATGTTTAGATTCTTCTCCAAAAGTACTTTTTGTAATATTATAATTTTATTATATTTTATAAATATATTATAATAAAAACAATCTATCAAAGCGGTTTGTTAAAGACCACGTTGCTATTCATAACAATAACTATTTGTGACAAAAATAAGTGGTAATTAAATAGTGTACAAAGCATGTTCAAAATTTCGGCGAAATCTCGGATTTCGGCCGAGGACTAGATTCAAAATCCCGACGGAATGAAAAAATTTGAAAATTAAGATTTGCTATAGTGATTTCAAAAATTTCGGCGAAACCTCGCTAATTTCGACTGATATTTTGGCATTTTGGACAGCTTGAATGTTTTTTTTTATCGATTTTGATGTTTATAGAACCGAATTTAGCATTAATTTTTTTTCTCTTTTTTTACGAATTTAGCACCAAAATCAGATATCAGGTGGTAGAGTGCAGTCCGATGATAGTTTGGTCGCTGGTTGGAATCCGGCAGTCGGATGTTTTTCGTCACCATATTTTCCTCTGCGTTGCGTTGCCTGCACTAATGCGGGCCCCCCGGGCCTTGTGGCGTGAATCCTATCACTCTCGACACTCACAACACAACAGGCAACAGGAAACGTCTTCAATGCTGCCTTTGACCCTTGCCGCTGTCGTAATGTCCCTCACGTTGGCTGCGCTGCTTGCTGAAAGCTGCCTCGCAGGCGATCAGGTTCCACCGCAGCCACTGACTGCTGCAGTGCAGTACTCGTTCGCACACAGTGGAAGCATTAAAAACAGCTTCCCCGTATACCGTGCGTGCACAGTAATCCGGCGACTCTTTTTACTCCCGCTTCCCTTTGGCACTGCGGCCAGGCTTTTTCAAATTTCCTCCAAAATCTGTCGGATTTTGCGAATTTCGTTCGCACTTGTTTGGAAAAGCATTCCGTTCGATTTACCACTCAATTTTAAATTCAAATTTTAAAAAGTCGAAAAAACTATCTAAAAGTTCCCTAAAATTAGTATTTATAGCTTTATGACCCCTGATGTGAATTTTTTTGAAAAACAGAGTTTGTGTTCTTGGCTTGAGCTATCTTTGAAAAGGGTCTCGGTACTTGTTCTCAATTTTCTCAATCTCGTGAGACCATTTCATAGGGGAAAAAGGATAAAATTTTGGTCATCCCATCATCAAAAACATCAGATTTGAAATTTGGTTTTTAATTTTCGACCGAAATTAGGAAAGCTCGTCAAAATTTTGAATTTCGATCGCTCACGAGACATGGTCTAAAAACAAAATTTGTAATCTCGGTACGAAAGGATGCCCACGATAAAGGCATCTTGATCCAGTGCAGACATAAAGAAGGAAGACACTTGTGCACTAGTTATATCTTGAGACGATTGAAGGGAAAAGAAATCAAAAGCAGTTAATCGAAAAGATGTTCACTGCACGTTTAGGATGTACGGCCAAGGTGCGAGCTTAGCTAACAAGGGACTACGCATAAAAGAGCTAAAGAAAGCTAACAGACAGAGCGCGCGCGTGCCCAGCAGGTGGCTCAAGCCCATCCTTCAATAGTTAGATCTTACGTATCCTCTAAATAATAATAGCGAATGTACACGTACTTAAACATGTCTAAAGAAAGAAAAAACTTTATTAGGTGGTGAGCTACATTTTAGAGCATGTGACTTCATAGGCCGCTGTTTATTAAATATCTAATTTTGCAATAGTAACTTCACTTGTTGTCTACAAAACTAGACTTGAACCCTTAATGCACGTGAGACTATAGAGAGAGATGTGACTCGACATCTTTTCTTTGCAAAGATATGGCAGCCCATCAAGTAGATAGCACTTGATACACGTCGTCCGAACTTGGCTCGTAAGGGCACGGCAAGTACGTTGAGTGAATGTCGCGGAGCTGACAAGGGCACGTGTGTGTGGCAATGGACAATCCATTGCGGCGATGATGAGCAGATTGTGAAGGTGGTGTAGCGTTAGTTGACGAGTGACTAACCGATTGAGTGGACCGAGCGTAACAACAAATAGACAAAGTGAGCCATTTTTTAATATATGATTTTTGAGAGGTGTTTCAATACTTTCCTTTTTGACAGATGCAGAAATATTAAAGCATGGATGAAAGGTACATGGTAATTATTTACCATTTCGTTTACTTCAAAATTTGTACAACCTGTATTGGAAAGGAAAGCATTGAATCATTTTTCATGGTTTTTTTTATCAATTGTAAATAGTCAGCAGGTTGAAAGAGACAATAGCCAATTTATTTGATTTATTGTTGTTAACTTGTTTATAGATTTTCAAAAGTTTAACTAGCTAATGTTGTACAATTATTTCTCAAATAATGATCTACAGGTAGTATCATTTGAACCGATGGAAATACAACACAAACAATTTAACATGTTTATCTCAATTTAAATTAATTTTCTAAATTTATCCTCTATTCTTTATCCTGGATTCGGCGTTAAGTGAAGTCGTGTTAAGTTTGGCGGGAAGGCTAGTGGTATTTGCGTCTTCCTGAATCCTGATGCGCCGATCGGGCTAGTAAGGTCTGTCCAGTCAAATTAATAAATCTTACAAATTGTACCCTCTTATGGGTGCTGGAGCTTGGATGTACCGGTAGTACTCGTACGTTCTCGTACATCGATATATTACCAAAGGTTTGGTTTACCTAGCCTCTTTTCATATATTTCTATATTTGATCATCTTTTGGTAGCTGAGTTTAGCATGTGAGGCGTGTCATCTATCACACAGATTAAGAAGTTACTGTGATAATCTGGTACAGTAGAAAAATATGGTAAGCGATATATTGTATGCTAATTTCGTAGTTTGAAAAGAGATTAAATTTATAATTTTATTACGAAAACAGTCTAAAAGTTAAAATAAGTCTGCAGAGAGCCCAAATGTACCTAGGCTGCGATACTACTGCACCTATACTACCATCCAGTGATCACTGATCAGTGCTCCAAAACTGAAATTGCATGAGAATAAATCTACAGCCGCTGCTGCCTCGGTATGTATGTAGCGCATCGCTGCATTTAATTTGACCGGATGCAACGGATGAACAGATCACAAAGTGGAAAGGAGAGAGAGAGAGCGCTTTGTCCCTGTCAGTGCGTGAAGGTAAGGAACTTTTTCCTATTGTAGCCTTAAAAAGAATTAATTAATTCCTGTAGGATTATTTGTTTAATTTGCTCCTCGGTTCGCAAACGACTGCGCGGTAGTTCGGTTTGAAGCGGACGAGGTGCGTGGCAATGCCGCTACAGTACAACGTATGGTGCGGGTAGCATGGTGTTATTTTTTAATAGGCTGAGTAGAAGCTAGTTCTAAAAAAATACATTACAATTTGATTATGTTTTATATATACATTATAATAGAAAAAAATCGCACGGTGACTAGTATTCAAAAAAATAATTCTACCGGTAGTATTGAAAAAATCGCACGACGACTAGTTCTCAAAATCGCACGTCCTACCATAAATAGTTTGAGAATCCAAATTCTAGGGGGGCGAATATAATAAAATATATTTGAGGATCTATATTCTGAGGGCCCAATTACCGTAAAAAATTATGCGGGTCTAATTACCGTAAATAATTCTGTGGGCCATCAATAATTATTTTGCGGGTAATATTTTTTGTTAGGTTTTATAAATACATTATAATAGAAATTAATGGTCAAAGTTTTTTCTGATTAATATTTTATAAGTTTATTTCATGCCTTTATATATAAGGTAGAACTCTTTACAGTTGTAGCCCCAAAGAATTATTTTTCTATAACTAGCCGTCGTACGATTTTTTCTATTATAATGTATTTATAAAACCTTATAAAATTATAATGTATTTTTTCAGAACTAATCTCCACTCAATGCATTTTTTAAAAATGCCATGCTATAGTAACGCTGCATTGCTATTTTTATCTCATTTCGATAAGTGGAGGGACGGCAATATCACGTATCGCGTTGTGGCATTACCGTGCTCTGCGTCCGCTACAAACCGAAATGCTGCACTCCCTGTGCGCGACATTTGCCAGACCGAGGATTAAATTTGGAAAAAAAATCTGACAGAACTAAATTTGAAAAGATATTTTAAGTGCTATAACAGTGAAAAGTTCCTTGAAAGGCATATTAGGAAAAGGAGCACTCGGAAAGGAGGCCTGTCGCCATGCTCATTAGGCTAGCTAGTACCAATTCATTGCTTTTCTAGTACTCTCTCGGTCTAAAGTCTAATCTGGGTTTAAAATCTCAGAGAACGAAATTTTGACCAGATTTAAAAATTTTGGACAAATCTAGAACGCAATACAAAAACAAAAATTCAAATCCGGTTTTTTTTTTACCGAGAAAACCAAAATTTTGACCGGTTTTGCCGAGATATCAGCAAAATTGCACCGAGCGAAAAATGGATCAAACTACGTTGAAATTTTTTGAAATTTGTTTTTAGGTTAATGACATATCAGTGATATTCCTATAAAAATTTTAGTTGATTATCAGATCTGAGAAATTTTTAAAAATTCAAACATTGCTACTATCCTGATAAAACACTGACTGACAAGTTTGAACCAAATGAAAAAAGAAACAAACCACGTTATAAAATTTTGAATTTTTTTTTGCATTGTTGTGATGCATCACTAATATTCCCATAAAATTGTTAGATTATGATCAAACATTATGAATTTGTAAAAATTTGCACAGTGCTACCGTGCTAATAAAAGCTTTACCGGCAAACTTCAACCAAATGAAAAATGGTACAAACCATGTTAGAAAATTTTTGTATATGGTAATCATTTATAATTAATGTTTCTATAAAATTTTCATCCCATGATCAAGCTTCAAAGAGTTCCAAAAATTCTGAGAGTGCTACGTCCTCGTAACAACCTAATGATCAATACAAAAATTTGCTTTAGAAACCAAAAAATGTTTAATTTTTTTGAAAATTTTGCATAAGGGTTATAAGGAAAATATTAAGATCTAATAAAAATTTTGATTCATGATCACTCTGTAGTGAATTTATAGAATTCTTACAAGCACAGTGTACCATTTATGTTCTATCTGTTTTTGATTTTTTAAAGATAACAAATAAATTTAAATTATTTTTAAAATTTTTATGTATGATCCTAGACATCTTATAATGTTACCATAAATTTTGTACATCAAGAGAAGGCACATACGATTTTATAAAAATCTAAAAGTGTTTCTAATGTTTTTTAAAAAATATCTCAAAATTTTGATTTTTCAAGAAATTTTCATAGAAGATGACTTTATTAAGGGTTGTTGGTCAATTTCCGGTATAATACGTTTGTCAAACATCAAATTCCAGAAAAATTGGCGAGATGTCACTGAGAAAAATGAGATTACTGTAGCAAATAAACTTTTTGTGAATTTTCAAATTCGGTCGGCACTCCTACAAATCGTCCTGGTCCAGATACCGAGATATCGGCGAAAACTCGAGAAATTCCGGCGAGATTTGGAACGCTGAGTCTACTAGATGCATCAGCAGCACGACGAGTCGCTGCGCAAGGCGTTGCCTGCATTGCCCTGCGGCCGGCCTACTTGCCCGCATGCGAGTGCCATGCCTGGCTGCGTGCGCATTGCCCCGCGGCTGGAAACACGGTACACGTATAGCTATGTATATATTATTTTGTGCAAATTTAGCCATTCAATAAAATTTTTCATAAAAATGGCCTCCTTTCTCATAGCGAAAGGTGTTACAGGCGATACATGTCTTCAGTTGTGCCTAAGAGCGCGGGAGGAGGCCACACCCGCGGTAGCGCACAGGGAGACGCAACACTGCATAGTACAGTGTGCGACATTGTGCAGCGAGTTTCCTGTATACGCCTGCTTGCTTCCGTGGAGGGATAATGGAGAGATGCCTAGATGGACCGTGCCAAACGGATCACCTTGAGGCCTGACACTGTTAGCACGATCGAGGCACGACCCGTCAGCCCATGCCATGCTTGGGCCGGCACCTCGGCACAGCCTGTTTATGGCTAGGCCCGCACGGATGAGACCGGCCTAGCCCGTTTATTCTAGAAATAGCCTTTTTAGCCGTTGGAATCTTCAACAAATTCTAATTTTTTTTCAAAAATCTAAAAAATCACAATTTTTGTATAAATGGGGTAGCAGCTCCCCTCATTTTCCCACTAGTAAACTTGTAATCTCTTCTTTGCATTCTCTTGTGAAAATTCTCTTGCTCTTCGTGATATTTTGGTAAAATTCAAAACAGCTTTGTCAAATATCCGAAATTTAGCTTTCAGCTTCTGTCAAGAAATCGCGGTAAGAATTATGATTTAATTTCTTATTGTTCTATTATTTTAAATGGTATTAAAATATTAACAACGTAATTATTTTTTGTAGTTTTCTTTATGGAGCACAAGGATTTTCCGTCCTTCCCAGCTTCTGATTTCGAGAATTCACCCAAAGAGCTTCTTACATCCTATAAAGCCGAAGAAGATGCAGTACCTGTACCATCCTCAGTCTCCACAATTGCTACTGCGTCGACAAGCACCGGGGTAAAGAAGATCAAGAAGGAGATATCGCGAGTTTGAAAAGATTTCGAGTAGATTTTTGGGACATCAGACGGTGTTCAGAGCAGGTATGCTATTTGTAAATATTGTAAGAAAAAATTAACTGCAAAATCTTCAAGTGGAATGGGACACTTGTAGAGACATGCTAAGAGTTGTACAAGAAAAGCGTGGATGACTTTGAGGCAGACGCAGCTGCAGAACAACCCCAACGTTACGGTACGTCACTTGGACTACAATCCCGAAGAAGCTCATGAATCTCTTTGTCATTTAATCGCTTCTCAAGATCTTCCTTTAAACTTTGGTGAGTCACCAGCATTTAAAAACTATATTAGGACCCCTCATAATCCTAGATTTTCTGCAGTTTCTAGATAGACAACAATTAGATATCTGATTAAATACTATAATAATTATCATAGTAAGCTGAAAGGGATATTTAATATGTGTACTTTTTCTGTGTCTACAATACGGGAGACCTGCGCCCATGCGTACGTCCATCGCCGGCGACGGCGGCCAACCGAGGTCGCTGCCAATACCAGTATGCCACCACCGCTCCCAACCGGCAACGAATCAATCCCAGTCAGAGAGCAAGGAAGACGACGAAAACTGTTTTCCAAAAGTGTACCCGTAAGATGATCCCAAAAGCCTGGCAATAAGAGAAAGTGGTGGGTTGCAAGGTGTTGTCTCTTCGCTCTGAGATAGTCACTTTGTTACCCGTTGGTCTGTGATGGGTAGTGTTTTGTCACTTCGTGGTGTGTAGTGTTGTCGAATCAGTCTGAGAAAGCTGCTAACAGCGTGTTGTCACATCGCAATGAGAAAAGCAATTGTGTGTGTTGTCCAATCGACGTGAGAAAGCTGCTGGTAGTGTGTTTGCAAATAGCATCACTAAAGTAAAAGATTATATGTTAATAGCACAAAACTTTACAAAACAAAATAACACATCTGAATATTACATAACCTAAGAAAGTAAAACACGATATTATTTGTGGTACATCATGTGTAAACAAAACAAACTAGCTGGCGGCCCTGCGCGATGCATCTCCTCGTGTAGTCCCAGGTCTCCTACGGCACTGCTCATGCCCGAACGGATACGTGAGCTGGTCGGGGGTCTGTCCACGAATATTCTTAGCATGCCGTATTGGTGTTGTTGGGGTAGCGAAGGCGTCCTATGACGACAGAGTCGGGTCGGGGTCGGACGCATCGGTGAGCTACAACGGACCAAGGACCACACCCGTGGAGTGATGGTAAGGATCCACGAGAAAGTCGTAGTCGTAGTTGTTGAGTGTACCGAAGTCACCAGATGTGCTCGCACTCTGGTCAGGAGCTGGATCGGTCGCTGCTGACAATTTTTTTTTGCTGGAACAACTCGTAATATGAACAACATAATATATGAAAAGAGACAACGAGATGTACCTGCGGTCATGTGTAAGGTCGAAGATGCCGACTAGAGGAGGGTGAATAGGCGGCTTTTAAAAAACTTTCGCTCTACTAATTTCTACAAAGCAATTCACCCCTAATTACCCCTATGCCAAAACCTTATCAATAATAATGCGGAAGCGATAAACTAAGGTTTTCACAATTAAAGCCTAAATCAACTAGGCTCACTATGTGCACTAACTAATTATGTCTCTAACAAAAAGCAATTCTAAAGACAAACAATCAATCAATTTAATTCTATGAATGTAAATTGCTTGAATATAAATAAAGAGAACAAGGCAAGCGCAAGAGACACAATACTTTTTACCGTGGTGATCGGAGACTTGCCGGTCTCCCCTAGTCCACGTTGAGGTAGCCCAAACACATTGGACCGGCTCCACGAATTGAGCACCCACCTCGAATCCACTAGATGTGGTTTTTCACGCTTTCGCGTAGGCTCAACCCGAACCTTCACAAACTTCGCCGGGGCTTCTCACAACCTTGAGAGCTCCCGCGCGACGACGCCCACGCCGTCTAGGAGTCGGCAACCTCCAAGAGTAACAAGCCGAATCCTCTCGCTTCAACTTCACCAAGCACAACACATGTGCTTCCGGTGATCACCAAGTGCAACACATGCACAAGGATCCTCCTCAAGTGCAACACATGCACAAGAGACTCTCAATCCTCTCCTAATTGCAACACATGCAATTAGAGGCTCACACTAGCTCAAGAAGCAAATGTGAGAAGGCAACACATGCAAACAACTCCTATAAACACCCAAATGCTCTAGCACACACCAACCTCCCGCCTTTGCCCCCAAGGCCTCCTTTATAGCCTCCAAGCCAAAACTAGCCGTTGGGGGAAATTCGACAAAACCAAATTCCGGTGTTACCGCCCTACTAGGACCGTAGCACCGGCCTCCTCCAACGGCTACAAAACTAGCCGTTACAAGATTTCCGGTAGCACCGGCCAACTGGGAGCGGTGCTACCGCTCGGGCGGTAGCACCGGCCTTCACCCCGGTAGCACCGGACTCAAGCCGAACACAAAAACACCTCCTCTGGATTTTTCACACCGGCCAGAGGAGCGGTTGCACCGGACCTCCGGTGCTACCGGCCTACCATGGGCGGTAGCACCGGACCACCAGACCGCCCAAAAACACCCCTCTCTGGAAATTCCACACCGGCCAGAGAGACGGTAGCACCGGACCTTCTGCTACCGCCAAATCATGATAGCACGGACCCCGTGCTACGGCCTTACAAGGGCGGTACGACCGGCCTCAGGGAGAAAACACTGTTTTTCACAAAAACTTTTCTCCAAACCATTCAAGATAAATTCTTTGAGCTATGTGAGGATCAACACATGATCACAACACTATGCAAAACACATTTGCATATGTTAATCACATACTCTAAAGAATCTCATTAAGCACAACTTATTTGCAAAACACATTTGCCAATAAACCAAGAACTTATGAGATCAATCCTCTTAGCCATGTGATGATCAACACATGATCAAGACAATTTGCAAAACACATTTGCAAACCCTATTCACATGCTTTAGGATCGGAACCCATAATCTAAAGTTCATTTGCAAAACACATTTGCAAATAACAAATCCAACTAACGAAAACACATTTCGTAAACAACTCAAGATCTATTTGCAAAGCGTATTAAGCAAATCAAACTCGAGTCTATAAGATTAATCCCCTAGCCATGTGAAGGTCAACACAAGACCAGTCAACTTGCAAACACCCGTTGCAAGCCCTACTCACATGCTCTCGGGATTAGGACCCATAGACCTCGGTTTATTCGCACAACGAACTTGCAAATACACATTAAACCAATTTTATGCTTGAGCATTGTTCTTTGCAATACATGCAAAAACCTAGCTCCAAGCAATACCAAAACATGAGCTCTCTATTTGCAACACATGCAAATCTCTAGCACCATGCAAGCAACCATAACAAATATAAGTGCATGAGTTCTCTATTTGCAACACATGCAAATCTCTAACTCCATGCAACCACTTTAAACCAAATTGCTTGAGCTCTCTCCTTTTGCGACACATGCAAAACTTAGCTCCAAGCAAAAACCAAATAAGATTCAAATAAGATGCAAGTATGAGCACCCTTATTTGCAACACATGCAAATACTTAGCTCATACAAAATCCAATGCACAAGCTTCACCAATTTGCAACACATGCCAAATGGTTAGCTTCATGCAAACATCAAACAAGAGAGTGAGCTAGAGTGAACCGGATCGAGTTCATCAACACATGATGAAGCTCAAGCTAAAAGACTCAACCCCTCTTAATAGTACGGCACCTAACAAGCAACCCGGTCTCACAACCAAACACGGAGACCGGTAAAAGACTAGGAACACATCCTTAGCCCTAGCTAGTTATACCTTTGCCACACTTGATCCACTTGGAGCTTTTATGATTTCCAATCATCTTCTCTCCAGGATCACATCTTCTTCTTCTTGGTCATCAACGCATGATGAACCTTCTCTAGCCCTTCTCTTCACTTCGGGATCACCTCTTGAAGCTCATCAACACATGATGACTTCTTCTTCCCGATTCTTCATCATCTTGGACTTAACCTACTTCACAACTCATGGAAGATGTTAGTTCAACAAACACGGTTGTCTCAATCATCACCGCACTCCATTAACACATAATGGATGCCTCCAAGATCGATTGAGCACAACCCTAATCAATTTGAATGATTAATTGTGTCTTGAGTACTTTGATGCAACTAATGCTTCATTATACTCAAGAACTTTTCGCTTGTCTTTAATCAACAAGGAAACACCATCAACACATGATGAAATATTCTTTGATTGATTGAGAGACAATCGAACTCAATTTAAACTCATTTAAATTGACATGAGTATATAACTACACAAGTCATATATACTCAAAAGATTGTTTGAAGGTCTTGATCCTTTATATTGTATGACAAGAGGACATAGATCAATACAATTGAAACATCAAGTTAAATTATAAACTCCCCCTAGATGTGTGCATTCATGTATATATGAATTAAAAACATAATGCACATATTTGGTCTAAAGCACTGGAAGAGTTCATACTTTAACTTGAATTCTAAGTATGCATATATATAATAGAATGAATACGAGTGCATACCTTAGGTTTTCCATTTTCCATCCAAGTATGAGACTAATAAGAATAAGACTTAATAAAACATGTTAGTCTCATAATGATTTGATGTGTCATTAAACAATGATTAAACATTAATATTAAACCAATCACCAAAACCAATAGAGCTTGAACTTACAATCTCCCCCTTTTTGGTGATTGATGGCAAATCCTACATTAATTGCTCATTTGGATGAAAAACAATTTATGAAGGGGTTTTGAAACTTAAAGATCGAATATTACAAATAATATTTCCAAAAGCATATCCCCTTATGGCATAAAACCTTTAAGCTCTTTACCACTTATAAAAACCATTATAAAAAATAAGCTCTAATACCAATATAAGCTCTAATACCACATAACTTAGCTTTAATACCACTTAACTTATATTGCTTAACCAAACCAAGCACTCATATCACTTATAAAGTTTTAACCAATGAGAATCGAGTGCACACATCAATTTCTCCCCCTTAATAGGCATTAAACTCAAAGATCCAAATGAGGGAATTTAGCTCATAATAATTCTCCCCCTTTTGGCATTAAACACCAAAAATAGAAAACCAATCCAAAAGGAGGTTGTACCACTTGAAAATATCGAGGGCTAAGTATTACTTCGGAGATCATATGTCAAATTAAAAAGAGTATAGAGCTTGGTAAGAGAAGCACTCGAATATAGTTATTTGAAATAAAATAATTCTCCCCTTTTTTGGTCATAAAATGATTTGAAATGAAATCATGTGACCATTGCAAAGAATTTTGGTTTTAAAGAATTAAGGCCAATGTTTTTGTAAACTTTTGAAATATGACCTAAAAGAGTAAACCATTTTTAGAATGAGGCCATATTTAGAGTTAAATCTCAAAAGGATTATTTGAAACACATTCAAATAAAACTCCTCATTTTATTAGGCTATTTAATGAATTTATCATGACTCACTTGAAGAGTCCATAATTTGCCTAATATGACTTAAACAAGGAATTTATCAAAAAGAAACTTTGTCTCACCTCGTTTCGATCATACTCCGCAGCAAAGTGTTCGCCGTCATCGACCCCCAGCCTGTCGAACTGACACTCGTCCCAATCTGCAGGGAATGGCCCTTCATCGTCTTCGTCATTACTTAAAGCCTCGTAGTCCTAGCTCCCTGTGTCCATCGCTTCGACCGTCGATTCAATGTTTTCTCCCTCGTCTACCACGCCCAATGCTTCCTAAACCTCTCCCATTGCAACATCATCTCTGTCAACTTGCACTTCGCGCTGCCCTGAAACTACATCCTGCCTTACTAAGCCTTCTGTACTTCTGCTGCTCTCCCCAACATCCTACGGTTCTTCACCAACAACATCCTGCTGCGTCACATGGCCTGTATTGTTTTTCTCAAATGCTTGTGCTAACAACACTAATGGGAATCCTTTCACAATTGCAATTCTTACATACGAACTTCAAGACTTCGGTCGCCTCAGTTCCACTAACTCGCAGTACATGCGATCCATTCTTCGGCAACATACTCCGTGCAACTTGACATCATGCAATTCAGGGTCAAAAGAGAATATGTGGTACGACCATCTCATAACCGTGCCCCATGAACGCTCACCTGCACGTGACAGGCTAGCCTCGATATTTGCTAAATGACTTAGATCTACCCCCTTCAACACCTATGTGCGGAACCCCTTCTCCATAGTATATTTTAAATTTCACTATTTTATCCATACCTGTCAAGTATATTATCAAATTCTTAACACGTGCACAATTTAACTCTACATTGCAAGACTAATAATGATCCAATATTTTTATAAGAACTTAAGAATTACCTCAGCACCATTCTATGAAAATTTTATAGAAACATTAATATTACATCACGAACATCGAAAAAAATTCAAAATTTTGTAAAGTGATTTGTACTATTTTCCATATGGTTGAAGTTTACTAGTATGGATTTCTTCAGGATAGTAGCACTTTTTGAATTTTTAAAAATTCATGAAGCTTGATCGTCATGTAAAAATTTTATGGGAACATTAGTGATGTATCATAACCATGCAAAAAAAAATTCAAAGTTTTCTAATGTGGTTTGTTCCATTTTTCGTTGGGTTCAAACTTTCCGGTCAGCGTTTCATCAGAAAAGTTCAAATATTTGAATTTTTATAAATTCTTAAGATTTGATAATCATTTCAAATTTTTATGGGAACATCATTGATGTGTCATGAACCACCACAAAAAAATTTAGATAACAGAAGATATATGCTGTTATCGCTGCATATCACTGTTAGCACTGCACAAATTTCAAATGTTGGGTTGTTTTTTGTCTTGTCATTCTTTTTTTAACTAGTCAATATTTTATTTTCTGACAAGTTTTATTAATAAGGATATGGCTATTGGTATCTTTAATTAGAAAAGGAATTAATTACCAGAAACGAGTTGCTTTTCATGTTGTTGGTTGTAATTTGCATATATTTTGCAGTGATGTACTGGAATGTTTATGGCAAACATGTTAAACAATCAAAGTGTAGTAATAATCTGTATGAACTAAGAAGCCGTGTCCCTTCTCTAGAATTTCATTTATTTTTTCATTTGTTTGTGTTACCATGTTTATATCAAATTTTCTTAGGAGATTTCAATTCTTACCTAAATCATCTACGAGATTTCAATCCCTACCTAACTCGTCTAATCAAATAACTAGTATTACTCTATCTAATCTGATCACTACATTGTATATTTAAAATTCAAATACAAACACAAAAATTATTATCCGCTAAAACGAAGATCTTTTCTCCCTTTTGTTCCCCTCCTCCCTCTCTTCCTCTCTTCTTTCTTGTCCTTCCTCTCTTCTCTCTTTTGCTGCTGTCTGGCTCGGGCGCATGACTGACGGCAAGCGCTCAGCGCTTTATAGTCGCTCTCTGTCACCAATTCAATTGGCGTCAGAGTGGCCGTTGGTGTGTGTCGCCAATTCAAATAGCGACATGTAGCTATTTGTGTTATTCTTCTATTTGGCGTACTATTTTTTAAAATTTTGAAACCTAAAATAATATTATTTACATAAAAAATTCGGCGGGAGGCTAGTAGTATTTGCGTGCACCTGATGCGTCAATGAAGCTTAACTAGGCCTACCCAATCAAATTAAATTTCTTGCGACTAGTATCCTCTCATGCACGCTGGATGCACCGATAGTACTGGTATGTTCTCCGGTATGGATATTACGGAAGGTTTGATTTATCCGAGACCGTATATATAAATATATATTTTTTTAATCTAATCCTTCACCATATTTTGTTTAAAAAGTATCCTAAAAACAAGATGTGATGTATGACCTCGCGTCCGCACAGCGCCGGAGGGGACTGACTGTCTTTGGAGCGTGGGAGGGCGCACTCTGCCATGAGACACACGCTACGTGTACGTGGTACTGGCATGATGGTCTCGCATGGCCCTGGACTGTGAAAACCGCGTTCGGAAGGCGCCGCACAAGCGAAACAGAGGATTGGCGGCGCTGCAATACCTTAGTTCAACACGTATCGGCAAAAAAGATAAAAAAAGAGAAGAGGAATGCAGTAGACTGCGAGCGCTAGAGTGTTTTCGATCTTGTTTGCTGTGAGAAATGGCTAATTATGAAAAAAAATATATTTTTATTTTATCAGGTTTTATAAACGCACTACGATAAAAAATAATTTTGTGAGTAGTTTTAAAAATCGCAGGTCCTACCAAAAATATTTTGAGGATCCATATTCTACGGAGGAGCACAATATAACAATATATATTTGAAGAACCATATTTTACGGACCTAATCACTGTTAATAATTATGCAGATCAAATTACCGTTAATAATATTTTTATTACTTTTATTATTGCAAAACAAATATTATTGGCGACCGGAAGAGTTATTGACAGTAATTGGACCCGCAGAATATGAGTTCTCGGATATTTTACGTAAAGAGAAGAATATATTACCGGCAAGTTCTGAAAATTAAAATGTTATCGTTAATAATTTTTTGGGCCGTCAATAATATTTTTTTGCAATAATAAAATTAATAAAATGTTACCGGCAGAATTATTTTTTCAGAACTAACCGTCCTTTATTTTTTTTATTATAATGCATTTATAAAACCTAATAAAATAAAAATATGTTTTTCCATAATTAGCCTTCTCGTAGCAAAAAAATCAAAAAAATATTGTAGCATGCAGCACTCCTAGTCCGCTGCATACCTCCTCTCTTTTTTTTCTTTTTATCGCCACGTGTCGAACTGGGGGCGTTACTTTGCCGGTGCAGCGTCTTCCGGACATGGTTTTCGTGTATTGGGAGCTAAATCCGTAAAAAAAATTGTAACTAGGGCTAATTTTTTTTACAACATTAAAAATTCAACTTTATCCAGTTCTTGTTACGTCAACTTGTGATTTTGTCGTGCATGATGGTACGTCTCCGTACTGAGCAGTTTGTTTTGAAAAAATTTCGGACGAAATTTGAATTTGAAAATTCAAATCCGATCCATATAGTAATGAAAATTTATGAAATTTTGTTTAGATAGTCCTGACACATTGATGATATTTCCATAAACATTTCAGATTATTCTGAAGTCTGTGCAATTCTTAAAAATTCAAACATTGCTACTATCCTGATAAAACGCTGACCGGCAATTTTGAACTGAATGCAAAATGGTTCAAACCACGTTATAAACATTTGAATTTTTTTTTGCATGGTTATGATGTATCTCTAATGATCTTATAAAATTTTCAGATGACGATCAAAATGTATGAATTTTTAAAAATCCGAACAGTACTTCTGCCCTGTTAAAAGGCTTACCAGCAAACTTGAACAAAATAAAAAATTATCTAAACCATGTTAAAAACTTTTGAAAATTTTTGTGGATGGTCCTGATGTAACATAAATGTTTATTTAAAATTTTTAGATGATGATCATTCTCAAATAATGTTTAAAAATTCAGACAGTGCTACATCATGATAAAAGTCTGATGATCAATACATAGATTTGCTTTAGCAATAAAAACAAAGTTTAAAAAATTTTACAGAATAGTGATAAGGAAGTGATTAATATCTCATAAAAATTTTGAATCATGATCACACTCCAGTGAATTTATAAAATTCTTATAAGGCACAGTACTATTTATGTTCTTTTCTTTTTTCTTTTGAAATATAATATAACAAACGAAGTTCAATGCTTACATAGATTTCATTGACCAAACAAAAAAGTTGATTTTTTTTAAATTCATATAATGTTACTGATGAAATTATTAATCTCTCACAAAAATTTTAGATCATAATCACACTCAAGAAAATTTATAAAATTCTAACAATGTAACGGTCCCAATTATGTTTATTCTGTTTTTGATTTTTTAAAGATATCAAATGAAGTTAAATTATTTTGAAATTTTTTATGTGTGATCCTAAACTACTAAATATAGTACCAGAAAATTTTCAGCACATTATCCAGCTTGTACAATTTTATAAAAATCTGAGACTGTTTCTGCTAAAATTTTAAAATATCTAAAAAATTCGGTTTTTCAACAAATTTTCATGGAAGATGACTTTCCTAAGGGTTATTGGACCAAATCCGGCCATAAAAGTGCCAAAACCGGCCAAAAACGCGAAATTTCGGCATTTTCAAGTTTTTTTGTATTTTTTTCGGCCGGTACTTTAGATGTTTGGGTGGTCCGAAATCCAAAATTTCGCCGAAATTCAGCGAGATTTCACCAAAATTCAGCTAGATTTGGAACCATGGTCTTCAGTGCTCCCTGCCCCCGGAAGCACGCGCTCTCGCGGAGCCCAACCTTCTCCTATGCTTCTCTAGCGCGAAAAAAAAAGGTCACATATGCTCTGCCGTATCATCTACAGTAGAAGAAAGTGTTATTTTTATAAAACAATATGGCGAGAGACTAGAATTGCCGAAAAAGATGTACGAGGACTAATATACATTGTATTGGAGCATGAAAGCACATCTTACCTCTTATTGTATACATAATTCCATTTTCGAAGCACGTATAAGTGACACGTGTCACTTATAGCGTTAGGTTATCAACGCGACAACCCATTGTGATAGATGAGCTACCGAGATATGCTAGCTCGGTAGGACGGGCTACTACGGTTAAAGATAAAAATGGATCAGATATAGATAGGTAATAGCTCTGTCATATTTATTTTTATATTTTTTTCTCGGATGTAGATACAAATACTGATAACACGGATACGAATATGAATATAGATAATATACAGATACAAAGCGAATACGAATCGAGGTGAATATGGTCAAAGATATTTACCCTTTAAATTAAAGACACAAAATGAAAATACGTACCTAGTTTATTTGCTCTAGACATTCATGAAGAACATATAATGACCCAAGATTTGTATTTCTTATTTAATTACGTTTAAAATAATAAATTATGTATTTATAAGTTTTTATGATGTTTAGCTGCTTATTTAAAATATTTTCCTATTAAGGACGGTAGTGTTTGAATTTTCAAGAACAATTTAAAAGCTGATAAAATCTTAAAAATAATTTTTTAAATGTTATATTGTGTCAAGAATTTTCCTAAAAAAAATTCATAATTTTTGGAGTTGGTTTGCCTATTTTAATAATTTAAATTTTATTTATGCATTAATTAAATTAGAAAAACAGTTTTAAAATTCAGAAACTATTTTGGGCCAAAAGATTAGACTTGGTCCAGCTCACTTGCATATCCGGATATCTGGCCCGTATCCATATACAACTAATAGTGGGTTATCGAATCCGTATCCAATAGAAAAAATTTGTTTCCGATCCGATACCATCTGAAAAATATACGATCCGATAGAATCCATATCCAAAAATTTTCCGGATCGATGAAAAATTATCAGATCTGTTTTCATCCCTAACTAGTATAGTGCCTGTGCTAACGCTACAACGGCAGTACACCCGTTTATCAATTAAATAAGAAGATAAGTATGAATACAACACTTAATAATAAAAGAGAAATTTAGAATTTTAAATGAATTTAGAAAGAAAAACGGAACTAAATGGAGGTCGAATGGGCGAAAACGAGCTCACAAAAGATTTTAAATCAAGAAAGAAAGAAAAAAGAATTTTTTGATTTTAGATTATTTTTTTTGCAGCTTTCATAAGAGCACAGCGTGCTCTCTGGGCTTGGCCAGCGCAAGGGGGAGGGAAGGCTAGGGGTGGCCGGCCGGTCGCAGTGGGTCGGCACTGGTGCGGCGAATCGCCGGCACCGGTGCCTGTGCGGGAGGAGTCACGGTTGCGGTGAATTTCGCCGAGAAAGATGACGGTGATGACTTGAGTTACCTCCAAAATCCGGCGATCTTTACAAGAGGGAGCACTTGGGGATTTACGCAATGCGATGGGTGGAGGAGAGCTCGCCGCCTTTTATAGCACCGAAACAAGCATATTTATGGAAACCATAATTTGGGATCAAATCAGATTGGGAGGAAATTTTGGCAATAGAGCACGAAATTTGGGGAATTAACACTATAGATGGAAAGAGGAGATTGGTGCGGGATTGATGAAGCTTTGGAGCTTCTTTCTTGTTTTGATGGAGGGAGGAAAGAGAAGAAACTTCTCTGATCTGGGTTGCAGCTAGAAGAAGCTACAGGTGGGTTGGCTTCATTTTTTTAAAATATAGAAGGATTTTTGAAAAGATAGTATATTAGGTTAAAAAAATCTAGAAAAATTCTCAAAAAAAACTTTCGATTATTTTGTACTTAATAAAATTATTTTTAAAAATTAAATTATAAATTTGCCAAGGCACGGCGGCCGCGAGGTCGCCGACCAGCAACCTCGCCGCGTCGGCAAAACCACCGATGACGACCGTAGAGCCATTGCAGACCTGCGTTCTCCCGATCATGCGCCGCCCGCGCTGCGTGCAATCTCGACCATGCTGCCCCATCTCCGATTTCCTTTTCCCGACGTAATGTATGGTCCTTTCCTTTTCGAGGACGTTTGTTTCCTTTTTCTTGATTCCAGGACGTTTGTTTCCTTTTCCTTGTTGATGCTGGAGGTAAGGGAAGGTCTGTTGTGGGTCACAGGAATGAATTTGAAAACATATGGAAAAATAAACTGCGCTCGCCGACCGCTGGATCCGCAAGGAAAAAAAGATAAAAATTAAACAGTGCTCGCCAGCCGCTTGTTCCGCGAGAAAAAATTAAAAAAAATTAAGCAGCACTCACAGACCGTTCGTTCCTTAGATAAAAATGAAAACAAAAATTCAGTGCTCTCTGTGCGCTGAAATTAGGCTCTATGGGGCTAGATCCATAAAAAAGTCTCGAGAAGAGTCATATTCAGAAAAAAAAATACGATCACAATGCCAGGACAATAAAAAATTCAAGTCTTGTTTCCTTGCATGCGGATCCTCCCTGATTATTTCCTTGTTTGATTCGCTCTCCTTCCAAATATGTAGTACGTATAATTTTGGCCAGTAAAAAATTCAAGTCTGGCTTCCTTGCATGCGGATCCTCCTTATTTATTTCCTTGTTTGATTCGCTCTCCTTCCAAATATGTAGGTGGGGGAGGTCTGTTGTAGGCCACAGGGATGATTAGACACACTAAATAATGGCCATCGGATGTGGGTAAGTAAAGCTGAGGAAAGATTCGAGATGTTTATTTTGATGAATGCAAGTTTCGGGGGATATTTTATTAGGTGCACGAACGTTAAGCCAACTATAATGAGGTGCATTATTTAGAGTAGACGTAACAAAATTGTTTACATGCGTTATAAAGGGGTATAAGTTAGGCGAACATATTGAATCGGATCAGACTCTGGTGTCGGCCCAAAGCTGTTTGTACTTCCCTTTTCCGCTGTTTTCTCATGCTGGGCTACGTTCCAGCAACGTTTTAAATCTCAATTTTTGTTGACATATTGAAAATAGCTGGAATTTGAAATTTCTCCGAAATCTTAGAATTTCGGATAAATTTTGGATGAAATACAAAAAAAATCAAATCCGTTTTTTTTATCATCAAAATTTTGAGATTTCATCCGGTTTATGGAGATTTTGGTAAAATTGAACCGAGCAAAAATGATTCAATCAACATCGAAAAATTTTGAACTTTTTGTGGAGGTTCTTCACATATCAGTAATGTTCCCATAAAATTTTTTGTTGATTTTCAAGCCTGAGGTATTTTTGATAATTCAGACAGTGCTACTGTCCTCATAAAACGCTGACCAGCAAATTTGAACTGAATGAAAAATAGAACAAATCATGTTAACAAATTTTAAAAAAAATTGTACATAGTTCTGATGCATCACTAATATTTTTTTGTACATGTTTCTAATGCATCACAAATATTCCCATAAAACTTTTGGATAATGATCAAGCTTTAGGAATTTTAAAACTTTCTGAGTGCTCTTGTCTCCGATAAAAGTATTACCATCAAACTTCAACTAAATAAAAAATGGTTCAAACCAGGTTAAAAAATTTTGAAATTTTTTATGGATGGTTCGGATGTATCATCAATATTTCTTCAAAGAATTTTCAAAAATTCTGAGAGTGGAACGTCTTGATAAAAGACTGATGCTCGTAGAAGTTGTAGTGCAGCATCTCGTTGTTCACGTCCCAGTGCGCGAACTCGCCGTGGTACCGCGTCATCGGTTCTGGATGCGCGCATTCACGGCCGACTGCAGGTCGTCCGCCGTGAGGTTCTTCACCCACCTCGGGGTTGCGTCCGGTTCTCCCGAAGATGTTGTGCCCGCGCACCATCACGCGGTGCGACCGCACGAACGCCAAAGATCCAGTGCGGCACGTCGAGCGGAGGAGGCCCGACATGGGCTCCGTCGAGTACCACTTGAGCTCGTCCTCGAACACCGCCGCGTTGAACCGGTCCACGAACCATTTCTACGCACACGGTTAGGGTGCCCATCTTTTAGTTTGTGTTACACCGATGTGGCCTTGATTAATGATCGCACGGTGATCAGTAAATGCGTGCACTGATAGGCTTGGTTTCCTAAGATAGTGGAGCGATCGCCGACCCAAACGGAAATCCTTGGCGGTGCATTGCACGGACACTTATGGCCGACCACGCGGCGCTTTGCGGATCGGCGGCGTGGATGGTGGCCATCCGCTTCCTCCTCGATCGGACCAAAGCAGATCGATTACTCGCTACAAGCTCATATTGGCACGTCTCAACAAAAAAACTTTTTTAACGTAATCTCAACAAAACGTCACCTTCCGTATCGTATCTTTTTGGTGCATGGACCATTGATCCGTCGTGAGCGTCTGCGGCGAGCCACTCGCCACGGTGATCTTCATAGGGTTCTTATCGGCGTCGGAAAGCAAATTAACAGAGGGCAAGAAATCGGGGAAACACTTTCCAAAGAGGAGTTTATCGAGGGGACGGATCGGATGCTATGTGCACTGAAAGAAGATGATGAAGACTGCGTTGGCGATCCAGAGGAAGCCACCCTTCAGAAGGCCCAGCGATCATTCCTCGCAAGAACCGTCCCCGATGCACCTTGCGCGGCGTTGTCCGGTCACCTCGCGGTGATCGAGCGAATTCGATCACGCAATAAGCGGCAAGTAAGCGACAAGAAAAGAAAGCACACCAAACAGATGGGTTATGTACCAGCGGAAGAGACGAATAAAGTAAAAAGACTAGAAAAAACTCATCTTGACGAATCGGAGATTTGCTTCCATCGAAGAGCATCAATCAATCCAATCCGAGATTTGCTTCCTTTGTAAGCGCGTCAATCAATCCAATCGGGATCAAGCGGAAGGTAATCTGCATGGGGAGGAGATCGGGATGCGCAAGGAAATGGTTCCATCGGGACGCAGCTCATTAGTACTTAATTATGGATTATATGTCTTAATTACCTTAATTCGAATATGATTAGACACACTAAATAATAGCCATCGGATGTGGGTGAGTAAAACTGAGGAAAGATCCGAGATGTCCATTTTGAAGAATGCAGATTTCTGGGGACGTTTTGCTGGGTGCACGAACGTTGGGTCATCTCTAGTGAGGTGCAATATTACGGGTGGACATAGAAAAAATGCTTAGGTGCATTATAAAGGGGTATAGATATACAGGGTTACTTATACTCACTTAGTCAGTGTTTTATATTAACAGTGCATTGCTTTGACAATAAATAGGGTGGCTAATCTGTTCTTAGTCATACAATTAGCTAATTAACATCAACTTTCTTGCAGGAATAAAAAATGTGATGTTTAAGCAATTGCTTACTATAGCAGCTTAGTAAGTGTGGCAATATTTGGATTTCTACAATCTAATAATGCAATTACTAAAAATTTGTCACAATACATGAGTTATGTTGCAATTGCATCATTACATTAAAATGGCTTATGTGTCATCGAATAATAGTAATCGGTTTATACAGACGGTGTGCGTTATTGTGTAGTACATACATATATTATTAAAAATGTGATTTTGGCACATTAAGGTCCCGATCATCTATAGGTCAGTATCCATCTATAAATCTAAATCATAATCATTATACATTTTGTAATTTTAAATTCAACTATATCATAAAATACATCCTTGGATCGGATCATCCACTTACAAATTTAATTATCGATACTTCCAACAAAAACACCGATGTATCTTTGGAAAAATCAATCATAAAATAACTAAACACATTTTCCATTAACATTGCATAAAATAGATTAACATAGTTTTCCCTAAAATAAGATGGTTTTAGCTCGATCTTAACCATGCCATATTGTTATGTCAATTGGTCAGTTATATATACATTATGAATATAGCATGCTACAAGGTATCTCAACACATGCAATTATTCTCCTAGAACCACCTTTCTATTTAACAATAAAAGGTCATAATCTGCTAAAACAATCCAACATCACAATCAAAATTTTCAACCACGTATAGTCTTTGTGTTCACCGAAAGAATGAAAGCTTATACTATATCAAATGGCGATACAACATGGAACCATATGTCGATAATCTAATCACCATGCATACCTCTTACAATTGATACGAAACAGTTTGGTATAGAACAGACATCCTAATAAATGAGGCATAAATGCACAGAGGGAATCATGGAGGCTTTGATAATAAATCGCATCTCTGAGAAGCAAGGAGTTAATTTCTATAGAGTTTGAAACATTAACCATTGAATAGTAATCGGTTTATGCAGACGGTGTGCGTTATTGTGTAGTACATACATATATTATTAAAAATGTGATTTTGGCACATTAAGGTCCCGATCATCTATAGGTCTGTATCCATCTATAAATCTAAATCATAATCATTATACATTTTGTAATTTTAAATTCAACTATATCATAAAATACATCCTTGAGATCGGATCATCCACTTACAAATTTAATTATCGAGATACTTCCAACAAAAACAACGATGTATCTTGGAAAATCAGTCATAAAATAACTAAACACATTTTCCATTAACATTGCATAAAATAGATTAACATAGTTTTCCTAAAATAAGATGGTTTTAGCTCGAACTTAACCATGCCATATTGTTATGTCAATTGGTCGATTATATATATATTATGAATATAGCATGCTACAAGGTATCTCAACACATGCAATTATTCTCCTAGAACCACCTTTCTATTTAACAATAAAAGGTCATAATTTGCTAAAACAATCCAACATCACAATCAAAATTTTCAACCACGTATAGTCTTTGTGTTCACCAAAGAACTGAAAGCTTATACTATATCAAATGGCGATACAACATGGAACCATATGTCGATAATCGATCACCATGCATACCTCTTACAATTGATACTGAAACAGTTTGGTATAGAACAGCATCCTAATATATGAGGCATAAATGCACAGAGGGAATCATGGAGGCTTTGATAATAAATCGCATCTACAGGAAGCAAGGAGTTAATTTCTATAGAGTTTGAAACATTAACCATTAATTACATGACAAACGCAACTTCTTACTGCTTTGTTTAATTTGGGGATGACAGATATCATCTGAATTAAAATCACCAATATGCACGTACCACTACATATTGAGAAGGAAAAAAGAAAAGACAGAAGCAACAACCGGCAACCCAATAGTGCTAAATAGCTAGCATTCCGCTATGCATTAAATTAAACCTTAAGGCAGTAAATTAGTGCTAAACTTAGTCCTCTCTTCATTTCAATGGTTTTTTTACTACATTTGGCTGCATGTTGTCTGGAGCACTATTTATTTTATACTACTTGTAATTTGCTCTGGACACCAAACTACCAATTTGAATTCCGAATATGTTTCTTTCCGGAAGATTGGTGAGGCGGGAAGAAATCTTTGGTGGAGTCCGATCCGATGTAAAATCACTTTTTTGAAGCACGGTGGCGGCAACAATGAGTTTGGTGCAAGAGAATTGTTGTATACCAAATTGACGTTGGACATGGTAATTTTGGAAGATCATTGCCTGCATTCACATTATGTTTATCTTGTAATATACATATGCGGGTTTTGTCATGTTTATCTTGACTGTTCGTAGTTTAAATCCAGTTTCTTATACTCCCATCATTACTAATACATGGCATAGCTTATCAATTCTTTGGTAAACAAAAGAACATAAGAACAAAAAACTTCTTGTTGGAAAAGTGAAAAATGATGGATACACAGCAGTGTGATGCAAATCCGCTTTGCTTTTGACTTCCTCGACTCACGAACTAACTCAAGATCTCCACTCACAAATCAAGAAGAAAACAGCTCTACACATTTCAATCATTGATAAACAACTATACACATTCAAGATATGGTTGATGGGATGCAAGTCCGGCTATACACATTGAAGATTCGATAAACAACTATACACATTCAAGATATGGCGAAGAACTCATGAATTGCAAAAGGGTTCGGAAATGTGAAAATGATGGATACACAGTAGCTGGGATGCAAATCTGGCGTGCTTTTGACTTCCTCGACTCCACGAACTAGCGAAGATCTAAATGCACTAATCAAGAAGAAAACAAGCGTGCTTCATTTCAAACATTGATAAACAACTATACACATTCAACATAAGAATTGACATCGAGCATTTTTACCGTTTACTATTGGCGTTATATGATTGCTAGGGCACTCCACCGTCGCCGACGCACGAACTAACTGACTGACGATCTCCACGCACGAAGTGAAGAAGAAAACAACTCTAGGGCACTCCACCGTGGCCGACGCCCGAATAAGGAGCAAGAAAATGAAGCACAACAATACAGATGGGTTATGTACCAACACGAAGACAGCGATAAAAGGTAAAGAATCGACAAAAAACTCATCTTGACGATTCGGAGATTTGCTTCCTTACGAAGGGCATCAATCATCAATCATCAATCCAGAGCAAAGTGGAAAATCGGCAGGAGATCCGGCTGACCGAGGGAAATCCGGGCGCTCGCACGCGACCGAGGTGCGGGGTGGGCCGGTTGGTGTGGGGGAGCTAGAGACGGGATACGGAAGGCGGCGGCATGAGCGACGGAAATGGCGCTCGCACGGGGCTTGGATCGATGGAAAAAGATCCGAATCGATGGAAGAAAAGGGGAAGGAAAGACTGACAGAGCGCACGCGCGGGGGGGCGCTGGAGATGGGCACCGGAGGTCGGCGGCATGAGCGACGGAAATGGAGCTCGCACGGGGCTTGGATAGATGGAAACAAGGCGGAATCGATGGAAGGAAGGGCTCGCACGGGGCTTGGATCGATGGAAAAAGGTCGGAAGCGATGGAAGAAAAGGGGAAGGAAAGCCTGACCGAGTGCACGCGCGGGGGGCGCTGGAGACGGGATCCGGAGGGCGGCGGAGATCCGGAGGGGGGCGCTGGAGACGGGAAAAAGGTTGGATCGATGGAAGGAAGGGCGAAGGAAAGCAAATTGTTTCCATCCAGACGATGGGGAAAGGAGGCGTTTCGGGAGACAGTCATGACTCGATGCATAATTAGGGATCTAATCTAATTTTCCTTAATTCGACGAAGATTAGACACATTAAACAGGGGCCATCGGATGTGGGTGAGTAAAACTGAGGAAAGATCCGAGACGTTCATGATGATGATAGCAAATTTCTGGGTAGATTTTGTTGGGTGAATGAACGTTGAGCCATCTCTAGTGAGGTGCATTATGTTGGGTGGACGTAGAAAAATTTTCTTACGTGCATTATAAAGGGGTATAGATTACGGTACCTAAGCTTAGTAGAAAGGTGAGATGCGCCACATGTCATGCTTGTTAAGGAGCTACTGTGGTGAACGGTGCAGACAATCCGTGACGGTAGATAAACATAGTAGATGATATATCATATGGTAATACTTTTGTAGTTGAGAGAGAGATTAGGTTTTTCATTTTGTTCAGAAAGGGGTCCAGAAGATTTAAAAAAAAACTCTGCGAAGAGCCCAAATATACTTGCTTCGATATTTACTACACATATACCGACCAGTGATCAGTGCTCCAAGACTCAAATTGCATGAGTATATAAATCTATTGGTGTTGCTGCCACGGAATGTATGGGGTGCAGCGCAGGCCTTAATTTGATCCGATGGAATGAATGGACATATCAGAAATTAGAAAGGAGAGAGAGATACAGCGCTCGTGAACGTTGGGGATCGGCTCAAAATATGTACATTTTTTTACTGTATTTATGTACTTTAGCGAAACAATGTTTGTCTTGATTCAGGCCATTCGATGTTTCGATCGGATGATCCACATCTGTCGAGGACTACTTAAGTTGTAATTTCCACAAAGACTACATCGAATCTCTCATCATCCCGAGGAGGACACTCGGAAGGACACCTTATATCTCTAACCTACTGCACATAGATTTTTTTTTAAACTTAGCCTCTACGTATGTTTCTATAAAAATAATCTTTTTTCTCTACTAGGGAAAGCGCAACAGGGACACATATACTCTACAACGCGGGGGAGCGTAGATTCGAACGAGCTCCATAGGTACGCAGCTAAGTGCGGGAGCACAGACTTCCCGACGCCATCCGGGCTATACTTTCTGTGTGGTGCTGAATAAATGCATGCCATTGAGAGAGAGAGCAAATAAGATTATAGTAGGAAAAACTTTATTAAATCTAAATGCCAACCTTATATTTCTAAACAAGACTATTCAAACTATAGAACTTATATTCCTAAACGCAGGGAGTAAAATATATTTCTTGAATTATCTTGTCTATAAATATAGGTGTATTTTATATTTCAATGTAAAATTAGTGTGATGTTCTCTGTATACCCTTAATAAATATCCATCTTTACATCATATTCTCTATATGCACGTATTGAATATAGTGCTCAATGATAATAATTAGGGATAATCTAGTTACTTTCAATATCTTCTTAATCTACGTGTCAATAAAAAATATGCCTTATAACTTAGACAGATGGAGTACATTGTACCTCTTTTTTTAAAGCAAATCTAACATTTTCACATATGTATTTTTAAACTTGGTCCCCCTCCACACCATGGAAGACGCGGCATGTGACTAATGTCCCTTGCCATGCTTGAAGAGCGAGTGAGCTGGCCGACGCATGAAGAGCGAGTAAGCTGGCCACCGCCACGGCAAGGCCAGCGAGAATAGAAGCATGCACTGTTGCTCCCGACGAGCACGGGAAGAGGTGAGCGCGCGCTGGTGTCATTCCTCACGCGCTCCTCAAGCGCAGTAGGGACAGTTGTCACATGCTGCGCCTTCCGCAGCAGAGGAGGTTAAATCTCGAAATATATGGGGGCAAGGTTAGATTTGCAAAAAAAATATAACGGGGCTAGATTAGAAATAGCTCATGTAGAGGATTTTTTTAAATAATAAGTTTTTTAATATTTTATTAAAAATATAAAAATATACCTCTCTCGTCAAATAAACTTGCACCAAATGAAATGGCAACATCTTCTGTCTTGGTGACAGAGCTTCTATCGTCAATTGAATTGGTGACATGTTTCTGTTTTGTCGCTGATCGTATTGACCGACTGATTATTTTGTTACGGATTCATTTAATCGATAGACCAAGGCTTGAATTGGCGATAGAGCTTCTATCGCCAATTTATTTGGCGACATACATGTATTTTTGTAATTTTTTCTCGGTGTATGTTTTGTAAAATTATTAAAAAATATATTATTTTAAAAGGGATAATTTATACAACTCGTTGTCTCAATGACATATTCCTAAAGCGTCAATCTTTAGGCCCAGTTCGAGACAGCTTCTGATTATGTAGATTATGGATATAGCCAGCTATCTGGAGAAGTGGTTGTGAGAAGAATCTGCTGGCTGGAGAATCTGGTCGTTCGGCGGTCCTTCTGAGAATCCGAGAATTTGATGGGCCGGTGGAGGAGGAGGAGTGGCAGGTTGAGGAACTCGGGTGGAGGAGCTGCTCGGGGAGCGGCTGGAGCGCTCGGGCGGAAGGCTCGGGTAGAGGAGCCGATGGGCGGAGGAGTCGTCTGGCGGAGTAGCTCGGGGCGGAGGAACTCGGCGGGGGAAGGATCTGCTCGGCGAGCGGCGGGTGTCGGAGCTCGGTGGGGGGAGGATCGGCTCGGCGAGCGACGAGCGCTGGAGCTCGGTGGGCGGAGTAGCTCGGGACGAAGGAGCGCAGCGGGGGGAGGATCAGCTCGACGAGCAGCAAGCGTCGGAGCTCGGCGGGCGGAGGAGCCGGTGGGCGGAGGACCCATGACGGCCGGAGCTCGTGCAGAGAATCCATGACGGCAGCCAGAGGGGCGGTGAAGCTCGGGCGCGGGTGCGGCTTCCTCGCTCGGGCGCAGGTGCGCGCTGATTCTCCACGAGAATCGGTCGCCTAAGCGCTTCTGATTGTAATTTATAATACTGATTCTGATTATTTGAGAAGCTGTCTAGAATTCGACTGTTTGGAGCATAATCCGCTTTTATTTTAAGCAGAAGCTGTATTTAAGGTGAAACGAAGGGGGCGTTAGAGTGGTATAGTATGAATTTTATGTTTTAAAAATTCTCAAGTAGACTCTATTGTCTTTCTCGACCATGGAAGCTTGAGCAGCTTAAAAGTGTCCGTGTACTGTGACAGTAGGCCGACTGCGGCAGTATCTAGTGGACCCACCATAGCAGGCTTATAGCCGCACTCCTTCGGCTTGGCAGTTAGGTGCTGAGCACCACAGACATGGTAGCAAGACGTCAGAGTAGTGCGGTGAACGAACATGATAGGCGACACGTATCATCTATCGATGTTTTTAGAGTCAAAGAAAGAGTTGTTTTTGTAAATTTATTGTACGAACTACGAAGGCTAGTTTCGTATAAGAAAAGTTATCCGGGAGCTAAGGCTTTCTCAATCTCACCACGATGCATGGTCGATCTCAAACCAAGTGTTCACAAAGCCTACGAAAACTGACCGTTTTCGAACAGGTTCGGCAATAAAAACTGCTCGGTAAACCGTGAAGTTTAAATGCAAATTTTAAAATTTTGAAGAAAATTTAGCAAAAGTGTTAATTTTTTTTGAATTTTTTGTGAGGTTCTGAGGCAATTCTAATGATGCTGTAAAATTTTCATATTATTATCAGACCTATGTATTTTTTATAAATTCTGACAGTGATACTGTGAGAATATATGCTCTTCATTTTTTTTATTTTTAGGGGCACAAAATGAAGTCTAATATTTCTTAAACTTTTTGTGTGATGTTATAACTTAATTATAATAATGCTGTAAAAGTTTCAGATGATGAACATCTATGTGTATTTTTTTAAACATTCTGAAAGTGCTAGTATCATTGCATATGCTATTCTGTTTTTGAGCATCGCGTTCAGGTCCTTTTTCGAAAAAAAATTATTTGTTTTGGTCTTTTTTGGAAAAAAAAGAAAATGCGTTTATGTCCTTTTTGCCGTTTTTTAGTGGGGAGCGACGGTCGCGGCGTGGCACGTCACGGTGACTCATCTACCGTTTTTTCGAAAATGATCTTTCATTTTAGCGAAATCAGAGATTGTGGAATATAAGAACCCGGGTACCCTCATGACAGGCCCAAGAGGGAGGCCCAGAAGATACTCTCCGCGTCAGACCCCGCTGCCGTGCGCAAGAGGACATATTCTAAAGGAAGTTGAACTTATATTTACATATAATAGATACGGTTGTAATCAGAGTCGTTAATAGGATAGATAAAGATGTAAAATCTATCCTGTAACCGACTAGAATCTTGTAACCGATCGAAATCTTTTAACCGATCAGGACTCTGTAAGCCGCCCCACCCCCGCTATATAAGGGAGAGGGCGGGCTACAACATTGGGATCCGATGATCCAAGCCTAGAGCAATCAAGTCATAGAGCATAACACTCCTCATATCGCTCAGAGCATATTACGCTTTGAGCATCTTCGGACCCAAGAGATTCAGATAATTCCAGCACACAGGATTAGGGTATTATCTCCTCCGCGAGAGCCTGAACCTGTTTAATCTCTTATCTTGTGTGACCATCGAGTTTGAGATCTAGCGCCTGCCTCATAAATTTATTGCCGACTACAAAAGTCGACAGAGATTCTTCGTGAGAGGACCCCGAATAAATGCAAAAAAAAACGCAAATACATTTATATCCTTTCAACTGTTCTACCAAATAAATGTTAAAAAACACAATTACGTTTGTATCCTTTCAGCCGTTTCACATGTTTCCTCGATTTGCTCGTGTAGAGAACGACAGTAGTACGTTTTCTCGATTTGCTCGTGTGAGAAGCAATGGTCACGGTATGACACGCCGCGATCATTTGTGGGTAGAATCACGGTATAGCTAGCTACTAGTGGAGTTTGACTGTATGTTTTTTATAACCTCAAGACAACCTGAAGCAACAGTCACCCTTTGCAAGTGGACGTCAGATTGTCACCAGCCATATTTACAGTGCCTGGCTACAAGCAACCGCCAATGGCCAGCTTCAAAAGTCCCCGAACTGTCGCGGCAGATTTGCAGCGCCAGCTCCTTGTTGCCCGAACACGCCACCGATGCGTCAACATTGATCTTGCCGTAAATTTTAAAAAATGACGCTAGAGGCTAGACTGTCGAAATCATAATTTTAAAGATTTATTTCACAGAACTAAACTTATGTCGTTTCACATAACTACACTTTTGTCGAATCGAACAGGATTTATATCGCGGGCCCACTGATCAGCCCCACGTCCTCACAACTCCCCCCATTTTGCAGACATGCCCGAATTTGCCACGGACAATTTACCTACAAACTTGGAGGAATTTTATTTCTTGCATGTTTGCAAAAATTATCAACAGCCAACTTGAACTTTCTAACGATCAATTAACTTGTTATCCTTCACCATTGTTATCAATTGTGTACATGTGTTTCCAATTTTGTTTTACCAAGTACCAACTTGAAAACATGCCCCACTTTGAGAACTGTATGCATGCTGGAATGCAAACATGGTGAGCTAGCTTGTCGTCGATGTCAGCAAACACGGGAGTTGTGAGGATGTGGGGCTTACCGATGGGCTCGGAACGTCAATCCCGTTGGATTCAACATAAGTGTAATTTTGTGAAACGGTTGGCTGAAACGATTAGGTAAAGTGTAGTTTTGCGAAACACATATTTAAAATATGAATTTGTCACAGTTTTAGCAATCATAGCGTGGTTCCGTGTAATTCACTCGTGAATCGTGATCTTTGCTATGCCTCCCGGGGGTGCTAAGTGCTAACTGCTAATCAGGGTTCGCCAAGCCGCGGTTTTTCCCACGCTTATCGGCCGGCTCAATCAAGCAAACCGGTCGGTTTACCGGTGGGCTTCAAATTCAATTTTTTTTGTAAAATTTGAAAAAAAATTATCCAAAACCCCCCTAAAATTAGTATTAATTGCTCTATGACCTCTATGTGATTTTTTTAAAAAAAATAAATTTTAGAGACGTTTTTGAGCTATTTGATTTGTTGAAAATAGAAAAGGAAAAAAAAGCGGACCCAAGGGGCATGGTGTCCCGACCAGGAGACCGAGCTCGCACCAGAGTAATAATTGCAGCCTACCTTTCCCCACTCGATGCTGCTGTCGATCGCATCACCGCCGCCCAGATCCGACAGCCGTGCGCTAGCAAACTGCCGTCGAACGAGGGATTTTCGCTCGGTTTTGCGCGAAAACCGTTCGGTTTTAGCGGTTTACCTAGCAGCTAGCAAATTTCGAGTGCGCGAAAGAAATTCACGATTTCAGGTAAATTTTCTCTTGGTTTTCTGCGATTTTCACTCTGTTTTTTGTGAAAATCGATCAGTAGATTATGCAAGCACATATGTTGTTGATGCTCTGTAGTTTCATGATGAACATATGATGAAATTTCATCGATTGCTTTGTAGTTTTATGTTGAACATATGATGAAATTTGTAGTTTCATGATGAAATATTGCTGGTACTTCATGATGCTCACTGGTTGTTTACTTTACTCAATACCAAGTTTTTCACATTATGATGAAATGCACACTGTGTTCATGATAAAATGCTCACTGTTTGTATGTTCATCAATTTTTAGTACCAATATTTGTTCGAGTATATTAAGTTGCAATATTTCCTTCAACATATTTTAGCAACAACAATTTTTCAATTATATTTAGTAGCAATATTTGTTCAAGTTTGTCAAGTAGCAATATTTGTTAAGGTATGTGAAGTAGCAATATTTGTTCAATTATGTCAAGTAGTAATATATGTTGAAGTATATTAGTAGCAACAAGTGTTCAATTATATTCAGTAGCAATATTTATTGAAGTATATGTAGTAGCAATATTTATTCAATTATATTTAGTAGCAATATTTTTTCAATTATATTTAGTAGCAATGGTCGACACCTGCAAATGGTACTATTTATTCAAGTAGCGATATTTGTATGTATGATTACTTTTATTGTTTTCTATTAGCAGATGGCAGACCATGTCGACGTTGTGTGGGAGCACGATGAGAAGTTAGGTATTGGATTTCTATGCAAGCACTATATCAAAGAGAAGAAAGGAGGCGGTGTAATCCGACTGAAGTAGCACTTAGCAGGGAGTGGTACGTATGTCGTCCATTGTAGTAAAGTTCCAGTGAAAGTTCGTGAGTACTTTGCGTGACCTAAGCAGGACGAGGGATAATAATAAGGAAAAGATAGAGGAGAGGTTGAGAAAAGAAGCAGCAACTGGAGATTCCGCACTGAGGCGAAGTGTACACTCGAAATACACGAGTGAAGATGATGAGGACCAACTCCAGTATGCCATGGCTGCCTCCAAGGTGAAGGCAGAATGAAGAAGCTGGGCAGGTGGTAGGTATGAGCACGGTGGTGGCAATGGCTCCTACAGAGGGGCTAGAGGAGATCGCGACGGTCTGTTATCGAAGATGTTACGGAGTTCCTCGCAACGAAAAAGACCGTTGGCGGTAGGGGTATATTTGCATTCATCCACACAAAAATCTGCAGTCGCCTGTCATAGAGGAAGCTACATAAGCTGGTGTATGTCAACTACAACCTTCGACTTCAAATTCAAGCCATAGAAAATCAAACGCGCTTAGGTGAAGACGGTCCATTCCCGCGGCTTATGGAGCTAACACTATACGACGATGCAAACTTGATCCGACAGTGGATGGAAAAAGGAAGGTCCAATGGTGACCCTATTACTTGATGAGGAGGATACAGAGAGTGACACCCCTTTCCCATCACAGCTTGTGACAGACTCGATTCACCTTACTGTGTTAAGAAAGGACACTAGGGCTGAAAGCATCCCCGAAGAGGCAGACAGGACAATCAGAGACACTCGAACAAGGAAGAGGAAGCACCAATCACTGCCGAGAAGGGATACAGGAAAAAAGATAGCATCCTCCAAAGGAAAGGGGATGCAAGGGAGTTTTGGTTCATATGGCAGCTATGACTAAGCCATACCCGATGCTCATGCACAACCTCCCACCCAATGGCTCTACGAGTGGCACGAATCTGAGTTTTATACCATGTTGTATCAACAATGACAAACGATAAGTATATGGACGGGGCAAAGCTGACACGACTACAAAGCGGAGTTCCTAGCTACACGAGGATTTGCCCTGATATCTTTCGAGGAATACAACATGGCCAACCAAGTGTACACGCAACAATACTACCCGTAGGTCCGAAGGTAATGTTTTATTTCATTGAAACATGATATTATACTAACATAGCATCTATGCAGATCCAACATGGCATTTGTGTGGGAAGGACGACGAAAATATACCTACTTTACAACTTCAAATGAAAGGTATCTAAATGTGAATGGCATTGATATGTGAATGCCTATTTTTTGCACTTATTGGATTGATATGTGAATGAAATTAAAATGAAAGGTTATTTGTTCACATATTATTGCTAAATACCTACTTTACAACTTCAGATTATCTAAAATATAGCAAAGGTAATGCCGAAATTTTGTTTTATTTGTATGTTTCATTTCATTGTAACTCAATTTTTTACTAATATTCCGTTCATGTAGGTCGAACATGGCATTTTGGCGACAATATAAGAACGACGAAGCTATGCCTACTCCACAGCTTCAATTGAAAGGTATTAGAATGTAAATGGTAGTGAAATTGTGAAGGATATTGCTATGTGATTATGTAAATGCCTATTTTTGCATTTATTGGATTGATATGTGAGTAGTATTGAAATGAAAGATTATTTGTTGACATAATATTGCTAAATGCCTAATTCACAACTTCCAATTGTCTAAAATATAACAAATGTCACGTCGAAATTTTTCCATATTTAGGAGAGATCATACCGGAATTTTTAGTGTTTTTACATACTTTTTTATATATATTTATTATTTTTTTCCTATTTTTCCCGATTTTTTTACATTTCCCCCATTTTTTCAACCGGCTTCGATTTTAGGCAGTGTTCGGCCAAAACCGAGTGGTTTTCGTTGGCCGGTTTATAGTTCAAGCTCCATTAGTTTGGTTTTGGTGTTAATGACAAATCTAATATTGAAACTAACTCTTTTAATAATCATAATATTGATTAGTCTCAATTGTTAATTAATGACAAATCCTTTTATGAGACTAACTTTTTTTTTGAGCTTAACTCTTATTAGTTTCTTTTGGATGAAAAAGATGGAAATATCAAAGATATGCATTCGAGTTCATATTATCATACATTGTTGCATTCCTTGGATACAATGTTTATAATTTTATTGATAAATCTAAATATGAGACATATTTTTTAATAGTCTCATGAAAAAGAAAAATAGAAATCCAAAAGGTATGTATCCAATACAACTTTATTATTTCTAAATACATTCTTTGGATTCAAGATAAAGGGCGAACTCCCCCATTGTTTTAACCTTAAAATGTGCATTTTGTTTCCGACTCCATATATACATGAATGCACACATTTAGGGAGAGTTCACACTTTAACTTGATGTTTCAATAGTATTGATCTAATTCATCTTTCTATATCAAGGATCATTACTTTGAAACAAACTCTTGATTATATGTACAAAATTTTGTGTAGTTGTAGTATACTCATATTAATATGGCACAAACTCCAAAGCAATCTCGAAAATTGATTATGTGCATATTGATTTCAAGTTCAATTATTTATATTCATATATTTAATAGAGTTTATTCTATTGTCGATGGTATTAAGAGTATTGATCCCTTTCCACCACTCCAACATAATTTGGATCATTACTTCGCAACCATCAAAATGAGTATATGATATGAATCTTGCGTAGTTAATATATACTCATGTCAATTTAAATTGAGTTCGGTTGTTTTTCAATCAATCAAAGAACGCTTCAAAGTACTCAAAACACAATTAATCATGTCAATTTAAATGAAATTTAAATTGCTTAGTTTATTCGTTGGTTAAGGACAAGCGAAAAGTTCTCGAGTATAATGAAGCATTAGTTGCATCAAAGTACTCAAAACACAATTAATCATTCAAATTGATTATGATTATGCTCAATCGATCATGGGGGCATCTATTTTGTGTTAATAGAGTGAAATTGATGATGAGAAAATCGTGTTTATTGGACTAACAATCTTTCATGAGTTGTGAAGTAGGTTGAGTCAAAGAAAATGAAGAATCGGAAAGAAGAAGTCATCATATGTTGATGAGCTTTAAGGATGAATCCCGAAGTGAAGTGAAGCTAGAGAAGGCTCATCAAGTGTTGATGAACAAGAATAAAGGACCCGGTTTGGAGAGAAAATGATGAAAATCATAAAAGCTCCAAGTGGATGTGATAAAGGCAAAGATCTAACTAGCTAGGGTTAAGGATGTTTTTCTAGTCTTTTACCGGTCTCGGTGCTTGAATAGGACCCCGGGTTGTTGGTTAGGTGCCGTACTATTAAAAGGGGTCGAGTCTTTTTGCTTGAGCTTCATCATATGTTAATGAACTTGACCCGGTTCACTCTAGCTCACCTTTTTGGTTGGTTCTTATATGAGCTAAGTATTTGCATGTGTTGCAAATAAGGGAGCTCATGCTTGCTTTTTATTGAATATTGATTTGGTTTTTGCATAAAGCTATGGATTTGTATGTGTTGCAAAAGAAAGATAGCTCATGCAAGTTGGTTTAAGTGGTTGTTTGCATGGAGCTAGATATTTGCATATGTTGCAAATAGAGAGCTCATGCATCAAAGTCTTAGCTTGTGACTTGATTATGTGTTGATTATCACAATGGTTAAGATATGTGACGAATACTCATAAAACAGGGGTGCACCAACGGCCCAATTGCAACAAGCAAAGCCCAGAGCAAAGAAGCGGCGGCCTCGAATCGGCCCCGGCCTAAGCAGCCGCCCGGCCTGCTACCCAAATGCCTACGAGACCATTCAGGAGACCATTCCCGACCGGTCCCGACTCGACTCAGCGGGTTCCCGACCCCGCAGCGGGGCAGGATCCCCGACTCCGACTTCAAAGAGGTTCCCGACCCCGCAGCGGGGCGGATCCCCGACTCGACTCGCGGGGTTCCCGACCCCGCAGCGGGGCGGGATCCCGCGACTCGACCGAACCATGATAATCCCCGCCGAGGGCGGCGTCGCGCGCCGGAGTCCGTGTCAACCTAAGGCCACGTGCCCCACGACGGTCATTAAGTGGTCGAGCGAGGCGGTGGTCCCTTCCTAAAACGCTTTGATAGCTGCTGAAGCCCGTCTCGTCCCCATCACCCGACCACCCACGGTGCAAGGACACGCTCTCTCCGAGGCAACTCCAACGTCACACGCGACTACGTCAAGCACCCACATGGATCACGAGAGCGGCTCGCCACTTCGGAGGATTACCTAACCGCTCGACCGGCTAGACCACCGACCCAAAGATAGGCTCGGCGAAAGCGACCGGTCGGCGAGCAAGCGACCATCGGCGAACGATTAGCGACGGCGGGCAAGATCAAGCCCCTAGAAGTAGCTCGCCTGCACTTCGCCAATTCTCGATGTAACCTGCCCCTTCGTACTGAATAAAAGGAGGCAGGAACCTCCTAACAGGCAAGGAGTAAGAGCTACAAGAGAGCTTTTTTCCTCTTCTTCCTCTTCTTCTTTTTCTTCTCCTTCTGAGAGCTAAGTTTAGATCATTCTAGTGTTGAGGCTCCACCTCTCGCTTGTAAAAAAAACTTCGGTGCGATCATCGCACTTTGATGAATACAACACCAACGCACGAATCGGAGTAGGGACCTTCGCCCGAACGGTATACATCTTGGACTCGGTCTAACCATTCAAGGAGCGGGAACGCGCAGCCCCTTAGACTTACAAATTTACTTGCCGGCGCTCGAAACGCCGGCAGTTGGCGCGCCAGGTAGGGGGCTTCGCGCGTCATCAGCAGCATCTCCGGATTCCCATTCGTCTCCTTGATGGCATTCTTCTCCAACGACGGCATGACTGTGTTCGGGAGCCAGATCCGCTTCGGCTCCCTCAGCTTCACCGTCACCTCGGAGGGAGAGCTCACGCTCATCCCCGCTGCCGCCGGAGGGCAGGCGCCTGCGGGGAGCCTGGACACCATCTCCGGCAGCTTCGTCCCACTCCGGCTTGGAGCGCCCCCGCGGGCCCCAAAGCCGGAACCTGAGGAGCGCTATACCTCCTTTGGCGAAAGCCCCTCCGGGCCTGCGCAGGAGATCCCGTCACCTCCCGCCTGCTCACGACTTGTAGCTATGGCTGGCTACATGCCAACCTCGTCCACGAGTTCTTTGGAAGACTCTTCCGACCACGGCTCCGGCTCCGACACGGAGTATCCCGCCGCAGCGGCACTCTCGCGAGTGCAACGTGGCGAGCACACCGACGGCCGTAGCCACCGCGGCTACGACGGTCCCCGTCCGGCGCGACCGAGGCACGGAGGGGGAATACCCGGCCGCCGGCGAAGGCGCCGCTCAGGCTCGCGCCACCGAGCTCCAACGGCAACGCGAGAGCCGAGGAGCGAAGGTCGAGCTCGGCCGGCTCGAGCCAACACAGGCGGGGCGAGCCCGAGCCCGCGCAAGTCTTTGGCGGCGCGCGCGGCGCGCGCCAAGAGCACCACAAGTTGGGGCGAATCCGGCGCCCCGGTTTTCCTCACGCAAGCCAAAGCGTGGCTGCGGCCGCAATCTTGCTCGAGGCCTTCCGAGCCCGCAAACCCGAGGCCGAGCTACCTACGAGAACCTTGGTGGTGGAGCGCGCGGCCGTCAAAGACATGCAGCCTCCGGCTCCTACCACACCGGCGCTACTTCCGCCACCGGGCCCGTCTGCCCGCGCGAGCCGGCCGGTGCGCCAAGACCGCACCCCACCATGAACCACCCGGGCCTCACGCACCCGGTGCGCGGCGCCTCGGTAATGCCTCGACATCCGCGCCACCCTCGAGGCGCGAAGAAAGATGGCGGAGGACGCCGCCCACTCACGTGTTGCGGATGGTGGCGCCACTACGCGGCCCGAGCCACGATGGTCCCGACCACGGGCTTTTTGCCAAGGATCCGCCAGCGGATTTCCCGCCGATTCCGGCGCCTACCAACATTGCCAAGTACACGGGCCACCAACCTGTGTCCGGCTCAAGATTACCGGCTCGCGTCTTGGTGGGGAGCGACGGATGATCTCTTCATCATCCAAGACCTCCCCATCTACCTCGCGGACTCGGCTCGAGCTCGGCTCGAGTACCTCAAAACCGTCGAGAATCTGGGCCGACTTGAAGAATCTCTTCGTCGGTAACTTCCAGGGCACTTATAAGCGCCTGGTAACTCCTGGGACTGAAGGCTGCAAGCGGCGGCGGGGAGACTCTCGGGACTACATCGGAGGTTTTCCGCCACAGTAACGAGCTCCCGACATCTCCGACGCCGATGTCGTGGGAGCCTTCATCTGGCACCTCTGCAAGGCCTTGGTGCAAGCCGGTGCCGCCTCAAGCCCAGGACCACCAAGGAGCTCCTCGACATCGCCACCAACCACGCCTCCGGCGAGGAGGCCGTAGGGGCTATTTTCGAAGGAGGAAAGGCCCAGCAGGAGCCCGGCGTCCAAACCGGGTCTCCTTCCGACCGCTTCGACAAACGAAAGCGGCACGGGAAGCAGATCCGTGAGACCCAAGTGGTCGCCACGGTCGACCGCCCTGCCAAGCAGCAGGCGCGGCCGACCGTCGCGCTCGACCACCGAGAAATTGATGGGCGGCCCATGCGAACCATGGGTTCTCCGTCAAGCACAAATCGCAAGGCTGCGAAGTCTGCGCTATCTTTCTAGCGTCCCCACCACAATCGCGATGCCTCAGGAAGGATAGCCAAATGGGCGCTCGAGCTTAGCGGCCATGGCATAATATACGTCCCTCGGACGGCGATCAAGTCGCGAGCTCGCCGACCGTCGCCCGAGTGGACCAAGCCGAGCACCACCGGTGGTCGAAGACCCGAGCTTGGACAATGTACTTGACGGGTCTTACACCAAGAATGGCGTGGCGCGGAGTCGTCATCATCTCCCGCTCGAAACAGCTTCAATCGCCATTAGGTTGCTCTTGACGCGAGCAACAACATTGCCGAAATCGAGGCTCGTCAACGGTCTCGGATCGCTGCCGACCTCGGTGCCCGCCGGCTCGTCCACGGGACTCAAGCTTGTCGTCGACCAAGTCATGAAGGTGCGGAGCCCCGAGACGCCCGCATGGCCGCGTACTGTCGAGAAGTACGCCGGCTCGAGGAGCGGTTCAAGGGTTTCGAGCTTCACCATAGCTACCGACGCTACAATGGCGAGGCCGATCACCTGGCCAATCTTGCCTCCAGCAGAGAGCCTGTCCCGCCCGGGATCTTCGTCTCCGACCTCCTGCGGCCCACTGTCCAGCTGGACTCGGCGGCTGGGCGGCCACCCGACCAATCCAAAGACGCCGCCTTCGACCGACGCGCGGTCGGCGTAGACTTGGCCGGATCTGCCCGCGGTGTGCTAGCACTTGAGTCCGACTGGAGGAGGCCCTACATCGACCGTTTGACGGACGGGTCACTTCCCCCCGACCCGACCGAGGCCCGGCGCCTCGCCCGGCGGGCAAAATCTTTCGTCCTGATCGGCCCAGACCTCTACAAAAGGAGTCCCTCCGGGGTCCTCCAAAAATGTATCTTGACCGACCAAGGAAAACAATTTCTTGGGCGACATACACAGGTAGTCTGCGGTCACCACGCAGCACCCCGATCTCTTGTGGGAAAGGCCTTTCGACAAGGTTTCTACTGGCCAACCGCTGTGTCAGACGCCGAGCATATCGTACGCACCTGCGAAGGATGCCAGTTCTTTGCTCGTGACGCATCTGCCACCTAAGCTTCTGAGCGATCCCCATCACGTGGCCTTTTGCCGTCTGGGACTCGATTTGGTCGAACCTTCGAGAAAGCGCCGGGGCTTCACCCACCGCTCGTCGCGGTAGATAAGTTCACCAAGTGGATAGAGGCCAAGCCGGTCGTGAGCGTCACGTCGGTACAAGCGGCCATCTTCTTCCGCGACATCGTTTTTAGGTTTGGAGTCCCAAACTCCATCATCACCGACAACGGAACACAGTTCACGGGGAAGGAATTTCTCGAGTTCTGTGACGACTTCAACATCCGTGTCGATTGGGCGCGATAGCCCATCCGCGACTAACGGCGGTCGAGCGCACTAACGGCATGATCCTTCAAGGACTCAAGCGCGGATCTTCGATCGGCTCAAGCATTTCGCGGGCGCTGGGTAGCCGAGCCGCCTCCGTCCTCTGAGTCTGCGGACCACGCCGACCGGGCGACCGGGTTCACACCCTTCTTTATGGTGTTCGCGCCGAAGCCATTTTGCCCATCGACACGAATACGGCTCCCGAGATTGCAAGCCTTGATGAGGCTCGGGGCTCGCCGCAACAAGGCGCCATCGACCATTTCGGCGAAGCGCGCGGCGTGGCCGTCTGCGGTCGGCCGGATATCAACAAGCCTGCGCCGCTACCACACCCGCCAAGTTCGAGGGCGATCCTTCGGCTGGCGACTTGGTTCTGCGTCGGTCCGACAACCAAAGATAAGCACAAGCCGCCCCACAGGAGGTCCTTTCACCGTCGTGGAAGTTCTCCGACCGCACCTTCGACTCAAGGACGCCGATGGTCGATCCTCCCTAATGCCCGAACATTGAAAAGTTAAGGCGATTCTATCCCTAAGCTCTTTTCTTTTTCTGGTATAAGTCTTTACCTTTCTCCCAACCGAGCACACGTCGCCACGTGACGACTCGGGGCTGCCCGTGGCGCCCGTTCGAGCCGCTCGGATGGTGTCCGTGCGGTCGGTGATCCGGCCGACCACGAGGTCTATCGGCGGGTAACCCTCTCGACCCGAGTGCTACGGCCTCGCCCGGTAGGCTATGGTTGCCCGAAGAGCACTCGCGGAAGAAGGAAGCACTGGCGGGATGACCTTCCGTCGATTGGGAACAATCTTCCCCACACGAACTCGGCTAACTCACGTACTCATGTGGGTCGGTGACCGACTAGTCACAGAGTCTATCCCGGCGGTAACCCTCTCGACCCGCGCTTCGGCCTCGCCCGGGCTATGGTTGCTAAGTAGCACTTTGCGGAAGAAGGAAGTGCCCGAGTGGAAAACCCTTGGCCGATCGGGAACACTCAGAACCCCATGAGTGCGCCAGAACTACCGCATAAACAAGACTCCTATCCTCTTGGCCCTCTCCAATTGACCCGACCCTACGCGGCTATGGTTTCCTTCTACGGCTCTCTAGCGTTTTTCTTGCTTTAGGGGCGGGAGACGAAGAAGGCGAGCGTGGCTACCCGAGGCACCCGAAGAACGTACTTATAGGAGGCGGCGGGCGCCGACCGAACGGACGCCACTCGAGCGAATCGTCGTGTCCGCCTCGTCACATCACGCCCGGCACAGTAACTCCCGATTTCCAATTCCACTCGCATTTAATCACTGTCGCGTCAGGTTGCAGAGTCATAAAGACGCCGCCCCGGAACAGCGTGTCCCGTTACCTCTTGGTCTCCGCCTTTTGGCCGGGACGGTTGTTCCGGGGCGCGCGCGAGAGGCCCATTGAGCCGCTGCGGTCCCAAGATGGCAAAGCTTTGTGGCTTGCGCCAGGGGCCCAGCCGAAAGCTGTGGGTTCAAAAGGCCTAACCCACCGGATGGGCGTAGGGCCGCCCCATCGAAACTTGAGCGAGGGGCAAGTACGAGGTGAGCCCCACGGTGGGTCCCCGGTTGGGTCGGTGACGACCCGATCCACCTCTACTCGCGTCAGAGACCATACTTCACACTCTCCCGGAGCTCATCGATGGCGACGGCCGGTGTGCTCTGGGTGGTGACGACCCGAGGTCCATCTGGATTGAGTAAAGAAAGGTTTCTTATGGGTCGCCCCACGGCAGGCAGGACACCCTACTCGGGACCGTCCGCTCGGAAGGGTCCCCTTGGCGGACCTCCCGGACCCACTCGGACTACCGTTACTAGCTCCAAGAGCACGGCGTTCAAACCAACGCAGTAAACGCGCGTCGCTCACCCCTCCAGTCCCACACTGCGGATGGGGTAAACTTGTGGGATAGACGGCAGCTACTCCTCTCGCAGCTTCCCTCGCCGGACGGGGACTCGGGATGGATACCCCGCGTCCAGCTACGACGTTAAACGAGCACTCGGACACCGGAACCTCGCGGAGGCATCCGATCGTCCTTGCCGACCAAGGCACTCGGACACCGGAACCTCGCGGAGGCATCCGGTCGTCCTTGCCGACCAAGGCACTCGGACATCGGAACCTCGCGGAGGCATCCGGTCGTCCTTGCCGACTAAGGCAGCGTCTAGCTACGACGTTAAACGAGCACTCGGACACCGGAACCTCGCGGAGGCATCCGGTCGTCCTTGCCGACCAAGGCACTCGGACATCGGAACCTCGCGGAGGCATCCGGTCGTCCTTGCCGACTAAGGCAGCGTCCAGCTACGACGTTAAGCGAGCACTCGGACACCGGAACCTCGCGCGAGCATCCGGTCGTCCGTGCCGACCAAGGCACTCGGACATCGGAACCTCGCGGAGGCATCCGGTCGTCCTTGCCGACCAAGGCACTCGGACAACGGAACCTCGCGGAGGCATCCGGTCGTCCTTGCCGACCAAGGCACTCGGACACCGGAACCTCGCGGAGGCATCCGGCCGTCCTGCCGACTAAGGCGGCGTCTATCTCGACGTTAAACGAGCACTCGGACACCGGAATCTCGCGGGGGCATCCGGTCGTCCTTGCCGACTAAGGCAGCGTCTAGCTACGACGTTAAACGAGCACTCGGACACCGGAACCTCGCGGAGGCATCCGGTCGTCCTTGCCGACCAAGGCACTCGGACATCGGAACCTCGCGGAGGCATCCGGTCGTCCTTGCCGACCAAGGCACTCGGACATCGGAACCTCGCGGAGGCATCCGGTCGTCCTTGCCGACCAAGGCACTCGTCCAGCTACGACGTTAAACGAGCACTCGGACACCGGAACCTCGCGGAGGCATCCGGTCGTCCTTGCCGACCAAGGCACTCGGGCACTAAAACTTCCGAAGGCATCCGCTCATCCTTGCCGACCAAGGCACCGACTAGCTACGGCGCCGAAACGAGCGCAAAGGAAGATTTCTTGAGGAACAAACCGCGAGTTCGCACGTCCGACCACTCGGAAACCGATCGCCGAACTTTCTAGCGCCGAGCTGATCAAAGCACAACGAAGCAATTAAGAGGCTCCCGGCGGTTCGCATACCTCAGGAACGTAATCCCGGGCAGACGTCGGATGCGTTGGGGACACGCCCGGCAAAAACTGGTAGGCCCCGTTGGCCCACCTAGTTGAACGGATCCAGTCAAGCTCAACCCCCAACCGAGTCTGCCGAACTCGATTGGAGGTTCGGGGGCTACTGACGAATACTCATAAAACAGGGGTGCACCAACGGCCCAATTGCAACAAGCAAAGCCCAGAGCAGCAAGCAGGCGGCCTCGAATACGGCCCGAGCCTAAACAGGCCGTCCCTACCGCTACCCAAATGCCTACGAGACCATTCGGGAGACCATTCCCGACCGGTCCCGACTCGACTCAAAGAGGTTCCGACCCCGCAGCGGGCGGGATCCCCGACTCGACTTCAAACGAGGTTCCCGACCCCGCACCGGGCGGGATCCGCGACTCGACCGAACCATGATAATCCCGCCGAGGGCGCGTGCGCGCGCGATCGGAGTCCGTGTCAACCTAAGGTCACGTGCCCCACGAACGGTCATTCGGTGGATCGAGCGAGGCGGTGGTCCTTCCCAAGACGCTTTGATAGCTGCTGAAGCCCGTCTCTGTCCCATCACCACCACCCGGTGCAAGGACACGCTCTCCCGAGGCAACTCCAACGTCACACGCGACTCGTCGGCACCCACATGGATCACGAGAGCGCTCGCCACTTTCCGGAGGATTACCTAACCGCTCGACCAACTAGACCACCGACCCAAAGATAGGCTCGCAGCGGCGACGGTCGGCGAACAAGCGACCGGTCGGCGAGCGATTGGCGACGGCGGGGCAAGACAAGCCCCTAGAAGTAGCTCGCCGGCTTCGCCAATTCTCGATGTAACACGCCCTTCAGATTGAATAAAAGGAGGCAGAACCTCCTAACAGGCGGGAGTAAGAGCTACAAGGAGCTTTTCCTCTTCTTCCTCTTCTTCTTTTCTTCTCCTTCGAGAGCTAAGTTTAGATCATTCTAGTGTTGAGGCTCCACCTCTCGCTTGTAAAAAAACTCGGTGCGATCATCCGCACCCATGAATACAACACCAACGCCTGAATCGGAGTAGGGACCTTCGGCCCGAACCAGTATACATCTTGGACTCCAGGGTCTAACCATTCAGGGAGCGGGAACGCGCAGCCCCTTAGACTTACAAATTTACTTGCCGGCGCTCGAAACGCCGACAATATGTTTATGCTTTGTGTTTGCAAAATGAGTTTTTGCAAAATATGGTTTAACCGAATCTTATCTTGGAGCATGCAAATAGAGTTTGCAAATGTGTTTGCAAATTGGTTTGATCATATGTTGATCATCACATGACTCAAAGATATGATCTTGATTGCTCTTGTTTGCAAGATTTATATTTGCAAATGTATTTTGCAAAATATTGATGTTCATGCATTTGATATTGGAGTATGTGATTAGAATTTGCAAATATGTCTTAAAAAAATTATTTTGATCATGAGTTGATCATCACATGGCTCAGTATTTGGTCTTATTGACTCTCTCTAGATTGTACTCACGCTCTTGATAAGTCTATGTGAGGGATTTCAAGAAATCATATTTTAAACTTGAATGACTACATTAGAGTCTTTGTTTTTGTGATATTTAAAAATATCTATGGTTCCTTAAAGCTTTAAAATAGGTGGAGATTGTAGCCGTCGTGATAAACTTTGCATAGAGTTCAAAATCACCTAAATCGGAGTTCGAAGTAAAAAGTTATGAGCGTTTTGGTGGCAGAGTGGCTGGTATGACCGGACCCACTCCGGCGGTATGACTGAGATCAATTCAGTGCGTTTTTTCCAGAGAGAATGTATTTCGGCCGAAGGGTAATTTTTTGGGGGGGTTTACTAGCCGTTGGACTAGAGGCCGGTCATACCTAGGGCCGGTATGACCGGTTTTCCTTAGCATCTTATGGGGGCTATATAAGAAGCCTTGGGGGCTGGTATTTGGTTGTTGTTGTAGTTTTAGAGAGTTTATTGCTCTTTATGGTTGAGTTGTGCATGTGTTGCACTCTCCAATTTGGTTTTTGAGCTAAGAGTGAGCTCTAATTGCATATGTTGTAATTAAGAGAGGATTGAGAGCCTTTTATGCATGTGTTGAACTTAAGGAGAGCCTTGTGCATGTGTTGCACTCGGTGAGTATCCTTGTGCATGTGTTGCATTCGGTGAGTATCCTTGTGCATGTGTTAAAGCTAGAAGGCTTGACTTATTACTCTTGTTGTTTGTCGACATCTAGACGATGTGTGGAGGCGTCGTGCGCGGTGACCTTCTAAAGGAGATTATGAGAAGGCCTGATAAAGTTGTGAAGATCGGAGCTCGCCTACCCGGAGGTGGAAAGAGCTAACACTAGTGGAATCGAGGCGGGTGCTCAATTTGTGGAGCCAGTCCAAAGTGGTTTGGACTTGCCTCAACGTGGATTAGGGGAGACCAGCAAGTCTCCGAACACCACGAAAAAAGGATTGTGTCTTCTTGTGTATGCTTGCAATTTTTTATTTACATTGTTGCAATTTATATTCTTAGAATTAAATTGTTTACTTGTCTTTAGGATTGTAATTTATTGTTAGAGATATAATTAGCTAGTGCACTTAGTGAGCCTAGTTGACTTAGGATTTTAATTGTCAAAACCGTAGTTTATCGCTTCCGTATCTATTATCATTTAGATTTAGACATAAGGGTACTTAGGCGAGATTTTAATTAGAAGAAGAATTTTTAAAACCGTCTATTCACCCCTCTCTAGTTGACATCCTCGATCTTACACCGGTTTGACTAGATTTCAAAAAGATTTGAATTTTCGTACCATTTGGTTTTTTGTGGTTTTCAAACGGTTTTCGCTACCGCCGGGGTTATGAATTTCGGGTTCAAAACGGTTTTTTAAACCCTTTTCATGTTCTATTTAAAGCTGATTTTTTTTAGTTAAACAGTGTATAAGCATTATGCTTAAGTCAAGCCAGAGTATCGGGTAATCTGGATTTTCCGGCCTCTTGGGCTATGGCTTAAAGTTGAAAATTCTGTAATACCCTTGATACAAGTTACCACTTGTTCATTCACTGATAAAGTCATTATCATCTATTTCAAACTTTTCATTTGTGTTACATTCCTATTCATCTTACCCTGTATTCCTTACTACGAAATTTTTACTGAATTAGCGTCCTGCGTGTTTTTATTTTTAAATTTGACCTCCATCACGTAGGAATTATAAAAATAACCCTCGACCATCTATGCTATGGCCTCCGAGCGCTGCATATTTTTTTCTCTTTTTTTTGCGCACGGCCCCACCTGGCCGCGCACCGGAGGCGCTGCCCCCGCCGGGCCCGCCTGTGCCGCGCCGGCGCGCTTTACCGCGCCGCTCCCGCGCTGCGCCATTTCCTTTGTTTTTTTTGTTTTTTTGTTTATTTTTGCACTGCTATTGTGAACTGAAGGAAACCAAGAACTCTGAAGATCCCAACAAATGATTCGTTCCAAAAGAGTAGAACAAAAGGAATAAAATTTGTGTCTAGGCATGCATGCAGAATCTATACACTTGGTTTCTGAAACTTTGCGCCTAAAAAATTTTAGCGTGATACTGAAACTCTGCAAATGAACTTACCTGGCATATGCTGCATTTTTCTGTCACAATCTTCGTGAGTCTCTGTAGTTGCGGGCATGTACATGCTTCTGTTTAGACACTGCATCGTCTGAGAGGCCAGTGCTCACCGTGCCGATCGGCTCACCCAATGCAAGCAATTCCTGCAGCACAATGGTTAACAAACATCACTGATCTAACAGCTGAAGGAACAAGGAATGCCAAGCAAAAGAAGCTGCAGATAAGAACGTGCGAAAACGAGAAAGTTGTGAAAGAAATCAAGTACAGCGTCGTCAGAGCAACGGAACAAGGATTGAAATCTCGTTTCGTTCGAAGTCTCGGACGTGGCCGGAGAACGAAATCTCGGTTAGATTTATAATTTTTGCATAAATTCCGAATGAACCACAAAAACAAAAATTCAAATCTGGAATTTTTTCAACTGGTAAGGCCGAGATCTCGACAAAATAGCCCAAACGACGTCGAAAAATTTTGAATTTTTTTTGGAGGTTCTTGACATATCAGTAATGTTATCATAAACATTTCAGATGATTATCAAATCTGAGTAATTTTCTAAAAGTCAAAGATTGCTACTGTTCTGATAAAACGCTGACCAGCAAGTTTGAAACGAATGAAAAATGAAACAAACCACCTTAGAAAATTTTAAAAAATTTTGTGCATGGTTATGATGCATTACTAATGTTTCCATAAAATTTTCAGATTATGATCAAGCATCATGAAGTTTTAAAAATTCAGAAAGTGCTACTGTCCTGATAAAAGCTTTACCGGCAAACTTCAACCAAATGAAAAATAGTACAAACCGTGTTAGAAAATTTTGAACATTTTCGTGGATGGTCCTGATGTGTCATTAATTTTTTTAAAAAAATTTCATACGATGATCAAGCTTCAAGAAGTTTCAAAAATTCTGACAGTGCTACGCCCTGGTAAAAGCCTGGTGATTAATACATACATTTGCTTTAGCAATAAAAAATGGTTTAAAATTTTTGAAAATTTTGTAGAAGGGTTCTAAGGAAATTATTAAGATCTAATAAAATTTTTGAATTATGATCACACTTTAGTGAATTTATAAAATTCTTATAAGTGCACTGTACCATTTATGTTCTTTCTGTTTTTTTTTTGAAATATCACAAATGAAGTTCAATGCATACATAGATTTCATTGAGAAAAAAAATTAATTTTTTTTAAATTTTAGAGAATGGTACCGAGGCGATTATTGTGATCTCATAAAAATTTTGGATCGTAATCACACTCGAGAAAATTTATAAAATTTTGACAAGGTTACTGTCCCAATTATGTTCATTCTATTTTTTATTTTTTTAAAGATAACAAATGAAGTTCAATAAATTTTCATAGGAGATGACTTTCTTAAGGGTTAGTGATCAATTTCCGGTCAAATCCAGTCATAAAACATGAAATTTCATATTAAAAGTTTGAGATCTCGCCGAGATATACCGAAATCACTCTAGCAATTCAGATTTTTTTTTTTTTTTTTACTCCGGCCGACATTTTCAAATTTTGTCCATGTCCGGTAAGCGAGATCTCGCGAGAAACCGGCGAAATTTTGAACCTTGAATGGAACAGACATACCTCTTACGACATGCCATCAATGTCCATTCTCATCCCTCTGTGCCGATCATTGAATATGAAGTAGTTCTCAAGCTGCAAGGCAGTGTGTGATTTTATGATTTACTATGTCTCTACATATTTCTCCAAGTCTTTGGGATGATCATTGTCCATATGAAATAATGCTATACCTCTTCACTTCCTTCCATATCGAACCGCCAGAATCCATTTGAGTCCTCCATACTTTCCTCCAAAGATGACAGTTCTCCCTGTAGACTACTTCTGTATCTTGCCAAGAATCCAGAAATAAACCCTTGGCCTTGGGTAGGCTCCTGATCTCTTGCTACCTGCTCAACTAGCAAGAAATCATCGTTGCTCCTCTCTGAATTCCTGCTAGTACCTCCACTGATATCTCTCCGCACGCTGTCAGCTTCTTGATTTCCTTCAGTTCACAATGTGCAGTGGGAAAAAAACAAAGGAAAGGGCGCAGCGCGCCAGAGGCGCGGCAAAGCCGGCCGCAGTGCCCCAGATGCGTGGCACCCCTATCAGTGATCATTAGTGTAACTGATCGATCATACTGCCTTATTAAGGCAACTTACACAGGAGATCAAACAAGACTAGTGTAATTAGTACTCCATGTCCATGACGTACATTAGCAGTTAAGCAAGTAGTAGCAACTACTCACTGCAGAATTCTAGTACACGTGGACATCAAATCAAAATAAATGTTAATATGCATCACTGTTTATTAAATAGATGACAAGTAGAGCATCCAAAAAAGGAATTCTTAAGCTTATGTATGTCATTCAGGAAATAACTTGTGTGCATAGTTTTATAATAATATTGTAGGCTAGAATCTTGATAGAAGATTGCTTACCCTTACTTTGGATAATACATCCGTAAATGATGTATGTGCTGAGGGGTAGCACAAAAACTAAAAAAAAAGCTTCCTTTGAGTTACGACCATATCACCTTTAGTTCCTTTCCATCTGGTCGTCTTCCTCCCAACTAGGGTTTCAAAAATCGACGAATTGGTTCAACATTATAAACCTTTCAGTAAATCGGTCAAATTAAAAAATTAGAAAAATTCATGTGACGTAAACTGGTCGAAAATCGGTCACAAAAAAAAATCGATTGGTCAATTTTCGGTGAAACCCTGTCGATTTTCTTTTTCTTTTTCTTTTTTTTTCAAAAAATTGATTTCAAAACTCTTCTGTTTTGACCAATTTTGACTAGATATTGCCGACTTTTGAATTTCGATTTTTGACCGATATTTATCGATATTGTTAACCTGCTCCCAACTCTTATTGTTGTTGGGTTGGTTTCTTCAAGCAAGGGGACGCCACCTTCCTCTTCTCCTCCCTTCCGCCACCATGGGAGAGCTACTGCGACGCGACATTGCCGCATCGGAGCATTGCAGGGTTTGATGGGATGGAAGAAGCCAAAGCCTGTGGTGATTGTGCAGAAGTTTGTGGACACCGTGAAAAGTGATCACTGATCTGGCTCCGTCCTCTTTTTTTTTTTAAAAAAAATACTAGAACAGTTTTCTTCCAAATAAAATTATAAATCTAGTTTTTTATCCACCGTGAAAAACACATTCCGCACTTCTCTATCATGAAAGAAACTCCCGTGCTCCCCCTCCATTGTGCCGTCCATCTTGCGCGCCGCTCATGCCACAGCACTCCGCTAACACGGAAGGACCTCCCGTGCAAACCCTCCACGGCGCCATCTGTCCCACATCTGCTCCCGCACCCACTCCGTAGTGCCGCTGAGTGCGAAAGCCGTCGACTGCCGCACCCCCCCCCCCCACCCACTCTGTGGCTCTGTGGCATGTTGGTCTCCTGTGCTCCCTTAGCACGGCAGGCGACATGTGTCACCTGTAGCGTCTTCCGTGGTGAGTGAGGGAGCTAGTTTTGCAGACATTTTTAGAAAAAACTATTTTTGAAAAAAATGATAGGAAAGAGACGAGAACAATGATCACTTCACGCAGTGACCCAACACACCCATGCTTGTTTCTTTCTTTAACCTTTCACTTCTTTCCTTTTGCGCTTTTTACTCGCGTTTCTTTTTCTGTTACGTGTCGTGAGAAATCAGAATTTCACCCTTTTTTTTTGTGCGAGGAGAGCTTCATTTTCTTCACCGCTGTAAAAGTTAAAAAGAGCGCAGTAACTAAATTGCCCTTGCTCACTGGAACACCATCAGCATCCGTTCACTTATTTTCAAAGTATGCATTTTTTGTTAAAAAACCTTTCACATTGCAAATGGCAAGTAGAACTGTAGAAGTGACCAATTACACACATTTCACAAAAGGATGTCAACTGGGAGGCCGGACTTGAGAAATGTATTAGGATTCATAGACAGTTCGTCAGAAACTGATGAACATACAGCATGAGGGATACGTTTTGGGGCTAAATTGTAGCGATTGATGACACAGGTCACAGGTACCACCGTACTAGCCATACTTATCCAGAAAATCATTCGCTACTGTTGCGCGAACGTTTAATCAAAATGCATTCGTCCTGCGATATTATAAACACACCATACTATCCTAATATTAAGGATGATAAGTCTGTCCAAGCTAACACGTACATATCTAGCTACTGGATATCGTTTTTTTCACAAATCTAGTCTCAATTTTTTTTTCTTTTTACAAAAATAATCGCCTTCCTCACCGCGGGGCGCGGCAACACGAGAGTGAGCGGGCAAGAGCACGAGCGGACGAGCGCCGCAACCAGGTAGCACGGAAGCTATTACTCCCACGTTGCTGCTACGATGGCAAGCTTTTACGCTCACTGAGCGTGATAGAGGGCTTGATTTTAAAAAATAATAATAAGGTTCAACGTAGTGCAACTTCTAAAACTGTTCCATAAACCGGTTCAAATAAAAAATTCATAAAATTTTATGCGACGTAAACCGGTTGAAAATCGGTGAAAATCGACGAAAATTGACCGCCAAAAAAGTTCAGCTAGTTCGTCGATTTTCCATGAAAATCGTCGATTTTTTTTATTTTTTTTCAAAAATATTGATTTTGAAACTATACGATTCTTGATGATTTTCAACCGATACTAGGCTCATTTTTTTTATTTTCAAATTTCGTGTGATTTTCGAAGTTTCGAAATTGTTAACCCTGGATGCAGTACCCTTGGACCAAGAACTCAAGAAGTACTACCGTTTTTTTTAACTCAGGAAGTACCACTGTTAATGGGTGAGGTCGGGGAAGACTGGATGAACAAAATATGCAAAGTTACTGTTGCTTCCAGCTCCAATACTGGAGAAAGGGTTTGTTCATACTTCCGACCCAATCCTGTCTTGCTACCTCTTCCAGTATAAGAAACTTTACCCGAATAAAGTTTGCAACACGAGCATCCGTTCAGTGTTCATTGTGGAGGTGATCTACTAGGCATGCGAGTGGGTTATAAATGTTCAAGTTTACAAGAATTTTGTCTTAAAAAAAAAGTAAACAATTTCTTCACCCAACAACCTGACTGTCTGAAAGTTCTCATTTGACACATGCTTTACCGGGCTGTGAGGGTTCTAGACCTGGGCATTGGAATGGGGTTTTTTGGCCAGTCTGTGGCACAACAAGTATGGCACGATACACATGCGCACGAGCCAGACCGGCACGATACAAATAACAGGGTTGTGCCTCCTCGCGGTCGAGCATGATCAATAGCACGGTATGGCACGACAGCATGGCCGTGTTTGGGCCGGCCTGGCATGAAACAGCCCCGATGGGCCCAAAGCAGGTACGGCATGTAGCAGGACGTTTTGCCGCGATATTGTGTTATGTTGTGGCTCGCCCTACTAGTGGCGCCTTTTGTGGTACTCGCATGCGGAGAAAGGGGAGACAATGTAGATGCTAAAAGGTCGAGATTAGAGACCGGAGAGTATATGCTCACTGACACCGAGCTGCTCCGCACTAGGGTACCCGCACTGTAACTCTGTACCTGCTTAAGAATGAATAAAATTTAATTATTTTTCCTTTAATATTTGTGTCCACTGTCTCAGCTCCGTGCGTCTTCGACTCCTTTTCTCTCGTTGCAATAGTCCAAATGGGTGGGATCTGGGCCAACACGGCACAAAACCGGCACAAACACAAATGGTTCATGTTTAGGCTCGCCAAGGCCGGCACGACACAGCACAGTGGGTCTGCCGTGCCGTGATGGCACGATTTATGCATGCGGCACGATGGGCTCATGCTGGCACAGCACGAGGCCCACTCTAGATGGTACACACTTTAGTTTTTTCTCCTGTCTATACATTTCTTGGACAGTTCGACCAGCTTTTGAACTAGTAACTTGTTGTTCCTCCTGGTCCAAGACCAAGACCCTACAAGTAGGGGTGGGCATTCGGTTAGATCGATTATTTTGGTTCGGTTTTTTCGGTTTAAAAAAATTCGGTTTTTGAAAACTGTTAACCGGACCGAACCAAATAAACTGCAAAAAAATCGGTTTTTTGGTTCACCGCAAAAGACTCAAGTCGCCATTCACATCGCCAGATCGATCTGCACTTCTGCAGTGCTAGCTCGTCCACATCGGCGACGCCGCCACGCATCCTGCCACGGCCGCGGCCTTCGGCTCGCGCTTCTCGCCTACCCGTCTCCGTCCCCACCGTCGCGGCGCGCGCTCCAGCCATCGTCGCGCCATCGGTGAATGGAAGAGGTCGACCTGCTCGCGGATGAAGAGTGAAGACCTTCTTGTGGGAGAGGTCGATGCTGAAGTCCTCCTTGAGGCGGCGGCGCATGGCGGCTGTGGTCGTGGTGGTGAGGTCGGACGACCGCAGCACCTCCTGCAGCTGCTCTAACTCGCGCGGTCTACATTCGCAGCCGAGGGTCGACGAAGGAACTGAGGAGGCGTCCGGGTGGCATCTACGGCGCCAAGGGAGGAGGCGTCGGGGTGGCAGCCGCGGCGCCGAGGGAGCCAAGGAGGAGGCGTCGGGACTCAGGGTGGAGGAGCCATGATTTGCCGATTTGAGGATCGGAGGAAGGATTAGGTTTAGGTCTTGGGTGAGTTCGGGACTTCGGGGGAAGACCTTGCCTCGCTGCCTGGGCTTATGGGCCGAATCGCTGGACTGTTGGTCGAGACGTCGAGTAGGCGGTGGCCGATGGTAATCACTAATCGGTATTTCAGTTTATTCGGTTTCCAAAATACAAAAACCGAACCGACAACCGAAAACCGAACAAGATCAAAATAAAAATCGAACCGAATACCGAAAATTGAAAAAACAGAAAAATTCGGTTAAATCGGTTCGGGTCGGTTTTTCGGTTTTGGTTTAAAAATACCCACCCCTACCTACAAGCAAAGCAAATCCTCCTAGCTCTCCTCTTTTTCTTTTTTCTTTTTTTGAGAAATCCTGCTTGCTCTCCTAGGTAGTGGCAGAGAGTGAATTGTTGTGTCCAATTCCTATTCCTTAACTCCTAAAGCACAGAGGCCAAGTAACATTAACAAATCACGATCATCCATTCACAAACGTCGTTAACGAATGATCTCAATATATAGGTTGTAAGGTCATGTTCTAAACTAATACAAAAAATGCTCAATAATGAGACACTTTACTTACGGAGAGAGTGTTGCCCTTGCGACTTGCATGTGTTGGTGTATTTGATGCCATGGTGTAAACTGCAAACTTTGTAGATGTGAAATCAAAGCCACATATTCTAAAATCCTAGTACTAGCTAGATTACCACCATTCTTAGGTTAATCATATGCAGAACGACAGTGTCATCATGAATGGTTCGGCTACGAGTTTGCCATCAGTTGCAGCTCATCTAGCTACTGCTACACAATACTGAACTGAACATGAGTCATACATGCGATGATGCAAAAGATCAGATCTGACACAGTACTAAGTGCTATTAGTCCACTTAATTAGTCTTCGATGCAATTGCATTACAGTCTCCTCGAGCACCTTAACTTGATCGGTTAGCAGCGGCAGCAAATCGGAGCTTATCAATGCGAACGCTGAGGAGGAGCACTTCGCCGGACTCCCGGTGCAGTAAATCCGGTGGCACCGTCAAGAACATCCCCTGCTCCACCGCCGCGAACCCGCCGTAGAGGTTACTGCTCCCCACCCTCGACGTCACCAGAGCCAGGTTCTCCTTGTTGCTCGGGACCTCCACCCAGAGCTTGCACCTGAACTGGGGCGCCCCTGCTGCCGCCGCCGCGCCGTTCGCCCGGACACACACCAGCGAGACCGCGATGCCCGCGCCGAACGCGCCCAGTGACACGAGGAACACGTACCGGTCTTCCTCCCCGACGAGGACGTGCCAGCGCTGCGTCGGTGGCACGGTGAGCTTGCACGGCTTCCCGTAGCGAACCTGAGCGACGGGCCAGGAGTGGACGGCGGCGAAGTGGTCGAGAAGCTTCGCCGGGGAGCTGGAGAAGCCGCAGCCGTGCTCCGGGCAGGAGCAGGGCGCGCACGCGCACTCGCCCTCGTGGCCGGCGACCTCATAGTAGATCACGTAGCTCTTGCAGCCGTACTCCTCGTAGGGGCATGGCACCTTGACGGCGCCGACGAAGGCGTCCAGCTCTCCGCAGCGGCTGTAGGTGGTGGCGCGGTTGCATACCGGGCAGTAGTCGCCATGGCAGCTGCAGCACACGGTGTGTCCGACCTCGCACTGCAATCACAACAAACCCACAAATCTTTCACAATATTTGTAACAAACAAATCTCTCACAATAAAAAAGATTTAACTTGTTGTTGGCATCTCAGCAGTGCACTAGTATTTCCCCTCACCTTGAATATGGGAGGCTTGAGGGGACGGAGGCAAGCCTTGCAGTGAAGCAACGCCACCTCCATCCTCACGTTGATCTGCGCCTCCGACATGGCCTCCGCTGGCACTAGAGCTCCTGCTGCCTCATCGCCTTGGCTCACTTCCCCTTCATCCCGTTCTAGCTTCACCACGCCGTCGGGTACGGCCTGCTGTGCTCTCGCCTTCTTGCTGCTCTGCTCGCCGTTCTCCATTGGTGAGCCCCTCTTATTCAGCTCGGGCATGATCCTTTTTATGGCGAACAACCAAATGGAGCTCCTTTTTGGGCTTGCAGTTGCAGTATGTGTGAATGGAAGTGGAGGAGGAGGACACACTAGATTAAAGAGAATCCCTTGCACAAAGATGAAGCTGATGAATCATGTGATGTGAGCGTCTGAGGTATGTGCACTTGTGCAGGGATCAGCAACCAAAAACGGAACGAGAGAAGGGTAGAATTATTCCTGACGGTGCAGAAGTCTTGGCCGTTGCTGTGGATGGGATAGCTATGATGCAATTATCTCGTTCTCACTTGATATATTGTCAGATAAAAATCGTTTCAGATTATTATGCATAGTACCATCATTTAGCACAGACGTGTTGGTAACGAAACTGTCACACACTGACGTGTTCATCTATGTCTGATTTGTCTTCCTCGTATCAGGATACGCACAAAGTACGACATTAATTGTTTATATGCTTTGCTACTTAATTTTTTTTTCTGATATGAACTAGAGAGAATAAAAGGGAGAGTCTCTCTTTAGAAAGAGAAACATCGTAAAAACTATATAAGTTATTATCTATAATAAATACTTTTTATATCATAATTAAAAGATCGTATAATCTCATAAAGATAATATTAAGATATCATCTATTATATAAATTATCTTTAATTCTGTCTTTAGATGATACAAAAAGTATATACATAACATCGTCTCTGTTAATATACACGCTTAAACCACCTACACAACTCTTTCACACTGAGCCATGGAGGGACAACACACGACATCCGGTGACGCAGACTACATTGCGTCCTTTTCTTTTATCTATTTTCTATTCTATTCTGAGGTTACAAATATATACTACCTCCATTATATCACGGAGCTTTCCCGGCCTCCGTGCATTTGAGCCGTGAGGGCACCGGCTTGGCTCGCGGCTCGAGCCGAGCTAGGAAAAAAAATTGCGTTCGGGTCTTTTTTCGTGAAAAAAATTACAGATAGATCCTTTTCAAGGAAAAAAATACGGATTCGGATAGGCCCTTTTTGAAAAAAGGAAAACAATATTGCGCTTATGTCCTTTATGTGTTTTTAAGCGTCGTGCTGAGGTCCTTTTCCAAAAAATTAAAATTACGTTTAGGTTTTTTTTCGGAAAAAAAACACGGTTAGATCCTTTTTATGGAAAAAAATATATATACTACGTTTAGGTTTTTTTTTTGTTTTTTTAGCATTCCGTTTAGGTCCTTTTTCGAGAAAAAAACTCTTTAGGTCCTTTTTCATCGAATAAATGCGAAAAAACACGATTACGTTTCTATCCTTTCAGTCGTTTCGCGTGTTTTCTCGATTTTCTCGCGTGGGGAGCGACGGTCACGGCGTGGCACGCCGCGGTCAATTATCTATTATAGCCTAAACCATGGAACTTATCAACTAAACTAGGAAACTTATCATGGATATATTTGGTGCAAACCATTTTTATCATATAAACTCTTTGAAAACCATATGTAAAATTTTTTATAACTTCTCAAACAATTAGCATAAGTAGGCGAGGTTAGTTTCTATAACCCTGTAAAATTTGAAAACCAAACTCAATTACATTGGAATGGTGTGAAAAAGGTAAATTTAGACTGGTAGTGATTTTTCACTGTTCATCACTATACAGTTCGCTTCTTGTCAATTTCATACCTTTCAAATGTGATTGAGTTTAGTTTTTAAATTTTACAGGATTGTAGTAGCTAACCTCTCCTATGTATGGTAATACTTTGATAATTTTTAAAAACTTTTATGTATGTTTTTACGGAATGACTTGTGTTAGGACGTCCGTTTTTTCGGATGCTTGCAACATTTTTTTTCTATTCTTGCAACATTTTCTTCCTACGCGTGAAACATTTTCCTTCGATAACAGTAGAAATGCCTGTGCGAAAAAAATATTACAGGCATTGAGAAAAAATATTGCACCGACACGTTCGAGAAAATGAACAGCGATCGGATATTCGATTGCTAGTTATTCCCATGTTTTTAACGGAGGTTACACAATAAAAATGGTTTTCCCGATATATGTCCCTACTTATCAACTACTGCCATAACAAATTCCTAGAAATTGTGCCCGCGCCGTACTCGCACGATCCAACAACGAAGGAAACATACTCGCACGATCCAACAACTAAGGAAACAAACTCGCACGATCCAACAACGAAGGAAACAAACTAACAACCTGATCAAGCTATCTACGCATAATGGGCAATTGGGCATGACTCCCACCCTTTTGCACATTTTGCACGTACACCACACACTAGCATGTATAGCAACAACCCACACGGAGCACGCCGTACAAGCTCCATTACACCATCAATGCCATCAGTCAAGATTACATCCAACAGTGGCAAACTGCAATTGCTCTTGTCTTCTTTTTGCAGATTGAAGAACACTGGCTGTCACACGTTATTGGAGAATTTCTTTATTTTTTCAAAAACAAATGGGCTACTATGAGTCATCGGCGAAATTGCGGAAATGCAAGCTCCTTTTTAGGGAAAAAACCGTTAAGGATCTGAACATAATAGGGTTCGTTTTGTAAAAAAACTGGTGGAGGACCCCGTCCGTGAATATGTGAAACCACAAGGCCTTTATTGAAAAATTACCAATGAAAGGACCTAAACATAATTTAGAAATTTGCGGAGGGGCTTTTCACAAAAAAAAACACATGACACGCGGGTAGGCCGGCCTTACTCCAATTCCTTCCGCTTCAATAGATAAGTTGTTATACGTTACAGTACATACCAGTGCCCGATTCCTCTTTCAGGGCAGAGGCAGAACTGATAGGGTGCCGGGTACGGCATACCCAAAAAAATTTGGAAACCCACTTAGTACCCTGAGTCAAGGCCTATTAGCCCGAGTCTAAAGTGGCCAGACCGGCAGACCCAATACCTCCATAGTCTATTCCAAATCTCAGGGGCCACCACTAGGCACCAGGCTGAACCCTAATCGTGCACAGGCACGGCCGTGCTAGGCACTAGTGGCGGGGGCACGAGCGTCGAGCGGCCGGTGGCGAGAGGCGCCGGGCGGCAGGAAGCGGGAGTCGCGAGCGCGTGACACTGCGTGAGCGGCGAGTGCATCGAGGTCGAGGCACAACAGTCGTGTTCTTTGTGAGCTCGTATCCTGTGAGGTATGATTTCCAAAATTCCAGTAGAGCTCTCCCTAAACTTGTAATTCATAAAATTTGTACATGTAAAAGAGCTTAAGGATTTATGGGAAATACAAATCTGAAGAGGACATTTATGAATTTGATTTAGGATTTATCGGATGCAAGGATTGAGAATTTAAATTGTGATTTCTTACTTGTGAATGTAGAGCAAGAGTAGCCAACATAAAGAGGAATAGAGACATTCTTTCCTTTTCAAGTTGATAACTTTACTGATGATATGCAAAAAGATGATAGGTTTAAGGACCTCAAAAATCTTCGTGAGTTTTCTGTTAAACTTGTTCAAACCAAGAAGCATGAAATTTATAAGTTGGTATACTTACTTCTCAAATTGGTATTGCTCCTACCGGTGACGATGGCAAGTGTTGAAAGAGTATTTTCTGCTATGAATTTTGTGAAGAACGAGTTAAGAAATAGTATGGGCAATCAATTCTTAAATGATTGTTTAGTCACATTTATTGAGCGAGATGTTTTCTAGAAGGTTAGTGAGGACGATTTAATTAAGCGTTTTTAGAAAGCTTTGTACTTCTGGCTCCCTGTCGTATATAATTTCTGAAAATGGCTAGCATCTCGTCAAAATAGCAGATCTAGCCCCATGCAGCAGAGGGGGGCGAGGGGGCAGGCTTGTAGTGGCCCCCACTCTCAGCTACACGCCATGTAGCAAGCGCTGCCCTATGCAGCCTCATGCAGCGCCTGAGGGGCGCTGCAAGGCCCAGCGCTGTCGATTTTTTTAATTTTTTTTTGTTTTTTTCTAAAATAGCCATTTTATTTTGTACTCATTTTTTTTAAAGTAGTGCGGTAAATTTTGAGGATAAAAATAAGAATAGCAAAACAAATTATGTTTTACTGTAGTGGACTCTTGGTCGTAAGTTTTCTCGAAAATAGCCCTTGTACTGAGCAATTTGCGAATATAGCCCCATAAGCCGTATTTTCAGCGGCTAATGAACGCTGAATATTTTTTTCTAATTGTTTTACGCTAAAAGCAGCGGTCGGCGAGCGTTGTAAAATTTTCTAACATTTCCCGACAAATTTAAGGGGTCTGGCACCGCTGATTTTTTTTTATTTTTTGCCATGCACAGTAATATCAAGCGGTCCAGCACCACTTAAAATTTAATCTTTCTCTAATATCAAGTAGTGCCAGACCGCTTAATAATTTTTTTTAGCCACGCAACAAATAAAGCTGGCCTGAACGATCACAATTCGGCGGTTGTATCGCGGAATCAAGCGTTGCACATCCACTGTATATTAAAATAAGATGCGCACGGTGAAAAAATAAAAAATATATTAAGCGGCTTGGCTCCGCTGCATATTAAACAAATATATATTAAGCGGTTCGGCTCTGCTGCATTTTAAAATATGCTGCGCATGGCGAAAAAATAGAAAAATATATTATTAAGCAGTCCGGCACCGCTTTATATTATAGTAAGATTAAATTTTAAGTGATGCCAGACTACCTTGATATTACTGTGTGTGGCGAAAAATAATAGAAACAAATTCTGCGGTGCCGGACCGTTTAAATTTGATGGGAAATATTAAAAAAAATTACAGCGCTCACCGGTAACTGCTTTTGGTGTAAAAAAATTAGAAAAAATATTCAGTGTTCGTCGCCAGCTGAAAATACAGCTTATGGGCTAGATCCGCAAATTGCTCGGTATAAGGGCTATTTTCGGGAAAACTTACGGCCAAGATGCCACTACAGTAAAAAAATATTTTTGCTGTTTTTTATCCCCAAAATTTATCGCCTTTTATTAAAAAAACAAAAATGAGTACAAAATAAAATAGCTGTTTTTTAAAAAAAACAAAAAAATGGCAATGGTGGACTTGCAAAGACTTCAGTGGTGCATAAGGTGCATGGGGCAACTCTTCTTGCATGGCGCAACTGTGTGAGGGGCCATTGCAAGTAGGCAGCCATGCCCTTGCGGCTCTGCAAGCCGGTGTTCGCGCCTCTCGTCCGCTGCTTGGGGCTAGATCTGCTATTTCGACGAGTCGCTAGCCATTTTCAAAATTTATATACGGCAAGGAGCCAGAAGTACAAAATTTTCGCATGTTTAAGCCATGAAAACGCGTAAAGTACAATTCTAATTTTGATAACATATTTTTTAATCTTCTATTCATGTAAGACCTTATTCCAACTATATATATTGCATTATGGTAAATTTTGAACCTATATAGTGAATTTATGCTATGAAATTATGTATGTCAACTGTCTGATATCAAATGTGCACATCCATCACAAATTTCCTAGTTCTTCAGCTGCTTTCAGGGCATAAATAGAATACAGCAAAGGAGCTAAACTCTAAGGCTGGGAGCTACAACAAAAGAATACACTCCATAGTCCAGACAAAAGATAAAAGGGTTCATCTCAGTGAAAGTACTAAGCGACAGAAGAAACACCCCAAATTTTGCACTTGATGCGATTTTTTTTATCCAATGACCTAAGAAGTTAGAACGGCTTACAGGCAGGTCAACAATATCGTTTTCGTGTTCAAAATCAAAGTCCGTCCAGTAGTGATTTTCGCCGATTACCGGAGAAAATCAAAAGATTTGCGAGGTCAAACCGATTTGAAATTGACGGTTAAACATGGGGGCATGAAAATCGGTCGATAATCAACCAGTAAGTAGCGATTATCGAGCGATAATAACTAAAAATCGGGAACCAAACAAAAAATGAGAAAATTGCAAAAAATATTGGAAAATTTGTAAAAAGCCGATAAAAGCCCAAAAATTTAGGAAAATGTTAGAAATGTATATAAAAATATGGGAAAATAAGACAAAATTCCATCATGACCTTTCCTACATTTTAAGACAACATCAAGTTGTAAAGTACATATTTTGCAATAATAGCAACAGTATGGAAAAATATGAAACAATATGAAAATATTTCAGCATGACCTTTTTTATATTTTAGACAATATGAAGTTGTAAAGTAGGCAATTAGCAATAATATCTCAATAAATAACATTTCATTTGAATAGCATTCACAAATCAATCCAAAAAGTCCAGATTTGAATAACATTCATTTCAATACCATAGTATATGACATTTGAATCAATATTTCTCACCGAAAATGAATGTTCGCAGCTGGTATAGCTTTGTCGCCCTTTCATTGTCACACATATGCCATGTTGGACCTACATGAACGCTATATTAGTAAAATATCGAGTTGCAATAAAATGAAACATTACCTTTAGGGCTACAGGTAGTATTGTTGGCTGTACAATTAGTTGGTCATGTTGCACTTCTCTGTGGACATCATCACCAATCCTCATGTAGCTAGCAACTCCGCCTTGTATTCGTGCTAGTTTTGCCTCGTCCATGGTCTAGTCGTTTACCATTGTTGGTAAAACATGGCTAAAATTCGGGATCTTACCTCTCATAGACCCATATGGTAGGAGGTTGTGGACGAGCTTTCGGGATGACGTAGTCGTAGTGACCATATGAGCTATAGCCTTGACTCCCTTGCGTCTCGGCGATGCTGAATGAGCTAGAGCTAGTGCTGGCAAAAAAGCTTGTTAGAGCTCGAATCAAAATTTCTTCAATTACAGTAGCTGATAAGTTCAAAATTAAAATAAGGTAATTTCGAGCGAAAAAAGTTAATGAGGCTCGACTCGATAGAAGCTCGTTAGCTCGAATTTGAAGCAACCACTTAAATGGTACATAAAATGATTTATATCAAACTTTGTCAATTTCGAAAGAAGCTCGATCTTAGATCGTTAAGCTCAATAGCCAACCCTAGCTGGAGCTATCCTAAGATGCGTCATGGCTATGTAGATGTTGCATTCCCTTGCCTGCAGTAGTCGTTCTCCATAACTGTGGAGTCACATGGTCTCTGTCCTGTGTGGTATGAGTGTACTAGGACACCCCTTGTAAATTCTGTAGGACGCTGTCCTTTTGAGCAAAAAGTGAGAGGGATAGAGGCACTATCACCGGACTCACCACCATTGCTGTCAATCTTGGAGCTGCTGTCGTTGGATTTTTGGTACGGCAGGCTCTGACGGATCCCTGGAGTGCTATCAGTCGAGTCATCACTACCTACGTAATGTTCCTCCTATATGAGAAGCTTCCCCTTTCATTTCGAGGGAGCTCACCTTTTTGCTTACTCCCTCGTCGCCACTGTGTGTTGCTTCCTCTTTCCCATGTGACTGTCATCCACTATCTTATCTGCCCATTCGAGGATACTTGCAGCCTCAGTATTCTTTCGCAACATAGCAGGGTCAACCGGGTCTATCACAATATGTGATGGGAGTGGGGTGTCACAATATCAATGTCCTCCTTATCAAGTAAGGGGTTAGCATTGGACCTTTATTTCTTCATCCACTGTCAGATTGGATTTTCATTGTTGCACAATGTAAGCTTCATTAGACGCTGGAATATGTTATCTACAACTGTGGGCCTTTGACTTTCTTCGCCTTGAATTCTGAGCCACAGATTGTAGTTAACGTACACCAATTTATGGAACTTCTTGTAGAACAGACAATTGCGAACTTTAGTGTGGATAAAGGCGAACGTGCTCCAATTGTGCTCGCATCCGCTAGAAGAAGTGCAATGCGAAACGATCCATTGAGCAAACTTTTAGAGCGTGGGTGTGTCTGAACCAAACACATCCCCACCAATGTGCTGCATGTTAACGAAGAGAACAATAAGTACGAGGTGAAAATACGAAAATGGTATTACATTTAAGACTACATAAGAAAAATACCAGGAGTTATTTTGGGATCATGTGTCATCCGCTTAGCTAGAGCACTGGTGAACGTTCCAACGCTCCTTTTGTACAGATCGGCCTCGTGAAGAGCATTCATGACGCTATCAGAATCATTAGCAAGCGCTTGAAAAGCATCTTGGAGATCTGGCAAAAAGGTGTTGGTCGTGCCGTACGCTTAGTGCGTCTAGGGGTTCAAGGTGGCAGTTGCAAGAAGTCAAGGAAACATGTTAGTACAAGTATGTAACGTATGTGCAAGAACAAGATATTATGTGGAAGAGAAAAATGTATTACCGGCGTTCATGTAAGTATCTCGTGTTAGGTCGCCCATTTTTTGGTCCACGATATTCATGTATAAGTCGAATGTAACTGGAGAGTCCAGAAACAAGCTATCATAGCATTATATTGTACCGTAGTAGCACATCACTCAATGTAGGCACTCTGTCTTGATCGACGAAATGCAAGAATGCGTACAACGGTTCCACGGATTTAACAACCGGTCGAAGGTTGTCTCACCAATCCAGACTCGAGAGGCAATACTACAAGAACCTCCCCTCCGCGGTAGCAACAAAACGCGATGATAGAAATTCTTCCGAGGCTGTCCACTGCAAGAACTTATCTTTGTGATGAAGGAAACTATCCAAAAACATATAATTTGTTTTGAAGCGAGTAGCATTCCACTTGACCAACTCGTCTCCAATATGTTTCTTCATCATGGAATGAAGCTTCAAATGATTGTACAACCATCGAGAGATTTTTCTTACACTCTCAATGACAGAGGCGTGGTCAGGGAACTCTCCAATCTTCTTCAGCATCAAATTAATCTTGTGGGCCACACAAGGCTGCCACACGTTGTTACGGTGCTCCCCCGCAATGAGTCTGCATGCCTTCTTGTAGTTGGCACCATTATTCGTCACAATCTACACAACATTCATCGGACCGAACTTGTCGACCACTGAGGAAATTTTCTACGTCAACAAATAAAATGGAAACCCTTATGATATGATGCATACCTCAAATAGATTTCATAAGAGGAGCAATGGAAGTAAGTATCTTACACAAGTACGAGCCATTCTGAGTTAGGCCCGTCGTATCCACGGACTTGTGAAAAAACATGATGCCATTGTAGTATAGCATGAAATTGTTATGCCATATGTAGGTCATTTCAGCTTGAACATTGCCATCTTCTTCTGTATGTCCACTTCGTTGGCGTTTAAATATTTGCCGTCTATGTCTCTCCCACTCGGAGATGGTATACCCTCGCCAGCAAAATAAACATAGCATGAAAATATGAGCCATTAATCAGCGTAGAACTGAACGAAAATTTGAAAGCTCACTTACCCTATTTTTGAGTTTCCCTCACAGCTCTAACGAAATAGGGATTGTCTGCTTTCCTCCCCGTGATACCAGCCGTGTGGAAAAAATTGACCCAGGTCAAATCAATTATCTTCTTCACATTCCTCCCCTTCTGTGTCCAACTCCCAGTATCAATCCTTGTTGCACAGAGCCATGGGCCGTACCAAGGTTGTAATCCCTCACGGCCGATTTTTCTCATTGCGAGAAACTCCGAAACATACTTGGCAACACATCGTGGCCTCCTCCTCTAGCCCCCTAGAGGTGCCACTACCACCACTATACTCATACCTGCCACCTGCCCGACTGATAAATTCTACCTCCGCCCTAGAGACAGTCATGGTATGCTGGAGTTGCTCCTCCTTATTAACATCACCCATGTACTTTGGATATGAACTTCTCGACAGAGATTCTGCAGCTGCTGCTTTCTTTATAAGCGTCTCGTCCCTTATTCCCTTCCTCTTATCCTTATTCCTGTCTAGATCGCACTGAAAGTAATCGTAAACCTCCTTAGGAACTTGGCTGCAATGGACAACATTCGTACCGCACCCTGCCAAGTGGTGCTTAAGTCGGGTTGAACCGCCTCCTTTCTTCTCTTGGTGACAGTACTTGCATCGAAATCCGGTCCCTATCTTATCGATGTGCTCCCACACAACATTGCTCTGGTATGCTATCTGCTAATACAAAACAACAAGCCGTCAGCATGGATGCAGTTTACATAATGTTCCAGTCATGCATCCAATACGTAAATAAAAAATAATCACCTTGTACTTAACCATAGTACTATCATAGACCATACACTAAATCAATACATCAGCTAATTAACCATCACTACGAAGCTGCTAGATCAATCGGTTAGATCATGCTACATGACATATACCATATCCAATTTGCAAAGTGTCATTTTTCACTAAATGACCATGTACTTTATTACTACTTATAAATATTCAACAATAATAGCAAGCACATGCAATGAGGATGGTGAGCGCAAAATTTGTCTACCTACTTATACCCAGCTTTCATCCATGAGCACAACATACCAGATTATAACTACATTTCACCCAAATTATATCCCAAGAATGCCTAACAATCATCTGTTTACTTCATCTCCAATGCAAAAAATACCTGCTTATACCAGATTATGCCTAAAAACCTCTTGACTACAGTCGATAATCGCACGGCTCAACGCGATAATCGCGTGGATTTGACTGATAATCGACAACGAGGACGATTGTCCTAGGCCCACTCGATTTCACTGTTGGAGTCTCAATTACCGACTATTATCAATCGATTATCGACACATAAACGTGAAACTCGCTTACGAACCCTAACGAAAATGTACGCTTCACATAACGTTGACAGAAATCATCATGCCAAACGAAAATCGAGACTTATCGGTCAATTATCGGGTGGTTGACGATGATACACTGGTCGGCGATGTTCGGATCTGGTCAGAGACAGTAGGGAAGGGTTTGGGGAACGGAGAGAACTATCGAAAGCTAGATAATGCCGGTTAGAACGTCGTTTTGATGTTTATGGCCACAGTTTGATTTTTGGCGGGCCCGTATGGGCAGGGGAGTCCTGTTCACTTTTACTGTTTATGTATTTTTTTTTATTTTCTGAATTCGGAATTTTGCACCAAAAAGCATCTCCCAAATTGGTTTTTTAAAAGAATTTTCATCCCAGATGTTTCAAACCTATTAATATTAATTTTAGAGAATTTTTAGATATTTTTTTTTCAAAATTTTCATATTTTTTTTTAAAATTTAATCGATTTACATTGACATGAAATCCGGGCCGATAAATAGGATAATCGCGATAATCGCACGATTATCATTGGTGTTTGCAACCCTGCCTACAGGTATAACATCCATAGCAATGTTCGTCGCTTCTGTATCTTGCTGCAGGTTAGGCTTAGCTGGCTAGGCTAGCAAGTCACTTTTGGCTTTTCATGGCCAGTGGATAAGTACATGGTGCTGTTTCAACGCACTTTTTCCCCGCAAATCTGGTACATGTACTAATGAACTTATCGAGGAGAAGCAGCGTTAAGCGATATATCTGTCGTACTTTTGTACCAGAGCGAGACGCTGGCATTGGCATTCTGACAAAGCGGTAGTGGTCCCCATCCCAGCAGGCCAGGCGACCAGCATGTGGTAGAACGGGGCCACTACCCTCTCGCGGCTCCTACGGACCTCTACTTTATTAGCAGGAATTTACCATTCACATCCAATTAAATAATCAATTAATCACTTAGTCATTTAATTAACCCTGGCCTCTCCACCGCCGAAGGGTAGCTACTATTCTGTGGTACCCGCTGTCAAGCTCGAGGTATGTCTTGTCGTAGTGTCAACAAGATGCTGCGATATGAGAGTATGACAGGTGATACATGTCGTCCATCGTTACTTGCGTGATCAAGAATATATCTAGTTTTGTAAATTCGTTCGAAAAAAATGACGGTGCAAGGACAATTGTCTCGATCACTTGTCGCCATCTCGACTTAAGACCTCAGCCGGTTGTCATGCACTCCCCAAGAATCTTACGAGTTGCTCAGTTTTGTATCTTTTGAGTCATTGCTGTAGAATTGTTTGCCAAATAGGTGTAAATGTACAATCCCTCGAAGCTACAGCAAAATCCTAAAACAGCTACGAGTGACTGAGTGGACATCCAACAACGCATAAAAGAAACTACAAATGGTGGCCTAATCCAAGTAGCTAGGCATAGTGAGTGCAATAGTGTAGTGCTACAAATATTAGGCCATTATATTGATAGAGACAAATCACTATAACGGGGCAAACAGAGACGACAGGCACGCACTCTGTGATTCATTCTTCAGTATGTGTACTGTGTACACCTTGTGATGGTGATGATGCTGAATGGCGTCAGACTCAACTCCTCATCTCCGGAAAAGTCGGACTCGAATATGTCCTTGTAATTGTGCTCTCCGTTCTATTCTCTTTTGTGATTACAAGGCAGGTGCAATCACAATCTCACGTAGTAGGGAGAGGGAAACAAAGGAATCGTTATTTTTCTAAGTTTTTTCATAAACTTTTTTGTTGTTGACAAATCTAGTTTTTTTTTTCTGAACGTAATTACAAAAATAGTTTCTTTCCCGACTGTAGAAGCGTTCGCAGATGACGCTATCACCTACCACACGGTCCACGCCGTTGGGCAACGGCAGAAGGTACTGAACTACCATAGCTCGGCAAGCATGGTTGCTACCGTAGTCCAGTGGCTTAGTATGTGCTCCTTTCGAGCACATACGACGCGGTACCTCCTTCCGCGCTACGGGAGTACGACATGTGAGGCATGAGGTCTACCGGTGCTTCTACATTCATGAAAAAAAGCTATTTTTATAATTACGTTCGAAAAATAACCAATTTTGAAAAAATAAGTCTAGAAAAGTGCTGGCTTTGGAAACAAGAAACGAACAAAAGGAAAGGAAGGGCACAGACCATAAAACGGGGAAGGAACAACATAAAAGCACAAAGGTTATCTAGGCTTTATACAATCACAAACTTCGTAGGAAAAGTACTCAGCTGATGGTACCTGACTTTGCAGAAGCCCTGGCCTCTGGACCCCGTTGCATGTAGAACAGAAACATCTTTATTAATATTTAGATTGGCTACATGAAATTTATTACAGTAGAGTTGTCATGAAAAATGCATTTGTAATAATAGTATAATCTTAAACCAGATGTCATGCGCAATGTAAGTTGCATGATGTACTGATGTAACCCACCATCAAACGTCCAGGAAATCTTCATCACTGAAACGATGCCTAGAATTTGGCAGAAAAGTAATAGCTTTTAGACCAAATATTGAAGCATCCAAGCTAGCACAAAAAAATTGCTTCATCGAAAAGGGATAAGACAGAAATAGAAGGGTAGCAAGATAGCTACTTCCAACAGGAACAGAACACTAGTTCTTTCGATCTCGGCTCACCTGTAGCAGTGTTAGCTTTAGAATTTCTTTTGAAATAATATTTTTTAACGAAAAATTACAGAAATAATATGTTCACCGCCAGTTCTTGGCATTCCCTTATCTGCGCCTCGGAGAGCACGTCTCCGGCGAGCGGCCGCACGCCGTCATAGTAGTTGGTGGTGGGGGCGCCAAGAACTCGAAACCGCCCGTCGCGGAGCGTGCCCGCATCTTCCTCAGCGTTTGGAGCACGTCGTCGCTGGCCAGCGCGATGTGCTGCACGCCTGGACCGCCTTGATGGTGCAGGTACGTCTGTATCTTTGCAAAACAGTGTTATTTAGACTGGTAGTCAATATAATATGACTAATGGATTTGCTCCTCATACCTCAATATAATATGACTAATGGATTTGCTCCTCAAACAACCACTACTTGCTTAGTTCATGTAACTTACATCATCGTCATCTGTTTCCTCAAAATCCCTGGACCTTTTTGTTGAGTGCCCTCTGTCTGAAAAATACAGAGTCCATCATCAGAATAATTGTCCAACAACATTACAAGTCAACCGAAAATTTATACTATATACTGTTTTGCTGAACAATCTTGACATTTACCGTTTACTTATTTAGATTGTACATCAGATGCAATGATTGATCTTATTTTACTTTAGAAAATAATGCAGAGAATGAAGAAACTCATTCTGCTGCAGGCTGCGCTTCTAAACTGTAAATACATTTTCCTGAAATAACACGGTAAAAATAACCAAGCAAATGCAAACAAACTGATAATGTTAGCATGTCTTTTGGTTTTCGTAGAAAATGAAGTGAGTTTATTGGATCAAAAGTGACAGCATTTGAAGTTCCAAAGCAACTTGAAGTGGAACTCATTGCTTTGCCAGTATTGTTAAAATAACTGCAGAATTTCATAGCAACTACTTGTCCATGTCTAAGACCTAGGGCCTCTAGACGAGCTCATGAATAAAAATAGTTGCGGGCTTAGGAAACAAGGCTATGAAGTAGGAAATGAGAGATTGTCTCTTATTAGCCAAACGGCTTAACAGAGTATAATATTATAGAGTCTATTTGAAAATCTAGAATTCGATCCCCTTGATGGCACAAATTGACTCTCTATTTATATAGAACGGAGGCGCGATGGTTATGCTACAAAATGTGTCGTACGACTGAAAGGTGTTTTCCCACCAAATGATGCCTTCTCGCCAAAAGGTACCTTTTATTCATACATGTTAAGATAACTTTCCGCACGAACACATGTGCAGAGATAACTACTTGCTCCAACCAGTATCACTGGTCGGGAACTCGGGATGATTATTTCACAGATTGAGGACGACCAGTGTGAAATAATATACATAAGTTGGTTGAAGATGTAACCAATTGACTGAACGTGGATCTCATTCTACTTCATAAACTTTTCTTTATGAGTTATGGATAAAAAAATAGAGTATAGCTTTTTAATGTTATAGCCTAAATAGAATATGAGCTTTAATCCTCGTGACTACCAGCGAAGAAAATTTACCAGTGATCTCGTGGAATGTATGCCTCTCGCTCACTAGCTTCGTATCCAACAAGAATTTGGGGTCGTGGCGGAAATAAAGCATGCGAATGAGTCCCCCATGCGAATCAAGATTAGTGATCAGCTGGATTTCCATGGCAAAGGACGAATAATTTTCTGAATCCAACAAAACAGAGAAGAATTGGTCTTTTTCAGCAGCAGAACAAGGGCGCAGCATGTCCTCCGCGGTGAACTCAGCGAACTCGTGGAACTCCGTGAACCCGGCGATGTATGCGGACACCGGAGCCAGCTCTATGGCGTTGCCGACGATGTGGTCGAACCGCCGCAGCCCGTAGTCCAGAGCCCCCGAGTTGTTGACGTTCTCGAACCCCCGCAAGAACGGCGCATCCGCGCCGTCTGGGTAGCTCACGAAGCGGAGCACGACGTCGCCGTAGAACTCGACCTCTGCGAGGCCGAAGCCGCAGCCGAGCTCAGTGGCGGCGAAGGCCGGGCACGCTGGCGCGGAAGGCCTCGGCGGCATCGGCCACGTGGACCTCGATGGGGCGCACCGCTAGACGAGGCTCTGGAGAAGGAGGGCACGGAGCGGGTTGAAAAGGGCGGTTTTGCCGGTCTGTAAAATATCAATTTGAAATTTAGTTTTTAAATTTTGACTAAATTTTTATCAAAATAATTTTGAATTTCAGCCCCTGCCGAGATGAGATGTAGTTCAAAAACAAAATTTAAAACCTTGATTATGCATCCGCATAGCTAGGGCTGTAAAAAAAGCTCGAGGCTCGATTCGAGCTCGGCTCGAGCTCCGAACGAGACGAATTCGAGCTCGAGATAGCGAGCTTAACCGAGCCGAGCTCGAATAGTTCGCGAGCCTGGACCGAGCTTCCTTGAATCGAGCTTTCTCGAGCTTGTTACCGAGATTCATCGAGCCGAGCTTAATCAAGCTTGTTACCGAATCTACCGAGCTTACTCGAGCCGAGCTCGAACTTGAACCGAGCCGAGCTCAAGCCTAGGTTGAGATTCAAGCTTGAGTCGAGCCTTACCAAGCTCGAGCCCGAAGGATCAGGATCGCTCGAGCTCGACTCGTTTACAATCCTACCCATAGCTCACTGCTGTCACAGAACTAGTTGACTTGCCAACCTCCTTTACACTTATCTGGAGGCTAGACGTCACGTTTGGAACAACCCGGTGATTTTCTGTTTCAGAAAAACTAAGGAAAGGTATACCGTTCTTATCTTTCCTATGGTACTATACATTGCCTGTATCCGCCCGTGGAGAACAACACCCTCCTCCCTGTTCGTCCAAAGATTCATGCCTCGACCCCTCCCCCTGGCAGCTCTCCGCCCTCCTCGCCTCCTTCTTCCTTGTCCTCGACGCCGGCGGCATCCGCCCCTGCAACCTCGCCTTCGGTGCTGACCAGTTCAACCCTCGCACCCCCGACGGTTGCTGCGGCACCACCAGCTTCTTCAATTGGTAACTTCACCTTCACCATCGCCATGATGATCTCCGCCACCCTTATCATCTACCTCCAGAGCAACGTCAACTGGGCGCTCGGCCTCGCCGTCCCCGCCGTCCTCATGGGCCTCTCCCGCGCCCTCTTCTTCATGGGCACACTCCTATACGTCCGCGTCCGCCCCGAGGGCAGCCCCTTCACCAGCTTCGCCTAGGTCCTCGTCGCCGCCGCCCGCAAGCGCCGCCTCCGCCTGCCCGACACGCCCGCCGACCTCTTCGACCCACCGCACCGGAGCAAGCTCGTCTCCAAGATCGCCTACACGGACCAGTTCCAGTGCCTCGAGAAGGCCGCCATGCTCGCCCCTCGGAACGAGCTTGGCCCTGACGGGAGGACGCCGGCGAACCTGTGGTGCCTCTGCACGCTGCAGCAGGTGGAGGAGGTCAAGTGTGTGGCGCGCATCATCCCAGTGTGGTCATCGGGGATCGTCTACTTGGACGTGCTAACCCAGCTGGGCACCTACGTGGTGCTCCAGGCCATGCAGACCAACTGCCGGATCGGCCAGTTGGGGTTCCAGATACCGGCAGGCTCCTTCGTCATGTTCCAAATGCTGGCTCTCACGCTGTGGATCCCAGTGTACGACCGGCTCGTGGTGCCGACGCTGTGGCGAGTCACCAGGCGGCAAATGCCAAGGCGGGATTAGCCTGCTCCAGCGAATAAGTGTTTCAAGGTTTCATGAGTTCACGTTTAAGTATTACAACGTTTCACAGATAAATTTCTTAAGATTTCATAAAATAAGTTCCACTATGTTTCATAAGTTACAATAGGTTCAACAATCATAACTTTTCACGCATAAGTTTCATAACGTTCCACTAATGTTTTATTAATACGTTTCATGAAATTTCATCACGTAGTTTCACGTCTAAGTTTACAGTTTCATAAGGTATTGATATTCTGCACGTCTATGTTTCAATAGGTTTCATGTTTCGGGGCTAAGTTTCACATATAATTTTTATGAGTTTCATAGTGTTTCATTCAAATATGCGAACCCTGTGAAACACACTTGATTTTTTTGAATATTTGGTGAATCTCATGAAACTCGTATAAAACCGATTTTCATTTTTTTTTCCTTGAAACTTGTGAAACTTTGAAGTTAGCCTTTTGAAACTTAGTTAAAATTATTTTAAATCTTGTTTTAAATCAAGTACCATATTTGAAACTTGACGAAACTTGTAGTTTCATATTAGAAACTCATTGAAATTTGTTGAGACATGCTGAAATATTTATAAAACCTGTTTGAAACTCTTTTTGAAACCTAACGAAACCTACAAAACATGAATAGAATACTTTGGAACCTAGTGAAACATACTAGAATACTTTGAAACCTAGTGAAACATGATATACCATTGGAAGTGATTCCAACGGTATAGCGTATGCCATTTTTAAAGTTGAAACTAGTTGAAATTTGCTAAAATATGGCATTTTGAAACTTGAAGCATCCATGAAACTTGTTGAAGTATGGCATTTTCAAAATATCACGAAACATCATGAAACTTATCCGTGAAACATTACGAAACATCATGAAACTTTTTTGTGAAGCATCACTAAACATCATGAAACTTATCCGCGAAACCTAGTGAACCATACTATACCGTTGGATAGTAATTCTCTTCCTGTTTACATCCTTTTGCTTGGGGCCATTTGGTACATATCAACATAATGTTTTCAAACTCGTATTATATACCGTTGGAAAGATCGAGGTTAGATAATATATTGTCTATCATGTTTCATGTAGTACCTCGCATATTAAAAATGCGATACTAGGTGAAACATCATCACAAAATAATATAAACACATAAGATATAAATAAAAGGAATTTAAACTTTAACATCATTAAAGGTTCTAACCATAAATAATTCGGAAATAATGAAAGTCACTCGCGAAAGCAAATTATAGTATGAAATAATTTAACACACGGATCCGATCCACTTTTAATAGAAAACACAAATGGAATAACTGATGATATCGCCACGGTTCTAAAAGAATATGTGTCACCCATGACCCAATGTTCATGTGGAAGCTACGCAACTGACTTTTACGTAGAACGGAAAGAAGTGTGAGATTGAAAATCTTAGCAAGTACCCAACAACAACAATAAATAAGTGTAATGAAGACATAGAAATATTCACAAGGCTATGAGTTTGTAGCCACCACCAAGCATCACTATGGTAAGACAATAACAGAATATGAAATATAGTAACAGATTGTATTGTGAATTTAGGAGAGCATAGCATAACGTGAAACGGTGAAAATTAACTGTATAACGTAATGTGAATAATTACGGCCCCCATACGTTGTTGGGTGAAAGGTCTAAGCTCCCATACATGTGATGACTACTATTAAGAGAAGTTGTGATAGATGAAAAAAAAAAGTAATTGACAATAGATCTGGAATAAAGGCAGTTACCATAACAATTAAGGATAAATATTTATTAGTAAGATATACCATTAAGAGATGGCAATGGCAATTCATACAGAATGGGGAGTCGGAAAAGTCGATATTTATTTTAATAATGATGCACGCAGTTGAACTACTAAAGAAGAATCCAGATGTCCAAAGTAATCCATTGTAGTTGCTAATTAGAAAGAATGGTCTTAGGAGCACCATAAAGATGAACAATCTCTTTGGTATAGATATTGGCAATATCAACAACCATATAGGTAGTCTTGACCGGAATAAAATGAGTAATCCTAGTCAAGCGGTCAACCACCTCCCAAATAGAGTCCATACGCTGAGGTCTACAATGAAATTCACGACAATGTCCTCTCATGTTATCTAACATAATGTTATAGACGCTTTAATCGAAAGTACTGAAAAGTGTAAAATAATCGTTTGAACAGCAGTTTGTGACCTAGCCTTCGACATCACCAACTAGTTTCAATATAGTTTTCTTAGGTAAGCTTTGTATCTTGGCGTGTGGAAGGAGGGGGAGGTAGGGGCAGGATAGGTATTTTTTTCCCTTTATATGATATGAAGGAACCATCAGGAGGTCTAGAGATCATCGCCGGAGAATGCTATAAACAATTTATTTGACGAGTCCATATTATAACAATGTATATTAACTACACACTAGATAAAAATTGATACTAAATTCAACGATGAACACAACTTTGTTTCAAATACGAAGATTTTTATTACTCGTACAACATGTACCATGCAATTGCACGGAATTTTCGCCTTTTTTTTCCTTTGAAAATAAAAATTAGTGGCGAAGTATATACAATGCATTTATGAAGACATTGCTTAACTGATTTTTGAAAAGAAAAAAAAAAGTTTCCATACAATATCCTTGATGCCAATGTGAGTATGTGACAACCGTGAGACGTTGAGAGCCGTTAGGATTCCAATTAGCCTATCTTCTAGTAGTCCGTTGCAAAATTTTCGATAACCATAAGTACCAAAGGTACACGTGTAGGTCACAGAAATAGATCGCAGGTAGCTTCACCGGTCATGGTAATTTCAGGGCGATTGATCTCCATCAATATGAGCACATCTCCATAATTTCTCTGATTACGGCATCGCCATCAAGTTTTCAAGAACCATTACTTCGATTTTATACAAACTATTCCAGTCGATTGATTCGAAGGCTTCAGATCATAAAGATTCAGGTAATGCGCCAAACAAAGACCCAAGAATTGCATACTTTTCTCGTTTGACTTGGCTTTTATTCTTCTGAATTCTGAAATGGGTTTAATTATTTGGAGGAAAATATATATGGCCTGTAGAATTACAAGAACATGGTAGTTGTCTTCAGATTATGATGAAATATTTTTGAAGTGGTTAATGAAAATAGTACCGTGCTAATGTGGATATTGACTTGATTAAATTTTCATGCTGGTGGCCAGTAGCCCAGTATAATAATTTCGATTTTGGACAATCTTGAAATCTCTGAAACATTATATGTGCTTTAATTTTCTACTTGATAACCATCTCTAGTTGTTGTCTCGGTCAGTAACTGTCCATTGCTGGGAGCAACATATAGATGGCTGGTGAGAAAAGGACGGCGAAGAAGGCTATGCCAATGCAGATCAACTCCGGAAAGAAGGCTAAGGTGGTGGCTGAGACTGCGGTTCTGACGAACAAAGAGGAAGATGGAGAGAAGATCACTGTCACCATAGACACCGAGTTGCTGGAATGTGGTGTTTGTTTGATCCAATTGGCTCCACCTCTTTTCCAGGTACAAAAAATATTAACCCCCTCCCCCTTGTTGATTATTACTCACTTTATAAGCCTGCAGTTTGCTTCCGTGTTACAAGTTCTCAACGATTTACATATGGCTGCTTTGTTTCTGAAAGGTCACTTGTAGTAAATCATGCTGTTATTGTTCAGTATGTGCACCTAGATATTAATTTGAATTCTTTCTGATTTCAGTGGAACTGGTAGAATATTCTCAGCCAGAATTCCCTGTCCACCATTCAATGTATACTCTGAAAAATAAGAGCAATTTCCGATGCACTGTGACAAGGAGAGTAATCTCTGATGTACTGATATGCATTTTCATCTTTCTTGAGGGCTTGAAGCATTTTCATCTGACATCTGCAATGCCAACTATGTGGAGTAAAAACTCCAGAGATCACTGATATAGTTCGAACTAATTATTACTAGTCCAGTAATGTGTTGTGGTGTTTCAGTAACGCATACATCTGTTTTCTCTTGTGTTGGCAGTGCAGCAAAGGGCACATCACATGTTCAGAATGCTGCGCCGATCTGGACTACGAGTGCAGCATGTGCCCTGAGCCGGAGACCACCGTCCGCTGCCGCGCCATGGAGCGCGTCCTCGACAGCCTGACCGTGCCGTGCTCCTTCAGGCAGCACGGTTGCACCAGGATGATCCCGTACACAGAGAGGCTGACCCATGATGCGTCCTGCTTCCATGCCCCATGCTACTGCCCCATCGCCGGCTGCCGCTCCTACGCCGGCCTGTCCCTGCTTGTGCACATCCAGCTGAAGCACCCGGCGATCCAGCGCACTCGCGTCAAGCCCGCCCGCCTCACCCCCCTCAACATGCGCGGGGGCGAGCCGGCCCGCGTGGTGTGCCTCGGCGACGACAGGGCGGTGTTCCTCGTCGTCGTAGACCGGAACGTGCCGTCGGGGAGGTCGCTGTCGGTGATCCGCCTCATGACAGAGCCGTTCCAGGAGGAGGAGGAGTTCAAGTACAAGATCAACATGTTCGCCAAGGCGGGCATCCTCTCGCTGTCAGGTGAAGCTGAGCGCGTCTGGCGACTGACAAGGCCGTACCAGGCGAGCTTGTTTCTCTTCGTCCCAGACGCCATGGGCTCTCCTGAGGATGTTCCCGTGTTCGTCGAGCTAAAATGAATGCTCCGGTTGTAGAAGAAGTTTAAGATGTCATTCACTTGTCAAACTCCATGGTCTGGTAGAAGAAGTTCAACATGCCGTTTCATCTGTGCTTTTGTAAGCTGCTGTGTCCTTCAGTTGTCAACCTCCATCTGGAACTGGTAGTACCTCTGCTGTCTGCCAAAGTTGAGTAACAGTAATAATAAAGCTTTGTATCGTCTATGAACACGATAAGATATGTATTGCTGCTACAGCACTAGTATTAGGAATTTTTTTAAATAATGTATTTTATAAAACTAATTGCGACATTAATACGCGGGAATATTTTTTTTGTAAAAATAATGCTCCGTCACCAAACCGTATGGCGAAGTACGAGTAATCGCCAAACCGTACGACGAAGATAGTAATTTCGCCCAACGATTTGGCGACATCAGTATAATTGCATCATTAGCGCTATTGTCGCCATACGGTTTGGCTACAACTAGTAATAGCCAAACCGTTTGGTTACAACTAGTAATAGCCAAACGGTTTGGCTATTACTAGTTGTAGCCAAACCGTATGATGACAACATGCCTACCCTAGGATTTTTTATCGCCGTACGGTTTGGCTACAACAAGTAATAGCCAAACCGTATGGCTACAACTAGCTGTAGCCAAACCGTATGGCGACAATAGTGTTAATGACGTAATTAGGGTGTTGCCGTCATACCATTGGGCGAAATTAGCTTCTTCGCCGTACCGTATGGCTATTACTCCATTGTCGCTATACGGTTTGACGACGGAGCATTATTTTTGCAAAAAAATATTCCCGCATATTAATATCGCAATTAGTTTTATAAAATACATTATTTAAGAAAAAAATTCACTAGTATTACAGTACACAATATTGAATATTAGCCGTCTATTCTATTTGATCTAATAGTTTAGATTAAGAAAAATTTTACAGTGGATTACATAGGTAGTAAATAGTGGTAGTAGAAATCAAATCTAACCATCTAACCATCCATTCTCAAGGGTATTTTAGACTTTTTATATCCATTCATCAGGTTCGTTTACAGTTTTGGATTCACCGAATACCTGTTGATCTTCAAAGACTTTTTATCCATTCATCCGTTATTCATCAGGATCACAGGACGTGTTTTACCGTAGAGGACAGATAGTATGACGGAATTTTTTTACCCTTTTACCCTTCTTTCAATTTTACTCCCAATACTACAGGTGGTAGTATAACTAGATCTAAATTGATCTCAACCATTAGATTCAAATGAATGGACGGCTTATATTGATTTTAATCCACTGTAAAAGAGCTCTAGATTAATTAGAATTTATTTTTACTTCTACCGGTAGTAGTGGCAGTAGAAATCATACGAGGGGCAGTAGTGTAGTTATCTTTTTTATTTATATTTTGAACAGAAGTGCAATTTTTGGTGCTTCCGCCTAAGCTTCGATCTGAATGTTTTGCTCCGTCGTGCCAACAAATTGTTCACTTATAGATGGCTGCACGGGGCGTGAAGATTGTGGCGGCCGCCGCTTGGTGTCTTTAGGAGGGAGGAGGCGATCCTCGGCATCGTCTGCTCTGAAACCGCTGCCGACGCCGATGCTTCCGTGCGCTTCTTCCGCCAGTCCCAATTCATCCGCGAGGAGGAGGAGAGAAGGCGTCGAGGATGGTGTCCAAGGCAGGGGCGGACCCGAACGGGGGTCAGTCGGAGCTGGCGCACCCCCTACCGCCATGGAGCAGATGTACACCGAGATGGCCTCTCGACACCGTGTGAGATCCCCTTGCATTCAGATCATCAAGCCCGCGACTGTCCATTTCAAGCTAAGCTCTGCAAGAGGGACAACACCAAGCAGTTCCACAACTCAAAGATCAAGTTCCCCCTCGTGTACCGGAAGGTCAGGCCACCGACCAGGAAGCCGAAGACCACATTCAAGGCGTCGAGGCCAAACTTGTTCGTATGATTGGGTTGTGGTGGATGTTGTGATTGGTGTTTGGGAGCACAGTTTAAAAGCTGTTCGTTTGGCTAAAGACTTGATGCACTTAGACTTGAGCAGTTTGATGCTTATATATCGTTTTGGAGCATGCTTGGCGGACCTTTTGAGTATGATCTTTTTAGTAATCGGCATTCCTTTGGTACTTCATATATAATCTGTTTGGAGGTGGTTGTGTTCTGGTCGTAGCTCTGTTCTCTGTTATTCAACTGTGTTAGTGCAATCATTCATTGACATGCTGAGCAATGCAGTAACATCTTTCGTCCGTCTTTTAAGAGGGTTTGAAATGTATCATCAATAAGGGTGCAGCGAAGATGAAGTCATACAAGTTTTGGGTCTTGAAATAGGAGGTACGCCCTCAAGCGGAAGCTTTGTGGGCTTCACTACGAGTCTGAAATAACAGCAGGTGCACACACACCACTATTGCTCTGGTATCATTGGTACATGGCGCCGGAAGCGGAGGCACACCGATGCACGCATCATCACACGCGGGTGAGCTGACGGCCAGCGTTGTCCACCCTACCGCCGCTGCCGGCTGATCACAGGAGTTTTCTGAAATCCTAGTATCCACAGTTGCAGCATATACTGATTTTCTACAAAAATGAATGTTATAAAAGTTTGAGCAAGACCGCAAGATATGATACCAACAAGCAAGATGTCTATATTCCACATATCCACTTCAAAACTTCCAACTTGTCAAGCGTCATCTACACACATCTTCCATCGCTGTAGGGATCCTCAATTTCTATGGACGGGTGGGGATGATACGCGATGAAGAAAAATAAAAACAATCGAGAGGCATCGACCTGTCTGCACCTACTAGGGTGCACAATTCAGTCCCATGGCCCTTAAACACAAACGTGTAGCTCAATCAATACGTAGCTAATCCCTCAGTGTATCAAAAATGAAAGCCTCGGCTGTATTCTATGCCAAAGTAAACTTTAGGCGACCAAATAGCTCGTCACTATCTTTGGCCTGTGAAGCTGCATCTGTAGCTTCCTTTGCGGAGAGAGAGAGGGGGGGAAGGAAAGAGAAACCCCTGACAAACTTTAAGTTGAAAGAAAATGAAAAAATACAAGGACAAAAGTTACTAACTTAGGGTCTGTTTGGTAGAGCTCAAGATCCCAGCTTCACCTGAGATCTGAAACTTGTAGGCTAAAATAAAGTGAATTAAGTTTATATTTTTGATCTAAAATTAATGTAAACAAGATGATTCATCTAAACACTCATTAATCACAGCTTCAGCTCTATGGATCTGGTGGAGCTAGGAATACCCAGCTCCACCAGATCCGAGCTAGAGCTCTACCAAACACACCCTTACTATTCACGGTGAATTTATCTTTTTTTCGTGTCTCCTAACTTGTTTTGGGCTAAAACATGAAATATTAAGTTGGCTGTCAGGCTGTCAGCCCATCTTCCACTTGATCTATTTGCATCAAAATTTCATCCTAGATGTCCTCAACTTGTACATCCTTAAAATCAGATATCTTACACAGCGATTTATCAATAGTTCACAATACCCTCAACGGTATTTACATTCTCTTAGGCACATGTCCCTTCTGTTTTTATATAATATCCAGTAGTCATTGAATGCCCAATGCTTACCACGAACTAAAAGCTTGATCTGGCAAGCTAGATGAACCAAATGTAAAAGAAATAATGCAGCAAAAGCTTCTCTGATATGCATAAAGCTTACTATATGCTCCCATTTATATATAACATGCAAACTAAATCCAAAATATACCCCAGATCATCCTCAAGGATCTGTTAATTTTGGAATGTATTTGAGAGCTTCAGTTTTTTTACCAGCATCAATACATGCTTCCACGAAAGGTTTATAGCCTGTAAGTTCAAGAAAATTCGAAATTATCATACTCAGACAGATATATGATCATGTGAAGTATTTTTACAAGTGACATTATTAAGATGGAATTATCATTCACATGGAAGAAGCATGAATTTTGATATTTCTCCGATATAACTATACTTCTCATGTAAACCTACCTCCTGGTGGCCTCTTCTCTTTCGAATTTTTTTCCAAAGAATCCCAGTTCCCTACTGTAGCAAAAGCATATGATTTGAGCCAGTAGTAGTACCACCTCTATCGGGAACCTAAGCAGCATTACGGACATTAGAAACACCAGAATACAATATTCATCAGCCATTTTCTTTTTTATTCTTAATTTTTGGTTTGAAGGGTAATGTTCAATACTTTGAACTCTGACTTCACTTTGAGTGCAGCTCGTTCATTTCCCATTGCAATACAGGTCTTGATTGTATCACTGACACTACAACCTCTGCAGTTGTACTATGCGATGGTCACCTGGCCTGGTTTATTAATGAACATGCACAGCTTCTCCATGTCTACTTTGACTTAAAAAATTCTGTGCTGCTCACTTCTCACATGGTAAGGACATTGACAATGTCCACATACATGCAGAGCAGTCGCATCTCCTGCCAATCGACTTATTAGACAACAAGTTCACTTCACACCCAAGTGAGTAATTAGTACAAGCAGCACATCAACATGTCCCACCACTATGATAATCACCCGATTTCGAGCACTGTTACCTACAATCAGAAATCACAAGAAAGACTTACCTGATCTCTCGTTCGGAGGATGTGCAGCGGCGGCCGTGCGCAATGCTTCCTTGGTGGATGCAACGACGGCTAGGCACCGGCGGCAGTGCACCAATTAGGGCAGCATCAAAGTCGACTATGCACCTCAGAGACGCCGACCGAACAGGCCAACCAACAACTTCCTTGGCGTCGCCGTCGCCGTCGGCGTTCACTTCGGCACCGCCACTGACACCGGCGGCGTCGGCGTCGATAGGAAGCAGGCTGCCCGGCGCCGTCCGCGTCGACAGGACGTGGGCGGCCTAGGCGTCGGCGTCAACACGAACCGGGAAAGCGCCGGCCGCTCCGTCGACAAGAACAGGGATACAGAGGCCGCGGCGTTGTCACGATCCTGGAGGGCGCCGACCGCGCTATAGACAGCAACTAGTAGGGCGGAAGCCACGCCGTCGTCACGAACCGGGCTGCCGGAGGCCGCGTCATTGTGAAGATCCGGGAGGGCGCCGGCCGCGGCATCGTCACAATCCAGGAGGGCGCCGGCCTTGGCGTCCTCACGATCAGGAAGGCCGGCGACACGAAGGCGAAGGCCGTGGCGTCAACGGGACTGAAATGGTGGCAGCGGAAAACGGAGGGGCAGGTCTGTGATAGATGAACAAGGAGGTCAGCCGCGGGAAAAAGGAGATCCAAAAGTCAATGATATCCTTGAGAAACGTCGATTAAATTTCTCCAGAAATACATGCGTGCAGCCGGTGTACATGTGCTGCCGAGATAAGATTAAGTTGCTGGAGATAACTGAATGCATAAACAAGGCAGGCTACACGTTCAGAAAATGCAGGTTCATGATACTGCAATCATAGAATAGCAAATGCAAATTGTTCGAAGGTACTAGCCACACAAGCCAGGCACTCAGTTCAACAAGTACGCATCATGCATGTCCACAAGGGTTAAACGATAACAAACGTAAGGTTTTTCGGATAATTAACGAATCAAACTAAAGGTTTATGGATGGCTTGGCTTTGGGCAGCGCATATGCTTCTACTTTGGGTTGACGTGAATGACCATTAAGAGGGTCCCACTATTGCTCCAGTAATCGTCCGGCGTGTATCCCACCCTCCGGCGAGCGCACGCCACACGCGCCGTGGTCTGCGTCAGCTTGCCGCACCTAGCGACGACGCTGACCACCTCCACCTTGCACTCCAGCACGCGGTCCCCGAGGCAGAGGAGGCCGCCGCCGCCGTTGAGCAGGAGGAGCACGCGCGCTCGTCCTCGGCGCACAGGAGCGCTAAGAAGGGCGCGTCCCGCGGGCTGAGCCCCAGCGCCGTCCTGCCGGAGCGGTTGACACTGCGGATAGGATCACTACATGCAATGCAAGATAATTGAGCTCCTCCGGTCCAACGACAACCATGTTATAGAAGTGTGCTGTCAAGTTTGCCACAGCATCAATGACTGAACTAGCAACCCTGGCAAACACCTTGCTCTATCATTGTAGGTACATTTTTCTCGAGAGATAAAATAGTAACTTACTAACATAGTGCTGATTTAGTGTCATGTTAGCATTTAAGTAGTATAGGATTTTTTTCTAGAGGAGGGTTCCCTACATTTAGATATGCGTAAATTAAAGTGATTTTAGAAACCGTTTTAATGGAAAATGAGAAAATACACAGGATAGAAGAAACAAACCGAGAACGGCGGTTTCTGGACATTGCATACAACCAGCAGCTACTTGATGCTTGCAGGCCACCGTTGATGCCTTTGCATGCGACATGTTTGTTGTACTCCTTATCTCCAATAACATGGAAAGGCCTCTTTTTGAATCAGAAGACTCTCATCGAAGTGCATTGCTTAGGTGGCGTTTGGTTGGATGGATGAAGGTGGATGGGATATGACGGTCCTGGATTTAGAGCCATCCAATTGTTTGGTTGGGTGGATGGGGTGGATATGGTTGTCCAGTTTTTTGGAATATTCCTTCAAGATGCTGGACAGGGTCATCCCAGAAAAAAGGCCGTATGAGTTCATCCAGTTTGTTGTACGAAGAGGTATACTCGGTCAAATTCAAATTTTGTCAAAATGTACTCAGTCAAATTCAAATTTTAGTCAAATTTTGTCCGAAAATTCAAATTTCGGTCAAATTTTGTCCGAAAATTCAAATTTCGGTCAAATTTTGACCGAAAATTCAAATTTTGTCCAGAAATTCAAATTTTAGTCAAATTTGTTCAAAAATTCAAATTTTGTCCAAAAAATCAAATTTGGTCAAATTTTCTCCAAAAATTCAAATTTAAGTCAAATTTCATCGAAAAATTTCAAACCAAAATTCGAAACCTTTATTACAACTAGCTCATCCATCCTCATCAATGCAACCAAACAAAAAAATTAGCTCATCCTATCCACATTCATCCATCCAACCAAACAAAACATTGGCTCATCCCTATCCACCCAACCAAACAACTACCTGGATGGTTTCATCCCATCCAGGTTGGATGGTCATATCCCATCCAACCTCATCCAGGCAACCAAACGCACCCTTAGTGATCTTCCGTCACCGTCGACTCTGCTTCGATGACGATGATGCCCAACAAGCTGCTGCGATTTCGCAGGCATTCCATAGCTACAACAACAGCTACTGCACTCAAGTCGACAAATTGCTCAAAAATTGTATACTTTCCACAGAACTATTTCTCTCTTCCGGTCATGCTTTTTCTTAGCACATCATGATCATGATTTTAGAACAATCCTTTTGTGTATTCTCTCTTTCTTTTTAACCAAGACAATGCTCGTGCTACATCAATATTCCTGAATTTTGTGGTAAGTTCGGGGCATGAATCTAGGACAATGCATCTCACAGAAAAACAGAACTTGTCATGCTTTATTAACGTTCTAGAACCTTGCAGCAAGTTAGAGACTTTGGAGAGGAAGGTATATCCTATCCGTAGATTGCACATCAGACGGTACATAACTTATGAGATGATGCGGAGCTCTTATAAGCCTTCTTTTGTACTCAGCTTTTAAGGACTGCTATATCCACAGAGCATTAGTCTCTACAACCTCTAAATGAATAAACAATGTTTTATAATTTTGCACTTCAACCAAGACACATGTAGGTATATATTACTCTATTCCATAGTAATAAATAATATAGAAAATAATGAATGATAGAGGTATCTAAATGAAAAAAAAAGTTAAAATTGTCTCGAAATTGTAGAATGATATGTATTTACGAACAAAATTTAAAAGCTAGAATGGCATGTATTTCAAGAACGGAGAGATTAATTAACACCCACTTAACGAGCCAGCTTTTTCAAAGAAACTGGGCCCAATTCACCCCATAAGAACAGGTCCTAAACTTGGTAGATAAGCTCTAACTCTCATTCCACATGATTAGCTCATTACAGTCCCAAACTTAAATCCTGCCATTGCATGAGACCAGAGTAGTTAGTAAAATATTATACACAGATGAGACAAGGGGAAAAAGGAACCGAACGGACACTTGGGAACAACGACTTCTCAAGAGGGGAAAAAAAATCTGTGAGCATTCATTCTATCAACCACAACATCAACAATCCAAGACCAACAACATTCCCCACTCTTCATTTTTCTCAATTCTGTATGGAAGCACCAAGAATTCCATCAGTTCTATAAACAGTCGCACAAGTCATTAAACTAATCACTACTAATTACACTGCCTATTAGCTTAGGTGTCCCCACCGTAAGCTCTCTGGCTTTCAATGACGCTAGTACGCAGAGAGCTAGCCCTTGAATCCATGACAGTTACCAAAAAATCTGGAAAGAATAAACCCATCTCTCACCTTGGCCGTGTGCTCATAACCCAGGTGCAAAAATGCTGGCCCTCAGGAAGCGGAATTGCTGAATTTCTAGAGACACGGAGAGCCCCTCTGTGCAAAATGAGAAAAGCTCAACGTTTCAACTGCGGGAAGTGAAATCTCGTGCTTCAATGCTGCTATTGCTTGCATGAGTTGTTGCCTGACTTCGATTCTTCTAAGATCTGATTCATATATTTGCGGAACTTCTCAGCTTGGGGTCCAGGTCTTACAATGTTCACGTTGCTCCACTGTGAACATGGATCATTGAACCACCTCTTTCTGCCTGTGCACCACGCACCAGGAACAGGTCTGTGACGCCAACGCCGGAGTATTTTCTCGTCAATCTTGTCCAATAGATGTTCATTCTCTCGAAACTTCCTGGCAAAAGGTACTCCACTCTCCACTATCTCATCAAAATGTGTAATATTTAGAAAGTGGGGTTCCATCTGAGGTGGATCGTCCCACACCATGTACCGCAAGTCATTGTTCACCGTAGAATTACGGAAATCCGAGTTGCATACAACTGAGTGGAAATACCCTTCCAGAGGCAGCATCATGTTTGTGAAGTACATGAGAAGGGTTCGAGGGAGATTCTCCCAACCAAAAATGCAATACTCTATAAAGCGCCGGTTTAGAATGACCCATGGAGAACCTACCAGGATGGGAATACATACAAGTCAGAGAACTATTTGATCAAAAAGAAGGAAAATAATGTGGAAGGAGAGATAAAATACCTGTGAAGAATTTGAAACCATCAGGAGTTGCCCGTTTCTCTGTGGCTTGGAAGAACTGATTCCTCCCTGCCAAGTATATTCCAGCATCTACTATGACTGGTTGCACTCTCTGAGACCTGCAGCAATATATTGGTGAAACGAATACCAGTGCAGCTCAATTCTTGCTAAGTTCAAATAGAACATACTCTTTCCATCCAATGTCACTGGTGTGATCAATGAAGTTGAGGTGTCTTGGCACAGAGGAGAAGACATGAATCAAGTCTGTAGGATGAGACAACATAAAAGAACATATCAGGAAAGTCAAGAACCCTCAAGCTGGATCAATTACCATAAACAAGAGCTATCAGTTGAAAATTTTCACACATGCAACAAGCATCAAAATTAAAAGGTAAAGATCATATGCAAAACCAAAACAACTCGACAGATTGACAATATATAGTGTTTATTGAAACCAAGTCAGCAATATAATTGAATCCAAACACAGATCAATAAGGTAGGGTTCCTTAGGGGAGAGAGAGAAGAGGACAAGCGGAAGGAGGTGTGGTAACTACATATGCATATTGGAACTAGCATATCACAAATATTTCAGCAGTAAAAATATGAGATCTACCGACAAATCAAAATACATGGTGAGGTCCAGGTAAGGGTGAATGTAGATATTTTTGCAAGATGGAAGGTTTGGGAGAATTGGAATAGATCAATTGATAGCAGAATTACATACAAATATAGACAGCCATGTATTCTAACTATGGTAATCTATTTCTAAGTATAGCAACAATCCCTTAAATTGGTACAACCGGATATCACTGCATGCGCAAGCCAAGGATGGCAGGAGAGGATATTGCGCATGCATGATTGGGTCCCTGTCCAAATATGGACAGGCAATATATGGTAGTCTAACATCCCCCCGCAATCTCAGCCGGGAGCGTCACGGACGGTGAGATTGGTCCTGAACTCTTGGAAGATGGAGGACGGAAGACCCTTGGTGAAGATGTCAGCATATTGATGAGAGGTAGGCACGTGGAGAACGCGAACTTCGCCAAGAGCTACGCGCTCGCGGACGAAGTGGAGGTCGATCTCCACATGCTTGGTACGTTGGTGCTGTACCGGATTGGTGGAGAGGTAGACGGAGCTGACGTTGTCGCAGTAGACGATGGTAGCCCGGCGAAGAGGTTGGTGTAGTTCGAGAAGTAGTTGACGGAGCCAGGAAGCTTCGGCTACACCATGAGCCACCCCTTGATATTCGGCCTCGGCACTAGAGCGGGACACAGTGTGTTGTCGCTTGGAGGACCATGAGATAAGATTGTGGCCAAGAAAGGCACAATATCCAGAAGTGGAGCGCCGAGTGTCAGGACACCCGGCCCAGTCCGCATCGGTATAGACGGTGAGATCATGAGGACCACCGCGAGTGAGCTGAGTGCCATAGGGAAGAGTGCCCTTGAGGTAGCGAAGGATCCGCTTGATCAGTTGGAAGTGATGATCTCGCGGGTCGTGCATGTAGAGACATGCTTGTTGGACAGCATGAGAAATGTCTGGCCTGGTGAAGGTCAGGTACTGCAGGGCACCGGCCAAACTCCTATAGAGAGTCGGGTCAGTGACGGGCTGTCCTCCATCAGCCGAGAGCTTGGTGCGGGCTTCAATGGGAGTGGCGCAAGGATGGCAATCTGTCATGCCAGCGCGCTGCAAGATCTCTTGCGCATACTTAGCCTGGGACAGGAAGAGGCCATCCGTGTGGTGGGAGACCGCAATGCCCAAGAAGTAGTGAAGATCACCGAGATCACTCATGGCGAACTCGTGCTTGAGGTGTCGATGAAGTCTCAAGAAGAGCCAGCGTCGAGGCGGTGAGGATGATGTCATCGACGTACAAAAGGAGGTAGACGGTGTCGATGCCGGAGCGGTAGATGAACAGCGACGAGTCGGATTTGGAGTTGATGAAGCCGGCGGAAGTGATGAAGGCGTGAAAGCGACTGTACAAGGCCCGAGGGGCTTGTTTGAGGCCGTACAGTGACTTGTTGAGATGGCAGACATGATGAGGCCGGTCGGGGTTGACGAAACCAGACGGTTGTTGAGCATAAACCGTCTCGGTAAGAGTGCCGTTGAGGAAGGCGTTCTTGACATCGAGCTGGTGAATGGGCCATGCTTTGTCGACGGCGATGGAGAGCACAGTCCGAATGGTAGCGGGTTTAACCACTGGACTGAACGTCTCGTCGTAGTCAATCCCGGGCTGTTGGGAGAAGCCACGGAGGACCCAACGAGCCTTGTAGCGGGCGAGGGAGCCGTCGGAGTTGAATTTGTGCTTGAAGATCCACTTGCCGGAGACTATGTTGGCGCGAGGGGGAGGTACCACCAATTCCCAAGTGTGATTACTGACAAGAGCAGTGTATTCATCGAGCATGGCCGCCTTCCAATGAGGATCTTTGAGGGCACTGCGGTAGGTCTTTGGTTCTGGAGAAAGACCGGGAGCAGTGGTGGCGTGGAGCTGGTACACCAGAGGGGGAAGGGTGCCATCCCTGCTCCGTGTCACCATGGGATGAGAGGAGACTGGTGGAGTGGTCTCCTCAGGCCGCCGCTCCACCACCGGTCTGGCGCACGTCTGCGTCGATGAGGGACCGCTGGAGGAAGGCTGTGGCCGGCGGTTGAAGACGTGGCGCAGGACGGGAGTGGGGAAGGACCGGGTGGTCGGAGGTCCCACTCCAACAGCCCCGGAGTCAGAGCGAGCCACCGCTGTGTCGTCAGCCTGTGGAGGCGAGGCGTCTGGGGGGCCTGCAGCAGACACGGCAGGGGCCACGCCATCAGTCACAGGCTTTCCTCACACCAGTTAAATTATAACTCATGCACAATATTTCTCACCAACCATCTTCCTCTCACTCTGACAGGACTCGTGGTCGGTTTTGAACTCAGACCTCGGCATTTCTGCTGAACTTGCCCTTAATTTTTGCTGCATCACCTCTCAGGAGGGGATGATCAATAACAGACTACGAAGTACCTCTTTGTAAAAAAAAAGGAATAAGATAATAATAGCTTGTAAACAACAGGAAAGCAGACAATGCCACTTAAATACAATAGCTTTGTCTGCAGGGAGGCTTAAAATGTACAGAAATACTAAGGAACACTAAACCGTTGGCAGCCAAACCAACGGTATAAGAAACAACTGTCCGATTAGAAGGATTTTGCATATGGTTGATTCCTTCGTCTTTATCCACTAGACCATTCCCCGATGCATACCTTTGGTCGATCCATTGCCTCTCCCCTAAGTCCCTTCCCACACATGCATTCCTCTCTCTCTCCACCTATGATGCACGGACACGGATATGACGACACGGAATTCGCCATTTTTCAAAAAATGCCAACACGGCTATATATATATATGTGTGTTTGTGTGTGTGTTATTCTCTATTTTTCTACATGCTTACCAAAATGAAATAATGTAAAGCGTAAACTAGGAATATGTACCTCAAACCTTTTTAATTTCACTTCTAAGTTGAGCAAGAATAGGACTGTCACCTTAGGATATATCTTTCAATCACCATTAGTAATTTTTAGCAAGCGTACTTTGACTCTGGAGTAGCTACTAGCGCCAACATTTTTGCAATACTTGCATCTCTATTTCATATTTCCTCTAAACAAACCATCACCATCTAGAATGTCAACATAGTTCCACAATGGAACCTTGATGTTGATGTTTTGCTCCTCTCGGATGACAAGAGTTACCTTTTAGGTTGCTAAGCTGAGCTAGACTGTGTCATCATATGTGTCGGATATATGTCGATGAAGGGTCGAAGTCGTGTCAACCATTAAAATAATTTATTTTGGCTATCTAATTGTCCAATACGTGACTGATACGTGTTGAGTGGCGTGTCGTTGTCATATCTGTATCGAACACGTGTCGGACACCAATACGGCGCCAAACCGATGTATCGGTGCTACAGAGCTCTCCACAACAAATCCCACCTCCGATGCTGACTGATTCACCACCATCACTAGTGGATCTGACAGTTTTAGACCACCTTGCAGCTGCGGCGGAGCTATAGTGAGCGGTTAGCTGATGTGGCAAGTGGACGAGGGCGAGCTGCTGCAAAATTTGCACGGCGATGGTACAAGGAAGGGCGCGACACCGACCGGGGCTAGCGGCAAGCGACCACAGGGTGGGTATGGCAGCATGTTACGAGCGGCTTCCGTTTGTGCCTTGTTGTGAACAGCTGCGATCAGGCGTAGGCATGCGGACCTAGCGCGGTGGCGAGTGGTGGTGGCAGCGAGCGCAAACACGGGTAGCCGCAGGGCGAGTGCGGCTATGTACAACCCACCGTCCTCCTTGTTGGTGTCGCCCTCCCCCTCCTTCACCTCTAGCTCCAGTTCTAGCACAGGCGGTGACATGGTGCTTCACCTCCGACTCTGGATCTGGTGACGGCGTAGCTCGGGACACACAGATCCAGTGGCGGCGCGGTGTGGAGCTCAGGTCTGAGATGGAGAAGAGAGAGAGGAGGCTCGGCTCAAAGCTTGAGCACAGATTTCGCGGCGGGCGACATCGGCCGGCTCCATGGCAGCAGCAGTAGTCGGGGCTAGAGCTGGAGAAAGCAACAGATGGAGTCGGACGACCCTTGGCGACTTGGTAGTACCATCGTAGCCAGGTGAGCTCACTAAACTTCTTAAAAATTTGTTTGAAATCTATGGGAACTTCTTGAAACTCATCGGTTGAAACTTGGTGAAACTTGAGTTCCAAAATCTTAACTCTTTGAAATTTGGTTTGGAATCTTCTAGAAACGCGTGAAACTCGCTGAAAATGAAACTTTTCAAAAGTTCTCTTGAAATTTGCTGAAACTGTATGAAACTTGTTGTTATACTGTTACAACGGTATATCGTTCTATAGTTGCTTCCTAAAATGTATCACAGTAAGCATAGGATTTCTAGATTCAAGGAAACGCAAGGTTATTTTACAAAGACAAAATACTTCAAACTTGGCACAATTTAAGCAAGATTCAATTCTCAACTGGATGTTGTTACTTTGCTCCAAATATTGTAAAATTGTTTCTTTATTTGACAAGCTCAAGTCCATGCACTAGAGATCTATTTGGTGACAGATTTGCTTTCAGGCTTACAGAAGTAGCAACTGGGCACTAAACTAATCCAGCAAACAGCTTCTTGAAAAAGTTCCTCATATTTGTACAAAAAAGTTATTTGCATGTGACCGATAACTAAAATCTAGAGGCCACACATGAACATCACCCAAGAAGCAAAGCTGATAGTGCAAGTCAGAGCCACATAAGGTGAATTATTCAAGATAAATCTACACGAGGCTACCAGCAAACATTCTTGCAGTGATATATCATGTTGTCTTCCATAGTTTCCCTTTCTTATTGTCTCTTCCCTACCTATTCACCACTATGCACTGTTTCACTATGCCCATCTTTCACATGCTTGCATGAACACACGCTCACTTAGTCATTTGTAGCAAATCCACATTTTTCACTCAAAAGAAAATGCATTAACATTATCAAACTCTAATTTCTTAATGGTATGAAAATCACCGTTTGATGTCTTTCTAGATGAAAATTGGTTATATATGATGTACGATGCTCCAACGTGGACTATGTAATTTTCACCAAAAGATACCCTTGTTTGCAAGAAACAACTTTCCTTCTGTTAATCTCTACAATTTGCTGCCTGTTAATCAATGTGCCTCGTCATAATGGATTGGGCCAAGAAAACTGAGTCTAAATCCACTTGGATCCCAGTACAGCGATTAATGTTAGTTTTTTTAGCATGCCACAGGCAAATTCAGTGTTCACCAAGGCGCCTAGCGCCTAATCAGCAATTAGGCGGGGCTAGGAGGTCACCTTGGCGGGATAAATTGGCTAGGTTGGCAAGGCGAGAGGGTGTCACCTAGCAGTTAGGTGCTGCCTAGACAGGCTAGGCGGCTGCCTTTTAAATACTGGGCACATTACTGTTAATATTTAACCCAACACATTTAGACATGAAAGAAATTGGATCAGATTACCAACAAGAAAAAAGGATCACAAGGACATATTTGAAAATTTTCGCAGAGGTTCTACCACCCAATTCCAATTGAAGGTAACCTAGGATATGACTAGGCTCAGGATTCTCAAATTCTTGTGAATTCCCTTCATTTAGCAGTGTATAGCAAGAGAGTTGACAGCTACATTTATAGCTACCATAAAATGAACGGCCATATGGGTAATAGCTGCATGTCAGAAACAAAGCCACAGCTAGAGTTGCATAGTTCATGACAGTATGAAGAGAAGAACAGAAATATGTCACCGAGTGGTTGAGCTGGACAACAGGAACAAGAACGTAGAAATTGAAGAAGACAACATACCAATCTATAGTATATTGTTGTACTATATTTGCACCTAGGGCAGCTTTCGTACCGGTGTCCAGAATAGTTTCCAAACAAACAACTATGTTCTTCCAAGTCACCTAAACCTAACATCCCCACAAAGTAGGTTACTTCCTAGTGCATGGTCCTTTCAGGTATAATTATGCACGTAAATGTACAATGTGACAGGAAACATTAAACACAACTTAAACCAAGTCCACATCATCTTGTAAAGAACGCAAATTTAATTTTCCTAGCTACAGCAACCCCCTCTACCAAACTACCGGAGACGCTTCCCTTCCAAATTCTTGATCTGCACGTACTTCAGAATTGACCTCAAATTCAAGAAAAGGAACGCTTCCAAAACGCGATTTTGAGAAAGCATGCTTCTATAACAACGACCAAATAAAGGCCTCAGATTTGTGTTAGATCCGGACAAGACCGTGCTGGAAAAACGCATCTTTCCAAAACAAATCGTGCTAAATAGAGCCGAACATTTTGAATCTTACCGTCCTGGGTGACAAGGGGGTAGTCGGCGGCGTTGAGCGTGACAAACCAGTCCCACTCCGCATCCAGCCGGAGCAGCGCGGCGGCTGCTCGGAGCGTGGCGGCGAGGCCGGAGGATCCCATCGGGGTGCCAGCGGTGGGGCGTCCAACGACATCGACGTTCCCGAACGCGAGCAGGGCTGGGGCGGCGTGCGCGACGGCCGCGGCCAGCTCGGCGCGCTCGGACTCCGGCGCATCCGCCGAGAGGTGGAGCAGGTACCGGTTCCTCGGGTGGTACACCGCGAGGAGCAGCCGCAGGAGCTTCCAACCCTCCCCGCGGCCGCCGGCCAGCAGGTACGCGAACGAAGGCGGCGCGGCAGCTCCGCGGCGGACGTAGGAGGGCGGCGGGAGGCGCGCGAAGAGCGCGGAGGAGGCGGAGAAGCCGGAGAGAGCGGAGAGGAAGAGCAGGAGCGAGACGAAGGAGACGGAGACGAGCGGGAGGAGCCACTTGTCGGCGGCGCCCATGGCCAGCCGACCGGTCCCGGCGTCGGGAACAAGGCGCGCTGCAGGAGGAGCCACGAGTCACTGCCGCCGCATTTGGCGCTAGGATTCCGGCGACGGCCGGAGCGGCGGTGGGATTAGGGTTTGGCGAGATCGCATCGGGAGGGAAATGGCGAGATCGGGTAGGCGAAGCTCTCCTCGCGCACGTCTCTTTCGCACGGAAGAGAGAAAGAGAGAGGAGGGGGGAGGAGGGAGGCGAGCGTGAGGCGCCTGTCGCTTTGTACCAGCGGAACAGAGGAAGCCGGTGGCCGCATCGACACCGTTGCTCTGACGTCACTGACATGCGGGCCCATCAACACATGGCCCAGTAGTCAGTGGGCTTATCCTGGGTGGTGTTAGGAAGGGGCCGTGTGGCTCGCGGGGTGGGGCCCGTGGTTCAGAGGTACGGGGAAGGGGGTGGGTTGTCGGATGGGGCGAGCGGCGCTTGCTTCGCTTCGCCTACACTGACGCGTGGGGCACGGGGGGTCAGTTTGATATTACACGGTGAGAATCACAGGTGCGGTTGGGGAGGAGGTTTCGTGGCATGGCCGGGATGTCAGTAACCGAAGCGCCAAGGCGAGAGAGAGAAAATTGTTGGGAAACCATGTGGCCCAATGAAAAGTTCACGATGATCCCTTATCTGAAACCCTAGGTGAGCGTTATATAAGGAGGAGGGGGGTTTCCTCTATGTACAAGAATCAGAAAGCAATAAAGAATTCCGTCATCGCTCCCCATATACCTGTGTCTCTCTCTCTGTTCTCCACTTTAGATCTGTTCGGGAACCCCGGACTATTTGATAGCGAGGTTCCTTAACACGTTATCAGCACGAAGCTCTACCGGAGATCAGAATTGAAAAGGTGAGAAGAGGTGGGTTTCGGCGATTGAATCTAATCGCTGTTGTTTTCTATGCATGCATCTAACCTACGACGGTACTTACGTTAAATCACGTGGCAAGAAGCTACATCGACACGAAGCAACAAGACACATAAAGCATCTTTACATCCGAAAAAGAAAAAAAGGGAAGGTTGTCGCCTCGGTTTCACGCCGGCGCGACGATGCCGCTGGCCGCCGTCGGCCGCATGGCCATGCGCGTGCGCCTTACCATCGGTAACGCCCGGCGCGCGCGCGTGAAGCCGCTCCACGGCCGCTCACGTGAAACGCCCGGCCGCGCATCGACTTGGCGCGCGCAAACTGGCACGCCGCGTCTGCTTCCGAAACGCAAGCCTTCGTCGTCGCGCGCCTCGCACCTCCGCCCGTAGCCGCCAAGCCGGCGCGGCGATCACATGAAGAAGCGGCGGCGGCACTCGCGACGCCACTCGAAGATCATCCCGAAGATCTCCCATCTCAGGAAATTTGGGTGTATGGTATATGTACCTATACCACCCTCACGGATCGCAATGGGCCTCTCCACAAGTCTGAATATACGTTGGTTATGAGAGTGCATCCATAATCGTGTATCTGGAACCCATGATCGAGACTTGCATACTGACCGATTCGGCGACAGCATCTTTGACGAGGATCGTTTCCGTCATTAGGGAAGGAATCAACCTTTGGATGAAAAATGCCGGGAAATCATATGGCATTCCACTGAGATCCCCGCACATGACCCCCACACTAATGAAGCAAATCAAGAAGTCCAGAAGATAATTGATTTGCGAATTTAGCAAATGAACTGCTGATCATTTTTGTGATCCAAGGGCGTGGTTAAGTCGCATGTACCCGCAAGAAATGCACCGCAGAGGGTGGAAATACCAAAGAAAATGAAGGTATCCTCATCCTGCTCGGATGCCTCAAAGAAAAGAATAGAAAATCGGCTCCTCAAACCCAAAGTACCCGGAGACGTGCGGAGAAAATCAAGCGAGAGGACTTACCACAACCAATCACGAAAATACCCCAAGGAAAGAAGGGGAGCCGGTTGAGACTGCACTGGAATGAAGCCAACGGAAAGGCAATTCCGGACTTGAATCTTCCATCGCAGAAGCCGTGAAAATAATGTGTGCGCACACATAGGCGATGAAAAGCTAAAGGAACTTGCTCTGCGATAGGGAAAAGCAAATAATAGCAAGTAGAAGTGCATGAAGCACCCCATGAAGAAATGACCATAAACTTTGTAATAACAGGAGAATCCTCGAATAGAGCAACGACCAACGTTGATGCATACTTCAAAGAAGATTGCCTCGATCATTGATCATGATCCCGAGCTCGCATCTTCGCAGAGTGCAAGAAAAGGCTAGACTGGAAAGAATGGAAAAGGCAATCACTGCAGAGTTAGTCTCTCTGAACAAAAGAGAGGTGTTTGGGCCGATGCCGCACACCTCCCCATATAAACCCCGTAGGTCACAAATGGGTCTTTGTTCTAAGAGGAATGAAAACAACGGTTGTAAGGTACAAGGCAAGGCTTGTAGCTCAAGGTTTCATTCAACGCCCGGAGTTGATTATGAAGAAACCTATTCTCCGGTCATGGGAGGAACTACCTTTAGATATTTGATCTCAATGGCGATCAACTTGAAGTTGAGAATGAAGCTAATGGATGTTGTCACAAGATATTTGTATGGAAACTTGGATTCGAGATATACATGAAAGTACCAAAGGAATTCCTATCCCAAACCAAGACGGAGCAAATAGAAACACATGCATGTGTGAAATTGGAGAAATCATTTGTATGGGCTAAAGCGATCAGGGAAGAATGTGGTACAATCGCTTGAGTGACTTTCTCGCAAGAAAGGCTACACAAGCAGTGAAGATTGTCCATGCGTGTTTATCAAACGATCCCGAATGAATTACAGATAATCTCCGTCTATGTAGATGACTTGAACATCATTGGGACGGATGAAGAAATTGAAGAAGCATGCTCATACTTGAAGTCTGAGTTTGAAATAAAGGATTTGGGTAAAACCAAGTTTTGTTTAGGCTTGCAGCTTGAGCATGTCCAAGGAGGAATCTTGGTACATCAATCAACCTACACGCAGAAAGTGTTGGAAAAGTTTGGTTTTGAAAAAGCATATCCTGCAAAGACTCGAATGGTCGGAAGGTCACTCCAAGCAGACCTAGACCCATACAGGCCTAGAGAAGAGGGGGAGGAAGTCCTGGGAGCAGAATTCCCATATCTGAGTGCAGTTGGAGCGCTCATGTACCTTGCGAATAGCACTAGGCCGGACATTGCGTTTGCCGTAAATTTGCTAGCCCGGTACAGTGCATAACCCACCAAAAGGCATTAGAAAGGGATCAAGGACATCTTCCATTACCTCCAAGGAAGCAAAGATCTTGGTTTGTTTTTCAGAAGAAACAATGAATTGAATTTGGTTGGCTACGCCGATGCTGGGTACTTATCAGACCCGCATACTGGCAAGTCCCAAACTGGCTATGTTTTCCTATGTGGAGGAACAGCAATTTCTTGGAAGTCATCTAAGCAGACTCTTGTCTCGACATCGACAAACCACTCGGAAATCATCGCTTTGTATGAAGCATCTCGTGAATGTGCATGGCTCCGAAGAATAGTTCACCACATCCAGAAGTCATGTGGCTTGAACATTGAGCAAACTCCCATGATCATCTATGAAGATAATGCAGTTTGTGTTGCCCAAGCACAGATGGGTTATGTGAAGAGCAATCTCACGAAGCATATCAACCCCAAGTTCTTCTATGCTCACGAATTGCATAAGATGAACGAGATCAAGATATTGCATACTAAGTCATGTGAAAATCTTGCAGATTTATTCACTAAATCACTCCCAGCATCTACCTTTGAAAGGTGCGTAAAAGGAATTGGGATGATGAGACTTAGAGAAGTGCAGATTTCAGGGGGAGATATTTCACATACTCCCGCATGAATCTCGAACATGAATTATGAATACCCAACATGAATCTCGAAGATTAGCAATTGAAGTTGGGTGAATTGTACTCTTTTTCCTTAGCAAGTTTTTCATGAAGTTTTCTTGCATAAGGTTTTAACGAGGCAATTCGTGCAACATAGTAAGCGTATGCTATGTACTCTTTCTCCAAGTATTTTTCCCACTGGGTTTTCCTGGAGTTTTAATGAGGCATATGCATCTCGCGGCAAAGGGACCAAGGGGAGTGTTGGGAAACCACGTGGCCCAATAAAAAGCCCACGTGGTCCCTTAGCCGAAACCCTAGGTGAGCGCTATATAAGGAGGAGGGGGTTTCCCCTATGTACAAGAATTAGAAAGCAATAAAGAATTCCGTCGTCGCTCCCCATATACCTGTGTCTCTCTCTTTCTGTTCTCCACTTTAGATCTGTTCGGGAACCCCGGACTATTCGATAGCGAGGTTCCTGAACAAAAATCATCTCGGTGTACCTCGTTTGTTCCGGATTTAATCTCCCCTGGTGTATTTGCAAATTAGCCCTACTCTCTATCGTGAAAGGTGTAGCAGACAACATGTGTTTCTACCGCGCCTGGTGAGAGTAGAAGCTTGCCGGTACCACGGCAGCACCAGCGAGTGCAGGAGCATGTGGGCGATCACGGGAGTGTGCAGGCATACGTGGCGGGCACGCGGGCGAGCCTTGCTGCTGCAGCTAGGTAGCGGGAAAGCTCTCCTACCGTGGTGAGCCACCTGCATGGAGGGGGCTAAATTTGTACATGCATACGTGGAGGGATTAGATTTGCATAAAACGAGATACATAAGGCTAGATAAGCAATAAATTCTCAAGAGAGCACATGGATTGAAATGGATGACCAACCATTAGCTTCTATTGTAGTTGATGTTTTTGCGTGATTATTATTGTGTTGCTTAGTGTAGGAGTGTAACCGTGGAAGCCACTTTAACGTCTTCAATCTCATCGAATAGTAAGGGCATGTACTCCCTCCACCTAAGTTTATAATGTTTATTTCTTCTTGGCCAATAGACCAAAAAGGATATTAAAAATGGCTAGATTACCCCTAATTATTATCACTAAGCACTATATTCAATGCATGCATGTAGAGAATATGAATTAAATATGGATATTTATGAGGTGTATATAGGGAACATCACACTAATTTTGCATTGAAATATGAAAAATACCATTTATTCATGGACAACATCATTAAAAAATATACGCCTTATAAACTTTGATGCACATAGTACAATGATAAACAATCAAAAGTTTATAAGAGGTGCCACCTAGGAATTTTGATGAGGTTGATAAAAGAGAAGAAAGAGAGAGAAGGAGGTCGTCTATAATTCTATAAACAGTCGATACACTAGAAAATAGTCTGCCATCGACGTCTTTTATGCCATTGTATCCATATTGTCTATTTTATTCCCTCAGGTTGATCTGATGTGCCCAACCTCGCTACCCCTACGCACGATCTCTCCTCTTCCCGCCCTAATGTGCGCGAAATATTCTCCCTTCGCATGTGATTTCTTCTCTTTCGGCCCCAATATGCGCGAGATCTTCTTTCGTGCGTGATTTCTTCTCTATGATCCACTTCTGCTCACGATTTCTTCTCCACGCTGCGCTACCTATAGTGCTTCCCCTCAAAATCTGCTCACTTCTCCAAGACCACAATGGGCTTCTCGTCCAATCCCAGGCCTCCCTAATGCGTCCCACTGTAAGGACGAGGATGCCAACTAGAGAGGGGTGAATAGGCGATTTAAAAAAATCGCTCTATGACTAACGAATCAACGCCTATGTCAAAACCTAAATAATATGTGGAAGTGTAATTCTAAGGTTTTGACAATTAAAACCTAAATCAACTAGGTTCACTATGTGCACTAACTATCTATGTCTCTAACAATAATTTGCAATTCTAAGGACAAGCAATCAATCGATCGATTCTACGAATATAAATTGCTTGAATGTAAATAAAGAATAGAATACAAATCACAAGAGACACGATACTTTTTACCGTGGTGTTCTGAGACTTGCCGGTCTCTCCTAGTCCACGTTGAGGTTAGCCCAAACACATTGGACCGGCTCCACGAATTGAGCACCCACCTCGAATCCACTAGTGGTAGCTCTTTCTCCTCTGGGTAGGCGAGCTCCAACCTTCACAAACTTGCCGGGCCTTCTCACAATCTCCTTTGAGGTCACCGTGTACGATGCCGCTATGCCGTCTAGATGTCGGCAAACAATAAGAGTAATAGGTCAAGCCTCCTAGCTTGAACCTCACCAAGTGCATCATATACACAATGGTGACCACCGAGTGCAACACATGCACAAGACTCTCCTCCAAGTGCAAAACATGCACAAAGAGTACTCAACCCACTTCTAATTGCAACACATGCAAATTAGAATCGCTCTTAGCTCAAAAACCAAATTAGAGAGTGTAACACATGCACAACTCAACCACAAAGAGCAATAAACTCTCCAAAATCACATCCTGCCCAAATGGCAGTCCCCAAGGCTCCTAAAGGAAAACTAGCCGTTAGAGAGCAAATTGGGCAGAACTCAGCAAAACCGGCACTACCGTACATGTAGGGCCGGTAGTGCCGGTCCCTAGGCCAACGGTTAGATTTAGCACCGAAACTAGCCGTTGCATAGAAAACCCGGTACTACCGCCCATGTAGGATAGGTACTACCAACCGAGCGGTAGTACGACCCCAGTGTCCGGTAGTGTCAGCCTCAGAAAAACACCGAGAAATCCTTCTCTAGAAAATGACTACCGACTACTATGCGCCGGTACTACCGACCACCAGCAGTACCGCCCTACAACCCCGGTAGTGCTGGATTTGCAACACATGCAAAATCCACACTTCTGAAAAATAACTACCGCTCTCAGGGGACGGTATTGCCGACCTTCTAGTAGTACTGCAAGCACTCACCAATGTGATTGTGCGGACCTCTGCGATACCATTTCAACTGCTGCGATGGTGCCGACTTTTTAGAGAAAACATGATTTCACACAGAAATCAATCCTTTTAAATCAAGAATCAATAAAGGTTAATTCTCTGAGCTATGTGGTGATCAACATATGATCACACCAATTTGCAAAATACATTTGCAAATCCTCAACACATGCTCTAAGAATTGCATTAAGCTTAACTTATTTGTAAAACACAATTGCAAATAATAAACTAAGAGTCTACAAGATCAACCCTTAATCTATGTAATGATCAACATATGATCACGACACTTTACAAAACACATTTGTAAATGCCAACAAATGCTCCAGGTCCAATCTCATAAACTTTCAGCTTATTTGCAAAACACATTTGCAAACAACAAATCCATTCAATTAAAATCAAATCTTGAGCCATGAGATGATCAACACATGATCACAACACTTTGCAAAATACATTTGCAAATGCTTATCTCATGCTCTAAGATAAGAAGCATAAATATCAATATTTTTCAAAACACTTTTTGCAAACACCAAGCGATAAACTTAATTAGCCTTGTGATGATCAACACATGATCTCTCGCAATTTACAAAACACATTTGCAAACTCTACTAGTCACAAGCTAATAAACCAATGCATGAGCTATCTCTATTTGCAACACATGCAAATACCTAACTCCATGCAATAAACCAAATGCATGAGCTTTCTCCTTTTTGCAACACATGCAAATACCTAACTCTATGCAATAAACCAAATGCATGAGCTTTCTCCTTTTTGCAACACATGCAAAACTTAGCTCCATGCAAAATCCAAATCAATTAAGAAGCAAGCATGAGCTTCCCTTATTTGCAACACATGCAAATATGAGCATCATGCAAAAACCAACTTAAGAGAGTGAGCTAGAGTTAACCAGATTGAGTTCATTAACACATGATGAAGCTCAAGCTAAATGACTCAACCCCTCTTAATAGTACGGCAACCTAACTAGTAACCCGGTCTTTCATCCAAACACCAATACCAGTAAAAGACTAAAAACATATCCTTAGCCCTAGCTAGTTATACCTTTACCTCTAGCACATCCACTTAGAGCTTTTTAATTATCATCATCTTCTCTCCAACTCGGGATCTCGTCTCATTCATCAACACATGATGAACTTACTTTGTTCTTTGCTTCGGAATCTCTCATTGATGCCCATCAACACATAATGGCATCCATCTTCCCGATTCTTGATTGATGGCTATCAACACATGATGCCACCCAAATCTTCATCACCGTTGGACTCAACCTACTTTCATAACTCATAGAAAAGTTTAGTCCAACAGACATGATTGTCCCAATCATCAATGCACTCCATTAACATATAATGGATGCCCCCAAGATCCTTCAATCTACACTTTTGATGATTGACCACAACCCAAATCAATTTGAATGAAAATATTGATTTGTCTTGAGTATATTGATGCAACTAATGCTTCATATACTGAAGAACTTTTCGTTTGTCCTTTAATCAATAAAGAATACCATCAACACATGATGGAGAGCCTTATGATCAGATAACAACCGAACATAATTTAAATTGCATTTAAATTGTCATGAGTATATATTAACTACATAAGTTTCATATACTCATTTTGATGGTTTCCAAGTAATGATCCAAATTATATGGAATTGCGAAAAGGGATCAATACTATTGAGACCATCAAGTATAGAGTAAACTCCATTAAATATGTGTATATAAATAATTGAACTTCGAATCAATATGCACATATTCAATTTAAGATTGCTTTGGATTTTATCCTATATTTCTATGAGTATACTACAACTACACAAGTTTTATATATACTCAAGAATTTGTTTCTAAGTAATGATCCTTAATTTATTTGAAGGACCAAGATGGCGATCACAGGGGGCGTGAATGATCCCAAATAAAATTCCCTCCCACACAAAACAATCCACCCAAGCCCTCAAAGAGAATACTTAAAAAGAGAGTAAATGAGAAGGAGCAAAAACTCTGTATGGGCGGTGATACTGCAGGAAGACCGGTAGCACTGGAGGCTGGTAGTACCGCACAACAAGCGATAGCACCGGACTCAAGAACAGCAACAAGAGTCTGAAAATAGCATGACTCAAAAGCAAATTTTGATAAATCTTTTGATTGGCTGGACAAAAACTCACGAAACCTAGTACATGTACTAATAAGGATGTCAGGAACTCATTCCAACCTTCAATCGTAAGGATTGATGTCAAAGTTCCAATCTTTTTACTTTTGAAAGAAGAGCACACCAAGTTTGAGCAAAACTCGAGAACTTGATCTTGGACATGCTCGTGGGGTTTTGATGATCAAGATGATCTTGGATAACCTCCCACACGTCACAGCAAGCAAGAACACAAGTCAGAAACCCCTCAAACAAGATATAGAAGAATGATTCACTCAAGAACACAAGACCGGTTTCTTGCAAGAAAAGATGCATGGATTGCCTAGATGATTGGGATATGATCTGAAGAAGATTCATCCATCAATCAACATACTTAACACAAGAAGCAAAAGGATTTTAGAAGGAGAGGAGGCAAATCCAAAAGCATGTAGAAGGAGGGGAGGCAAATCCAAATTATATGAATGTAAATTACAAGAATGTAAGTGCGGAATTTAAATGCGTAAAGTAAATTCAAGCATAAGAGAAAAATGATTTGAATTTCTGGAATGGAGGTTTACAAAGCCTCACAACAAAGTGGGAAAAGCTCAAAGGAGCACAAAACCTCTAAAACCTTCAAGAGGAGGAAGGCCACCCATCCCGCTCTATTTATACTACTCTTGGGCCACCTACCACTCTTGGATGAGTCCCTCAACCCTAGGGCACTCTATTAAGGGCTAGGATTGACCCACTCACACAGCCATGCAAGGGCTAACCCAAAACCCACCAAACAAATCGGGTTTTCTTGCACTATTTTAAAAGCACACTAACTAGACCCGCTATCCTATCAACTAGACCACGATCCGACAGCCTTACTTGATTCACGCAGCGTCTAGCGCACCGACTCCGTCTCCGATCATCTTCCGATGATCCTCGACCGTTTGGACCTCCGACACTCCTCGCCTAGTCCCTGTCATCCTCCGCCTCACCATGATCAAAACCCGTCATCCTGCAACCATCAAAAATAAGGAAACACATCACATAGCAATGTCTAAAAAGATATACAATGAAATTCGTCAAAGATTACCATTTAAACATTCATCCTTGCTCATAAGGGCCGGTGCTACTGCCCCCAGATCGATAGCACTGCCCTAAAGCCAAAACATAGAAAGGACGCTCTCTAAAATTTTCACACCGACCATTTGGGCCAGTGCTACCGCTCGGCCGGTAGCACCGGGTTGCCTGATCCCATAAAAACACCCTCTCGGGTTTTCTACACCGCTCTGGGGTCCAGTGCTACCGCTTGGCCGGTAGCACTGCGCTACCATGGCCGGTAGCACCGGGAAAAACAGACAGAGCTCAAATTGCTTCAAATTAAAAATCCAATTCAAATCAAACTCAAATCAGAGCATACCAAGCTCAATTTTAGTCAAATACTCGTCACAAATATGGGTAGACCTCCACATGGTCTTTCATTATTTGGCAAGAATGAAGAGATCAATACTTACGAAACATCAAGGTAAAGTATAAACTCCTCCTAAATGTGTGCATTTATGTATATATAGAATTGGACACAAGATGCACAGCTTGAGGTTTAAACTATGGTGGAGTTCACCCTTTAACTTGAATCAAAAGTATGATATAGAAATAATAGAGTTGTAACAACGCATACCTTTGGGATTTCTATTTTTCATCCAAATGAGACTAATAAAAATAAAGCTCAATAAAAGAGTTAGTCCATAATTATTAGATTTGTCATTAGATAGTGATTAAATATTAATCCAAAATCAATCACCAAAACTAAAAAGGAGCTTGAACTTACACCCATAGGTCAGGAAGATGCCTTGCCAAGGGTCACGGGTGGACCCCCCACCACCACCGCCATAGGGATCTCTTTCGGCCATCTTTGCGGAGCACGCGACTGATGTCGCCCGCTTCAGCACTGCAACTTGGTGGCAAAGCACATCCGCTGGTAACCATGTTGTTTCCTTAACTCAGGCGGTCCCCACAGACAAGCATGTAGGTGAAGCCGCTGCACTCTATTTCTCATCCCCGCCCTCAGATTTAGAACACTGGTACGAGTTCTTTCATCCCAATTTCCTTCCTTGTACATTAGCAAGAGATCTATTGTTCAATAATTCAATTCTTTGAGCTATTGTTATGACTATTAGCTGTGCCAATTTGATTGGAGTTGCGGTGGCCATGATTAGTTCTCTATGTGGTGGCTGAATATTATGATTGTGCCACCATATAATCTTTGCAAGTGATTTAGTTCAGCATAGTATCAAAAGTCATTTCCTACCTGTAACTATCCTCAAAAGCTAAACTATGTTGTGAGTGCAGAAGTAAATCCATACAGGCTAATTGTACATGCATGCCGCATGGCTTAAACCAGTACTTAATTAAACCCCATAATCAGCATGAACCTACACTAGCAACACATTGCCGACATGGTTAACACAAGTGTTGCCTACTCTCAACTTTTGCGTAGAGCCACAATTAGTTTTGCTTATTATCTTTTGTGGTGGGTAAAAACTATGTTTGTGAAAATGTTGTGTTTGGAAAGTTTTGAATTAAGAGAATAACTTGGTCTATCGAGATAATTAATCTAGGAGTAACTTGGTCTTAAGTTCATTCTCACGTAATGCATATATTTGTAGTAGATAAAGGCTAAAGCACTAATCTTTTTATTAACTGAAGATTAGTGTTATTTCAGATAATGTTTGTATCATTTTGTTTTGTATTGTGTTGTTTCTCTCTCTAATTATTTAGTTGAATCATTGCAGTACAAGACTTGTCATATTCAATACCATGTTTGCATGGTTTGTCTGTTTTTTTTCAGGGGGAGGATCCTCGTCCGCCTGGTGATTTCTTAAGTTGTTTCCAAAATCCATCTAGTTTCCCTATTCTAGGACAACTTCCATATCAGTCGCTCATGTCACAAATTTCCATTTTGTTGGCGGTCCTACACAATATGCTCCATTATCGGGAATCCCGGCACCATGGCCATCGGCTCCTATAGGGACTCCATTACCAGAATGTTCCGATTCGAGCACTCTACTTACACCATTTGGTTTGCAATCCCAGCCACCCATCAATGTTGACAGTGGCAATAAGGATTGAGAAATTATGACCTACAAGCGACTTGCATGGACAAAAGAGCAGGACTTAAGTTTAGTAAGTTTCTTATGTACTCATATCTAGTAATCTGAGTAACTATATGAGATCTTCAGAATTTCCACAACAACTAATCTTTATTGTTCACAATATACATGAGCTCTTGGTTAAATAACTCTAATGACCCAATCAATGGGAATAACAAGAAGAATGATCGATATTGGGGAGATGTTAGCACAATGTTAACAAGTTAGTGTATTAGTTTCATTGCTCTTGGAACAAGGCCTTCGACATTTATTCTAGTGGGCAATCCAATGATCTCTTGATGGACAAGGCGCGTGAATTCTACGAGTCAGGTTATAAAATGGGACGGTTTCATCACATTAATTGTTAGAAGGTTGTTCGAGACTAGCCCAAGTGGCATACATACAATGAGTGGCTCAAGAAAATAAAAAAGAGAAAGGTGTCGAAGCATGGGAGACATGTGAGTCTACGTCGTCCCCTGTAGATAGCGATAATATCCCGCACCCAATAGGAACAAAATCAGTGAAGGATGAACGCAAGGGCAAAGGAATGGTGAAAACCGCTACAATGGATATGGAAGTGCTCAACAAGTACATAACTGCTCGGGCCAAAGCTAAACAATCATAGTGGGATGCTAGAATTGCAATAACGTATCTCCGTCGAGAAGCTTGAATCAACAAAGATCTCAGCCCTTTTAGCAAAGGATAAGAAAGAGGCCAAAAAACTTCAGGAGAGTCTGAAATGATAAAAAACACAGAGCGCTGATTATGCAAGATACAATATGGATGACAGATGAAATGAATAATGAGCAAGTGAAGGCACTTAAGACTACGAGGGAGATTATCTAGCAATGCTCAGTAAGATTTTTTCCTCTACACCTAGAATGTTTGTCAATTGGTTTAGGAACTTGCATAATCTCCTGCTTAGTTTTCTTATGAATGGCTATCTATAATTTTTTTGGTGCCTTTAAGCTTTGTGCAATCCTACAGTTGAGGACTCTAGATTTCTAGATATTGTAACGAGTAAGGAATGAATCAAGAAATAATTGAGGATATTGCTTACTGGTGTGATTGCTGAGCTTGTATGATAATTATGATGATGGAGGAATGCTTGCACTGCACATTTTTGGAGTTAAAATTAGGATCTTTTGCCGTGGATTGTGGATGTTTGTGCTACCGCATCTTGCATTCCTGAATAATTTGCTCACTGTGCAACTTTGTTTCTTTTTTCCTTTCTTTCTTTTTTGTATAGGCAAGTAAATTTGGATATGTATAATAGGGATATCTAAATCTGACGAAATGTTATTTAAAGATCACGTTGTCACCAGCAAATTAAATAGCAAATAAACATAGTTCCTAACGATTACTCTTGTTGGTGGCCCACTTATCATATACAAATCTCTGAATTCTTCTATGATACATACAACACCCTACCATTCGTTGATCAGTATGATCCCTAGCAGGTAGTGACTGAGTTAATTAGTTCTACATATTTTTCCTTTTTAGTTCACTACATTGATATGCTATCTATAGCACATGATGCTTGCCTACAATAAATACATTATGATTTAGAATTGCATGTTGTGCTATACATAAGTCATTGGTGTTGTTTCTGCCTTACAAGTAGCTAGTTTTGCCATTGATAATCTAATTATTGCACAGGGGATAGCTAGACTGGATAAAAAAATTGGACCATACAGAGAAGTCATGGTGTGATGCTTCTCTTGAGTCCATATTGTACTTATTGCATTGTCCACAAGCGCTTTTGTAATTTGTTGTTTGATTTATTTGCATGCACTATCATGTAAAACAGCTACTCCATCAGGTAAAAAGTCTAAATAGATTATACTTCAATGTTTTTGCTTGCATTTCAGATACTTTTGTATTTTATCACCAAATATTGGCATTAAGACATTTACATGGTGTGTTGAATTCCTTCCTGAATCCTGGTGATATATAATGCGATGAATTACTCCTATTGGTGGTGTTTTCAGAATTCAGTTCATGTCACTTTCAGATTTAGATAAAATGAGCATGAAAATACTACTGTTTGATTATTTTTTTCAAAAATAAGAGGGTGCAAAAAAATCAAGAATACATAACTACCAGAGTCTTCATACAATCGTTGAATCTGCCTATGGTTTACAATTGTCACAACTGAGAAGTGAATGCCCCTTAACATATCAAATTCACTATATCGATTATCTGCAGGTTGTTGGTCACAAGGATGTTCTTGAAGGAGATCCTTACCTGAAGCAACGACTGCGGTTACATGAGTCCTACATCACAACCTTGAATGTTTGCCAAGCCTACACCCTGAAGCAGATAAGAGACCTTAGCTTCGAGTTGAAGCTGCAGTCACCCTAGTCCAAGAACTTCACCGATGAGAGCCAGCCTATTGAGGTGGTGTAGCTCAACCCTGGGAGCGAGTACGCACTGGGCCTAGAGGACATCCTCATCCTAACCATGAAGGGCATTAATGCCGGCATGAAAAGCACACACTAGAGTGTCTAGATTGCTTCCTGGTGTATCAAAAGCTTCTTCCAAGAGATGATGCACTAATTATTGAACTGATTATTGCTTCCGATGTAACATACTCATGTGCAGTAGTATTTGGTCCCTACTGTGATCCTCGAAGCAGTTGCTTCACATGACCTTCGGATATGGTATATTTATTTCTGTGTCACTCGATCAAACAATGACATAAATGTGCTTAATCGATCACCACCGTTGTTCATTGAAGAGTTGAAAGGGGGAAGCTCCATGGGTGCAGTTCACTGTCAATAGGAGGCAATATGACAAGGGTTACTACCTTACCAACAGAAGTTACCTTGAATGGGCCATGTTCGTGAAGACTACACCCCTCCCTTAGGTAGAGAATGATACATTATTTCCACGACATCAAAAAGGGGCAAAGAAAGATGTTGAGGGCATTTGGGGTATTGCAATCTCGTTTTAACATTGTTTGACGTCTAACACAGTTGTGGAAACAGTTCGCTATAAGGAAAATCATGGAAGCTTGCATTATTCTTCATAATATGATTGTTGAGGATGGTAATCATTCCTTTGGACGTGAACGAGACTCCAAAGACATCTTTTGTTCTACCGCTAGAAGTCAATAATGACCCTAACATTTGCTTCATGGCACAAAGGAATTCCTCCATTTGTGCTGGCCAACACATACACAACTCAATTTGGATCTAGTCGACAAATTTGGGAAAACTTCGGAAATAAGTACGATCATTGTGCCTAATTTGAGTAGTCTTATTATGTAATATTTTTCTTCTGTTAGTACACAATTTTCATACGTACTCATTATTACAAATTAAGTTCCGAATGAATGTTATCATATTTTATATATTTCACTCATAATCACAATTACTAAACATGTAAATATGCAAAAGTAAAATACATAGTCGAATATGCTTCATGAAAAAATTAGCAGGCGCATATGCAATTCTCACATTACCCAATATGTTTGAAATAATCACTTTCTTATATGCTAATATTTTACTAGTATAATACATCCATAATATTAATCACACGGGTTTGTTTATGTTTTGGCAAAAAAGCAACACAATAGACTACAAAATTATAATTTTTTGTTGATCACCACGTTTTCAAGTGTCATACAAATATGAGGATTTATATAGATAGCTTACAAACAACTCATTATAGAAGGTGTCTTTAGCGTTATCTACAAATGACATGGTAGAGTACTATAAACAACAGTTGTTCGTACATGCTCAAAGTAGTGTCTAGATGGATGGTACTTCCGAACCAACGCGAAAATGATCAACTACTATGACACTGGTCCTGACAAGCAATAGTAACTCCCAAGCAAATTAAACAAGGGAGACGAAGTGCAATTAATCTGAAATCAGACGTCACAAATCCCATCTGTCCTCGCCTTAAATCACGTTTATTATCTCTTGAGCCCAAGCCCTGGCCCACCCAGTAAGCAAATCCCTTCCCGTTCGAACTAACCACCACACGAGCCCAATGCTGCAAAAGGCATAGCTTCTGGAACGACCGGCGGAAGGCGGAGAGCGATGGAGATCAGGCGGCTGGGGCAGGTCCCGGCTGCGCTGGCTGCGGCGCTGTTCGTTCGCGCCATCGCGTCCCGCCCACGGAGGACGCGGGGTACCGCTGGTGACCATACGGTGGGCCCGCATCACTTGCGCCCTCAAAAACAAGCGCGGGGACATGGTGAGTCTGTCGATACCGTCGCCGCCTCAATCATCCCCTCTCGCCGGTGCTAACCTATGTGCACGATACCCTCGCATTGGTCTCGTCCTCTCGTTTCGTTAGTGAAGGGCCACGTGTAGTACTGTAGTCTTAGTGACTGACACTGGGGCCTACCTGCTGGGGCCGTTGACTTGTTGACCCCTCCATGTGTCACTCGACACTGTAGAACAAGTTGCTTAGTTTTGTTACTTTTGTTACTTGTATGGGCTAACCGGCTAAGTAATTGCACCAAGTAGCTGGGATGAATCTTTGGATCCGTTGGTTCAAGGATAAAAAGTGGTTGGTTCAAGGATAAAGGATGGATGGGATGGGGGCTATCCATCCTGGTAGGGATGAAATCATCTAAATTTATGTTTGGTTGAAGGGATGAGAGATGAATAAGATAAGCTAAATTTTTGTTTGGTTGGAAAGATGATAGTTGGATGATGGATGGAATGAGTATTCAAATTTAGAGGAATGAGATGGATGGGATGAAAGTTGGATAAGCTCACCCAGCCAATTTCATAGGATAGGTTCATCTAACATCTACGAGGAATATTCTCGAGAGTTGGCTGTCCTTATCCACCTATCCATTCAACCAAATAGTGGGACGGATGAAAAAAGATGGGCAGCCTTTGCCCCTTGAACCAAACGCATCCTTAGTGTTTCCTGATTCAAACTGTGAACGCTACTTTACCTTAAAAAAAGCACTTTACCTCATGTACATACTATATGTTATTGATTGTCGTCAGCTCATCACCTGTCTTGGGTCTGCGCATGTTTATGTTAATGCTTATGACAAGCATGCTGTGTAATTGTCAGGCAAGGTTTTTGCTGTCCAATTTGTCCGGGGTGGCGAAATCAGGGAGGCTGCTAGCGCTCATGGGTGATGGGGCCATCAGGGTCCGGCAAAAACAACTCAGCTCAATGTGCTAGCAGGGCAGCTCACAGCATGACCTTCCTTGCACCTTTCTGGGTATCTGTACATCAATTGCAGGCCTATGTCGCAAGGCGGTTATAAGTAAGCTACGGTCATGCAGTTGGCGTGTCACTTTTACTCAGGTTTGAGGAAAAGAACTCATGATTGTTTCCTTCTGTAGGATTGCTTATGTGAGGCAAGAAGAGCTTTTCTTCTCACAGATTACGGTATGGGAAATGCTCTCGCTTGCTGCTGAACTTCAGCTTCCTGACACGATGGCTCCCGAGAGGAAGGTGAATGATACGAGCAGGCGCGGAATGCGCTTGTTCGTATGCACGAGTGCCCGGCCGGAGGCCGGATCGCAAGCTGCTCGACGAACTCGTCGCGGCAGCACGCGACTGTGGTTTGGCTGTTTTCGGAGTCACCGTCTTAGATCAGTTTTGCGGCATCAAAAGCATGCCATTTCCTTTCTTTTATTCCTCTCTTATACCTAGGATACAACTCACGCCAACACATGCAATCGCGTACGGCTAACAACTCCCGATACATACGCACCCTATCTTACTCCGGATAAGCTACTTACGCGCGCTGCTAACCATCTGCATGGCACTGTTGCTGCATGGATTCTCCAGCTGCTAGCGCATTTCGCGTCCCGTTCGTTGCAACCACTTCCGTGCGAGGCGGAGACGGTGCTGGTGTTGCCGATGCTGATCTGCCGCGGCGGCGTCTGAAGTACACCCGATCCAGCTCCTTGCCCATATCAGTGAACTATGCCAATGATCTTTTGTTTCGTCTTGGATCGGTAAGTGCTGCCATTCTGGTTATTGTTCAAAAAAATTTGTACCAAATGATTTTAGTACGACTCATTAATGGTTATATATGAAGTTATGCTTTCAAGCACTGGTACTGTTATAACTTTGTGGAATCAACATGCAAAGCATGGGTGCTTTCATGATTGATCAATAGCAGAGTGGTGTGTTAACTCTATTTCTTTTATTACAACTGTTCAAAGGTCAATTGTGCTGATTCTATGGTGGGTGATACGAAAGTACTTGGGATAAGTGGGGGTCAAAAGAAGCGCCGCTCGCTTGCATACGAACTGATTGCTAGCCCTTCAGTCATCTTTGCAGATGAACCAACAACTGGTACTTTACCTGATTTTACCCTCTCTTTTTTTGTTTCCGTAGTTGAATAAGCCTTCTCTTTTATTTCCAAATGCTGTTTATAGTTAAGACAAACTATTTGAATGACAGCTAATGTTCTGAATTCTGCTCGCTTCAAATGTAGCAAATGTTTGTAAATATTTTTTTTAATATTATGAAAATCATGTTACAATGTCATCAATTGAGATACCACTTTTTCCCCATGCAACAAAAATTGCTCTCAGATGATGCGTGATTTGAGCTGGTTATATTGCTTTTCTTATTCTAAAATTATTACTGTAATGGTTAACATAAGATGTAGCATCATCTTGTTCACTTGGTGGTATATTTTAGTCTTTCTTTTTCCTACATCACCACCTTGGTAATTGCCTAATCAGTCTTATTGTCGAATGCTCAGGATAAAATATGTTCTTTTTATGTTCTTCAAGCTACAGGTTTCCTGATTGAATTGTTGAACTTTCATGAGAGTTAGCATAATTCTCCTTAGATTCTATCCTGATTATTAGTAATTAAGATTTGTTTGGTCATTTGATATGACAAAATTGTAAGGTATGAACTGATAGCACATTAATTTTGTATATGTTTGCACGGTTGTTACGGCGTCGCCTTGGCATCGCGGCGCTGCTGGCTAGACGCTGTGGGTGCTCGCCTCGCCTTGGCCGTCGTCTGCAACCCTGGCCGCTGCCGCCGCACCTGATTGCGCCGGTCGCCGAGGAGCTCCCCTCCCTCTTCCACTCCCTCCGGTAGTCCGGTGAGCTCCCTTAAGTCCCCTTCTTCTTCCTGTGCTGCTGCTCTGTCCTCTGCTGCTGATCTGCTCTCTGCCCTTTGCTGGCTGCTGCTGATTTGCTCACTCACCGTACCTCATCTTGAGGACGCCATGGCGTCCTGGCGCCTGCCACTCGTCGTGGTTGCCAGGTACGCCTTAACAACTATGTATGTTTGTGATTATCCCTTTAGGCCTTGATGCATTCCAAGCAGAGAAGGTCATGGAGACTCTTAGACAGCTTGCAGAAGATGGACACACTGTGATCTGCTCCATACACCAGCCAAGAGGTTCAGTCTATGGCAAATTTGATGACATTGTACTACTGTCAGAGGGAGAAGTTGTATACATGGGGCCTGCGAAAGAAGAACCGTTAACATACTTTGCATCATTAGGGTTGTTATTCTGTCACCATTCCTGTTGTAGGTGTGGAACCGAAACACAAGTGAGGGGTGGCATCGGTCATCATCCACAAGAGTAAAAATTACATGGGAATATATACAGTTTTAGGGGTTTGAGAGGACCACCCTACTCTTGTTGATGAGTTAACGAGTCTTTCAGGAGCGGGTCCCCGAGGGCTCATCAGTTTGAATGTGTTTTTTTATTGATCAAGAGAGTTTAAGTTACAAATAAAGGATACATGGGGGTATTTATAAGCTCTTGGGCCTATACAAATGACCAAAATACCCCTCATGAAAATAGGTAATCTATAAGTACAAGCGAGGGGTATTATTGTCTTTTCCAAGCATAACATATGTTCATTGATTTGCATATCATGTAGTCAGTTGCCGGTTGCACTATATATGTCTGGCCATATGACGAGTGGCCCCATGTCTTTTAGGGCATATTCTTGGGCCGGCGGGACTTGCTATCTTGCGGGACCAGCCGGGGATAGATGCACCCTCGGATAGCTACGACCCTTAATGATAAGCCCCCTGACGCCTGCATGGGGTTGCGGGAGGCATAGAGTCGGTGTGGTAGCCCTTTGTATTAGGTCCTGAGACATAGCCTTCGAATAACGATACTTCGACGGAAGCCCCCCATACCTTCTTCCCTGGGACTAAGGTAAGAGGACCCATAGGTGTCTTTGACGAGCTATGTTTAGGGAGGTGTTAGTTATTCCTCGAACACTTCCTGTTCCTTCCTGGCTTTTCTTGGTGTGTTCATTAGTATGATTTTTTTCCCAATGATTTTGTAACATTCCAAAATTTGGATTTTAGAATGTTTGAATTTCAAAATTCACCATTTGCAATTTCTTTGAATTAATTTCAGCTTAATATGAATTTTCTATTTTCAAAAGGATTTAATTAGGCGAATCTATCCATCAAACATTAGATTTTCGCTTTTGCTCGGTTCATTCTGCTGCAAGGAATTTTTCGTATTTTTGGAGATTTTTCTGAATTTATTTGATATTTATTTGAATTTATTTGCTTTTATTTGAAGTTCGAATTTCTTAATTCGGAAAATGTTTTATTTTCAAAATTCCTTTTGGGCGAATCTCCGCGGCCTGTTTCCTTTTCCGCTTCGGTCGGCCCGACCTTCTCGCCTCGCCTCGCTCGCTCGCTGCGGCCCAGCCCGCGCTCATTGCGCCCGCCGTCGCGCGCGCGCGCGCGCGTGGCTCGCGATCGCGCCGCGTCGCTGCGCGCCCGCCGCCGGAAACCCTAACGCGTCAATCCGCGTCGCCGCCATCTCGGTTTCGAGTTTTGCGCGCCTCCGAGGCTATTTAAGCCGCCACGCACCCACCGAGGTTCGCCTCCTCGCGCCGCACCGCGCCTCAAGCCCGCCGCCGAGTCGCCTCGTCGCGGAGATCTCGCTCGCCGAGTTCCGCCGCCGTCTGGCGCTTCTTCGCCGCTTTTCTTCCTCGCGGTGAGCCTCCGCCGTTGGTTTTGGTCCCACGGACTCCGCGCCGCCTCTTCCTTTTTCCCCAAAACCCGAGCGATCCAGCTCTCTTCCGCGCATTCGCGTCGTCTTCCCGCCTCCGGCGTGTCGTGCCGCCAGCCGAGCCGCTTACGCCCACCGCGGCCGGCCGTCTGCGCGTCGCCGCCGTCCGATCCGCCTGCCGCCCGTCTGCGCGCGCGTGGGCGGCCCAGATCGGTCGCGTCGATCCGCCTCGGCCAGCGTCGGCGTCGCCTCGTTCAGCAGCGCTGCGCGCGTCGGCCGCCTCATTGGTCCTCGTCGGCCGCCGCGTCGACCACTTTGCCGCCGCGTGGCTTGCCACGTCGGCCGTCTGCCGCGTCACCTGAGCCTCCTCGGTGGGCGCGATCCACCGTGAGCCGTGTCTCTGACGCGTGGGTCCCACGTGTCAGCGGCAAATCTTTTTCTTTTTATTCTTTTCCAGAAATTCCAAAATTCCAGCCAATCACGTGCTGCCACGTGTCAGCCTCTCTGTTTTTCTGATTTTTCTGATCTGGGAATCTTCCAGGAGCCCGTTCTCCTTCGTTCGAGCTCCGATTCCAGTGATTCAAATTTCTAAATTCATCTAAATTCAAGATCTATCTTCCAGTACCATTATTTTCAATTTTTGAATTTTATTTGAAATTGTTTTATTTATTTGCCTCGTTTCGCGTGTAGACGACGCAGTCGAAGATCAGTCGAATCAACAATCAGAGGTAGAACCAGCAAGAGGCAGCGAAGGCAAGTCTTCCTTGAACATATTGATCCCAAATTTTACGAAAATGATATGTTGTTTTTAAATTATGCATGCTTACTTTTATGCAATGTACTTTAAACATAGTTTTAGAGTATAGTTAAATTCCAGTTTGTTATACCCTCATTGGTATTGATCATGTCGAACCTTTGACACCCTAGATGATATATACTAGCTATTTTATTTGGAGATATCCAGTAGATTAGCATGGAACGGTAGAATTGCTTAGTCCAAATTTTAGCGTTTGGTATTGTGCCAATAGGGAATCATTTCAAATGTTGTTTAAACTTATTTGTGAGATTGCGGCAATTGGTGTTGCTGCTGTGATTTAAATGAAATAAAGTGGAAATGGTTTAGACCGGGCGGATGGATGTTTGGCGGGTGCAGAAAGCACGAGACCTTGGTATGTGAATGTTCCGCCCTAGTCAATTAAGGACCGAAGCGTGTGTTACCATGGACCGAGCACTACCGTACAACCACAAGTCTATATGGGTACGACATGGCTAAATAATTTGTGCGTCTCATTATTAGCTTCGCCCGGTTGGTGAGTGCGGATGTTGGCGGCGCAAGAGGGCTTCAGATCGGGCGGCTAGAACCCTAACGCGGTGAAACCTTAGCGGGCGAGGTTAATAGTGGGGTTGTGCATTGTAAAGGCCTTGTCATGATCTCTCTGCCGACACACCAAAGGAAGTGTGTTAATTGCATGGCAACAAGAGTCGATCATGTCTTGTGGGTAAAGTGTACACACTCTGCAGAGTTAAAACTACTTAAGTAGCCGTGCCCACGGTCAAGGGCAAAGTAGGTACGCTTGCACATTGTAGATTTTATGGTTTTGTTTTAAAGGAAAATGATGGTTTGGGAATCCGAGAGCGTATGGAACTCTCGGGTTATGGTTTGGCGGATGGAGCCACAGTAGATGGAACTCGCTTTAATTGTCATATCAAATTCAATTACTATGCTTTTACATTTTGTTCAAATGATGCTTTATGAAATTACTATTGGTATTTACAGATAAACTTTGCTTTATGCTAAAAGAGCCATATTATGCCTTCAATTGTTTAGCCTTGCATATAGTTATCATGCATCATGTTTCCAAGACTTATGGAGTACATTTTGTGCTCACCCTTGCAACATCCCCAACTTTCCACGGAAGAGTGTGCGTGTCGAAGTCGACTACGATTTCTACGCTTGTGGTTATGATGAAGGCGACCGGAATGCTAGGACGCGAACCCGATCGATTGCTGTTGGGCAAATGGATGGGCTTACTTACTTTGCTTTTGTTAATTCGTTTCCGCTGTTTCTTATTGAACTCTAGCTATGATGCTTCTTATTTGTAATAATTGGCCATAAGGCTAATACTCTTTTGCTTAATGAATATTATTTGATTCGTGATATGGATGTGTTGTCATCACTGTTTCACTGTGTGTGCTAGCTTTTCCTGGACTAGCACAGGTTATACACAGAGGGTTCGGATTTGGAAATCCGGTCCCGACAGATTTCTGCATGTACTGAATATATGTGTTGTACTCATTTTATTTATAATATATAGAATAACCTACTCGGCATTTTGATGTATATTGATTGCTTGCACTTGCTAAAAATAAGATTAACTACTTTTAGCCATTGACTATATTCACCCTTGTTAGTGCAGGTGTGCGGCGATTTAAAATTTCAATATTCACTAGGCAAGAATGTTTGACACTCTTACTCCTGCTTGCTTACCTGTTTATGCCATGAAGCATGCTTTGGGCCTATTTTAGCTGTTTAAGTTTTTATCCATTGTCATTTGTGTTCATTTTATTTGCTATGTATATTATCAATATCTTGTGTTGTTTATTTTCCACCTGTTATTATTACTGATTAATAATAACTTGAGTTTGATTACTTCATAAGGTATAAATGTCCTGATCATGTGAGCCTTGCTGAGTTCTTGGCTGATCTCATTTCCATCAATTATAGCTCAGCTGAAAGTGTACTGTCATCACAGAAAAGGATTGAGAACCTCATTGAAGAATTTGCTAATAAAGTTCTGTTCACTGAATGCAACACTCGGTCACAAAATTGGAAGGCTCTGAATTTTCTGCCAATCTTGTTCAGAAGTCCACTAAGCAAAGATGTGGTTGGTGGAGGCAATTTTGTTTGCTGTTAAGAGAGCATGGTTGCACGTTCGTCATTAAACCTTGACACCTCGTTGATTGTGTCTTCCAGCTTCACCATTTACTATGTTTCTACTGCTGCCCTTTCTTTGGTGGGACATTTCCCAGGTACTTATGAAGCTACCTATCAAAAGTTCATTTGCCTACAGATGCTTTTAGGCAGCCTAAGTAAAATCAGATTTATAATGGACTAAATTCAGGAGATTCAAGTTTAGCGTATCGCTAAAGTAGACTGCGGTGGCATCATTTAGCTTTCACCAATTCTATGCCTCAAATAGGTGTAACACCTAACTACTGCATGAAACATACAAGTAAACAAGAAAGCTCACGATGCTGACTTTGATTGGGTTTCATTCCTAACCTACCCTAACTTGTTTGGGACAAAAGCCTTGGTGGTTTTTGTTGGTGGTGTAGAGTGGTTATTTGGCTAACGTTCAAACCTTTTTACTTGGGTAGCTGTTATATATCTGAGCACAGTTGCCCAGATGGCATTTAGCCTGAATATTGACTATACGCTGTCATCAGTTGCTTCTGATAATGGCATAGGACCTTCTGTATTTTAGGCTTTTCGTGATGGACCAACAAACAAAGTGAGGGCAAGAATGCTGTTGCTTCAGCAAATATATTTGGATCGGTGTTCTGGCGAATGGGGAGAACTCAGACTTCCATACAAGACAAGACAGGATGGGACTTCTTCAGGTAGAATATCTTGGGTCTTTGATGACTCCTTGAGTTGAATTGCTAGTTTGTGCACATTTCAGATTCTGGATCTATGCAACACACTCATTTTCTTCTAATATTTGACATTTTGTATGACTCTTTCCATTATTTCTCCCAAGAACAACTTATCTAAATAATTTATGAACATTGTCTGATTTTGATCTCTCTCCTTTTTGATTTACAAGTTAAGGTGGCTGCCATAAACACAGCAATGGCTGCACTGACAAAGACAGCAGGAGTTTTCCCAAAAGAGTGGGCTATAGTTGACAGAGAACGGGCAAAAGGTTCATATGCACTAGGACCGTATCTCTCTTCTAAGTTGTTGGCCGAGATTCCCACTGGGGCAGCATTTCCGTTGATATTTGGATCCATTCTCTATCCAATGGCTAGACTTCATCCTACGTTTTCTAGGTCAGTATTATTCTCAATCTAATTTGGCAATGCTCTGAGGCACCATGTTACATGCCACATAGTAGAATTTGACGCTGTTTTCTTTATGCACAATGTAAACAAACTGTTCACGCAGCATTCAGATTTGCCAAGTTCTGTGGAATTGTGACTGTTGAATCATTTGCCGCGTCAGCCATGGGTCTTACTGTTGGAGCAATGGTCCCTACAACTCAAGCTGCAATGGCTCTTGGGCCATCACTTATGACAGTGTTCATTGTTTTTGGAGGATACTATGTTAACCCTGATAATACCCCCGTCATATTTCGCTGGATCCCAAGAGTTTCTCTGATTAGATGGTAATACTTTTTTCTTGTGATACTTTTGTTGGCTCCAAGCACAGCCTCGGATAGCTAACAATCAGATGTTCTTCTTTTTTCCATTATTTTTCAGGGCCTTTCAAGGGCTTTGCCTTAATGAGTTCAAAGGTCTGTAATTTGAGCAACATAATTTCTATGACATTCAAACTGGCGAACAGGTATGATTATTCATGTGAAAGGCGGTTTTACTATGACAAAGAAAAAGTTAATCAAGTTCCAGGGAAATATTGGTTAACCTAGGTTGACATTTGAATGATAATGTATTCAAATGAAAAAATGGCTTATATTATACATTATTCAAGTATAGAATGATCCTGGATATTTTTATATGTCAAGCTAACAGCACATTCTAGATTGTCTCAATTGAATATTTCCTTGAATTGTGGGAATTTCTCAAAAATAGGGGGAAAGGGATGCACCTTTGACATATAATTTTATTGAAATAAATGACCCGGTTTTGAAGGGTTGCTTCTGTATGGCAGGCCCTAGAGAGGTTTTCCTTAGGAGGAATTCGCATTGTGGACACACTATTTGCACAGGGTAGGATCCTGATGTTCTGGTACTGGTCAACCTACCTGCTTCTGAAGAAAAACAGACCAAAGTATCAGCAGCTCCTAACACCGTCTGAGGAAGATCAAAATAAGCAGCAAGAGGAGTAAGCCTCATTGGCAACATTGCCAACAAAAGTTAGGGCTACTTAGGTTTTAACCATTTTCCCTCATGATTTCAGTTACATATAAAACTCTATGTGGGCACATACTGCAATTAGAAATGTAATCTGTATCATATCGAGTCCTATAGCATCTGTATGGACCTTTTTGTAGTCATTTCACCCCCCCCCCCCCACCCCTCCTATTTTTTTTTTGTGCCGCTGTATAAGAACGCTTTAAGCATTTCTCTTGTCCAATAAAAAATTAATACCGATAATAGTTTGGGCCAGTAAAGTTCCTGTTCGTGTGCTTTAGTCTTGTAGTATCGCATCTATACCTGGAATTTACCTTACATAGGACGTATTACCAGTCCCAGAACGACAGTTTTGCTGCGTACGGTTACTATCTCTGGTCCTCAGCCTTTCACCAAAAATCCTCTATTTTTCTAGTATTGCTCAGAAGTGAATTGAGAGTTGAGGTGAGATCACCACCTATGTGGGTAGCTCAGTAGTCTACAATTTGAACCTACTGAGATTGACATTGGCATTTGCAAATGCAAAGGCATGTCTGTCTAAAACTTCATTGCTACAGATTTTGGGTTATGGCTAGGGATGAAAACGGAACGGAAATGGTCGGTAATTGGTCGTTCCGTTTTCGTTTCCACATCTTTTACCGGTAACGGAAATGGAATCGAAAACCCCGGAAACGGATACGAAAACGAATAATAATCGAAACGGATACGGAACGGAACAGAGCGGATACGGAAACGAAAGTAGAAAATTCCACAAGAACGTAATACATGATCACAATATATATGACCACAAAAACAATATAACTCATTACATCACAAAGGTGGATATAAGAACAATATTATGTTCACCGGTATCATTAGAAAGTTTTTTCTCAAATTTGTCAGTTGAAGGCTCACAATTTGTCTCCCAAATCAAACCATCATATCCTCTTCCGTATCATTATCGTTGACATTCTCTTGCTCCTCCAACTATAAAAATGTAATGCCCTAAAATTTGCATATTATTGTTCAATGTTCATTTATGATTTTCTGAGATTCATCCTGGATTTTCTGGAGTTTATAAATGCTATTTTACTATTTTTTAGATTTATATAATTAATTTATTCATGAAAAATGAAGCCTAAAATATGCTAGAGATAGTTTTCCTAGGTTCACAATGTTCCAAAGTATTTTTGAGATTTTTTTTGAAATTTTTGAACTCTATTTGGTATTTTCTATAAAGCCATTTGTATTTCTGAAATTGTTTTAATTCGAAAATAAATATAAATTCTCCATTCTCCTTTTTGGGCCAAATGGGCCAAGTTTCCGACGGAATTTCCGGTTTCACTTATACGGAATTTTTGATTCCGTTTCCGTTTCCGGCGGAAATGGCTCTCCTGTTTCTGTTTTCGACAAAAAAATTCCGTTTCCGTTTCCGTACCGACATTTTCCGTTTCCGAAAAAAGACTTCCGTTTCCGTTTTTCTCCGGAACGGTCGAAAATTCCGTTTCCGTTTTCACCCCTAGTTATGGCTAAGTTTTGTAGAGATCAAACCCATTTTGAGTACTCCAAAATCCATGTATGTTTTTATGATCCTTACCAACTCATTCTGCAATTGCTTAACCGCATTTGACTATCTGAGTATACTTTGCTACCGAAGTCTAATTTGAGATCGAGTTCCAACGCAGATTGAAGTGTCTAATTTCTCTTCTTTGACCGTTCTTTTCTTTATCAGAATGAAACTGCACTCTGTGCGAGAGGATCCCAGTATTATGGGGCAATATATAATCCGCCACCCAGGCCCAGCAGTTTTTATCTACTTGTAGTTCAACACTTCAACTCTGCTCAACATAATTTTCGGGAGTACTCGTAGCATTCAAGTGATCAAGTCAACTAGGAATTTTTTCGCGGCGTGCCACGCCGCGGGCGCCATTTTCTACACGAGAAAGATGAGTTTTTTTTCGCGGAAAAAATGTATGTTTTTTTTGTGAAGAAGGATCCGAACGGCTTTGTGGCTGCGAAAAAGGACCTAGACGTAATTTTGGTTATGCGGAAAAGGACCCGAGCGAAAGGCCTAAAAACGCATAAAGGACCTAAGCGTAACATTTTTTTTTTTTAAAAAAAAAGGACCTATACGTAAGTTCAAAGGACCTAGACGTAATTTTGCTTTTGTGGAAAAGGACCCGAGCGCAAGCCTCAAAAACGCATAAAGGACCAAAGCGTAATATATATTCTTTTTTTGGAAGGAGGACCTGTTCGTTATTTTTTTTCCGGACAAGGACCAGTCTGTAATTTTTTTTTGTAAGAAAGGACCTATCCGTAATTAAAAAAAGGACCTGTCCGTAAAAAAATTTAGGCTCGGCTCGCGGCTCGAGCCGAGCCGCGAGCCGAGCCGGCTCACCTGGCGACGTGGACGCGTCTCCTGGCCGGAAGTCTTCCAGGATAGGCAGCTTGCTATGACGAGAGACGGCACGGCAGGCAGGTAGGTGTTGGTTGGAATCCACCGACGAGCTTTGGCGCTGCAACAAGGCGAGTGTTGCTCCATGATTTGCTGGACCCACTCGAATAAACAAAATCTAAGGGTGTGTTTGGTTGCTAGTATCAAGTGGTACATATATAAGATGGTTTAAGAAAAAAAAAATATTCATGTGTTTAGTTGTTTGAATAGAATCATCCTATCCTTGATGGTGGGATGCAAATTTAAGAAATATTTTTTATAGATGTTGAACTACTTTATTTATCTAAAATAATAAAACCAAATAATACATGATCATCCAATCTCATTCAACCTCGTCCCACCAACCAAACACACCTTGAATCACCCGCCAAAACCTGTCATGAGGTAAGCAGTACTACTGGTTTGGTAGTTTCTTAAATATTACATTATCATCTGTTCTGTACGTGTCACACTGTCACCCCTCTCATTGGTCCAAACGAGGACTAATCACGCGTCTGCACTCTTAATCTGTGCATCATCTACTCTACTGCATACGCGTGAAGTGAAGCTCCAATAACATTTGGGCAGGGCTCAATTTCTCGTCAGCTTCGATTACCCTACTTCTCATCAAGGTTACAAAAACCGCCGAAATTCGGCGAAATCTCGCCGAAATCTCGGATTTCGGACCCCAGCGAGTTTGCATAGACCGGCCGGATGTAAAAATCCGAAAAAATTTGAAATTGCTACAGATATTTGGATTTTTATTTTTCAGAGATTTCGGCAAAAACCGCCGAGATTTCGGAATTTTAAACCGGATTTTGAAGTTTTTTGGCCGGATCTGACCGGAATTATATCAATAAGTTCTCAGGAAGTGATCTTCAATGATAATGTTTCGAAAAAGTTTATTTTTTAGACTTTTTGGCACTTGTGTAAACACGTTCTGAATTTTAAAAAATTGAGAATGCATTTTCATGCTATGAAAAATTTATGGGAGTATCATAAGATATGTAGGATAATACATAAAATTTATGAAAATATTTTAACATCATTTGTTATGTTTTAAAAATAAAAATCAGAAATAGGATAAAAGTCAGTTCACGCCGGACCACTTGGAAGTAGTCCGGCGTGAACGACCTTTTGCGCCGGACTACTTCCAAGTGGTCCGGCGTGAACGAGCTGTTGCGCCGGATGGAAAAATCCGGAAAAAAATTGAAATTGCTACAGTAAATTTCGGAATTTTTATTTTTTCGGCGAGATTTCGGCAAAAACTGCCGAGATTTCGGAATTTTAAACAGGAATTTGAATTTTTTTGGCCGGATCTGACCGGAATTATATCAATAAGTTCTCAGGAAGTGATCTTCAATGATAATGTTTCGAAAAAGTTTATTTTTTAGACTTTTTGGCATTTCGGCAGAAACACTCTCTGAATTTTAAAAAATTGAGAATGCATTTTCATGCTATGAAAAATTTATGGGAGTATCATAAGATATGTAGGATAATACATAAAATTTATGAAAATATTTTAACATCATTTGTTATGTTTTAAAAATAAAAATCGAAATAGGATTAAAAGTCAGTTCACGCCGGACCACTTGGAAGTAGTCCGCGTGAACGACTTTTGCGCCGGACTACTTCAAGTGGTCCGCGTGAACGAGGTTTTGCGCGGATGGAAAAATCCTAAAAATTGAAATTGCTAAAACTTAGGTAAAAACTTAGGTAAAAAACAGAACATTTAAAACTTTGTTCTAAATGCAACTTAGGTAAAAAACTTAGGTAAAAAACAGAACATTTAAAACTTTGTTCCAAATGTAAGCATTGAACTTTGTTTGTTATATTATATTTCTAAAAACAAAAAGAAAAAAACATAAATGGTAGTGTCCCTTGTAAGAATTTTATAAATTCACTGGAGTGTGATCATGAATCAAAATTTTTATGGGATATTAAGAACTTCCTTATCACCATTCTGTAAATTTTAAAAAAAATTAAACTTTTTTTTACTGCTAAATCAAATCTATGTATTGATCATCAGACTTTTATCAGGACGTAGCACTGTCTGAATTTTCAAACATTATTTGAGAATGCTCATCATCTAAAAATTTTAAGAAAACATTAATGTTATATCAGGACCATTCACAAAAAATTTCAAAAGTTTTTAACATGGTTTACATAATTTTTCATGTTTTTCAATTTTACCGTAAGCATTTTAACAGGCAAGAGACCAGTAGTACTGTTAGAATTTTTAAAAATTCATACAGTTTGATCATCATCTGAAAATTTTATGAGAGCATTATAGATACATCATAACCATGAAAAAAAATTCAAATGTTTTACCATGGTTTGAACCATTTTGCATTCGGTTCAAAATTACCGGTCAGCGTTTTATCTGGACAGTTCTAATGTTTGAATTTTTAAAATTACACACACTTCATAATAATCTGAAATTTTATGGAAACATAATAAATGTGTAATGACTCTTCAAAAAAAATTTGAGCAGTTTATAACTTGATTTGTACCATTTTTCGTTCGGATCAAATTTGTCGGTCAGTGTTTAATCAGGACAGTACCACTCTCTGAATTTTTAAAAATTCCTCAGATGTGATAATCAGATGAAATTTTTATGAGAACATCATCAATGTTTCAGGAACCTCCAAAAAAAATTTCAAAATTTTTCGTTAACGTTTGGACCACTTTTCTGCCAGTGCAAAAAACCCGAAATTTCGGCAATTTCGCCCGAAATTTCGCCCAATTTCGCCGAATTTCGCTATTTCTCGGTTTCAAACAAGCCGGATTCAAATTTTAAATTTGAAATTCTGGACGAGATTTCTCCGAAATTACCGAATTTCGCCGAAATCTCGGTATCCGGCCCACGACGGTATTTTATCCGAAAACGAAATCCGAAACCCTGCTTCTCATCACTTGCTATGCTAGTGTTCTTGCCTGAGGAACTTGTTTGATTCTTAGAGCTGATTCCATTCAATGTCTTCTTCCCGCTCGTTTCCGACGATGCCGGCGGTGTTCCCTTACGGGCCGTGCCACGCCCCGGCGCTGCCGAGGAGATCGCCGGCGACGGCACGCTGCGCCTTTCGCTGGAACCAGCACGGCGGCTCGCTGGTGGACGCGAGCATGGCCGAGCTCCGGCGGAGGATCCGGGAGGCGCGGATGGCGGAGACGGCGTACGTCTCCGACGTGTCCGCCCTCGTCGGCGCGCTGCAGCTGCTGCTCATGGACACCAGGCCCAGCGTCGCTATCGCCGTTGCGGCGCTGGTGCTGGGCAGCCTGCCGGTGTCGGCCGTCGCAGCGCTGCACCACCTGGCGCAGGCGGCGGAATCCGTCCTGCAATGAAATCGATTGCCAGCTTGTAACGATAACTTGCAGTATTTGATCAGGGGAATCTTTTTTAACAAAAAAAAAAAAGCTAGACTGCTTCACTGCTATATGCAAATTTCAAAGTTTTAGGTATTGGTATTTGGAGTAAGCTTAGCAATACAACGAATGGGAATTGCACAGTACAACTGTTCACTTATGGTTCTCTTTTCTTTTTCTTTTGCAAATTAGTTTCATCCCAAATTTTTTTACAAAAATAGCCCCGTTCCTTACCGCAAAAGGCCGTAGAAGGACCATACACGACACATGAACCTTCCGCGCTACAGTACCACGAGAAGCTAAGATGTTGCACTACAACACTATGGTACTGTAGCACCTTCCGTGGTACGGTAGCACGGAAGGCGCATTCCGCGGTACTATAGCGTGGAGAGAATAATTTTTGCTATTTATTTTAAGAGAGAGTTATATTTGAAAAAAAAAACGGAAGGAGAAGGGGGAGAGGGCCAATCTGCGCAATATCTATTTTTCGCTGAAAATTTCCCTATAACTTGGACCACGGCCGAGCTATGGCAGCTACAGAACTGACTGATACGAAGTGCTATTTGTCGGTAACTCCTGTAGTTTGCAGTTTTGCACATTACTTCTTTTGTACTATTACTGTTTTACGATAAAAATAAAAAGAGTCAAACATTTTATAATTTTTAATTAAAATGAAGCTCAATTGGGACAAATCCGGTCGGCCAATGCGTCACTGTACAATCGAAAATATATGATCTGATAAGAAAACGTGACTGATGCACGCAACACAATGCATGTCACCAAAATACCATACCATATATGGACATCATTTTTCAGTCTCAGACAATTTTTTTTTTCAAATTGATCTCCTTTTTAACATAATTCTAAAAATAACCTCATCTATAACTACGAAAGCATTGACAGTGACACGTATCGCCTGTCGTGATAATGGGCCACGGTAAGTCCTACCAAGGTCCCATGGCTAGGCAAGCAATTGTGTCATTAATCATTCACTTTAACTAATCAATCAATCACTTCATTAAATGGGTGCATTCATACCAACGAGGTAGCAAAGCTCGGTAGGTGCTTTTTTCGAGCACTTGCTGCACGATACCTTCTGTCGCGGTGCAGGAGTGTGGTAGATGATACGTGTCACTTGCCGATACTTCTGCGGTCGGAGAGGAAGTTATTTTTGTAATTGTGCTTGGATGAGCCAAATTTACAGAAGAACAAAAAGGTTTCTACAGGGACAAGAAAAGTGATAGCTTCCCATAACATCATGATACACTACTGTAGAAAGGCTTATATTAGACGCCTCATCACCGACGGTTAAGAAAAATGGTATTACCTAGCTACTTTACAAAATGGTGAATTACTCATTAGATGGATAAATAAAGATCTCCATGACATGTGGCAACTTCAGAGTCCAGAGCTAAAATTAGTGAAGTACTCTTCATGAACCGTCAGTGATATCACAGACGATTTTAGTTAAAAACCTTATGTGATCATATCACAGACGGTTTTAAATACAAATCATCTATGATAAGTTAATATCACAGATGGTTCTAACTAGGGACTGTGTGTGATATGACGTCAGACCCATATATAATCATACTGATAGAGATTCGTAGCGCGGACCCATGCATTTCGTCTCTCGCAAACTCTGGCCCCCCGGCAATCCTCCTTCCGGTGACCTCCTCCGCGAGCACCTTCTCCTCCCCGTCGGCTACCTCCTCCTCCGCGAGCACCTTCACCGTCGGCTACCTCCTCCTCCCCGTTGGTGAGTTGTATATGAATCGATATGCTTGACTAAGGTATGAACCGATAATCCTCATTTTGAGTTTGTGAATGATGTTTGTAAATGAGGATTAGCCATTAATAGTTGTTTGAATGTATGCTGTAATCCAGGTTCATTGACCTTAGCTCTGGACTCTAAAGTTGCCACATGTCATGGAGATCTTTATTTATCCACCTAATGAGCAATTCACCATTATGTAAAGTAGCTAGGTAATACCATTTTTTTTAGCAGAAGCTTACATCCTCCATTGATTGACTAGACCAAATGTGGTAATTGTGGCAACCTAATCATTAGGCTATATCAAATTGTATGTGTTACATTTGCTGCAGCCAATATGTGTCATTGGTACAAAAAAAATGTATGATGATGTCTATATATGCATATTCTAGATTGCTATAAAAGAGAATGCTTGTTTGTTATATGCATATTCTAGATTGTTATAAAAGAGAATGCTTGTTTGTCTGTATATGCATATTCTAAATTGCTATAAAAGAGAATACTTGTTTGTCTGGATATGCATATTCTAGATTGCTATAAAAGATAATACTTGAGAATGCTTGTTTGTTTGTATATGCATATTCTAGAATGCTTGTTCTGACTCATTGAAGCTGAACACCTAATTCATTATAAGATATTTGTGGTAAGGACATGGAAAAACTGTTAGAAGCTAAACAAAAACTTGAGGTGGAGATCGAGCAACTAAAGGGGAAATATGAGATAACAGAAAAGATTTATAAGATGAAACAAGAACTGAAAGACATAGATGATCGCTTGCAAGAAATCGAATCCCTTAACACGACACTTATCAGTAAAGACCGCAGGGCGAATACAGAGCTGAAAAAAGCCAGAGCTGAGCTTATAGAGGTAATATAAAGATTTCTAGTACTAAATTCGATGTGGTTACTGATAATATACCAACACACCCTTTTCACACCAACTTGATCGCTTCTAATTTGTAGGGATTAAGGGATATGATTTAAGATCAATCGGTTATTGGTGTCAAATAAATCGGCACTGTACTGGAGTTGTAGAACTTGAGAGAGAACCGAGAAATCTCTATTACGGAAGCTATAGCACATATGATGGAAGACATGAAAAAACAGTAAGGTTTTCTTGTCTTGAACTATGAAATAATGTGGTTTCTAGCTGAACGCTTGTTGATATTTGTGGTATATATCATATTTTGTTAATGTATTGTCACATGAACTATGAAATATTTCGTTATCATATTTGTGGTAAGATCTTCTTATCTTGAACTATGAAATAATATTTTTTCCCTACCTCTCTTCTCAGAATTTCCATGATTGGTATCTGTTGTTCGAAATTTTCTTTTCTTCAGATATTTCTGCAACGACATTTACAAAACACAACTAGTTATAGATTTTGCAATTGGATATCAAATCATCCTAGATGCATTGAGGCAACAGCTTGTCTGACGAGTAGGGTCTTAAAATATGAACATTTCTAACACTTTCATCACTTTTTTTATTCTAATGTTGATGGATTCCAATGCAAAATCCAATTCTATGAACAGTTCGTCCTGAAAGTTCATTCCCTAACTTATTTTTTATTTCATCCTCATCCCCGAATAAGAATACCATACGCAGCACATTTTCACTTGAGGATGAGGATGAAAATGGGCTGCATATGGTATTCTCATTTGTGGATGAAGATGAAATAAAAAATAAATCAGAGCATGAACTTTCAGGACGAACTGTTCATGAAATTGGATTTTGCGTTGGAATCTATTAACATCAGAATAAGAAAGGTGATGAAAGTGCTAAAAATGTTTATATTTTAAGACCCTTCTCATCAGACAAGCTGTTGCCTCTATGCATCTAGGATGTTTTGATATTCAATTGCAAAGTCTATAATTGGTTGTGTCTTGTAAATGTCGTTGCATAAACATCTAAGAAGAATAAAATTTTGAACAACAGATACTAATAATGTAAATTCTGCCAAGAGAATTAGGGGTAAAACATATCACAAACGGTTCTATTTAAAAATCGTGTGTGATAAACTCATATCATAGACGGTTCTAATTATGAATCGTCTGTGATTAATTGTCATCAGAGACGGTTCTATCTTAGAACCGTATAAAATATTCCCTCATCATAGACGTCTCTGATGTTAGTTTTTACTGAAACCGTCTGTGATGTGCCTTCTTATCACTGACATAGGTTTACAGAAGGTTCACAAAACCGTTAGTGATGAGGTTTGCGAACCGTCTATAATGAGTTTTTATGTAGTAGTGATATGATCCAATAAAAATCACGTCCATACATCTAACACTCATCTAACGATCTGCAATCCATGTTTAAGTGTCGTTTGGAACACAGGAAAGAAGAAGAAGAAGAAAAAAAAAGCAGACATAGCAAAAACATAGGAATACGGTAGGAACACGAGTGCAAAACTCATGAATACAAGCACGCATAAATAGGACGATTGGATCAGTTGTAGGAAAAACACAGAAAATTGAAAAATCTTTATACGTGTGAGAGGGAGATTGCATTGGAACTTTCAAAGGAAGATTTTTCATCAGCTCTTACGTATTTTTTCTTATCCTCTATAAAGGCACAGAAATAAGGAGAAATTCCAAAGAAACGGAATAAACCGATCCTCCATTTCAAACACGTACCCCTAATAAAGGTAAAAAATTCCGTTGGGTTGAAATTCATCCGCATTTTAATCCTTTGATCCAAACAGGACCCTATTTTGCTTTTCTAAACGGTCCACGTTGAAGTTTACAAGTTGCACTTAGCTAAAGATCCAAGTTTCTACCCAATGCGTCCCTTTGTTGTTATTGTTTTTCTTATATTCTGCATCCTCGTTTCTCTTTATCAGAAGAATCGTCTTGGTTGTTAACATCGGAGGGATCCACACGTTGGAATAATTAAATGGCACGCGACGGTGTCTGGACACTACGATCTGAATGGGGTATTATTTTTCTATGCATGTCCTGTGAAATTTTTATTAAAATTTTTAGGTATCAAGTTTGACTAGTTTACTAACTAGCTAGTTCAAACAAGTTTGAACTGAAATTCAAACTATAGTTGTCTTTTTTAGGTAGTTTGTTCGTTGGTATGTGCTGATTATATATATAAATCAGTAAAGCATGTGATCTAAATTCATTCAAAATCTTTGAATTTGAGTATATCTTTTTAAATGTATGCGTTTTATTTGAATTGCTGTAGACGGTTATATACCTTAAAATTGAAATTTTTAATAAATATACCCGAATTTGCGCAATTGAAACCATAGTGCCCCTAACACCATGATATCCTATTTCGGCATCATATATATTTCAAGAGAGGTGCTTATGTGCACATCTTTTTCAAAAGCTGCACAAATATTAAAGCATTAATAAATAATAGATTATGATTACTTATCCATTCATTTTCTTTAAGATTTATATAACTTGTATTGAGCGGAGATGCATAGAAGCATCTCTCATATTTCAATCCGGCCTTTTGTTTTGCCACGAAATTGCCAATGATCAGTTCGTTTCATTTAATTTGTACAATGTTAAGCTAAGAATCGATGCATGCCCCCAGCCACAAGGATCAATCGATGAATACGGCTTGACTGAGCATCGATGAAATCGTCGCTTTTCTAATCTCATGTCTATTTTTTTAAAACATCCTTCTTCTAAACGCAATTACAAAAATAGTACTATATTGGACAAGGGAAGCGCTAGAACCTTCCGCGCTTCTCTACAGCGGAAGGAGGTACCGCTCATGCGGAAGGTGATATGTGTCACATTTTGGCTCTTCCGCGGTTAGGGATGATGCTATTTTTGCAATTACATTCGAAAAGAAGATAAATTTGTAAAAAAAAAAATTTACTTACGAGACTAGAAAAATGATCATTTTAGCCTTTATTCCCGTAGGAAGACAAATCTCTACTATAGGGACGATATGATGTATCTATAATTGCCGTATATATATGTTATTAATTTTCTTAGAAACGGCTAATTACAACGTGTTTGCAACATTGATTCTTGAGTAATGTTGTACCGGATTGATCTAAATATATGTTTGATTTTTCTCAAACAGATGGACCAAGATTGAAGTGCAAATACATTTGCAAACATTACCTTTACACCAGTAATTAGAATGAGTCCCTTGTAAATTGTAATCAGTTGTCCGTAATATTCACCCCTCCATACCTACAATCCAAACCGCAACCTTACTGTGCCACGTTCCCTTGCCACATCTAAAATTGTAAATAAAATGGATATCATATATACCTTACCACGTTCATCCATTCGCCAATAGTTAAGGGTGTGTTTGATTGGTGGGATGAGGTTGAATGGGATGAGATGGTCCTGTACCATTTAGTTCTATTATTTTAGATAAATAGAATGATTCAAGATCTATAGAAAATATTCCTCAAATTTGTATCCCAACATGATGATTCCATTTAAACAACGAAACACATAGATAGCTTTTTTTTCTTGAACCATCTCATATATGTATCATCACTTGATAAAAGCAACTAAACCACCCTAAACAAGCCCATATATAGGTTCCTCCGTTATTGGGTACAAGTATCAAGGAGCATGAAACCAAAAGAATAGTAGGGAGAAATGATCATAATGCCTATGGTGTTAATATCTTACGAATAAGAGAGAGAAGATAGTAATTATGCATGCGTTTACTTATAAATGTTGAAAAGAGAGGGAAGATATACTAATAAAGGCAAAAGAGAGAAAAAATCGCTAACTCTGTATAAATATCTTATATTTTGAAATAAGATTGTAAAATTATAGGACTTATATTTTGAATTTGAGGGAGTAATAAAAAAGAAAGAAAGATTCGGCTCTCCCTGAACCACCTCATATGAACGCAGGCAAATTATGCTTGCTGTTGACATTCGGAAGCGTAGCTGCTACTCTCTTTTGCTTGATTACTCCATTAAGGGTGATCCACGCAGCAAAAAGATCCATATTTTTCCTTTAATTGTTGATGAAACAACTGTAAGTCTACTATAACTATTATATATATTTTTTTTAGGGGAAGTCTACTCGTATAACTTTTGGTTGGCAACGAGTACAACCCTCGTTGCGAACAAAGGCGTACGTCACTGCCAAATGGCATTGTCCCTGATCATCTAATCCTCTCACTAGTATAGTGCCTGTGCTAACGCTACGACAGCAGTACACTCGCTTATCAATTAAATGAGAAGATAAGTATGAATACAACACTTAATAATAAAAGAGAAATTTAGAATTTTAAATGAATTTAGAATGAAAAACGAAACTAAATGGAGGTCGAATGGGCGAAAACGGGCTCCGAAAAGATTTTAAATCAAGAAAGAGAAAGAAAATAGAATTTTCTGATTTTAGATTATTTTTTTTGCAGCTTCCACAAAGAGTACAGCGTGCTCTCTGGCTTGGCCAGCGTAAGGGGGGGAAGGCTAGGGTTGACCGGCAGTCGCAGGTAGTCGGCACTGGTGCGGCGAGATGGCCGGCACCGGCGCTTGCGGGGGAGGAGTCACGGTTGCGGTGAATTTCGCCGGAAAAGATAACGGTGATGGCTTGGGTTACCTCCAAAATCCGGCGATCTTTTCAAGAGGGAGCACTTCGGGATTTACGCAATGCGATGGGGTGGAGAAGAGCTCGCCAGCTTTTATAGTCCCGAAACAAGTATATTTATGGAAACCATAATTTGGGATCAAATCAGATTGAGAGGAAATTTTGGCAATAGAGCACGAAATTTGGGGAATTAATACCATAAATGGAAAGAGGAGATTTGGTGCGGGATTGATGGAGCTTTGGAGCTTCTTTCTTGCTTTAATGGAGGAGGAAGAGAAGAAGTTTCTGCAGTGCAGGCTGCACTGAAGAAGCTACAGGTGAGTTGCCTTCATTCTTTTTTAAATATAGAAGGATTTTTGAAAAGATAGCACATTATGTTAAAAAATTCTAGAAAAATTCTCAAAAAAAAACCTTCGATTATTTTGTACTTAATAAAATTATTTTCAAAAAAAATTAAATTATAAATTTGCCGAGGCACGGCGGCGTGCATGAGGTCGCCGACCAAAGAACCTCGCCGCGTCGGCAAAGCCACCGATGGCGACCGTGGAGCCATTGCAGACCTGCGTTCTCCTAGCCGCACTGCCCTATCTCCCGATTTTCTTTTCCCAGCACGTAATGTATGGTCCTTTCCTTTTCCTTGATTACAAGACGTTTGTTTCTTTTTCCTTGTTGATGCTGGAGGTGAGGGGAGGTCTGTTGTGGTCCACAGGGATGATTTCGGAAAAATATTAAAAAATAAATTGCGCTCGCCGACCGCTGGATCCGCAAGGAAAAAAAGATAAAAATTAAACAGTGCTCGCCGACCGTTGGGGGAGATCTGTTGTGGGCCACAGGGATGATTAGACACACTAAATAATGGCTATCGGATGTGGGTGAGTAAAACTGAGGAAAGATCTGAGACGTTCATTTTGATGAATGTAAGTTTCTGGGGACATTTTGCTGGGTGCACGAACATTAGGTCATCTCTAATTGGGTGCATTATTTAGGGTGGACGTAGGAAAAATTGTTTAGGTGCATTATAAAAGGTATAGATTAGCAGGTTAATTAAATAAATAATGGTAAGATTACTAAGACACGTACGTGCCCACGCAACCGATCCACCGTCTTCATTTTTTTCTTGACTGGAACTTTAATGCTGCACTAATGCAATGGATGCAATAAATCTATTCATCAATTAATGGGCATAGCAGCTGAAGACACGATCGATTGCCAAATTAATTGAGGAACGCATCGGTGAAACTAAATGAATCGGAAAAGATTAACACTTAGCCAATCTTTCAAACTTTGACTAGACCAAACTTCAAATCAATCTACCCAAAACCAAACCTCTCAGCCTCAGACACATGCACATTGATTGTCAATAATGCATCACAGGCCATGGGTAACAGCGGCGGAATTATAATTCTTTTGTTGGGGCACATTTTACATATACAACTCTATAATATTTTACAATCATTTCGTAACATCGTAAATCCAACACATATATTTGAAATTTGCTAAAAGCATAATTAAATAGTTCTAAGGTCTTAAAAATCCTAAACTACTAAAATCAGAACTAATTCAATAAACAAATTTGACACATTAAAGAAACGATCTTATACAACTTCTCAAAATTTTAAGGGGGCCGAGGCATACCCGGCACCCCTGGTACCGCCCATGGACCCATCCTCCATATAGCCCCATATGCTCCCTCCAGTAACAAGTAGTTACGCCCTCTGTTTAGAAATATAAGACATATTTTGATTTTGCACAAGTATTTAAGGTTAGGGTGAAATTGAGAAAGGTACGAGTGAAAATAACTTAGATACCTCCACTTAATTATCTTGAAAGATAAGAGATAAATGCATGTAGTTAAGAGAGAACAAATAGAGGTATGGTAGAAAAAGCTTTATTAAATCTACATACAAGTCTTATATTTGTGAACAAGATCGTTCAAACTATATGCCTTATATTTATGACGGAAGGAATATCGTTTTAGACATAGGTTTGGTCAAATTTTTAAAATTTTAATAATCAATATCTTTTTAAATATTTAAATTGGATATATGAAAATCATAAGTGTAGATTTGTCTCGAAAATTAATTTCATAATATTATAATTTTATTGGGTTTTATAAATATATTATAATAGAAGTTAGTAGTTACAGCTATGTTTTGGATACCATATCGATGTTCGAAACGATATAAATTTGTGACTGGAGGGAGTATTCAATATGCATGACACATACTACCTTCGTTTCTGAATAGATGATATTTTAGGATTTTGCACTTTAACCAAGGTATGTGTAGAAATGACTAAATTATCATATTTCGTTAGCTCATTTATTGCTCTTAGATGGTGTGTATTAGTCTATTCCATAGTAATAAATAACATTAGAAATAATGAATAATACGAGTATATAAAGGAAAAATAGTTAAAAGTTGTCAAGAGATTGTAAAATGATATGTACTATGAACAAAGTGAGTATTTAGGAATAAAATTTAAAGGATAGAATGATATATATTAAGATTAAAGGGTGTATTTTTCAGCATAAATATGGCACCTACGATATGTTTCTTTTGTCATTTGTTTGTACCTTCAAAACTAGATACCATCTATACCCCTTTATAATGCACCTAAGCAATTTTTTCTACATCCACCCTAAATAATGAACCTCATTAGAGATGGCCCAATGTTCGTGCACCCAGCAAAACGTCCCCAGAAACTTGCATTCATCAAAATGAACGTCTCAGATCTTTCCTTAGTTTTACTCACCCACATCCGATGGTCATTATTTAGTGTGCCTAATCATCCGTGTGGCCCACAACAGACCTCCCCCACCTACATATTTGGAAGGAGAGTAAATTAAACAAGGAAATAAATAAGGAGGATCCGCATGCAAGGAAACCAGACTTGAATTTTTTACTGGCCAAAATTGTACGTACTACATATTTGGAAGGAGGGTGAATCAAACAAGGAAATAAACAGGGAGGATCCGCATGCAAGGAAACAAGACTTGAATTTTTTATTGTCCTGGCATTGTGATCGTATTTTTTTCCGAATATGACCCTTCTCGAGACTTTTTTACGGATCTAGCCCCATAGAGCCTAATTTCAGCGCACGGAGAGCGCTGATTTTTGTTTTTATTTTTTATCTAAGGAACCAACGGTCTGTGAGTGCTGCTTAATTTTTTTTAATTTTTTCTCGCGGAACCAGCGGCCGACGAGCACTGTTTAATTTTTATCTTTTTTTCCTTACGGATCCAGCGGTCGACGAGCGCAGTTTATTTTTTCATATTTTTCCGAAATCATCCCTGTGGCCCACAATAGACCTTCCCTCACCTCCAGCATCAACAAGGAAAAGGAAACAAACGTCTTGGAATCAAGGAAAAGGAAACAAACGTCCTGGAAAAGGAAAGGACCATACATTACGTGCTGGAAAAAGGAAACCGGGAGATGGGACAGCGCGGCCGAGAGAACGCAAGTCTGCAATAGCTTCACGGTCCGCCATCGGTGGCTTTGCCGACGCAAGGCGAGATTCTTGTCACGACCACGACCATGCAGTGCCTCGGCAAATTTATAATTTAAATTTTTTTAAAAATAATTTCATTAATTACAAAATAATCGAAAGTTTTTTTGAGATTTTTTCTAGAATTTTTTAACCTAATGTGCTATCTTTTTCAAAAATCCTTCTATATTTAAATAAAATGAAGGCAACTCACCTGTAGCTTCTTCTAGTCTGCAAATTGCACACAGATAAGCTTCTTCTCTTCCCTCTCTCCATTAAAGCAAGAAAGAAGCTCCAAAGCTCCATCAATCCCGTACCAAATCTCCTCTTTCCATCTATGGTGTTAATTCCCCAAATTTCGTGCTTTATTCCCAAAATTTCCTTTCAATCTGATTTGATCCCAAATTATGGTTTCCATAAATATGCTTGTTTCGGGGCTATAAAAACCGGCGAGCTCTCCTCCAACCCATCGCATTACGTAAATCCTCAAGTGCTCCCTCTTGTAAAGATCGCCGGATTTTGGAGGTAACTTAAGCCATCATCGTCATCTTTCTCGGTGAAATTCACCGCAATCGTGACTTCTCCCCGCAGGCGCCGGTGCCGGCGATCTCTCCGCCACCGATCTTGACCCATCATGACCGTGCCGCCACCCCGCCTTCCCTCCCCCTTGCGCTGGCCAAGCCCAGAGAGCACGCTATGCTCTCTGTGGAAGCTGCAAAAAATAATCTAAAATCAGAAAATTGTTTTTTTTCTTTATCTTTTTTGATTTAAAATCTTTTGGGAGTCCGTTTTCGCCCATTCGACCTCCATTTAGTTCCGTTTTTATTTCTAAATTCATTTAAAATTCTAAATTTCTCTTTTATTATTAAGTGTTGTATTCATACTTATCTTCTCATTTAATTGATAAACGGGTGTACTACCGTCGTAGCGTTAGCACATGCACTATACTAATGGACATTAATGCACGCGGCTGGCTAGTCTAGCAGTGGGTATCCACCACCACCTTCGTTACACATGTAACGGACCAGTGGATGGACAGCTTCGCGAGGAATCAATAATCGACATCACTCCTCTAGACCGTTCCATCTACATACATCAAGTATATATTTCTGTTCCTCTCCCTCTCTCTCTATCTCTCTAACAAAAAGGTATATTTTTATTCTCGAAAAAAGAGGAAAAGAGTGAGACAGAGAGAAAGGAAACTGTCCTACACGATAGAAAAAGGAAGAAACGGGTGAATTATTTGGCAGTCAATAAGCTCCTTCCAAATAGGCTTCCTTCCCTTACCCCCCTATAAAAGCACCCCTTCCTCCTGCACCCTTCCACACATCAGGAGCAACAAAGAATAGTTTTTTCTTCTTCTTTAGGTAGTATTTCATGGCCGGCTCTTCTGATTCTTCTCCTGGGGTCTTTTAGCTATGCAGAGTTGACGTTTGTAATATCTCTTTTAAGCTCCTTAATCCGTCGAATATATGCTACTTCTTGTTTAATCTGTTTTCATACTAATATTATATTGCAGATCTCGTGCTTTGGTTTTTCTTTGTGGTTCGATTGTGATCTGCAATGTTGGGTCGGTTTTTGAGGTGGAGCTCCTTTCGTTCCAATGAATGGTCTATTTGAAGGGTGGTACAGCTGCTTGTTCATGGTTCCCACTATCCTATCTCATTAGAAAGAGATCAGTGAGAGAGAGAGAGAGGAAACTGTGGCTTGAGATAGGCTTGTGGTTTGCATGACCCAGGAGCTGCACCAACCCCTTGCCGACCGCTGTTTGGATTGAAGGGAGCTCTGCATCTTGATCTTTCAAAAATTGCTAGAATGTTTTATTTTTTGTTTATTTGGTTTATCCGTGTTTTAGATCTAAAGCATATGCCCACATGAGACTGCGGTGCAGACAAGTTTATCTATTTTGTTTTGCAGCCCTTGAGCTTAGGTTTATATCTATTTCATCACTTCTTTATTAATTTAAAGTACTATTTTTTTTGTCCCTAATAAAAGGCTCAGGTTAGGTTTATCTGTGTCGTTTGTTGGGAGTGGTACTTTGCCTCGCTTTATTCCTTTGTTGGTGAGATGTTATGTCACCGTTCTTTATTCCTTCCCCGTGAGTATGAGTGTTGTGCATTTGTGGTGGGGTGGGGCTGTTAGATCTTGCTTCGGACAGTTTGATCTATTCATCCTACTTGTGGTCTCACATATTTATTTATTTTTCTCTTGCTCTACCTGATAGATTTGCATCAGATACCCATTTGCCTGCTTGGATCTGGCTGACACTTTTTTCCTTTTGTCTCTTGTTTCATCACACGCTTCATTGCAGATGGGTGCATGTATGTTGCTAGGCAGCCTTGGAAACTGCGTGCTCTGATGTGTTTATTCTTAGCGCTAAAGAGATGCTTAAGCTGTTATTCAACATTCTTCCGCTTGCATGCCTTTACCACATCCGATGTATCACTTTAATTAAATGATAGCATCTTTTCTTTGGGCTTTTGAGAGGTTGATGTAATTTGCTTTGATGCAGACATGTGATATTAGCCTCGGAGATCTATCTTAAGAATCAGCTCCTAGCTTGTCTGAGTTGTGTGAGTGATCAGAGATTAATTGTACATATGCAATGCTTGTAGAACGGTCTGTATATATAGGTGATTTCTGATATTCATCAATTGTACTTGTTTTTGAGTTAGTTTTGAATAGCTTTGAACGATACACAGATCTATGGAGACAGGATATTACTGTACTGTGCGTGGTACATTTGTTGGACGGCATTGTACTAGTACTATGGCTGAGCAAATTAATGGAACTTCTACCGTAACATTTTGTGAGAATGATGTCACACATACTAGTTTTCGTAGCTGGGAGCCCCGGCCCTGGACATTGTATTTGTATGTACATCGAAGGAACAATAATTCCTATCGAAACTGAGCCGCTTACTGTGAAGTCGTTAATACTTGCCTGTCCCAGCTAATTTTCCGAGCTGACACCCTAATCTAATCGTGATCGCCGGCACTTGTCGTGAGCAAGCCAAGCCAATCTAGTACTCTCTCTGTGTTTCCGAGTACATATTATTCTACAATTTTAATACATATTATTCTACAATTTTAAGATAATTTTTAACTGTTTTTTTTCTTTTGCATTCCTACAATTTATTATTCCCGACCATATTTTTTTACTATAATGGATGGGAGTAACACATATAATCCTTCAATAGCAATAAGTGAGATAATAAAGGAAGACGATTTAGTTATTTCCACACATGTATTGTTGAAGTGTAAAATTCTAAAATATCATATTTATTAAGGAATGGAGAGGGTAATCGATAAATCCAAGCACGTGGTAGGTCAATTATTATGTTACACCCTACTACATGTGCTCGATGAGATATTATCACTATCTATGATTTTTCATCATCTTTAACATGATTTTAAGTATACCACTATTTACATTTTTCATCACTTTTAACATAATTTTAAGTATAATTTTAAAAACATTCTAAAGCAATTATTACTCAGCTAAACAATTCTAACTGGAATTTGCGTAACAACAAAAATAATATAAAAATAATGATAAACCTTAGAACCACATGTCCAAGCACGCTCAAGTTCACGTGCTTAGGATTGCAAGTGCTCACACTTGGGTATGCCTAGATCACATGTGTTCGAAAGTAACCTCTACCTTTTGACGATGACGATGAACAAGATTAAGTAAACAATAGATAAACAACCACACTTCTCAATTTAGCAAAAATAACCAATGTCACGTGTCCATTATTACAAGTATGTGAATCTATCATCTAAATATAGTTAAGCATTATCTTATTCATGAGTGAACACTATAACTAAATAATTGTGGGAGACGAAGTGATAAGTGATATAGTAGCGCTACTCTCATTCCATGCATGCCGCCTTCAAAGTTCACCTAAAAACATTGAAATAAGAAAATGTGAGTCTACAACTCAGCAAATACATAACAAAATGGTAACATAACCAATTTTTACATTATCTTATTTATCATCTTTGGGTGAGTCCACGACTCAGTAACATAACCATTTATCATGTTCATCTCATCATTCATCTTTTATCATTAGCGATGCAATGCAAATATGTCTACATGCTCATAAGCTCATCGCATAGTGTATACCAGTATCGCTAAGTGCACACCCGTCGATGTTGCACCCTCTCATACACATCCCGTGGAGTTGCCTAGTGAAGTAGGTCTTTCATTCGTGCACCAAGTAGGTTATAAAGACCCACACAGGTCATCTCTTTCCATCGTAAATGCAACATATGCAAATGACATGATTTATCTATACCCCTTTATAATGCACCTAAGCATTCTTTTCTACGTCCACCCCAAGTAATGCACCCCACTAGAGATGGCCCAACCTTCATGCACCCAGCGAAACGTCCCTAGAAACTTGCCTCCATCAAAATTAACCTCTCAGATCTTTCCTCAGCTTTACTCACCCACATCCGATGGTCATTGTTTAATGTGTCTAACTCATGCCTGTGGCCCACAACAGATCTCCCCCACCTCTAGCATCATTCCAAGGAAAAGGAAACAAATATTCTGGAATTAAGGAAAAGGAAACAAACGTTCTAGAAAAGGAAAAGACCATATATTACGGAAAAGAAAACCGGAAGAGAGGGCACTATACTAGTCATCCTGAAGACATTAATATATTTCATCATCTCTATTAACCTCATCATTATAACATATCATTCTCATAATAAATGAAAGAAATCATGTGAAGAATGATGATAGCAAGTTTTCAATAAGAACAACAAGAATTAAACATCCATGCTATCATTATACCGTGTGCTTGTCTTTTTACCCACGAGTGACGGAATGGCGTAAGATTGAAACCAAACCTGTAGTCACACGGCCTCCTACAGTAGGTAAACCAATATCAAAATCATACTATTAGAGTACAAGCATCAAACATAATAACTTCACACCTACGCATAATCCCGGACTTAATTTCTCCACTACAACAAAAACCTCACATGGAGGCACTTTTCTATAGAAATTTTCTTATTTGCCTCTATAAATTGCCATAATGTATTGTAAATACAATTTTTTGGTTTATTTTAGAAGGTTTCTTAAATGTAGAGACACTATTTCGAGTCATTTCAGATAAACAACATGGGATGTAGATTGTAGAAGCATTTTTTAGGCATTTTTAAATTGTCAAAAGAAAAATCATATCGAGATATTTTTCTAAGACACTTCTTAAATCGACCTTATGTTGTAGAGTCATTATTTGAGGCATGTTTTATTCTTTAGAGACATTCTTTTAGATGTTTAAGACATATTATGTACTACTCGTAAGAATTAAATATGAGTATACACTGCTACAAAAAGGACTATATTAGACTCCTCATCACAGACATTTTTCGAAAATCGTCTATGTTAAATATAATCATAGACGATTTTCAAAGAACCGTGTGTGATGAGTGTACAATACAGACGATTTCAGCCAAAAACCGTCTGTGATGTGCATTGCCATCATCAGAAAATTTTTGGCTAAAACTATCTGTGATATAAATGCACATCATAGACGGTTTTAACACAAAACCGTCTGTGATGTTTTCAATGCACATCAAAGACGGTTTTTGACTAAAGCCGTTTGTGATACTTCCCGCCAAATATATAAAATAGATAGAGGTATTAGAACGTTGAACTCAACCTCACCAAAGCCTACATCAATTCCTTGTGCCCTTCCAGCTCTCTCTCTCTCTCTCAACCGCACCCGAAGCAACGCTCCAAAGGTTTGCTTGGTCCACCCCAAACCCTACCCTCCGGTTGCTCCTATTTCGAGGTAATATACTTGCCCCTCGCGCCCTATCCCCTTGCCACGATCTAGGGTTACGGATATTCTGGTGGCTCCTGCAGGCGGAGGCTGTGAGTTGGTGGCATGGCGGGTACCCGGAGGTCAACAAGCACGCCATAAACGGGTTCGAAGAGGAGGAGGTAAAGGAAGTGGAGGAGGTCAACCAAGAGGAGGGCCACGCTGGGAGGCAAGGAGGGCAAGTTGGGGGTTACGGTGTCGGATATGGTGATGCTGACGGGGAGGACGGGAGGGCCGCGATGGCCGGTGACTCGTCGGGGTAAGCAATTTGGGCTATATGGTTTTGTGTTTGCTTTTGGGTTGGAAAAAGGTTGAGGGCTGATACATGCTTGTGGATTTTTGTAGGAAGATTTTTATTGGAGGCGTTGCTTGGGAGACGACTGAAGGTGAAAGATGATTCGGTGGAAACATGCCACGGCATTAGCGTAGCAGTAGGTTTAACATAGGATCCAATATGGCATTTTACATTGTGAAAAGTATGTTTTGGTGAATGCACTGTTCTATAATAGAACCGTCTGTGATTTGTATTTCACAAACGGTTAGAAAACTGTCTGTGATGTGCAATAATTATCACTGACACATGGTTACAGTCGGTTCTAAAAACCGTCTATGATGATGGTTTCGAACCATCTATGATATTATTTTCTGTAGTTGTGATAAGCAAGTTGTGATGTGAGGATGAGATAGTTAAACGGGCTACATGTTTATCCGCAAGGTCTCAAGTTCGAGGATTGGTTCTAACATATTTTTAATTTAAAAACATTCTAGTAAATGCCTCTTCCAACGTAGCGACACTGCACATAGATGCACCCATTCTGGAATTTTGAAAGATTACAATAAAAATGCATAAAAAATGCATATACAGGACTTTTTGTGCCCTGGTGATCGGAAGGCCATAACTCTTAGCCCAAGAGCCCAAACATAGCAAACCATATATTTCCTGAAAACTACAAAAGACTACCTATAATTTTTTATTGTCCATATTTTCCAATTAATTTATTTAACCCCTCATTTCCAGCCCCGAAGACCGATTTATTGTTTTTATTGGACAACAGACTTCACATTTTCATAACTATTATTATATAACTCCAAACATAATAAACCATAGCATCTCTAGAATCTAGAGAACATTATCTAGTTTTCTCTAGTTATACACATAATTTAATTCATCTTTTAACTAGCCTTAATCAGCAGATTACCACGATTGCTCTTAGTAGCGACCAATTTCTAGATAGCAAGTTTCTACATGCCATAATTTTCAAACCGCTCAACTAAATTTTACGTTCTTACGATCTAATTAAAATTTAGATAGTAACCTACATTTTATACAACTTTCACCGGCCATGATCGTAGGTATCCCACAACTCAACGTAAAGATAGAAACCACTATCGAATGAATATTGAACTTGCACAAAATCTATCCCAGTGCTCTCCAATAGCCACATCTACCAATAAAACGACTAAAACATCGATCCACAACAGCACCAACATAACCAAGACCAATATATGGTTTATACCTGCATCTCAAAGATTTGCTAGAATTATTTGTGTTGATGATCCTCCTCGTTCCCCTTGCGTTCCTTGCTCTTTCGCACTTCCAAAAACTCTCGTACTACGTTCTCCAAGATTCTTAACACCTCCTACATACACACGGTGACACGAACAGACTTCAAATTGGATGCACGAAATGATAGGGAACCTAAAAAGACGATGCAGACATCGCCGGGACACGCCGAGCGAGCGGCTGGCGAGACGGCTGACCTTGGCACATGTGGCATGGCAACATGGCGACGCGGGCGATGGCGACGACGACTGACATAGGCCAGCAGTTCTGCTCCAGCATGGAGTGCAACACTAGCAGGCGATGGTCAGCTGTGGCGGTGGTGTAAGGGGGGAGGTGGCTAGGGTTAGGGTTGGCAGCCCTCCCCCTTTCCTTAGATAGGAAGTCGGCCCACTTTGTTTACGGAATATTACATATTTGGAGCAAGAAATTAAATTGCAGTGAGAGCATGCTTGGGCCCTTGCATGGTTGCCCCTCCTCCGTGCGTCGACCGTCGTACTCACTACGACAGAAGACGAGAGGAAATCGACGGGGATGTTTTGCAGGTTTGCTACGTCGCTGCTACTGTGTCTTCGTTTATGGGCACCTGATCAAGCTAATGTCACTACTACAAAAGGACTTATATTAGACCCCTCATCACATACGGTTTTCTTCAAAAACAGTCAGTAATTACTCTCGAGCATATCACAGATGGTTTTTGGCTAAAATCGTCTGTGATGAGGGACACATCACAGACGATTTTAGCCAAAAACACAGGGGGAATATCACAGACGGTTTTTGGTTAAAACCGTATGTGATGTGCCCCTCATCACAGACGGTTTTAGCCAAAAGCCGTCTGTGATGACTATTTTTAGGAAATAAGTATCGAGAGTGATCTCCTTTGTATTTTTAGGGTTTCCTGACCTGCTCTCTTTGCCGCGTGCTGCCCTTGTCTCTTTGCCGTGCCGCCCTAGCCCTTGCCCATGCCACCGTTCGCCTCCGCCCTAGCCCTTACCGCCGTCCGCCTCCACTGCCTCCACCCGCGCCCTAGCCTCCCCACGCCCAGCCTCCCTCCACCCTAGCCCTAGCCTGCGCCTCCCCACGCCCTAGCCCTGGCCCGCGCCTCCCTCCGCCCCGGTCGCTCCCCATACCACACATCGCCCCTCGACCGGCCTCTCCCGGTGTTGCCCGGCTCCGCCCGCGCTGGCTTCGTCTCGACCGGATCCGCTCGTGTTGGCTTCATCTCGATCGGATCCGCCCGCGTCGGCTTCGTCTCCCTCGGCTCTGCCCACGCTAGTTGGTGTAATGGTGATATCATTAGCGGCATGTTCATGCCATGGTCCAGCTTACAGCGCTCATACATGGTCATTCCTATACTTCTCATGCCATGGGCTCTTACGTGTGCTCTCTGTTTGTGTTCTTGTATCTTGGAGGCGATGGTACTCTCCTCTCAAAACACATGTTGAGAATTCTTTTCCATCAGATCATAACATTTCATGTAATTTCTTTACTCCATATTTTGGCTAAGTCTGTAATGTGAATGGCTTGGATACTCCAAATTTACCATGAATTGGATGACTCTTCAAATTTACCATGGTAAATTGCAAATTTAGAGACTTGGTCAAAATTTGGGCATCCAAATCATGGCAAATTTGTTAGATACCGTTTCCATTAATTTGTGAACCTTATGCTGTGAATTTGTGAGTTGTAGTTCTCAATTCAATTGGTTTTTATATATGTGAGTTGATTTCTTAAATGGATGCGCTCTGCATTGTAATGTGCGATCAGAGTTGATTTCTAAAATCGATGCACTATATGTTGATATGTGATCAGAGCTCATTTTTGAAATGTATGTTATAATAATGCTGGTGATGCTATGTATTTTGTGCTTTGTTTCAAAGGGCATAGCTAGCATTTCCTGAGGCTAGCCAATAAATTAAAATTTAATAAAAAAAATAGAAAATCAACGTCACAGACGATTCCAAACTGGAACTGTCTGTAATGTGGACTCATCACAGACGGTTCTAGTTTGGAACCGTCTGGGATGAGTGCCTCATCATAGACGGTTCCAAACTAGAACCATCTGGGATGAGTGCCTCATCACAGACGTGTTGAAGGATCAGAAATCGACAATAAACTTTATGTTTCGGGTACCTTCGTGGAGCAGATTTAAGTACAGGGTCGAAGACACACAATGTAGACAGGTTCTGGCCTCGCGGGGGAGTAAAACCTGCTTCCTATATGGTGGATGCTTGTATATTGAGTATGAAATACAGATCGGAATACTCAAGATTAAATACAAAGAATATGAACCCTAGGCTAAAGCAAATGCTTGACTATGGGACTATGAGATGCTTGGCGCCAAAGAAATCTTCCCTTTTCCCTTGAGGGCGCCTACCCCCCGGCCTTTTATAGTGGAGGTAGCCCTGTCTTTATCTGAGTCGTAACCATCTTGGAGTCCCAGATCATAACTGATGGAGATTCTATCGACGCGTTATTTTCACCGTGTATCCAAACTTCCTTAGATATCAGACGTATTCGAGTTGGTTTTCGTCGCAACAAAAAACTCGATCAAGTCCTTTCTATTGTGATACTATCTTCTACATGTATATTGTATCCCGCCGAAATTGGGCCCGTAATATCCGAAGTCCTTATATCCTTTCCCAAGCATATACGGTTCGGTCTTTGTAAGCTGGGCATGCACACGTACCCCATATTTAGATATTCGACAAGACGGTTCTAAATTAGAACCGTCTGTAATGAGTTTTTTCACTGACGGTTGCAAAACCGTATGTGATGACCGATTGTCATCACTGACACTTCGGTACAGATGGTTCACAAAACCGTCTGTAATGTGTTTTGCGAATCGTCTGTGATGTGGACATGTGTAGTAGTGTGTACGTCCTCTCAAAAGTGATGGAGCCTCGCTTAAATAAGAGAGAGTTCGTTCAAGTAGAAGATGGAAGGGGAGGTTGTAAGCAGGCGTGTGGAGGGACATGTGGCGGCAAGAGGAGGAATTGTGTTCCTTTTGAAAGAATATTCCTTCTGTTCACGAATAATTGTCGTTTTCGATATCGACACGATCTCTAATACATAGTTTTGACCACTATTTTTTATTATAATATATTTATAAAACCCAATAAAATTATAATATTATGAAAGCACTTTTGGAGACAAATCTACACATATGATTTTTATGTATTCAATTTAAATATTTAAAAAGATATTGTAGTCAAAATTTTGAAAGTTTGACTACTCCTATGTTCAAAACGATAACTATTTATGACCGGAGGGAGTAATATCCACTCAGAGAAACACAACTAAATTTCCCTGCAGATTCTTTTGAATAAGAGGAAAATGCACATTTTATTTTGTTCTCGTGTCGAACTCATTTCACTCTGTTTGACATTGTATTTCTTCTTTTAGATTTTGATATCCATTCAATGGTTGTCAGCGTATTTCCATTATGACCGGAAATAAGAGGAATCAATGGATGACTATTGACCGGTGATTCAGATAGGAGTTGGCCTCCACCGTCATCTCAATATCTCATTGCGACCATGTACGCCTTAAACATTCGAAAGCTTTATACTATATATATGTGTTACCATCAGGGTTCACAAAACCGTTTCGCGGGCGGTTTTCGCGAAGTCGGGGGTACCGGTTTTCGCGGTAAACCGCTCGAAAACCGTGAAAAACCAAACGGTTTGCAAATTTGAAAATTTTGAAATTTAGTCAAATGAGATCACGAAAACCGCGGTTTTTGACGAAAAACCGCTCGGTTTTCGCGAAAAACCGCTCGGTTTTCGCGAAAAACCTAGCGGTTTTTGGAGAAAACCGTAAAAACCGCCCGATGTTGGAAAATTGGGGAAAAACTCGAAAAAAATTGGGAAAAAATGCAAAAAAATATGGTAAAATTTGTAGAAATACAGGGAAGGTTAAAATTGAGTAAAAATATAATAAATATATAAATAAGGTATGTGAAAACGTGAAAAATTCCAGAATGATCTCTCCTAAATTTGGAAAAAAATCGACATGGCCTTTGCTATATTTTAGAGAATTAGAAGTTGTTAGTTATGTATTTAGCAATAATATATCAATAAATAATCTTTCATTACAATACTACAATCACATAAGTGCAAAAATCAGCATTTACATAACAACAAAGCAAAATCATTTGCAATTTCACTACCATTTACTTATCAACACCATTTACATTATAATGCATAGCTTCGTCACTCTTCCATTATCGCAAAAATGACATGTTTGACCTACATGAACGGAACATCAAATCCGGTGATGAAGGAAAATAGTTAAAATAGAAGAACAAATTGAAAAAATTGCAAAAAAATTGAAAAATGTAAAAATCCCAATTAATCTATAAAACACCTAATAGAAATTTTTACAATTTTTAAATCATTTATTTCTTCTAAAAATCTAAAAGAAATTAATGAAAAGGAACAAATACATCATCAGATTTTTATAAATAGTAAAATGATTTATTATATTCTAAAATTTTACTGAAAATATAAATAATTCCAAAGGATCATGTACTAAAATTTTCAAAATATTAGACTTCATTTATTTCCCATATAAAATCAAAAAGAAGAGCATATACAATAATAATAGCACTTTCAGAATTTTAAAAAAATACACATATCTGATCATCATCTCAAAATTTTACATAATCATTTTGATGACGTTATAACATCACAAAAAAAGTTTAATAAATATTAGACTTCATTTTGTGCCCCTAGAAAATAAAAAACTGAAGAGCATATATTGTGACAGTATCACTGTCGGAATTTTTAAAAAATGTACATGTCTGATAATAATCTGAAAATTTTACAGAATCATTAGGATTACCTCAGGAACTCACAAAAAAAAATTAAATTTTTTTGACACTTTTTGCTAAATTTCTTCAAATTTTTTGAATTTACTGTTTATCTGGCCGGTTTTCCGAGCGATTTTAATTACCGAACCAGCTCGGTACGGCCGGTTTTCACGAAAACCAAGCGGTTTTCGACGGTTTTTTGAACCCTGGTTACCATCTTTTTTTGGAATTGAGTTCTCTACTACGTCGGTGTTCAACTTCTGAGGCAATCTGATAATTAACTGTATTAGCATGGGTCATGGGAGCGGCTGGCCGGAGAACTTGTCAATTGCTTGGACACTACATGTCTACATGCATGAACTGAGCTTGGCCGGAGAACTTGTCAAGAAAGTAATTGAGCGCCCGCACGCTGTAGCTAGCGTCAATTGGCACTGTCCTTTCAGAAAAGAAGTTTGCAGCAGCTTCAGTACTGATTTTTTGTGGCTCAAGATGGGCCAATCGATTCCTCACAAGTATTATATTCTTTGTAGTACTTCATTTGATTTTTGTTTCTTGTTGGCACATGCAACATTAAGCATCATGTTAGAGAGGTGCTTATATGTTTTTCCTTTGGACAGTTATATAAATATTAAAGCATGAATGAATGGTAGATACTGATTACTTAACTATTCGCTTGCTTCAAGATTTGTGCAACTTGTATTGGGAGAAAAAACATTAAAGCACTGCTAACAATGTTAACTTATGTTAGACTTTCACCCTGCGAGTAATTTTTGCAACAGAAACCAACCATAGCATAGTCTAATAGTATGCCATTTCATCTCTCTGATTGATAAACAAAGTTTGATTTTCACCCATCACAGGTTAGATAAATTGTTTGTGAGAATTTTCTTTTTAATTAATTGTCAGAGATTTGAACCCATGGTATAAGGATTACGAGTCTTAGGGTGTGTTTGGTATGGCTCCAGCTTCATCAGATCCGTGGATCTAGTGGAGTTGGGTATTTCTAGCTTCACAGATTCGTGAAGCTGGAGTTGTCGATATGAGTGTTTAGGTAGGTCATTTTAACTTAATTCAATTTATTTTAGTCTACAAGATTCAGATCTGAGGTGGAACTGGAATCTGGAACTCTATCGAATAGGGCCTTACCGTTACTACGCTAGCCAAATTATCCTAACCCTCTCAAAAAAATGTTTGGAAGGTATTATTTTGCTTCTTATCTTCTCAATATATAATTGGTTGTTCTTTTTTTTCCCCTCTACGCCGGCATTCGTATATGTTTTCCTCTTTATGCCGAGGTCCGCAATTACACCTATCACTGGCATCCTAATCACCGGCTGATGTCGCCCTGGCTGGCTTTCCGTAAAGAGAAAGAAAAAAGAAGCGAGAAGGTAAAAAGGCGCGGTACACTGCCCAGGGCATCTTGGTTAGTTGACCTGCACCTAACAAGTTTGATTGCAAAAGTTAAAAATGCTTTGAATCCAAACAAAGCAACGTCTCCTAAATGCAAAGTTGCTGCTATGTACCAGCTCAGCGGCGAAGCCTTAGTAAAAAAATAGAAATTAGGCTCAAAGAATATTAAATAGTTTTCGATGGGTTCTTGTCGATACTACTGTTATTTTATTATTCTAGAAATATTTATACAACGCTCGTTGTAAAATTTTTGTAAATATACGAATAAATTAACATTATCAATCAAACAAGTCGTCTATTACCTCTATTCAACCTATTGACACGGTTATAATCTATTATATATTAAAGGCTCATGGCATGCCATTTATAGTTACTTAGAAAAAAAGCTAGAAATTCTTTTTTAAAAAATAAAATAAAAACACCTACCCTTAATCTGGTGGACAATAACTAAATTGAACTATAGTAGCTATGGATGTTATTATTTAAAGAAAAACATCTAACCGTTTATTTAGCGGATCCGAATTACAACTGCTTAAGTTAAAAGAAAGAAGTCTATACTACGTACAATAAAAATAATAGAATTTCGGAATAAAAATTAAAATAGTGATTCAGTTTTCATACGGACTTCAAAATAAAACCGTACATCGCTAAAATTCGAAATAAAAAATAGATTAAAATTAATAGTAGGATCTGTATATGAATGACAACCTAAAATTAATATTCAAAATTAATAAAAAATCAATTATATATTAACAACTTGTGGCGTGTCTTTTAAATTTACTAAGAAAAAAAATAAAAAAAATTATATAAAAAAAGCAAAACATCTAGTCCTTAATGTGGTGGGATGTCCGTCGCTGCGCCCTCTACTCTCTCGTTGGCTCCCTGGCATCCACTCGATGTCCTCGCTGTGCCCTCGCAATCACCGACCTCACATGACATGCGTTTATATTATATGATAAGAGAACATGGATCAATTACAATCTCTCTCTTGTTTCAAAGTCTTGATCCTTTATATCATAGACAAGAGGACATGGATCAATTACAATTGAAACATGAAGTTAAAATATCAACTCCCCCTAGATGTGTGCATTCATGTTTATATAGTTTTGGACAATAATGCACATATTTAGATTAAGGTAATGGAAGAGTTCATCTTTTAACTTGAATCTTAAGTACGCATTAAGACAATAGAGTGAATACAAATACATACCTTGGGTTTCCTATTTTCTATCTAAATTTGAGACTAATAAGAATGTAGCTCAATTAAACATGTTAGTCTCGTAATGATTAGATTTGTTATTTAAATGATAATTAAGTATTAATTTAAAATCAATCACAAAAATCAATAGAACTTGAACTTAATATCGGTTTTTGATCGGAGGTTGAGCGCAGAAAAACAGAGCACTGGCGCTGAAAAGGTACATAAGGTCTGACAACTGAGGAGTGGACTCGAGTCGGACGAAGAAGTACGGTGCCTACGCTCCTGTACCAGCTGAAATAACAGGAACAATCCGGCAAACTATTCGGGGTGCCGTCGCTCAACGGGGAGGAAGGAGCACTCGAGATGCGCGCATCTCGAGGCGATCCCGAACCTACGGATCTGCCTGCCACAGCCGTGGATTGGACATTGGAGTCGATGGTGAAGCCGGCCGCCTGAAGCATCGCTGTCCGTCCGCCAAGACAAGAGAGAGACGGACAGGCTAGGCTAGTGTACTCTTTGGACGTTGACCAGTCAAGGGTGAAGTGGGGCCCACAAGCAATTAATCACGTGGACGTACGTATGCCATTGCTGGCTGATGGTTGGTGGCTTCGTCTCGGGAGCTGCGCACATTCAGGGTGGCAGACACAGACACGACCAGAGTGACCCATGCCGGACCGAGCTGCTGAGCTTCCTTCTAGCACTGCGTGCTACTCCTCCTAACTCCTCACCTTAATCGTCGCCGTCCCTCGCGGCTGGGGCTCGTGATGTGTCTCTGCTCTGAAACGCTTTAGCTTACCATCTGATCAAACCATCTCGTCGTCAGCGTGCACAGCACCGAGGACCCCCTGCAGGAAAATTACTGCTGCTGCTACTAGTACTTGTCGACGACAACTTACTGCCCTACTCGTACAAGTCCCTGTTTTTTTTTTCTCCTGCCGATCGAGCACCTAGCTAACTGCGTGCATGCTCACAAGCCAAGGCAAAGGAAGGCCATCTGGACATATTCTTATCTGAAAATGGTACTCTCATTGATCTCGCCGTCGGGCGTGCCGTGCCCGTAATGCATGCATGCTTATCTTACCCAGTAATTAATCCGCAGAATACATATACACGTCTCTCTCACTCTCTATATATATTCTCTATCTACTCCATTTAGCTAGCTAGGGCTTAAGTTCACTTGCCCATCAATCGGAATCTAGCTTGTCCCATATTCCCGTGGGCACTAATACTTTGTTTAAGTTGTCAGCTAGCTAGAGTCTGCAGGCCTAATGTTTTGTTTGTTTACTGGACAAACGGTCTCGATAAATAAAGTACTAGTAACAATTAAACCATACTTTGTTGTGTGGATTATAAGCTTAGCTTGAAGAGTTGCAGCAGTACGTACGTAGTATGGGAATTAATGGACTTGTGGTTGTGCACTTGTGCTAAAAGAAATAAAAAGCAATGGGCTTGTGTTTTCAAAGCAAGGGCGGGCCCATTTAGCACAGGTTTTCCTCACTTGACTCCAGGCCCATTCAACTGAGCCATTAGCGAAATAAATTAAACCGAATGGCCGAGCGATGCCTTACCTACACCAAGCCGTAAGCATTACGGCCTTATTGGCCCAAACCAATTAAATTAGCCTTGGATGGTTTTGCTGCTGCTTCTTTTCTCACGAGTCAAAACCAAGCTTGAGTTTAAGCACCTATAAACCCTGACGCTCACTTGCAATTCCATAGGAATTTAGTGCACTGGCTTCTTTCGAAATTCCTATCGATCGAAAACCTCTCTACTAGCAAACAGGAATTTTCTTCCATGAATTGACTTGTTATAAGAGCTAGCTTGAAAGATCGAAAAAAGCGACTAGAGGGGGTGAATAGGAGCCAAATAAAATTTTCGAATAAACTCTCCCTCTAAAATTCAAACCACCAAAAGATCAGAAAGAAACTGCACTGGTCGGGTATTTCTAGTCGGATGAACAGTACCCCCGACCTACAGAGGTCGGATGAACAGTACTCGGAATAAATATTGTTCGGTGAACAGTACTCCGACCAAAGATCGGTCGATGAATGCGATACTCCATACAAGTGGTCGGATGAATGCGACTCCGACACAAGTGGTCGGATGAACAGTACTCGGGTGAATACTATTCGGTTGAACAGTACCCCCGATCAGATGAACAGTACCCCCGACCTGTGGAGGTCGGATGAACAGTACTCAGGATGAGTAGTGTTCGGGTGAACAGTAAAATCAGCGCGATCTCAAAAACAGAAATCGATGTAACTTTTGATCGGCTGATCCAAAAACAGTGAAAATTGTTGTGCACCTCCCAAAGGATGTCAGGAACCTATTTCAATCAACAATCGAAGGAATTAATACCAAGGTTCCGTCCTTTTCAGTTTAACAAATGCAACACCAAAAACAGAGTCACGAATACAAACTTCACCCCTAACTTGCTGGTGGGAGTTGATGGTCAGAAATCCTTGGATGACTCTCCACAAATCATAGCAAGTAAGTACACGAAGAAACAACCCTTCAAACAAATAGAAACACTATCTGAAAACTAGGCACAGAAATTGGTTTCTTGCAAAACTGAATAGAAGAGGTTGTAGATTGCCTAGATGATTGGGATATGATCTATAGAAGATTCATCCAGCAATCTTTCATCCTTGGCAACAAGAATCAGAAGCCAATCAAGACTAAATAACTGCAAGTCACACGTTTACGCACTTTAAGAACACACAGATTTACAACTTGCAACAAGAACGTAAGGATTGCCTAAAAGATTGAAAGCACCGAATCCAGAGAAGAGTTCATCAATCATGAATTTCAACAAAGACTCAATAGCATGTAGACGGAGATGAGGCAAATCCAAATTACGTAAAGTAAATTGCAAGTAAGTAAATGCGGAATTTAGATCACAGAATTTAAGTGCGTAATGTAAATACGTAAGAGAAATGAAACAAGAATATAAATGAAGAACATTTCATTTCTGGAAGGGAGGTTTACAAAGCCTCACAACAAAGTGGGCAAAGCTCAAATGAGCAGCAAAAACCTCAGAACCTTCAAAGAGGGGAGGCTGCCCCTACCCCTCTATTTATAGTGACATGGGATCAATTCCCACCTTTAGATGTCTTGCTTCAATCCTAAGCCAACATCCAAGAGCCAGGATTTGATCCTTACACTGTCACTCTCAACAACTCTCAACTACTCACGTACACTTTCCTCACCGCCACCCCAAGGAGACACCCCTCTCCCTGTCTATTCATAGCAGGCTTGGAACACCTACCACCCTTGGATGAGCCTCTAAACCCTAGAGCACTCCATCAAGGGTTGAGATTTTACGCACTCACAAAGCTATGCATGGGCTCACCCGAAACCCAACAACACAACGGGTTTTGCACGCTTTTCAACTCACACTAACTTGACCCGCTACTCTATCTTCCTGACCGCGATCCAACGGTCCTCCTAGATCGAGCGCACTCAAAGTTAGCATCTCATCCATTCCTTTGTCTTCTCGGCTTGCGGCTACTCCAGGCCTCGGTCATCTTTGGCGACACCTTGATCATCTGGACCTCAGCTCTCCCAGCCTAGTCCTGATCCCCTTCGCCTCACCATGACCTAGCTCTAAAGTCCTGCAACCATCATAGACAAGCAAACCACATCACATAGTAATGTCCAACAACACATATCCATCTCAACAGAAAGATATACACTACGCTGACCAGCATAACCCCGACCACACGTGGTCTGACCACTGGTCTCCATCCCGACCACTCGAGGTCTGTTCACTAGTCTCCGACTCAATCACTCGGAGTCTCAACCACTCGGAGTCGGACGACCCAACCACTCGGGGTCGGACGACTGGTCTGCAACACAGCCAAAGCCCCGACCACTCAGGTCGGACGACCCGACCACTCGGGGTCGGACGACTGGTCTCCAACCAGTAACTCTAATTGCTCTAGCTCGAAAAACAATCCAAATCAAACTCAAACTTGAGCACACCTTGCTCAAATAAAGTCAAATACTCATCACAAACATGGATGAACCTCCACATAGTCCTTCATAGCTCCATCGTCATTATACACCGTGCCGTGGCAGGTCATCGGAACGACCACCAATGCATCATGCTTGGGGTACTTGATTAGTCCACTTATAAAGCCATTAACAGCCGCTTGACAGATGGGAACAACCTATTAGTAGAGTGGAGTTGTAGGAGTACGATTCTATTCGATCATCTGCGTTTAAATCTTGATGCTCATTTTTATATATACATGAGTGTCTTTCAATAGAAATTTTGTGAGGCTACGGATTTATCATTAGCCTCTATTTTTCTAGATGTGTGTCACAAAGAGTATCGACGTGTGCGCACATGCGGGGCATACTCATGTACTCTGTGCGAGTGTGGTAGTGTGTATACGTGTACATCTTAGACAAGCTCCTGCCATTTCTTAAAAAAAAAATGCTCTCCTATATTCTTGTTGTTTTTTCTTATTGCTTTTTCCCTTTACGGGATGCATCTGAGTCAAACGCTTTTCTCTATTCCTGTTACTTACTTTACTTTAATGCATGACAGAAGAAACTCAACAGGAACACGATTACACGAATGGTACGATATATGGCGTGGAACAATCACCTGAAAATGAAATGCATGCGATCGTGGAAATTACACGCGTACACCGACGACTAGCGAGGCGACTTAGTTTAGTCTAGCTAATGTGTGATGCACGCTGTCTCTCGATGGGGTCGGGAACGACTTAAAAGTTGCACTAGTTAGTGACATGTCCCATGCATGCATGCATGCATGCTTGGGCTTTTCTCTTCTAATTCCCGCCCGCGTGCATCGATCTTGATTTGAGTTCATGGTTGCTTCGGCAGAACGCACGCAGATCCGGATCTTTTCAAGTGGACGTCTACACAAGGCGCAAAGGAAATCTGTACTAAAAAGCATCATGTTAGCTTTAAGTGTGATTTTTTACTATAGATACTAACGAGGAAGATGTTTCCACGCATCATGTTTAAGAAATTATAAATATTAAAACGTAAATAAAATAAAAAGATACTAGTTGTTACTTTTAAGATTTTACAGAACTTTGGTGGTAACATTAGGAGGAGTCGGAGTCGGACAACTAACAAACATTTTCGCGCGTTACCAAACAAGAGGCATCGCATCAGCAACAGGCAGCAGGACCTGGAGGAATCACGTGCCATTTCCCGCGAGATAGAGACCCGCCGCGTTCCCCAATTACCCCCTGCTGCGGTACTCGACTCGTTGGCACATCTCGTAATTAACTCCAATATCGAGCCCACTTCGACCTCGCAGGCCTTTGCCCTCCAACGAACGCTGCTGCTACGCCACCGCCCCAAAGGAGAGTAGTATCCTTCCACTGACAGCATGGACCAGACCTCCACGTGTCCCATGTGGGACCCCACACGAGCACGCGGCGGGACACGTCGTCCGGGATCGCGCCGCCGCTCAGGGCACCCCGCAAATCGTACACGCTGTTTCACTCGGGTCGCAACGCTAAGCACTGACTGCCGTGCCGCTAGTGGTGGTGTCGTCCACTCACACTTCCACTCCCGCCCCGTTCTAGGGACCCCGGCGCGCCGACCTCTGCGCATCCTCCCCCCGCGCCCGCGCCCGCGCAAGCCCTAGATGCGGTGGTGGAGGCGCCGCGAGCCGTGACTACGCCGGTGCCGAGATGGGAGCCGCCGTGGCTGTTGCCTTCTTTACGGTGGTGGTCGGCGCCGCTGCGTCGGGGAGCTCGCTCGCCGACCTCGGCGGCGCCACGAGGGGGATCGACAGCGTGCCAGGTACGTGCTCGCGGCGGCGGTGATCGATCTCTGTCTGGTTTCGGTTTACCCCGTCTGCGATCGACCCAGGGGGATCGGGTTGAGCGATCCAGTTCTTTTAGCGGTTTCAATCCATTTTTGTAGCCATGAGAGTTCATTCGTGATTTTGGTGATTATCTCACCGTTGTTCAAGAGCAGTGCTGGCGATTAGATACGCTTGTCCTCTCTAGTGCACTGTCTTGGTAGATTTTTTTTTCGTCGGCATCTGTACAAGCATCAGCGTCGGGTGATCTCATCTCATTCGATCGATTAGGATTTGTGAATCCAACCCAAATTTATTCGGCTCTATTTTTCATTGTGCTCGATTTCCGCATACTGATGCCTATTGTTCTGGAGGATTCAGCGGTGGATTGGCTGTTTCGTGCGGTGCGAAATTGTTTCGTATTTACTGCGTGTGTCGGTAGATCTTCTCTGACTGCTGACTGTAGAGTGTAAACCTCAGGGATGCTAATTTTGGTGTTTTTATTTCTACTTATACCTCGGTTAGAACAAGTCAATATTGCCGATTTATTGCTGTATTCAATAGCCATGTTGGTCTTCTATGCTCTCTCTCGTGTCTCGCTGACTCGCTCACACGTTTGCAACGCACCCGTTTCACGCGAAGCATTTCTTCCTAGGGAGTAGAACTGCGAAGCGGTCACTTTTTTTAGCTCATTGTCTTTTTTTTAAAAAAAAAAAATCTTGCCTCCTCTTGAGCCGAATTGCAGATTTAGCCTCGTCCTAACGCCCGCGCTGCACTCCTAGCCGGCTGCCGTGCACCCCAGCAGGCGACAGGTCTTCCGCGATGGAGAGAAGGCTAAATCTGCAATTATGCTTGGGAGGAGATAGATTTGCCAAAAAAAAAAAAAGTAAAGGGCTAGAAAAGTGATCACTTTTTCTGTGAAAAAACTTGGATTTTTTCACTTGTTCCTATGACAAAAGGAATGTAAATCTTCGTGATTTGTGCTTTCTTATCGTAGAAGCGAGTGGGTATTTTGATTCGCTTTTAGCCTTGTTGGAGCAAGCGGGACTTTGCTTGCAGTTTTGGTTAATTATATCAGCCATGCTGGTACTAAAAGGTCGTATTTTCGTGCAATTCTTTTTGGTACTTCAGAGGTGAAGAACTTGGGACCATGGGCGAAGGGGCTGCTGAAAGGGATGCCGGCCGCGGTGGCAGGGCCGTCAGCTATGGCCCCCGTTTCCATGTATCCGCTGGTTCTGGCAGAGGAGAGAACGCGGCGGCCGGACGTTCTCGACCATCTCAGAATGTATGGAGGTGGTTGGAACGTCACTGACAAGCACTATTGGGCGGTATGTTTCGTTGTTTAAACTTTAAACGTTTCATGAGCGTAAAACTTTGATTTGTTAGAGATGTCATTTTATGTCAGTACCATTTTTGTGGGCTGTTGGAATCAGGTTAAGTTGGATTAGTACAGGCTGTTTACGCACTAGAGATTCAGCCTGTTGTTGCATATTGAATACTGATACTTGAGGAATTTAGCAGATCAGAGGTAAATAAATCACCGTGGCGTTGGAAAAGCTTGATTCCATTCTTCCCCTGCGAGGAAACACCCTATGGTTAATGATACCTATTTTACTCTTTAACAGCCAAAGTGTTCCCACATGTCCAAGGAGAGTACAAAGCTATAGGAAAATTGCAGAATATAGATAATTTAATATGGTATTATAGTGTTGTGTTGTTTTCTTGGAACTGTCTATTAATGGATAGCTTTGTTAGCAAACTAAGTGCAAACCTTGTTTGCAAAATGCAAAGGTAAGGAAAACAAAATGACATTGCCTTCAAAATGGAATGACATGGCACAGTTCCAAGGTAAATTGCCTATGCCTAGGCTCATATAGTTAACAAGGATGATGAAACTTTATGTGAGTTTGATAATCATTGTTTAAGTCATCTAGTTATGATGGGACTGCTGTCTGTTAGTCCAATTTTTTTTTCCACCGAATACCTATATTCCATTACTATGTTAACTGAATCAAGCTTGTTTCAGTCTGTTTCATTCACAGGAATTGCCGGATTTCTTCTTGCTGCCTTGTGGTTTATTTCATTTGGAATTGCTGCAGCTGTATGCTGCTTTTGTAAATCAAGTATGGGCAAAGGGAAGGTTTCTCATGCAGATGTAGCACGCCCTGTGTTGCTTGTGGTCTTGATGCTTACCTTAATGTAATGTACTATATCTCTTTATCAATCATTTGTTCCTTTGTTTGTTTGTAAGTTTGGGAGATTTTATGGTATAAGCAGATGATTTACTTTTACAGCATGCATAAGTCCAGTTGATGTTCACATTTAAGCATTGCCTTGTGGGTAACCTAGTCCATAGATTGACCATTTTACATCAGACTAGTCTTTTCTGTACTCTAGTGGATAGGGATGCATAGTAGTTAAAAGTATGCAGTCAGGCCTCTATTACGTGATATATGAATGTGTGGTAGACAAAACAGTTTATACATATGGGTACATTTCTTAGTTTCACCAGACAGACTCTGGTGATAAAATTTTTGCATTGTGTTATCTTGTAATAAAGTTGTTTATATTATATATCATGTGCTGATTTATAATGTAAAGCATTCATAAATATCAAATAATAGAGGATTTTTTTTTCTTATTTAATGTCCGCTCAAATCTGATTTCGAATCTGAGTAGCATCTGATATTTGGAATTTGTTTTAAAAATATGTACGCGGACACTAGTATGCCCATGTCCTTGTCCAAATTTAATCTATCTTAATTTATAGTTTTACTATTGAACCACTCGTTCTAATATCTCATGATTCTTTTGGCAACAGAGCTGGATGCATTGTCCTTTTGTATGGGCAGAGTGAATTCCGTGAAGAAGCAACAAGGACTTTGGATTTTGTTGTCAACCAATCTGATTTCACTATTCAGACACTAAGGAATGTTACAGATTACTTGTCGTTTGCAAAGACGATCACTGTGGCAGCACTCTACCTTCCACCAGATGTTCAAGGTAAAATTGACAATTTGAAGGGGGACTTAAATAAAGCAGCTGATACTATATCTCAGAAGACAACAGAAAATTACGGAAGGATCAGAAAAGTTCTCCATAGTGTGTAAGTTTTGACACTTTCCGTGCTGTTTAGATTCCTCCTCCTGGTTTTCTTGCCCTTGAGAATCACAATCTGAATAATATATTTATTTATCAGTAGGCTTAAACTTTCATAGAAAATGACACCACTATGCTGGCGAGACACGTAGTCACATGCCAAAATGTTTATTGTATCACTACTTTCTTTATGTTATAATATTAATAGAGAAATTTTACAGTGGACTACATAGGTAGTAAGTAGTGGTAGTAGAAATTAAATCTAACCATCCATTCTCAAGGGCATTTTAGACTTTTTCTATCCATTTATCAGGGGTATTTTAGATTTTTCCTAATTCGTTTACAATTTTGGATTCACCGAATACCTATTGATTTTCAAAGACTTCTTATCCATTCATCTGTCATTCATCAGGATCACAGGACGTGTTTTACCGTAGATGACAGATAGTATAACGGAATTTTTTACCCTTTTACCCCTCTTTCAATTTTACTACCAATACTACAGGTGGTAGTATAACTAGATCTAAATTGATCTCAACCATTAGATTCAAAGGAATGGACGGCTTATATTGATTTTAGTCCACTGTAAAAGAGCTCTATTAATAATGGTATGCTTACAACTGAAATATTCAAGTCCTGTTTTATTACAGATCTGTTGCATTGATTTGCATAGCCGTGTTGATGCCTGTTCTTGCTTTCCTTGGATATGGTATGCATCCACACTATTAGTCAATCTGCAAGGGCTTTTTTTGTTTCTGTTTTTTAAAACCTTGGATGTTTTACCACTAACTAGTGAACACGCTTGTTCCTCCCTTGTGCAGTTTTGGAGCTATATGGACCAAGATATACAATTTATGTGTAAGCTTTGTGGCCCATTTTCCAAGTATTGTGTGTTGCATTGGGCATGCAGTGCAGTAATTTTGACGCCTTTCTACTTGAACTTGACAGATTTGCTACCTTATGCTGGAAAATAGTGGCAGCTCTCTTTGTTCTTACAGGGATTTTTCTGATAGTAAACAGGTATTATTTACCTTCCATACTGCTTTTCATATTCTGTGATGAAATATGTTTAGGAGTGGTAAGACTTCAGTACCCAGCATGCCCTTCTTGTTGAGCCTGTTTTGGTTTTGTCATTGTCTTTTTTGTAACACAACCATGAAAGCAAATGGAAACACCTCTGTAGGACCGAAGTATATGTAAGGAATTTGTTTGTCAATTGATTTATGCTCTGTTTCATACTGTTAGTAATTTAGCATGAATTGTTTTCCCTGCCAAACTTGCAAGTAATTCTGTTGTTATAAAGGTATGCAATCCATTACTTAGTACAACAGCATTATAATCTTTCTGTAACAGCGCTGCAAAGGATACCTGCCAAGCAATGGATGAATGGGCACAACACCCTCAAGCAGAAACAGCTCTCAGCAGCATCCTTCCATGTGTGGATGAGAGTACAACCAATCGTACCTTGTACCAGAGTAAAGAAGTTGTGGTGATGCTCGTGAGGATAGTTAATAGAGCTATATCTGCTCTTTCAAACCGAAGACCACATCATAAGCATCCTGGGCAGTTCATGCCTTACCTATGTTCTCCTTATGATATAAACCTAAATGATCGGCAGTGCAAGTCTAGGGAGGTCACATTTGACAATGCGACAGTAAGTATTGATATTCTTCTTTTACCAATTTCAGATTTTGTGAACGCGTTTCAATTGGTGCTCTTTCATAATGTATGGTTCTTGTTGGCATGGGTCATTTGCATTTTTTGGAGTCCTGCTTGCCAACTGAATAATTTCTAATGGAGTCATTTGTATAGCTTGCTTGACGACTGAATAATGTCTACTTCTCAGGCATGGCAGAACTATACATGCAATGCTTCTGACACAGACGTGTGCTCTGGCACCAGAACCATAACCCCAGAGATTTACAGCCAGCTTGTCTTGGCTGCGAATGTGAGCTATGCTCTGTACCATTATGCCCCCCTCCTGCTCAACCTCCAGGACTGCAAGTTCGTCCGTGATACATTCAGCTCCATCGCTTCACAGTACTGCCCTCCTCTAGAGCGCGACCTCAGCTTCGTCTCTGCGGGCCTGGCCCTCGTTGCCTCTGGCCTCGTACTTGGCCTCCTCTTGATGCTCTTTGCGGACCGCCCCCGAAGGGAGGAGGTGTCCGAGCTGCCATCAGGGTTGAGGATCACACCAGTAGACTGCTCTCCATGACAGGAGGTGGATCAGTGTTTACCTCCACAGTTATCCAAATTAGTACAGTTCCATGGTTATCGAAATTAGTATAGTAAGCTTCAGTAGTAGTTAGGAAAAGAAAGAAGTCAGAAGCACTGGGGCGAAGTCCCATTTTGCGGTGGACAGTTGGGTGGAGGAGCGCTTCCTTCCATGGTATGTATATGCTCTGTCTCAGGAAATAGTTATAAAAAACGAAGATGGAATGAATCCCCGTTATGCTATGAAGTGTTATGTTCTAACCTGGAAGTTCAGCTGGACATGTTCTATTTCATGTAGATCCTTTGCTGTGTGTGTTACCATGTCCCCCTGGTGGGGAAAACATCTCTTGTACATTGTTACTCTACAACTGGTCTGCAAAGCATGCCGGTTAATGAATTTGAGCACAAGAAGGATGGATGTTCGGAACAATTTTCAGCTCTGGCCATCCGGGGGGTTTGTATACGATGAGAGCATCTCTATCGTTCGAAAATTTCATCCTCTCGTGTTTAGACTGTAAGCTCGCTAAAAAAATCACTGCTAAAACACTGAGCACTTCAATCGGTATGAATCAATTCGTTTATCAGTAGCGTGTGCTTCGTCGGTAAGACATGAGCGTATCCCCGACAAGTTGATCCTCAAGAAGAGATCGTTGGATGGGTAACCGTGGAACAGGATGGTTGCTGCGTGCTGACTGCTGACAGTGTTGAAGCATCCCAGCCTCCGGGGGCCCGACATTGGAGGGTGGGGCGGACCCGGCGATGGACCTCGGCGGCAGCTTCAGCTCGCTGCTGGGCTCCGGTGACGAACGCACACGGATATAGATCCAATTTAGCCAAACTCCCACCGCTCCAGCCGTCCAGCCAAACGCGGGTCTCCATCAGCCGTCCGATCAAGCATCCGCGGCCCCGGATATAGTTGGAACGGGTAGCGGAGGAAAGTTTACGAGAAAGGCCCTATATTAACTTTGTTTATCAGTTGCATGCTGCTGGATCGGGATGATTCAGTGCGATCGAAATGCGGCTCTCCATCCGACGTCCGATCGATCCTCCACGGTCCAGATCTACTTGGAACGAGTAACCGTGGAGCTTTTACGTTAAGCAACCTAGAGCCGAGGCCATTCAGTAAAGCTCCGGCTCCTCCGGACGAGAATCCGAGAGCCGGACCTCTACCGAACGGGCTCTAAATGTACAAAGAACTCCTATTTTGGTTTAAGATCCTTCGTATCTCAATGTTCATAGTGGCGAATAAAATCACCCCCTCAAAGAAAAAAGAAAATGTGGCGAATAAAATCTGTAGTTCCAAATGAATCCTTCTAGGTCACCATGGGAAATTGGGAATTGGAACATAGTAGCAACCACATAGACATCTAATAGAAGAAGACAAAACGATAGATAGAATACTTCTGTACTTTTGCTATCAAAGATGTCCCGTTTGGGATTACCAGGGTTCAGAATATATAAGCTATGTATACCGATACAAGATTCTTCTCGGTGCATTCTCAGTTCGTATCTGCAAGTCAGACTACGTACATGACATAGTGCAGAACATTCTTTACACGGGTTTATGCTCATGATGCGTTTACAGACTACCTACAAAGCGAAGCAAGTATGAGTGCAGGACGGCTCTGTTGTCAATGAGGAGGAAATCACCCTGCTGCCATGGAATGGCAACACATTCCGATTCTAAGATCTTCCCAGATTCTTCTATGACATCGGCAGGCAAGGGCGAGCCGTCGCTGATCGTGACAGCCTTGACAGGATCGTTCCGAGCGTCCTTCCATCCTGTTGAACTATATTTTGCTAGACAAGGAGGAGGTGCGGTTTGATTGGGGATTGCACGTTTGGCAGTCCCCATTTGACCGTTCGATGGCGATCTGACGTGGGAGATTTGGTTGGTACTGTAACAAAAACACTGTAGCAGAGTGCTGTAGCAACCGATTTTTTTTTTAGCGCTCTGAGCCGTCGATTCACTCACTCCGACGGCTCTAGCGAATGGGGACTGCCAAACGTGCAGTCCCCATTCAAACTGCATCTCCTCCCTGTCCTATTTTGCTCCATCAACTCCCGTCCGACTTGGCTGCTGGTATGGGACCCATTATTGTTTGAACTCCATCGTCAGTCCATTCCAGCTTCATTCCAATCTTTGCAGCCCTATAAAGGATGGTTGGATCAAAATTAAGTTAAGAGCACCATGGTGAGTTTACAATTCAGCTGACACTAAAAATGAAAGTTCTTTTGTATATGATGTTTTCTGCTTATTTGCCATTCCTGTACATAACTATACATTTTCTCTTGCTTGACATGTAATCATTCCATTTGTTACTATCCAGTTCCTGCCCTTTCTTTAGGACACAAATGGCAAATGGAAAGGTTCTCCAGAAAGCAACTTCAGAAAAGAGGGAGCCAAAGAAGACAAAAATACCAACTCTTCAATTTACTTCGACTACAAGTAGAAAACATCTTTACCATTTTCTCTGCACCTTAGTGCTCAAAAGTATTTAAAATATTTGATGACCGCTATATACAAGTTTTACTCCCGTGCATTGCAAGACTGCAATTTTTCAAAGTGCGCGTGCGTGCCCCTTTCTCATTCTGTTTAGAAGTGGCTACATCATTGCATTAGAGGCAGGCATTGGCATTGGATAGCATGTGGTAGAAGCTCCACCACAGCATAATTACAGTTCTACTCATAGTTGTGTTGCTTCAGGAGTTCACCTGGGTGTTGTTTGCTCGCTTGCTGGGAAATCATTATTGCTTATGCTACTTTGATTTTTCCTAACTGAAAAGGTTATGGACATCTTGTACCGTCTTTTGTTCCCTCTAGGTCTATGTAGGTTCCTTTTTTTTTTGTGATAGTGACCAGCCTGTATGTAATACAGATCAAATTAGGAATTGCGTTTGCATGGATCCCATGTTCAGGTTATTGATTAAGCCTGTCACTTAATTAGGGCGGCAAGTTGTGCATAAGTAGCTTCGTTTAAGTGCTAGTAGGGGCTCGATGGGCATATGACAACCTACCTGTAAAACAACGATATAAACACTGTCTAGTTAACATAAAGGTTTTCAGCTGCATTCCATGAGTGTGAGCGAAACTAAGTTGTGAATGTCAGGAAAGTGCCAAGTTTGTGTGCCTCTCTCCGTCATTCCACTGTAGCCAACCAACATTAAAATATAAAATGGATTCGAAACTTTCTGCTTTTTGTAAATGGGATGCAAACAGAAGATAATCTGGATGCTTGACATGCTAATATCTGCAGTAGTATATGCTATTGCACGTTGACCTTTCCAACACAGTTCCCATTTTCAATCGAAACAAAAAATGATGTAGGGTTTGACCTGACTCCGTCGTGTCGTGGGCAGGGAAGCTTCTTTGGTGCTATGATGATCGATGCTGATGGAGTTGATCGCCTTGGGGCTCTGAGATATTCAGTACATGAGGAAACGAATGCAGAGATGTGGCAGACAGAAGTGTGTGTCCTTTCAAGTTTCAGCTTTGAACTGGGCCTCGAATGCATGCATCCATGTCCAAGTCTACATGCATCTGATTGCTGCTTCTCCATGCAGCGAAACAATGCGATCCTAACTATTTGATCTGGCACAGAAAGTAAAGTACTGGCGTGTTGTCTTTGTCGCCATCTCAAGGCAGCAGCAGCAGTCCGGCCGCACTGAGTTATTATCAGTGACTGACTGACTGACTGATCGATTAGTGTACGTGCAAGCGTGCAGCTCCCTGTCTTCCCTTTGCTTGCTGATAGAATTGCATCAACGGCAGTAATAGTTTTTAGGAATAAGTCAATTTTACACCTCCAAACCATAAAAAAATATCCAAATAACCCTCAACCTATAAAATCGGTTGTTTAATACCCTCATCTATTAAAATTAGGTTAATTAACACCTCGTGGTGGTTTTGCTGACATGGCCATCTCCCTAGGCTGTTTTGCTACCTGGCCATGCTCGTGTGGCAAAGATGGCTGGCTTTGGGCCCATTTGGCAGCCTAATCAAAGTGGTTGGGCCCACTGTTTTACCTTCTTCCCCAAACAATTTAACGCACACACAGAGATACCAGTTGCAGGCAGTCGTGGGTGCTCATGGATGAGCTTAGCGTAGGTGAGGTAAGCGGCGGCGCCGGACATTAACCCCAAAAATGGACTGCTACAACCACTACAAGCTCATGGGTGATGATAGATGGCAGTCTACAGTTGCTAGCCAGTTGTGCTCGACGGCGGCTATACATAGCCTACTAGGGCAGCAACTAAACGACCACTAAATCAAGAAATTGAGCGTGTCACAAGCATCGAAAGGAGGTGAGAAACTCACTGGAGCGGTATGCGCAGGGGGAGGTGAGCTAGGACGTGCTGGAGACACGAGCCGAGGGCGGTGCGGATGGCATGTCGTTGCGGCAGCGACCTGGCAAGAGAGAGCCCAATTTAGAGGTTAGGCAAGGAAGATGGTAGTGAAGGGATGTTCCAAGTGGGAGGAATTTGCACGAAGCTAACCAAAGGAAGGATGGTGTTTATGGTGGCGGTTTTCAGCCGGATTTGAGGAAGATGGCGATGGCGATGCCGGTGCTTATGTGAAGGAATCACACAATTGAAAGGGGTTTTGCTTATGGTTTTGTGAAACATGGTTTGACACAAGTATTTTGGAGAAAATTTATTGGATTTGACAGTAAGGGCACGCAGAGGTGGCAGGAACTGCTATTGTGCATGGCAGAGCGCGGCCCCTCATCCTTGGTGGAGTCCCTAATGTCATCCTCATCCTTCGCCAGAGCTGGCGATTTCTCCTTGAAGACACTACAACTTCCTCGCTGGTGACGGTATCACCTCCTCATCGGCAGAATCCTACTCCTTCTCCTCCTGAGGCGGCGGCGGAGGACGTGGATTGGGAGGGAAGCGAAGGGCACAACGAGAGGGTGCTTCCTCGCCTTAGGGTTCAGCAGTGACGTCGAAGGTTTGGCGGCAAGCTTCACCGCTTCAGGGAAGGGTATGGGGAGGGAGAAGTGGAGGAGGGGAAGAAGGCAGTGTGATTTGGCTCTACTTCCGCACGAGAAAGGAGTTGATGTTGCTGAGGTGGCGCGATGACGATGATTCCCCTGCCACTTGTGCATTCCCATGTGGCCAAAACAGCCTTGGAACAGTCCATGCCAGTAAAACCATGAGGCAAAACAATCACGGGGGTTAATTAACGTGGTTTTAATCGATGACGATGTTAAATAACTGGTTTGATAGTTTATGGGGTTATTTTAACTTTTTTTAATAGTTTAAGGGTGTAATATGTGTTAAACAGTATCCTATCCTTACCTTGTATAGAGATTACTAGTATCATGTATTGTCTTACATTCGTGTATTGCCTTGTATAGGTTTTCCTTTTGTATGTATTGTCTTGTATAGATTTTCCTTTTGTACCCTCATGTAACACTATATATTCTGGCCTATTGGTCTCATATTGAATACAAGTGCTATTCATAACATGGTATCAGAGCCAAGTTAGGTTTACCCTTATTTTTGGCATTGCACTTGCACCATTTGTTCCTTCTCCGCTCTTCATTATCGATCTCGTTCACGCGTGACGCGTCTTACTGGTCGCCCGTCGGATCTGCTCCCTCCGTGCCTTCTTGTCGCCATCTTCCGCGCCGTTCGCCCGGATCCATGCCGTCGTCGCGCTCAGCTCCATCCTCCGCGCCGGCCACCCAGTGTCATCCTCAGACCATCTGCCTTCGTCGGCCCTCCGGCGACTAGCGCATCCCGACCAGCACACAACCTCCACGCACCACCAAACCTGACGTCGGACGCTCTGCTCCCGCGCCTCCTTTTGTTTGTGCCCGAGCTAGTCGCCTCCTTCGGCCCGTGCGCCGTCGAACCCGATGCCGACCGTTCTGCTCCCGCGCCTGACCCGGTCGCCTCCGACCCGACACCGACATCAGTCGCTCGCGTCGATTTTCGGTTGGCCCTCCCGCCGGCCACCAACTGCCAGCCATCCGCCTCGCAGCGATCGCCTGGAAGAATCAAGTTGGCCTAGAGGGGGGTGAATAGGCAACTTTAAAATTTATAGAAAAATTTTTCTCAATAAAACAGCAACAACAAAAATTATTGTAAAGATTTAGCACAACTTTGATTCAGTAAGACTTGTATAGAGAAGAATTTGAAATAGAAGTGGCAATAAGAACAACAAAACGAAAATAGATCAATAACAGGGAGACCTAAAGATTTTTTTACCGAGGTTCAGAGCTCAATCTCCTACGTCCCCGTTAGAGCACTTCTTCAGAGGTATAGCTTAACCAAAAGCACTTCTTCAGATGTATTGCTCCACCAAATGGCCAATCACAATGGCTTTTGGTTTTCCACTATCTTGACTCTTTCATCACTCCAGTGAGGTGAGTCTCAACCTTTTACAGTAATGGTGGCCTTCCACAATCTCTGTTGGATAGGTCGCATCAACAACTTCTCCAACCGTCTAGGAACAACTAGTTCCAAGAGTAATAGACTATCCACAAGCCCTGTCTCTTAGTTCAGTAGCTAGATGCAAACTATTATACTCATAATGACCCATTTGCGCCGAACCAAAAATATCGGTCCATCGTAAATATACTTGTCAAGGTAGTTTGTGCCGGACTGAAAAAGATGGTCTGATGTACACATACTTTGATTTATATTGATATCAGCAAAACAATGTTTGCGCCGGACCAAAAAAGTTGGTCTGGCGTAAACATGGTTTTGTTCTATTTGAATACCAGCGAATAACGTTTGCGTCGGGCCGAAAAAGTTGGTCCGGAGAACATGGGAAAACGGCTGGTTTTATTTGAAAGAAGTATGTTTGCGCCGGACCAAAAAAGTTGGTCCAGCGTACACATAGAATTCTGGTCTGCATCAAACTTCATATTTTTGGTTAAGATTTAAGCAAAATAATTCTTAACACAAACTAGAATTTTATTTAGAGTGAAAATATAACTTATGCTGGACTAAATTTAAGAAATAATTTAGATTGGTCCGACGTAAACAGTGTACGCTTGGCTGAAAAGAATCAAAGAAGAATTCTTAATGTCGGACTGAAAAAGTCGGTCCGGCGTACATGGAGTGCGCTCGGTGAAGAGAACTCTTAGCGCCGGACCAAAAATATCGGTCTGATGCACATGGTGTGCTCTCGGTTGGAATTGAACTTTGATAAGGTTTTAGCGCCAAAAAGATGTTTGGTCTGAGAGAGAATTCTTTTTGGCTAAGACAGAGAAGACTTGGATTTTGAATGAGAAATTTTAAATGTCCTATGCTCCAAGTAATCTTAGTGATTTTGCATATGAACCAAGATCATTTCTTATGTATAATCCCTCTTAATAGTACGATGAGTCTAGCTATATGACTTGAAACAATTTCAAGTCAAAACTAAAAACAAACACCTTAGCCTTGATCTTCAAAAACTGCTGCTGTTGGCTTTTTCTTAGTATCCTTTTGATCATCAACACCAAAACCTACATAATAAGCATAATTGACAAAAATAGAGAGCCTAGATGCTCTCACCGCCGGCCTCCCGCCGACCGTCGGCCTCCCGCTTGTTTTCTTCGGGACCGCGCCACGCCTGTCGAGACTGATCGGGTTTGAGTCTCTTTTTAGCCGTCGGATTTAAGTCAGCTTGAGGTCCGTAAAAAAAGAGAAAAAAGTATTGTCATCTACATGTTCTTCTTCGGGCACCGTCTCTATTCCTCGCTGCCCTGTTATTTTCGATAGTCTTAATTATCGAGACTAGATTCTTTATATGCGCCTTCACATGTGTGGTCAGCGTCTGTGAGAGTTTCTTACTGGCGAGCTATCATGTCTACCTCGTCTTGTTCCCCCTACCACGCCTGTTATTCTCAAGGATGCCGATGATGCTACTCAACAGAAGGCCTCTGATGACTATGCTGATGCTTTGGAGTCTTTTCAGACTCAATTTACTGCATACAAGATATGGATTGATGAAGATGCTCGTGCCTTCGCTATTTTGGTTGCTAGCATGGAGGTGCATCTCACTGATGATATTGTCGCTTTATCTTCGGTACAGTTGATGTGGGTGCATCTTCGCGACTGCTATGAGCCTGCTGGTGATTCTACCGTGGATGAGTTCTATGCACAGCTATCCTCGGTGTGGCGTCAGCTTGATTCTCTTGGACCGGAGGTTTGCCGCACTTGCCAGTGCTATCAGCGTCAGCACTCTCATTTGGAGCTTCGCCACATCAATGACTTTCTGACACGTCCTCGGACTGAGTTTGAGCAAATACATGTCCAGCTGCTTGCTCGCCATCCTCGTGTAACCTTATTGGAGACTCTTGCAACTATTCGTACTGAGGAGACTCGTCTTCGTGGTGCTAGCCTGCTAGTATCTCCTTCAGTTCTGGCGGTGCCTCGTGCTACTCCTTCACCAGTGGCGCCTACTCCAGTATCGTGGTGGAGGGCTTCACTGCACCTACTACAACAAGATTGGACATGTGGAGCAATTCTGCTACTAAAAGAAGAAGGATCTTACTCGTCGAGGTGGACACTCTTCTAAGGGCATTGGACTGTTGGGCGTCTCTCCTCAGCGGACCTCTGTTGGTTATGACTCCACTCAAGAGATTCTCATGCTGTAACGTCGCATGGCTGCTTCTGCACCGACAGGTTCTGCTACTCAATCTTCTAGTGAGAAACAACATTCTACATCCTCTTCAGGTACCTTATCATGAATTATTGACTATTGTGCTTCTTTCATATGACCTCTGATTCCACGAGTCTTCGTTCCATTAGTCCGCCTGCTACTCCTATCACTGTTCAGACTACAGATGGGACCTCTCTTTCTGTTACAGGATAAGGCACTCTTTTGTTTTCGTTTTTTCATATTCCTACTATTTCTCATGTTCCCAAACTGACCATGCAGCTCATATCCGTTGGCCAGCTCACCGATCATGGCTGTCGTGTTATCCTTGATTCTAACTTGCTGTGTTCAGAATCGTCTCACGGGGTCTCTAGTTGGGACTGGCCATCACCGCCGTGACTCTCAATGTCTCTGAGAGCTTGACTGGCTTCTTCTTCCTTCCGCTGCCCTTGCCAGTCTCTCAGTCTTCTTCACTGCTTTTGCTTCAGTTGCTTCTTCTACCGGGTCATTTGCTCAGTGGCATCACCGTTTAGGACATCTTTGTAGGTCACGTCTGTCTTCTTTAGTTCGTCATGGCCTTTTAGGATCTGTGTCTGGTGATACCTCTTTAGATTGTGTGGGTTGTAAGCTTGGTAAACAGCTACAACTCCCCTATCCTTCCAGTGAGTTTATATCCCAGCGTCCCTTTGATCTTGTTCATTCTGATGTTTGGGGTATAGCTCCTTTTGTTTCAAAAGGGGTTATAAATATTATATTCTTTTTATAGATGATGATTTCTCTCGCCACACTTGGATATACTTTATGTCCTCTCGTAGTGAGGCTTTATCCATCTATAAGAATTTTGCCACTATGATCCGTACTCAGTTTGACTCTCTCATTCGAGTTCTTCTTGCTGACTCAGCAGGGGAATATCTGTCAGGAGCTCTTCGTGCTTTTCTTGCTACGCAGGGCACTCTTTCTCAGTTTTTCTGTCCTGGTACTCATGCTTAGAATGGTGTGACTGAGCGCAAGCATCGTCATCTCCTTGAGACAGCTCATGCTCTTTTACTTGCTTCCGCTGTTCCACCTCACTTCTAGGTTGAGGCTGTTTTCACTGCCACTTACTTGATTAATATTCAGCCTTCTTCTGCTCTTCAGGGCGGGATTCCGGTGGAGCGTCTTTATGGCATGCCTCCTGATTACTCTAGTATTCGCCTCTTTGGGTGTGTGTGTGCTATGTCCTTCTTGCACCTCATGAACGCACCAAGCTGATCGCTTAGTCTGTTGAGTGTGTTTTTTTTGGGCTATAGTATTGAGCATAAGGGATATCGCTGTTGGGATCCTGTTGGCCGACGGATGCGGATTTCTCGAGATGTTACTTTTGATGAGTCTCGTCCCTTCTACCCTCGTCCTTCTTCCAATCTAGCCTCTCTTATCGAACCACTTTCTTTTCTGACTTTTCCTGATACTCCTGTTGTCACTTTTCCTTCTCCACGGTTGGCGTCTCCTTCTTCGTCGGTCTCTCCACAGGAGTCTTCACATCCGATGCCTCCTCCAGATGTTTCCTCTGATATTATTCCTTCTTATCCTCTATACTACACTCATCGTCCGCGAGTTGAGGATTCTTCTGGTGTACCTGTTGAGTCACCTTCTTCAGTGCCTCCTCTTCGCTACGCTCTTCACGATCGCTAGTCTATTTGGCCTCCTGAGCGTCTTGGCTTTGCTGGTGCTGTTCTTGCTGAGCCAACTTCTTACCATGATACTGTTATTCATCAGGAATAGCAGCATGCGATGGCAGAGGAGTTTGCCGCCCTTGAGCGCAATGGTATGTGGGATTTTATGCCCCTTCCTTCACGTGTCCGTCCCATTACATGCAAGTGGGTCTATAAGGTTAAGACTCGCTCTGATGGTTCTCTTGAGTGCTACAAGGCTCGTCTCATAGCACGGGGTTTTCAGCAGGAGCGTGGTCGTGATTATGATGAGACTTTTGCTCCTGTGGCTCACATGATCACTGTTCGCACTCTTCTTGTTGTGGCCTCTGTTCGTGCGTGGTCTATCTCTCAGTTTGATGTCAAGAATACCTTTCTTAATGGTGAGCTGCGTGAAGAGGTCTATATACAGCCACCACCAGGGTATTCTGTTCCTAAGTGCATGGTTTGTCGACTTCGCCGCTCTCTTTATGGGCTTAAGCAAGCTACTCGTACTTGGTTTGAGCGTTTTTCTTTTGTGATCACTGCTGCTGGCTTTTCTGCTAGTACTCATGACCCTGCGCTCTTTGTTCATACTTCGCCTCATGGTCGGACTCTTCTTCTTCTATATGTCGATGACATGATCATTACTGAAGATGATTCACAGTATATTGCATTTGTAAATGCACGTCTTAGTGAGCAATTTCTCATGTCTGATATGGGTCCCCTTCGCTACTTCCTTGGTATTGAAGTTTTTTCTACATCTGAGGGCTTCTTTTTATCGCAAGAGAAGTATATTCAGGATCTTCTTGATCGTGCTTCCCTTACTGACCAACGCGTAGTTGAGACTCCTATGGAGCTCAATGTTCACCTTCGGTCTACTGATGGTGAACCTCTTGAGGATCCTACTCGCTATTGTCATCTTGTTGGGAGTCTTGTTTACCTTAGTGTCACTCGTCCTGATATTTCGTATTCTGTTCATATCTTGAGTCAGTTCATTTCTGCTCCCACTCAGCTCCACTATAGTCATCTTCTTCGTGTTCTGCGATATCTTCATGGAACTATCTCTCGCAGTCTTTTCTTTTCACGCTCCAGCTCTTTACAGCTCCAGGCATACTCTGATGCTACTTGGGCTAGTGATCACTCTGATCGTCGGTCTCTTTCTGCTTGCTGTGTTTTTCTTGATAGTTCTCTCATTGCTTGGAAGACTAAGAAACAGACATCAGTTTCTCGCTCGAGTGCTAAGGCTGAGTTGCGAGCTATGACTCTTTTGATAGTAGAGGTTACCTGACTACGGTGGTTACTTGAGGATTTTGGTGTTTCTGTTTCTACACCGACTTCTCTTTTATCTGACAGTACATGTGCTATTAACATTGCTCGAGACCCAATGAAGGATGAACTCACCGAGCATATTAGTGTTGATGCTTTCTACATGCGCTCACAGGTACAGGATCAAGTTGTGGCTCTTCAGTATGTGCCTTCGGAGCTTCAGTTGGCAGATTTCTTCACGAAGACACAAACTAGAGCTCATTATAGCTTTTATCTCTTCAAACTCAGTGTTGTTGATACACCATGAATTTGAGGGGGTGTTAAACAGTATACTGTACTTATCTTGTATAGAGATTACTAGTATCTTGTATTGCCTCATATTCGTGTATTGTCTTATATAGGTTTTTCTTTTGTATGTATTTCTATATGCTTTACTTTTGTACCCTCATGTAACACTATATATTGTAACCCATTTGTCTCATATTGAATACAAGTGCTATTCATAACAATATGAACTTATTCCATAGTTTTTATCCAGCTGATACTGTCATCTTTCACAGCCCTCTGTTTAATTACCATACGTTTTTTCAGTAGGTGTTATGAAAGTTACTACAAGAATTATCCTGCCGATTGCTAAAACTCGGAATTAAAAATTCTACGTACAATATGCCTGCCTTTCTTTTTGAAAGATTTATGCCTGACTTTCTAGAACGCAACAACTCTGCACTGCAATACGTATGTGCAGTCGCATAGTGCTATCACATCGACTAGTAATTTTGCGTGGAAATTAGGCTGGAAATACCTGAAGCACTCTGAACCATTGGGTTCGATTCATGAATCATGATATACATTGATCCGAATCACTGAATATGCATGTGATAGATGTATTGGCGTTAGCTTCCATATACCGTATGTCCCCCATTACCGAGAGAATCGAAAGCTGATACTACTATGGAATGGATACTAGCTAGCTACTTGATGCAAGAAGCCTCGTGCATGCCTGCACCCTGCACTACTCTACCATACATTGCCAGTATGAGCCATGATTTCCCTTCACCATTTCAGATAGTGCCACAGTAACCATATATACCATATTTTCTTGGCAGCGATTGAGAACCTGGATGATCCCATAGTGATAGTTTCATCCATTTACCTTGCAAATATGATTGACGCATGCGTGAGACGGACTTCTCATTTCTCAAGCCAACCTCCTGTGTCTTACGTTCGTATCTGTACTCTGCAGCTACGATGATATATATTCAGTGCAGATTATATATGTTGCTAATCAGGTCACGAATACGATGACCCTGCAGCAGGGCTGGAAATCTCGGCGAGATTTCGTGAGATCTCGTTCTCCGGAGCTAGATGAAATTATGTGAGCCGGCCGAATTCAAGAATTCAAAAAAATTCATGTTGCTATAGTAATCTCGGATTTTCTCGACGAGATTTCGCTCTTACCGGCCGGTATCGCGCTATTTTTGTCCGGAATTTGATGTTTGATCACCGGATTTGACCGTAAATTGACCAATAACCCTTAAGAAAGTCATCTTCTATGAAAATTTGTTGAAAAACCGATTTTTTGAGATATTTTTTAAAAACTTCAGAAATACTGTCAGATTTTTATAAAATTGTATATGCTTTCTCTTGATCTGAAAATTTATGGTACCATTATAAAAAGTGTAGGATCATAAAAAAAATCAAAATAATTTAACTTCATTTGTTTTTTTTAAAAAATCAAAAATAGAATGAACATAATTGGGACAGTAACGTAGTCATAATTCTATAAATTTTGTCGAGTATGATCATGATCCAAAAATTTTATGAGAGCTTAATAATTGACACAATAACATTATATAAAATTTTAAAAAAAATTCAACTTTTTTTGTTTGCTCAATCAAATCTATGTATGTATTGAACTTCATTTGTTATATTTCAAAAATCAAAAACAGAAAGAACATAAATAGTACACTGTGCTTGTAAGAATTTTATAAATTCATTGGAGCGTGATCAAGATTCAAAATTTTATAAGATATTAATAATTTCTTTATAACCTCTATGCAAAATTTTCAAAAAATTTAAATATCTTTTGCTTTCTAAAGCAAATCTATATATTGATCATTAGGTTGTTACGAGGACGTAGCATTCTCAGAATTTTTGGAACTCTTTGAAGCTTGATCATCAGATGAAAATTTTATAGAAACATTGATGATAAATCAAGACCATCTACAAAAAATTTCAAAATTTTCTAACGTGGTTTGTACGATTTTTCATTTGGTTGAAGTTTGCCGGTAAAGCTTTTATCAGCACAGTAACACTGTTCGAATTTTTAGAAATTCATAAAGTTTGATCATCATTTGAAAATTTTATGGAAAATTAGTGATGCATCACAACCATGCACAAAAATTTCAAAATTTTCTATCGTGGTTTGTTTCTTTTTTCATTCGATTCAAACTTGCCGGTTAGTGTTTTATCAGGACAGTAGCAATGTTTAATTTTTTAAAAATTCCTCAGATCTGATAATCATCTGAAATTTTTATGGGAACATCACTGATGCGTCAGGAACCTACGAAACAAATTGTAAAATGTTTTGACATTGTTTGATCTATTTTTCGCTCAGTGCAATTTTGTCGACATCTCGGCAAAACCGGCAAAAATTTCGGTTTCCTAGATAGAAAAAAAAACAGATTTGAATTTTTGTTTTTTGTATTTCGTCCTAAATTTGTCCAAACTTTTTAAATCTCGTCGAGATTTCGTTCTCCGGCCATGGACGAAATTTAGAGGGAACTTGAGATTTTGAACCTGCCATACAGTGCTACAGATAAATTGGGGTCAAGTACAGAATGCGATTCTTTTGCGGTACACACTTCCCGAAAATTTGCGATTCCGACGGAATAAATGATGATGATGTTGCACACACAATTATTAGCCTGGTCTTAAAAGGGAGCACCTAATCGATCTTCAGTCTTCAAAGGAAGCTGCAGCCTAACCTTACTTTACTGCACATCTATATATATCTTTTTATATACTAATCAGGGCACTCTAGAAGCCCACGATAATCAGAAAATGCTAAAAGTTCCTACGTTAATCTAAAAAAATTGCTAAAAAATCCCACATTATTCTAAAAAAAGATAAAATCTTGATCGTGCAATCTCCTTAATCATTTTCATCCACGTCTTTTTATATACTAATTGGAGGCATTTCTAGAAACCCCACGTTAATCAGAAAATGTTATAAATTCCCACGTTAATCTAAAAAAGAAAATTTGCTAGAAAATCTCACATTATTCTTAAAAAAGAGAAAATCTTGGTCGTCCAATCTCCTTAATCATTTTCATCCACGGCTTAGATCTATTTATCTATTCATAAGAGATATATGGTAAATCAGAGGAGTACCATAATGAAGGAAAGCTTTGCTTTTCTTATCTACTCGCCATCTTCAAGCGTCTAATAAAGGAGCAATGACCTGGAAATAGAGGAAAAGACGAGAATATAATATTGCATATGTTACGGATTAGATCTATTTATAGAAATTGCTAGCCGTGCAGTCGCACGGGTCGATGATTAGTACTACTAATCGTGGGGAGGTACGGCTGCCCGCCATGCGGCGCTTTTCGCTGTAGTTTCTACAGTGCCGATCTATATACCTCATATATTTATTTCCCCTCACATTTCACAAACACTGGTTAGCTCAGTTGGCAGAAACTTAGTCGTGCGTCCGTGAGGTCTTGTGTTCAAATCCGGCCGAAAGCAATTTTTGCCCCATTTTTTCCATCAACTTCGCCAATTTAATTGGGCTATTAAATCATGTTGTCAATTTTTGAAACTTTTTTTAAAGGGTCCTCGGAGAATACCTAACCTACCATACAAAATTCGGATCATGATCAAACTTGTGTGATATTTAAAAAATCTGACAACGCTACTACTACATTTAAAGCAACTCCACTGAATTAATCGAGCTACTAAATTTGCAAATTCTTCAAATTTTTGGACAAGGTTCCTGAGAGCATGCCTACGCTACTGTAAAGATTTCAGATCATGATCAAAGCTACCATAAAAAAATAGATTACTGGTTTTTTAAAACTTTTTACAGGAATACTTTTAAAACAAATTTCAAAGAGATATTTTTTTTTACAGAGGTCAACGCATTTTATTTCCTTTTTTCCGAGGTATTCCCAAAAAATTCCATATCCTTATTAAAATCTCTGCTTATCTCAAAGATTCTTTTCGCCCGTATCAACGCACAGGCTCGCTTCGCATCTAGTATATACTAATTAGTGTATGTATAGCTCAATACTCCCTCTATTTAGAAATATAAAGCGTATTTTGACTTTGCACAAGGATTAAGGTTAGGGTGAAATTGAAAAAGTTATAAGTGAAAATGACTTATATACCACCACTTAATTGTCTTGGAAGATGAGAGATAATATTTTATGTGTGGTGGTCATGAATATATATGGTTGAGAGAGAATAAATAGGGGTATAGTGGGAAAAGCCTCATTAAATTTACATGCAAGTCTTATATTTCTTAACAAAGCCATTCAAATTATAGCCCTTATATTTTTGAATGGTGGGAGTACTAGCTAACATGACCATGCCAAGTGCACTAGGATGAAGATGAAGGAAAGGTTGCGAATCAATTGTGTGCATAATGATGGCAATAGCTAGACCAAGGTTCAAAATCCTAGCGGAATTTCAAAAAATTCGGTCGAGATTTTGGATTTGGCCGGGGACAAGATTAAAAATCCCAGCCGAATAAAAACATTTGAAAAAAATTCAAATTGCTACAGTGTTTTCATAAATTTTCACGAAATTCACTTTTTTGGACCGGATTTGGGACAATACCTCTTAAGAATGTCATCTTCCATGAAAATGAGAAAAAAAAATGAATTTTTGAGACATTTTATAAAAATAACAAAAACAATGTCATATTTTAAAAAAAAATGTACAAGCTTGATCATGCTATGAAAAATTTATGGTACCATCTTTAGCAATCTAGGATCATACAGAAAATTTTCAAAAGAATTGAGCTTCATTTATTATCTTTTGAAAAATAAAAAATATAAGGAACATAAGTTCAAAATCCCGGAGAAATTTCAGAAATTTTGTCTGAGATTTTGGATTCGGCCGGGAAGAGATTAAAAATCTCGGCCAAATAAAAATATTTGAAAAAATCAAATTGCTACAGTATTTTTCAAAAAAAAATCACCGGGTTCCAACTTTTTTAGACTGGATTTGGGATAATACCTCTTAAGAATGTCATCTTCCATGAAAAATGAGAAAACTGAATTTTGAGATGTTTTATAAAAATAACAAAAACACTGTCATATTTTTTAAAAAATGTATAAGCTTAATCATGCTATGAAAATTTTTTGATACCATCTTTAGCAGTGTAGGATCATACAGAGAAATTTGCAAAAAAAATTAAACTTCATTTTTTTAGCTTTGAAAAATCAAAAACAGAAGGAACATAAATGAGACAGTAACCGTGTTAGAATTTTATAAATTCGTTCGAGTGTGATCATGATCCAAAAATTTTAGGAGAGCTTAAGAATTGCCTCAACATCCTTCTATAATTTTTTTTTATAAAAATTCTAAACTTGTTTTGATTGCTTAATCAAATCTATGAAAGCAATACATGTACTCAGCCTTTTATCAAGACAATAGCACTGTCAGAATTTTTTTAAAATTCCTCAAGATTGATTATCTGAAAATTTTATGGAAATATTAGTGATGCATTAAGATCATCCACAAAATTTTTCTAACATGGTTTGAACTATTTTTCGTTCAGTTGAAATTTTCTGAGATTTCGGATTTGAATTTTTTCCGAAATTCCGAGATCTCTTCGAAATTTCAGATTTCGATCACCTCCGAGATATAATCCGAAACCGAAATTTAAAACCTTGAGCTAGACTAGATATAATCTAGACACAGAGGCATGGGTGTGGCTAGAATAAATTGGAACTGGGAGCACGAGGACATAGCCAAATGTTTGATTACACTGAAGGCTGTGCGCTTGGAACAATAGCAATGTTTGACCCCTTAAGACAAGGCAAGATCTGGATCTCTCTTCATCTCTTGTGTATGTGTCAGCTTGTTTATTAAAAAAAATAGGAAATGTTGTCAGCTCATCAAACACATAGTGAGTACTGTCAGTTGTCTCAAGTCTCAACCAACACTAGATATCTGCAGCTTTTGCACAATACATTTAGGTTTGATGCACAAGTGGATCTATAACAATATGGCATTAATGAATATTAGCAGTGTCCACATATATAAAAAAACTGATGACACAACTGAGCTGTACTGAAACTGCTAATTAAAGGAATAGATGATATATTCTGTTGCAAGCAGATTTGCAAAAAAAAATTTTTGAAGAAATTATTCTCTCTTCTTTTCTAATAAAATCAGCACAAATTCATTATTATATGAAAACGAATACTAAAAAACAGGTGTAACAAATTCACAGTCCTTTAAAAAAAACGGCACATGTTTTCATTTGAATAAAGTATACAGGAACACATTCCTTGTTTTCATTAAATTCAGAACTTGGGGGTAGATGCAAGGGAAATTAGCATTAGTACGTACGTCTCCAGATGTTTTTGTTATGAATAAGATCATAGGACAAGATAGGTCAACAAAAATAGGTCACGCACACCTAAACAAGTAGGTTTTATCTGCATGATTCCATATGGCAGCATGCAGTAAGACAGGTAGCTTGGTTTAGGGTTCACCAACCCAACTCTAACCAAAGTACCAAACTGACCTGTGCAACTATAATTTAGAAGCGGGCCTCTTTTCGGCCAACTTTTTGGGTCATCTCCATTGACCAAAGTTCAGAAATGATTATGGTTTGGCACATTGCAGATAAAAATTCTGAGAGAGTTGGTGATGGAACTGACGAGTCGAACACATTTTCTTTGCTTCAACTCGGAGTTATTTGGTCCGATCAGGGTTTCAAAAACCGTTTTTCGAAAAATCACTCGAAAACCAAAATTCAAAAATCGAGAAAAATCACTCGAAAATCATCAAAAACCGAAGGGTTAAGAAATAAAATATCTAGAAAAAATAAAAAAAATCGAAAATCGTGATTTTTCACGAGAAATCGCTCAGTTTTCACCGAAAACCAACCGACTAATTGAATGTTCCTTAAAAACGGTTTTTGATCGGTTTTCAAGCGGTTTACGTCGCATAAAATTTTTCAAATTTTTTTTAATTAGACCGATTTACCGATCGGTTTTGAATCTCAAACCGCAACGATAAGATCGAAAACCGCGGTTTTCATCGATTTTTGAAACCCTAGGTCCAATAATCAGTGCTTAAATACTACCGCCCTGCAAGATATATATAAGCACACTGAGCAACAAATGACATCATCATTTCACCTCAGGAAGAATATATAAGAAGACAAGACGATAGGATCAAGCCGGCAGTTCCAAAACAATCATTCTTCTAGCTAGGGCAGACTTGGATGAACAGAATAATCAGATATGTTTTGCGCATTTGCTAGTTATTAAGTTGCTATACATTTGATTCTCTCTATGCAAGTAGAGAAAGGCAAGTGATTATCTTTGTGAGAGGAAAAAGGTGGAAATACGATAGTGACTTAGGTCTAATCTTTTAATTTGCAAAATGGTGAGTTACCCCAGCTGTGGCTTTGAAGTGAAGTGAACCACACTTGCCTTGTTGGTCCAACCCCAACTACAGCACGAAGACAGAGGCTAATGATATTGTTTTGTGTTCTTAACGTATACTGTTGTCTGAAGTAAATACTATGAGGTGTATCCAAAATGTCTTTCAAAAAATATGAGGTGTATCCAAAATCAAGGAAAATAATCAAATCGTACACATGAATGACCCAGAAAAAAAACTATTGCTTGAAATATTTAGAACATATAATTCTGTGAGGAGCTTGATATTGTACTCAAGCTTGACTCTTTCTTTCAACTTCCGAATATTTTTTTTCTCAATAATCTAAAATTTTGTTAATTATGTATGCATGAATGCAATTTTACTTCTGCAAACCAAGTTTTAACATATTTAGTACTAGTGTCTACCGATAAACAAACAGTGAAAATTCAGGAGAAAGAATTTTCTGTTTCTGGAGTGGGCGTCCTGGTTAACGGCAAAGAGAGGAAGTGGCCGTAGTAGTCGCGGGAAACGTGTTCAAGCCGTTAACCTAACGCCTCCTACTTCCTAGGGCAGAGGAGCTAACAATTCTCCCGAGTCCAAAGGGGCAACCCTGTAAATCCACCATCTGCTCCTGCAGATAGTGGTGGGCCACCTACAAGGAATCCCCGTATTTCCCTCGAGCTTTGCATTCTTCCAAGTACAGAGAATCTTTCAGGCTAATGATGCGAGCATTGTTACATCTCGATCGTCTATTCCTGGTCATTTGGTTGAGTTTTTCTTTTCAGCTGCATGCAAGCATGCAACTGTAGTTTGCACCACTCCTCAAATTTTTATATTTTTTTATCATGCAAAATTGGATGTTTTGGTGACTTCTTCTGAACTGAAAATTTCAGGTCATGTAGAGTTGTTGTACTGTCTGAATATATTACTGATGAGCATTTAGCTGCATAAGAAACTTCTGATCAACAAGCGTCCGTGGGAAAAGGCGTACTCAAATAGCTCTCGACTTTAAGAAAACTTCTGTTCTAGAATAGTTAACAGGACCAGGCCCTGATATTATTGTATCATTATTACCAGGACATGTCATGACTTGAGCGTAGTACAAACGAAGTTGCAAAGCAGAGCATTCTGAAATATGAAGAAGCCTTGTTAATGTCTTCAGCTCAGGAGAAGACGCATGTTTTTTTTACTTCTTTATTTCAAGCTAAGAACAGTTAAAACCATTCTGATTTCTGAACTCCAATCGAAAGAAAGAAAGAAAAAAGAAAAAAGAAAAAAGAAAAGGTGAGCCTTTTACCTCCTCCTGCATAGCTCCAGAAAATGGAAAGCTTTTGGAAAGTGAGAAGGAATCAGAGGCAATTCCCTCACAAAGAAACACAGAAAAGAGCAGTATCAGTGAAGTCGTTGTTAGGTGATACTTATTCCCCCTTGCCTCTCCTAATTTATATTTGAGGGAAGGAGAGGAGAGGAGAGGGGTGAGTGCTGTTTTTCCTTGGCTTGGCCTCCATTGTTACACCCCCCTCCACTCCATCTCTTGCTTCCCTTAACCCCTCCCCCAATCCCCCCTTGCCTTAACCACATCCCAAATCCAGCCTTCAAAGCTTCCTCTTGCTCCCAGCGTTTTGTGTTCTTGGTGCTTGGACAAGGTAAATATTTGTTTCTTGTTGCTGCTGTTGTTTTAGTTGTTTTTTAAGCCATCAGAGCATTGAAAGCACTATTGCCACCTTCACCTTCCCCAGTTGCATAGCTACAACCTTTCTTTTCTGCTTCCTTCATCTCTTCTCTCTTGGTGAGTTCTTCTTGGCTTCTCGGTGTTCAATTATTCAGTTTCTTTCTTCTTGGTGGTGGTTTTTTCAAACGTTTTTTTGATCCAGAACTATTAAGCGCTCTTCCTTGGTGCTTCTGTGAATGTTGTAATGTTAGAAACTACCCTGATCTTGTGCCAGCACTCGTCAAATAGTAGCTCTTTTTCTTTCCTTATCCATTAAAAGGTGGCAGTTTTATCCATCCATCATGTATTGTTCAGAAATGTGGAGGGTTTACCTGTTCTTGGTACGCTTGCTACCGATGCCAATTGTTGATCAAGGCAACAATCGCTGATAAGATTCGCCTTTCTCGTTGCTGCCGTTATAATTCCAATGGACTAACTTCCCATTTCTTGCGTTTATTATTATCTCCGAGTAGTTGGTTCGGTGCTTACTGTCAGTTCCTAACAAAACGAAGCAGTTGCACTGCATCCCCCCCTCCTGCAACTGCGTGCTTGGAGACTTCTTGGTCTTGTTCTTCGATTCTTTGGTATCCGTCTCGGCCCTCTTACCAGTGTTTCTGGCAAAAATTGGCTACTTCAATTTCAATGAATCGTTGTGCAGACGGTGACATTGGTTTCACTGAACCCTGGATTGCTGGGCTTGCGGGATTGATGGGTGATCATCTTGCGCTGCTTGTGGATCGGCTGCTGACGGAGTCGACGCTGGAGGCGGCAATCGGGAGCAGCAAGCAGGTGGTCGACTTGCAGGCGGAGACGGTCGCGATCGATTACTGCTGCGACGCCGATGGCAGCTCGGCGGGGAAGATGGTGGAGTGCAGGATTTGCCAGGAGGAGGATTGGGAAACCAGCATGGAGGCACCCTGCGCCTGCTGTGGCAGCCTCAAGGTAATAACAGCATGTGTGCTCTTAATTATGCATCAGGTTTATGCCCTTTCCTTGTGATCCTGTAATTTTCTTCAGTGTTCAAGAAATATGTAATGATTTTCTGTTATCAGATGGGAAAATTTATTCTTTTTATGTAGAAGATGGAAAACTAGCTAATTTATGCCCCTGATTTTGTGGGGTATAAGTCTAATTAGTTTTATAGTTCTAGACTAGTGATGAGTGCGGTTTGATTTGGCATGAAAAAATGTTGACATCTATGGTTGGGTTAGATGTAGTAGGTTGTACCATGTTAATTAAGTATATGAAAGGTTCAAAGACGGATTTGAGGACAGTTATGAATGAAATCAACTGTATCTGCCTCAATCTTGGAAGGCACTGCCTAGTATTTGCCTTCCTATTGGATAGTGACATATAGATAGTGTTGAAAAATAAAATTAAAGAAGCTGTTTGGTGTTTTCTCAAAGTTATGGGGAATGGAGGGAGATATATATATATATATATATATAGACCTTCACGCAATGTGTCACACAGCTACCCACATTGTGCTACATGCAGGGTCAAAAGTAGTTGAATCTTCGGGGAAACACTCAGCCCTTTCTCTTGTTTGTTGATTCTTGTTCTAACAAATGATCCATTATCATGAAATGCTCTGAAGTCTGAATCGACTAAGAAGATATGGTATTTCAGTTGATTATACAGGTGAACTACACCAGATTAAACTCTTAACTTCTCCCTTGCAGTATGCACACCGGAAATGCATTCAGCGTTGGTGCAATGAGAAGGGCGACACCATTTGCGAAATATGCTTGCAGGTAAAAAAATGCCTAGTTGATCTGTGCATTGGTTGTAGCCTTGTAGGAGAACTCCTTAGAACAGATAAATATGTTCTACGGTGATACATTTCTAAGGAATGTATAACTAGTGAAGCATGGATGGGCTTATGCCCTCCCTTCCTTCTTTCTGCAGCAATTCAAGCCAAGTTATACTGCCCCACAGCAGCTGTTTCACTATGGAAGTATACCAATGAACTTCAGGTACTCATTTGTAAGCATCCTTAATTTACGCAAATTGGTTTTGGTTCTTGATTGGTGTGCATCTATGAATGCTTAAACGTTTCATGTGTTGTTCTCTTTCTTGATCTGTCCATAGAGGGAACTGGGAGATTGCTAGGCAAGATCTCCATGATTCCCAGATAATAACAATGGTGCCATCGGATCGCGACTTCTTGGACGGTTACGAGGACTACTTACCCATGAGGACAAGAAGCATCACCCTGTGTTGCCGAACAGTTGCCATTGTTGTGAGTTCCTTACATGTAGATAGATAGCTTTTTTATCTCCTTTATGATGAAAATGTCATTGTGATGAACAGTTCATGGCACTCCTGGTTCTTCGCCATGCTCTTCCTCTTATGATTGGTGGAAATGGGGAGTACTCATTGGCCTTATTTTCGGTAAGATTTATGACCAACATTGTGTTAGATTATCAGTATGTTCTTTTATGAAGATCGATCTTTTTCTTGTGTTCAAGCTTTCATCTGACTGTGCATTTCTCTTCTAATGTGAAAAAAAAGCTTCTTGTGCTGAGGACTGCGGGAATTCTATTTCCAATCCTGGTCATGGTGAGAGCAATGGCAACCTTCCACCGTCGTCGTCGCCCACAGGTAATTCTTTCACTGAATGACCTGCCATTGTTGGAACCTGCTCAGGTGTAGACTCCTGATGATCACTATGCATCAAGTGCAATCCTAATCCAATTCAGTTAGCTAGACCTGTGCAGAGTTCTCCATATATAGTAGCAACCTACATTATTTCCAGAGGCATAACTCTCGTGTCTAGATAACTTAACACTGCAGGAAAGCTGGGAAACGTATGTCTCTTCGTCAGACACCGACGAAGAGGAGGAAGAAGAGGGTACGGATAACGATTCTGCATGGCAAATTCACCCTCTGCCACGCCTTGTGCCAGTCTACTGACATGATCAAGAACGACGCCTTCCAACTTCCGATCTGACAGGCGATTTCAGTGTCTTCATGTGGTTGACAGAAGCAAAGGTCAGCCAAAAAAAGAGAAAAAGGAAAAAATGAGTATATGATGACATAGTTTGAAGCCACTCGCTTCCATGTGGGCAGAGAAGAATGTATTGGCTCTGTACATATGAGAAAAGAGCAGATTACTTACCAACCCAGATGGCAGATGCTGTAACTTGTGAGCTTCTCTAGCGCGGCAGCAAGTTCAGCTACATCCTATGTATCGAAGAGATTATTACGGTGTCAAATTACTTGCAAATGGAAAGAAGTATGCGTTGCTTTCTGAATCCATCTATTTCACGGCCACTCTTTTCTTCCTATGATTCTGCACCCTGTCCTTCGTTATTGTTGATCGTTTGATAGTTTGGCCAGAGGCTAGCTATAATGCTGGGTGTTAAGGTTAACATCTCAAGCTTGGTAATGCACTCCTGTGTCAGGGTACGTGCCTTTTTATTGTCTTAATCAGTGGATTATATTGCCGATACATTTCTGTATCTCTGATCGTAATAGTTGCTTGACACGCATCCAGCAGCCATAACAAAGCAACATAACAACTGAAGAAATATCCGACAAAGTAAATATCATCCTGAAAAGAACAACGGTAATTGGGGTACATTGTTGCTCACAGGTATGATAAGTTAGGGGTAAAAAGGTAAAAAAAGGCATACATATATATTTCACTTATGCAGGAAGGCAACGGTCGTCATGCAAGAATTATTCATGTTCGGGTAAGTTTGGACATGGTCGAGGTACTTGAACACCGCAGCATCACTGGCCAGCGCTCCTTGAGAGCCCATAGCACCCAGCTTTCTTTGGTTGAAGTTCTCTACCTCCTGCACCAACTCATCCTTGGTTCTGCTACATGATGTGATAACCTAAACATATGTGGAAGTGACATCAGAGGCTGATCCATTCGCTTTTTACCTAGCCATCTTTCTCATACAGGGATATGCTAATCACCAAAGGATTCCGAAATAGTTACTGTGACGGGTGAAAGTATATAGATAAAGGGGGGTTATTGCAGTTAAATGGGACATCAAATTCAAATATGAACAACAATTTCCATGCAGTTCATAATTTCACCATCAAAATAAAGCAGACAGTTCATAATTTTGCTGTAAATGTACTTCCAACCAATGCAAAGTTTTTAGTTGAATTTAGATGGAAACACTGACCAGTATGCCACCAGGGGAAACCAAGCCAGCAACTGATTGCCAATACATCATTCTGAAATGCAGCAAAAGGAAACAGATTAACACACGGAAACAAGCAAGTTATCTTATCCTTAACTCTAAAAAAATTCAAGCAATCTAGATGGTTAATTCATTTCTATGAAAACATATTATTATGATAAATCTGTCATAACGATTAAGGTACATATCAACATCGAAACATGCAGTTACCTCTTTACAGGTCCATCAGGATGAAGCCCGATTGCATCCAGAGTTCCTTCATCCATCACAAGTTCAAATCTTCTCTCCAACTTTGACTCCAACACATCATCAACCTGCAACAACATTCATATAAACTGAAATGGTTCTTTCTTCCTCTTTCAATTTCAAGGCATTTTTCATTGGACTACATAACTAGCTGCACAACCTTGAAAGATGCTAATTTTGTACCTAAGATACAGTCAGATGGTCCAGAGGATATATTATATACTGAAGCACAAAAAGGGCATGCAAATGTGGACATGCAATATGACCATGTAACGTGGACATCCGATGCTCCACTAATCAACTCACCAAAAAATTAATGTGCTCAAACCCATCACGAATTGCAAGATTTCGAGCAAGCTCAATTGCGCCTTCATTGTAGTCGATCCCAATCAGATCAGAAAACCTGTATATTGAAACATCAGTAACACCAAGAGGCACTAACAATGCAATGGGATGACCTGTATAAAGGACTGTGGCCTAATATACAAAAATCTTCTGATGCCATGGAGAAGTCTATTGTAGTCTTAAAAACACAAGGCCTTTCGAAAGAGACATGAGACTATGCCATGCCAGCATAACCTTTAACATAAAAGCAGTATTGTATGACTAAGTCAAGCATACTCTGTACTGCTTCCAAGAGTTTTTTAGGGTACATCTCTCGTTAAGTTGGGACATGTCATAGACAGACAGTAGCTAAATCAATAGGGACCGCCTATCATCAAATTGACTCTATTTGCCATAATTACAAAAGCATCCAAATATCACAACTCCGAAAATCATATGGTCTACTTAGGTAGGAAATGCAAATCCAAGACCAAAAAGATAGTCAATCAGTCTATATCGAGCCTGCTAGAAAACAGTAAGAAGCAACTCGATGCCAATGTATTGGAGTTGAGAAATGGAAAATGACAAGTTGACAAGTCACGGTTCCCATTTCTTTAGCATACCCTTGCTTTGCAAGCTGCTGCAAGAGTCGGCCACTCCCAGTTCCAATGTCAAGTACGCTACAGCTTGGCAAATCCTTGCTTGAACACAAGTTTTTCGTCCAGCCTACAAGGACATCCATGGCCTCAGTGCCAAACCTGCAAAGGAATTCACCCCAATCTTTGATTATAAACAGCAATATAAGCATCAAAGATATAAAGCAAGAAAACTTTGTAGAACTTTTTCATAATATGCATCCTATTCCTCTCCTAAATCGGAAAATGGCAGCAAAAGACAGCTAGTCTGTCCAAAAGAGTAACCAGACAGAGGAAGAAGACAAATCTATCAGTTTTTATTTTCATTTGCCCAATGGGCAGTGGACACCAGCTTATACCAGCCAAACCTCCAATACAATATAATACTCGCCCATATTGGATGATCTCAAAACTTGAAAGCGCTACAGTTTAATCATATCTAGCTATAGCATCACATGCTTATGGAAAAGAGACAATTTATCGCTTCTATCCTCGAGTGCTTTCCTTGGAAAGGCAAAGGTACAACCAAATTTTGTTCTAAATATCCATGATCATACACGCGGAAACTTACCAGTCATCGGCGTGGCTACGTTCATGAAAATTAGCAAGGTCTTCCGCGCAAGCACCATCCTGATAATTCTGCAAGCACAGCATTGGTGGCTCCACGTCGCAGGAGCCGGGGACATCCTTGTCTAAGCTGTTCAATATTCACAACACCGACAATTCGAATCCAGTCAGCAGACAACAACAAAAAAAAGGAACCTTTCGAGAACCAAAATGCAATTAGCGCGAGATCATTGGACCAAATCGCATGCTTTTGGGCGAAAAAGAAGTCCCCCCTTTTCCCCAACAGAAGTAACCAGATTACAGTAGCACGCCCATTTCGCGGCATAAGAACCAATGGACCATGGGAACGGAACGGGTCAGTCCACCTGAAGCCGGAGGAGTGGTTGGCGGAGGAGGAGGCGAGGAGGACTTCGGCGGCGTCTGCGTAGCGCTGCTCATCGTCGAGGGTGCTGCCGTAGTCGCTCTTGATGGACCACGAGTCCGCGGCCACCGACCGGTCGTCGTCGGACGCCATCTCGCCGGGGGGGCCGGCGGGACCCCCTGCGGCCCCGCCTCCCCAGCCACCGACCACACGCGATGGAAAGATCTCAGGGTCCTCGGGCGGCCACCGTATCCCCGCCATGGGCGCTCGCCCGAGCTGAACCCTAGCCTCGCCGGTCCGTCCCGCAATGTCGCTGTTCGTTCGCGACTCGCGAGTGGTGTTGCGTCTGGAGGAGGGGGACGAGGGATGCGAGGCGACTTGGGAGTTGTGCTGATGACAGGTTGGTCCCGGAGTGGTTGGCCCACGTGTCGGTGAGGGTCGTTAGGGATTGCCTGACTGAGCTGCGGGGCCGACTCTGAGTGGGACCACGTGTCGGTGAAGCTCGGGTAATACTACAGGTGCAGGTGGGATTTTGAACGAAAAGCCGTTAGTCGTTAGAACTGGGCCGAATTCTTTAGTTGGACTGGGCCCTGTTTACAACTGCTAACCGGGCCGATTGTTTTTCTCTCAACCGTGATCATTGGATTTGTGTGAAGATTGATTTGTTGACCCAACGATTAAAAAAAATGCGATTTATGCTTAAGAAAAGTTCAGTAACCTTACAAATTGACGACCCCACTGTTTATCTCGTAATAATTCAATTTTATAAAGAAGCTGACCGTTGAATTATCCATCCAACATTGGTGTCAGAGTACATGATGATACACAGGCATATCTTGTGATATCTCATTGTTTGCTTCAAAGCGACATGCCATTTCAGACTTGCTCCATAGCTTTGTTCTTTTCCAAGCAAGTAGCATGCACAGCTGAGGTCCAGTACACAAAGATATCCTGCAAAGTAGTATACAGCACTAATTAACTCCCCTTGTATATGCTTCTCTACATCATATGCGCCGTCTGAACAGTACCCCCTACAGTCACACTTGCACACCAACCAATCATGAGAGGGAGGTGCATCCTCGTGCACCTTCTTCAAAACACGAATCAAATGGCCATGAAAAATTCGAAAACAATTTGACAACATTGACACAAAATCAATCTATCATGCCATAAAAATTCAAATCTAAATTCGATATACATGTGGAGAAAAAAACCTGCTGAAAATGAAATAAAAAATAAAAGAAAAAGAAAAGGCTAGTATTCACTAAAAATTGCCCTTTTAATAAAAAAAATCAGGATGCTTTATTGTATCGTGACTTATCTAATCATTTTTTTCAGGATTTTTCATGATTATTTCCTTTGTGTTTTTAAGAGAATACACGAGGATACACCAAAATAGGGACAAAAATGAAACCATTTTCATCTTTTTAATGCACAAAATTCAGTATTGAAAACTAAGAAATGTATTATTTCCATATTCAATATTTTTGTGCAGGGAAAAAAACATAACCAAAGTGATATGCTCAACAGGAACATTTTTTACTGTCTACTTGTGGATTCTGAAGTAATATACACAATGAATTGGTGTCCTTACTCTCTAGGACTCTAGCACAAAATGTGAGAATAAATTTATCAATATTACATAGACCAAAAAATTGTGAACTTTACAAAAACAAAAAGGAAAAAGAAAGCTAGAAGCTAGCCAATGTACGCTCGAGAGCCAGATCAAGCTAGCTGCCTAACACTAGCAAAAGCAAAGCTGCTTGCTTCTCCGGCGACCTTATCACGGCACCTCCTCGATGGTGTCCAGAGCCGGCTGCCACGACCGGTGCCGTCTCATCCCCGCGCAGCCGCTCGACTTGACGCCAGCGGCTGCGTGTTCGGCTTGACTAGCATCGTCGTGATTCGCCTGAAGCTGAAGGCCGAGCACCGGAAAGATCTTGACACCATCGTGTCTGTCCCTCGGCCTGCCACTTACGCTCCTGCCGTGGATGGCGTTACTACGAACGGTGGTGGTGATCCTCTTCCACGACGGCAAGGACGTGGCGGCGTGGAAACTGGAGAGCGCGGCCATCTCCTCGTCGGTGAGCACTGAGTAGAGCATGTCCATGGGGAGGAGGAAGTAGGCGCGGTGCGGCTGGAGGAGCTCATCTGCGGCGACGCCCGGCACGCGGCAGCCGACGGCGAGGCGGCATGAGTCGCAGACGAACTGGCCTGGATGGTCGAGCAAGAGCTCTGACGCGCGGACCGGGCGGGCGAACCGCGTGACCGTGCCGTCCGCGTGGATGACCTTGCAGGCCGTCAACGACGACGACGAGCCGGGCACGGGGGCCAGCGGTATGCACGACGGCGTGTTCCCCATGAGAGAGAGAGAGAGAGAGAGAGAGAGAGAGAGAGAGAGGTTGATCAAGAGAGAGGGAAATGGTGTGTATGATGGACGCGGCAGCACAAGTTGGGTCTTATGAGTTGGTTGCATGGAAGAGGACAAGCAAATGATTAGTGTGTTGTAAGGGTTAGGAGCCGCGCTTATGAATTTAATAGCAATAGCTTACTTAATTACGACTTATGAATTTAATTGATCAATCGCGAATAAACGTGGCAGTGAGAGGATGCAAGACAGCTTAGCATGCAGCAGCGACAAAATGAAACAAGACGATTTGGTTTAGTTGCATCAAGCTAGCAGCTAGCATGTGACAGGCGATCTTGGTGGGATGTCACTGTATTTGCAGCTCTAGCAGGGCAGAATATATTTGTTAATCCATTCAGGCTTAAGCAGGGAACGAACTGCTTGCCTTTTGGGAGTAATTAAGAATGGCTTGATTTTGCAGGCTGCTGCTTAAAATATGGTCAAAAAGTTCTTCAATGTCAGAAAAGCAGAATTGATCGATCAATCGGTCTAGTTAGGTTAAGGAGAACAGTGGTAGCTGCAATTAAACTTTGCAGGGACGTCAGAATGAATAGATGATAGAACTCACGGGGAACAGAAAGATCAATGTATTTATATCTGCAGATTGCATCCTCGATCGATCAGCTAGCTAGCATAGTTCAACAATTCACAAGTTGGAGGTTAATCAGAAGACTTTATATATATGTGTATCTATATACATACATATATGGGGTACAATATCTTACACGATAGTCTTCCAAAAAAAAGTCTTCCACAAAACAGTATCCTGGACGACACTGGCCGTCAGTTTAATGTCCTTCATGCAGACAGTATATTAGGTTAACACACTGTTTTTTTATTCCGTTCTATTTCTATTGCTCTACATAAATAAATAGATAAGTAAGTAAATAAAGTAGTATACAAGATGTGGGGGTGTCTGAAGAGTTGGCGTGGCATTGCAGGGGGACGAATTGATCGCGACAGATCCAGCTTGCATTGCATTCATATATTCCCGCAATCTGTGCCTGTTTGTGACGGCAATCAAGGAAATGGAATCTTAGTGGAGAGAGATGTTTAAGTTTAATCTTCCAACAGTGCAAGAGGTTAGTAGTATCTCACATCTGTCCGATCGATCTCAAGCACTGCACCTGCATGTGTTCGCTCGAGAGATTCACATTTTTTACGGAAAAAAAGAAACTACTGCCTCTGTGTATATATCTATACTCCTTTATAATGCACCTAAGCAATTTTTCCTACGTCCACCCTAAATAATGCACCTCATTAGAGATGGCCTAATGTTCGTGCACCCAGCAAAACGTCCCCAGAAACTTGCATTCATCAAAATGAACGTCTCAGATCTTTCCTCAGTTTTACTCACCCACATCCGATGGCCATTATTTAGTGTGTCTAATCATCCCTGTGGCCCACAACAGACCTCCCCCACCTAAATATTTGGAAGGAGAGCGAATCAAACAAGAAAATAAATAAGAAGGATCCGCATGCAAGGAAATCAGACTTGAATTTTTTACTGGCTAAAATTGTACGTACTACATATTTGGAAGGAGGGTGAATCAAACAAAGAAATAAACAGGGAGGATCCGCATGCAAGAAAACAAGTCTTGAATTTTTTATTGTCCTAGCATTGTGATCGTATTTTTTTCGAATATGACCCTTCTCGAGACTTTTTTACGGATCTAGCCCCATAAAGCCTAATTTCAGCGCACGGAGAGCGCTGAATTTTTGTTTTTATTTTTTATCTAAGGAACCAACGATGCGTGAGTGTTGCTTAATTTTTTCAATTTTTCTCATGGAACCAATGCCATGGCGAAAGCAATCGCTTAATTTTATCTTTTTTCCTTGCGGATCCAATGGTCAATGAGCGCAGCTTTATTTTTCCATATTTTTCGAAATCACCCATGTGGCCCACAATGACCTTCCTCACCTCCAAAGATCAACAAAGAAAAGGAAACAAACGTCTTGGAATCAAGGAAAAGGAAACAAACGTCCCGAAAAGGAAAGGACCATACATTACGTCTTTGGGAAAAGGAAACCGAGATGGGGTAGCGCGGCGGAGAACGCAGTCCGCAATGGCTCCACTGTCGCCATCGGTGGCTTTGCCGACGCGCGAGGTTCTTTGGTCAGCGACCTCATGGCGCGCGTGCTCGGCAAATTTATAATTTAATTTTTTTTTAAAATAATTTTATTAAGTACAAAATAATCGAAAGTTTTTTTGAGAATTTTTCTAGAATTTTTAACCTAATGTGCTATCTTTTCAAAAATCCTTCTATATTTAAAAAAAAATAAAGGCAACTCACCTGTAGCTTCTTCTAGTCAGCAACCTGCACTGCAGAAGCTTCTTCTCTTCCTCCTCCATTAAAGCAAGAAAGAAGCTCCAAAGCTCCATCAATCCCGCACCAAATCTCCTCTTTTCATCTATGGTGTTAATTCCCCAAATTTCGTGCTCTATTGCCAAAATTTTCTCTCAATCTGATTCGATCCAAAATTATGGTTTCTATAAATATGCTTGTTTCGGGGCTATAAAAGCTGACGAGCTCTCCTCCACCCCATCGCATTGCGTAAATCCCCAAGTGCTCCCTCTTGTAAAGATCGCCGGGTTTTGGAGGTAACCAAAGCCATCACCGTCATCTTTCCCGACGAAATTCACCGCAACCGTGACTCCTCCCCCGCAGGCGCCGGTGCCGGCGATCTCGCAGCACCAGTGCCGACCCACCGCGACCGGCCGGCCACCCCTGGCCTTCCCTCCCCCTTGTGCTGGCCAGGGGTGGAAGCTGCAAAAAAAATAATCTAAAATCAAAAATTCTTTTTTATTTCTCTTTCTTGATTTAAAATCTTTTGGGAGCCCGTTTTCACCCATTCGACCTCCATTTAGTTCCGTTTTTCTTTCTAAATTCATTTAAAATTCTAAATTTCTCTTTTATTATTAAGTGTTGTATTCATACTTATCTTCTCATTTAATTGATAAGCGGGTGTATTGTCGTTGTAGCGTTAGCATAGGTACTATACTAGTTTCTATAAGTAAGACTACAGCCATTGTTGAGCTAGGAGAGTAATTTTTTGAACTTAACCTTGAGCCTAAAACTCGCCCACATGAACAACGTACAGAAAAAAAAAAAGGAGATTTGCTGGAGTTTTCGTATAGTTCATTCATTCAAATGGTCCTTTTTTTTTAATCATGGTTTATTTTTGTTGTTTTAAATAATTAAGCATCTTTATGTCTTGGGAAGCTAGTATATGGCTAGATGGCCAGGTGTAACTGTAAGGGTGTACACTCAGCCCATTAGGAAATATCCATCGATTTTAGAAGTACACTAGTATAGTGCCTTGTCTTTCGGTTTCCTTTTCCCAACACGTAATATATGGTCTTTTTCTTTTCTAGAACGTTTGTTTCCTTTTCCTTAATTCCAGGATATTTGTTTCCTTTTCCTTGAGATGATGCTGGAGATGGGGGAGATCTGTTGTGGACCACAGGGATGAGTTAGACACATTAAACAATGGCTATCGGATGTGGGTGAGTAAAGCTGAGGAAAGATCTGAGAGGTTAATTTTGATGGAGGCAAGTTTTTGAGGACGTTTCGCTGGGTACATGAAGGTTGAGCCATCTCTAGTGGGGTGCATTATTTGGGGTGGACATAGAAAAGAATGCTTAGGTGCATTATAAAGGGGTATAGAGTCACTCGTCCGCGTTCGGTAGAATATGGGCGCGGTATGTGTTGTCTGTAGAGATAAAAACGGAAATAAAAAATATCGGTATGGAAACTGAAACAGATTTTTTTTGTAGGATTCGGAAATAAAAACGGGAGACCAGTTCCGACGAAAACGAAAACAGAAATTCCATATAAATGAAACTGAAAATTCCATCGGAAACTTGGCCCACTGGGTAGAATGGAGAATTTACATTTATTTTCGAATTAAAATAATTTCAGAAATAAAAATGGCTTTATAGAAAATATCAAATAGAGTTCAAAAATTTCGAAAAAAATTCTAAAAAATACTTTGTAACATTTTGAACCTAGAAAATTTTTTTAGCATAATTTTACGGTGCTACACCTTTATAGTTGGAGGAGCAAGAGGATGTTAATCATAATGATATAGATGATGACGTGATGGTCTGATCTGGAGACAAATAGCTAGCCTTCAGCTGACAAACTTGAGAAAAAACTTTCTAGCAATATCGGTGAACATAAAATTGTTCTTGTGTCCGTCTTGGAGATGGAATGAGTTACATTGCTTTTGTGATCATTTATATTATGATCATGTATTATGTTCTTATAGAATTTTTCACTTTCATTTCCGTATCCATTCCGTTCCGTTTAGCATCTGTTTTCATCACTGTCCATTCCGAAGTTTTCGATTTTGTTTTCGTTACCAATAAAAGATGTGGAAACGAAAATGAAACGATCATTTATCGACAGTTTTCGTTGTTTTCCTAAATATAACTATCAAGTGTGAGCGTCTCACGACCGTACGTCCAAAGATCAGAGAATTTTTTTTATTTAATATTTATTTTTATTCTTTTTTTCAAAACTATGCGTCCGAATGAAAAAATGACAAAATGCCCCGTCGCCGTGTATGGGCGATCGCTTCATACACGGCGATAGCCCCGCCACCGTTAACGCCGCTTAGCGGCGCAGCTTGTGGGGCCCCCATCGCCTCTGTGAGGCGACGCTTCTCTGAGGCGACAGGGACCAAGCAGTTTTTTTTTTAGTTTTGTTTTGTAATTACTATATGCTTTTTAATATAAACCCGTAACTTTTGTTAGGAGTGTCCAAATTAAATGAAACTTGTTTCTAAATTTAAATTTTGGAATGAAGAATTAGAGTGTAAAATAAAAATCCATGTGTTGTTTGCGAATTTTTTTATTTGAGTTCGAATGCTAGGCTCTAATGTGGATTGTGAAGGAATTATAATGTGTGTTGATCCATAATTCATGAAATAAATAGAATAAGTTACTACAACCTTATGCACTTCATTTTTGCAAAATATCTAAATATGATTGCATTTTGAATAAAAGATGGCTAGTTTAAACCCTTTATAACAATCATTGTTCAAGCAAGTTAGAATAATATCTCGAACGACCTCAAAACTTGACAGAACCAGTTTTGTTGCATTCTTGGGCTTGCATAGGTCACAATTATGTAAAAATATTTAGATGTCACTTTAGGTCGCACTATTTTATTGTTGTCCAACATGCAATCGGTAAAACATGAAAATTGCCGTATCTTTCGCAAACGATGGTAAAACTCGATGAAATCGGATATGACGAATCGAAAATGCTATAACCTATCTCGATGGAGAAAATAACATCATTTGGGACACTGGAGCAAGAGGACACATACTAGCCCTCCTGACGGTGAGCATACTCTTGAAGGTTGGGCCTTGACCGCTTATTACGACTTAAAACTAAAAGGAGTACCACGAACAAGGAAAACCAAAGTTAACACCAGACGTCTATTGAGTGCTTCGAGGCCACTTCCCATTCGCCCATGCCTCCGCTGGGCTTCTCCGCACGTCGCGCCTCTCTCGCTTCTCTCTCTCTCTCGCCTCCTTCTCCTCCGCTTCCTTCCTACATGCCTCCTCGCGCGGCATCGCTACTGTTCTTGAAACCGCCACGTGAACTCATCCTGCCGGTTGGCTTGGTCAAGAAGCCGTTGGTCCTCGGGTTGATCTCCGTATCAAACCATCGCTCAAATTCACACAATGGCGGAGGTGACGCATGAAACGTAAATTAGCAAAGTTTCATTCACAAATATTATGTAACCCGCACGATTGTTACCATGCGGCGATCCTTCAGCTCTTCTCCGTGGATCAAGGCGAAGGTGCGGCACTTCCAATACCTCCTCTTCCAAGTTGAAATTTCCCAAGAGCGGACAAGCTCGCAAAGATCTCCGCACATACACATGGGCGCCTGACTCCACGAGGTAGGAAGAGATCTTGGTACGCTAAATTCGCGGCATGCACTCGCTTCTTCCTTTGCCTTCCCTTACCCTTTGCACTTGCACGCCTCGGCATTTTCGATTGATGCTCACCCTCTATTCTTTCTCCCGCTGTTCTTTGCGAGACCGCTTGTGAGAACGAATGTTATAAAGCGCGATATCGCCGGGTATAGGCGATCGCCTCATATTTGGGCGATTGCCCATGTAAGGGCGATCGCCTCACATTAGGCGATCGCCTACTAGAGGCGATAGGTGCACCAAACGTTGGTGTGTTGTCACGTCGTGTGGCATAGGCAAGCAATGCATAAATGATTTGAACAATTTATAGTGATAACGCTGTCATGTTACTAACTCGAGTTATACAATGTCTTCTTGAACGTAAAGCCATTAAAAAATACATCCGTACAACAAGTCAATCACGCCACGCTTCCTAATCGCCCGTGGGGTAGGTGAGTGGCGACGGCGACGGACGTCCCTCCTAGGCCGCCCTGCGCGCAGCGAGAGTAGTCGCGCGGCGAGGCCAAGTCTGTGGCGCGCACCGAGAGCCGAGAGGGTCGAGGTAGTCGGTCGAAAGGTACTCCTCCGTGTCGAACTCGCTGTCGAAAGGCTCGTCGAAACCACCACAGGGTCTGGCTGGGCGCGGACGAGGAGGAGCCTCCGCAGCCCGCCGCTTCACCGCCGCTGCGTGGGAACGTAGCGAGGAACCGGCAGTGGTAGGCGAGACGCAGAAGGAGCCTCCCACCCTCGCCCCCACTGCTGCTGCGTGGGAGCGTAGCGAGGAACCGACGGGTAGGGCGAGACGCGGAAGGAGCCTCGCTCACCACCGCCCCCGCACCGCGTGGGGCGTGACGGGCACCGGTGGGTAGGGCGAGGTGTTTGGGCGAAGTGGCGTGGTGTCTTTGCGTCCGCCGACGTCTCCGCGCTTCGGCAGTGGCTGCGCGAGCCAACCGCCTCATCAGAAGCGAGGACCCGACCCCAAGCCGTCTCGGACTCGGCGGTGGTCACCAGATGCCCCCTCTAGGCGCGTCAACATGGACACGCCTCCACCTCAATCTCCGCCAAGAGCCGAGTCCGCATGTAACGCCGTTGGCATTACGTAAGTTACATGAAAAGACGTGCCCATGTAGGTTCGACAGACACTTACCGAGGCGTTGTCCCTCTGGGACATCTGTGAAGGGTACGTGTCCGCTACCGATGCCTGCCGTGCGACGTACGGTGCTGGTGTGTACCCCACCCTGAGGCGAGTGCGCGGGGCGAACCACTCCATGTACTGATCGTACATGTCATGGTCGTCGGGCGGGTCTCGTGACCTCTCGCCGAGTCTGGCGTCCCACCGCAGGCCCATGGTCGCATACGGTCGCGAATCGAGAGCCACCGCAGACCCATCCGGCCATCCCGCAATGCAAAAACAGAAGTACGCGAACACATTAATTTCGCAAAGATGCGAGTAGTAGGATCGAGGCAAGTACTGCGTGAGCGCCACGCGCGACAACGTGACGAGGCGCAAAGGAAAGGATCGAACAGCCGAATCGCCGCAAAGACTCGGTGCGGGGAGTACTCCTCGACACAAAGGTCAAAGACGAGCACCTTACGGGTGAGCCAAAAGGCCTCATCTCGCGTGCAAAGCACGGAGACCCCGTGAGGTGCTCGGGCGTGACGTCGTATGCGGTGTATGGCGCCCACCGCACGCCCTCGCTGTGGAGGCGGTCGAACTCCCGAACGAACTCCTGATAGGACCTCCTCACCTGTAGGTGCGCGAACCTCCGCTGCGAGGAAATAAGAAATGGCGAAGGTTATTCAAGTGCGTTAGTGGGGAAAAAGATACGAGGGAGCGTACCTGTCGTCGGACCCAGAGGGCCCATGGTGGGCGATCCACCGGTCGCCTCCGTAAAGCTCCTCGGTGCGGTGTCGTGTCAACAACGCCCTGCCGACGAGAAGCGCCCCAAGACCACAATCGGAGGAGTAGGACGCAACCTGACATCGTCGCGTCGTGCTCCGCCCGAGAGACGGCGTCGCACAGACCTCTGTACGTCGCCGCAAGCACAGCTGAGGCCCACGACCACTGCATCACCTGTTTACAAGGGGGGAGTTAGACGTGCTCGCTGAGACGAGATTGAACCGAGTGTGTTACCTCATCCACCGGGTGTCGGCGATGTCTCGGGCGTACTCGATCGGTGACGGTCCACCGTGTTCCGTGGGAGGACGGAACATCACCCAACCGAGCAACAACAGGAGGTATGCCTCCAAGTGGCGGGCCACGCCCGCCTCCTCCGCGTCTTGGTGGAGAAGGTTAGCTGCAGCTGTTCGCAACAAACATTATCGGCAACTTGGCGCTTCTATTTTAATTCTCAAAGAAAGAGGTACTCACCGTGAATCGGCGACCACGCCTTCGTCGGTCTGCGGGCGCCACCTCCCTAAGGGGCCGGTAGGGTCGCTCGGGTGCCGCACTCGACGAAACGCGGACAACTCGGCGTGCCACGTGGCGAGACGTCGTGCGGCACGCATCGCTGGGCCCGCACAAGGGAGGCCTAAGAGGTACGACACGCCCCGCAGCGTCGGAGCCATCTCTCCGCACGGAAGGTGGAACGTGTCGCCTCCGGTCTCCACCGGTCCACGAGTGTGGCCAGCAGGGACCGATCGTGCGAACCGCGGCACCTCCTTGCCCTCTAACGGGCGATCACCACCCACCATCCTACAAAGAGGAAGTAAGCCACGCGCCGCAACTCGCATGTAGTTAGAATTGCATTCACGGTAAGTATGTATACGTAAAAGAGTGCAAGCGTTCGCGAGCCACCGTGGAACCCAGCGTGGGTCGATGCGGCGACTCCAGGCACTCGAGGTCGGCGGTTCTAGCACTCGGTTCTCCTCTGCGGAGTACCTAGACCGGTGGTCGATCGACGGTCACGCCCAAACTCGAGGCAAGGTCGCGCCATCGTGGCTGTTACAAAGCAAATACAACAGATTATCAAGAATTACATGTGCACACAAAATGAAATGCGAAATAACGAATTGTACCATACTCAACAAACAATACAACCAAGTGTGGAGAGCAAAAAAAACTCGATTGCAAACATACGAAAGACAAAGACATGTTCGACGAGGCACACAACGTCGAGAATTACATTATCCTCGTAGGTACTAAGCGGGACATCGGAGAATAACATGATGCGAACAAGAACTTACTAGTACATTGAAAATTACATCGAACATTACAACGTATATTACACTTACCGGTCCATTGAATAATACAAGATGGGAACAACATGCAAAGTTACATTATCCGCGGTTGCGACGCTACTCGGACTCGTCCATATCGTTCGAACGCGCCTTGTCCTTCGACGCCCGACCTTCATCTTCAACATTCGGATGTCCGGTACCCATCGATGGTCCGGAGAGGGGTGTTGTGAACGATCCATCCACTCGGCACCGTGACACCTCATGATGCCACGTGTTGAGAACGCTCGCTTGTAGTAGTACGGGAGATGAACGGACGACAGGATTGATGCGTCTCGGCGGTGCGGCAATGACGTCATGAGCACGGCAAGTGCAAAGCAGCGTGGTTTCGGCAGAGCACTCGCAATCACCGCCGAGTATGCACAGATGGAAGTCCTCTCCGCTGGCACCTCGCGACCTCGGTCACCGCAGCGCACGTGGTATCTCCGCTCCACGCCACTCTCCTGTAACCCGATGTGTCTGCGCTTTCTTGTTTTCTTGGACATGTAGGTAGACACAACAGCTTGAGTAAGACAATCGATTGTCCGACATACATGCCGCGGAGGTCTTGTATCGCTCAATGAAATATCTCGTGTCCCTAATAAGACACCTCAACTATACCCACCAATGGAAGGCATCCGTGCCTTTCATTACCCAGATTGTAAATCTCCGCCAGTTCGTTGTCATGATCCCATAACGCGAGCCGCCTCGTCGTCGTAAGGACCATTTCTCCAAAGGCTCATGTCGTATCCAATCGGTGAAACTCTTTATGCCGGTACGGCCTCACGCCGAGGTTTGGGGTCTCGCCGGCAGCCGCATATAAGGTCAGGGGTCCTCTCCTTGCTCATGGTACACCATCGGGTTCCTTGATGAACTAGCGGTACCTCCGGGATCCATTGATTGCTTCTTCGTTAGTTCGCCCAACGCCTTCCAAAGCGCGTCGAACTTCCTCCGTTGGTTCTGTTTGCACAGCGCTTGAACATGTTCATAAGCTCCTTATTCCCGAATCGACGGAAAAATTGGCACCCATGTGCCTCATGCACCACCTGCTCCTCGATCCGCCACTTTGTCGCTCCCACGACGGCGGACCCTTGTTGCATATCCACGATCGCTCTTAGCAGCCCTGCATGTCGGTCATGGATGACACAAACATCGAACTGCCGAGAACAATCGCCACTTCACTCTTTCAAGGAACCGCATCCACTCTCCGTGTTTTCCCCTCCACGAATGCCAACGCAACCGGTAGAACACGTTGTTGGCATCCACCGCGATCGCAGCTTAGAATCGCCCTTGTACTTCCCGTGAGGAATGTGCCATCCATGCAAAGGACCGGCGACAGCGTTTAACGCATTTATGCATGCGCCAGTATGAAGAATGCACGCCGCAATACCCACTTCCCGTGCACGCACCACCCGCAGGAACTCCGCAAGGTCGATGGATGTACCGGGTTCCTTTGTGCGATTGCCCCGAGCAAGTGGGAATATTCTCGCACGAAGCCTCGTGCGTCCCGAACCGTATTTCCAGAGTCGTCCTTTTGCTCTCCATGCCTTTGCGTAGCTAATCTTGTCTCAAACCTCTCCTCCACTACCGTGATAATAGATCGAGGTCGCAGATGGGGATTGTCCACGATCCGACCATAAACACATTTGCCACCCAAGTGGACGACAGATTGCGGTGTCCTCGCTCCGCTTCTTCCACTCGCAGCTTATGCTCCATCACTATGGAGCATTTCCAGAGTCCGTCCACTTCCCGGTATGCATGCACCGCCATGGGCACGAATCAACTACGCACTTCACGTCGTAGTCCTTCTTCTTGGACTTCACAACCCCAATTGCCGCGGAGAGACATTGCCCAAGATTTCACCGCATCCATCACACCTCCTTGTCTTTATATACGGCCCCTCGTCACCTCGTTCTCACGATACTCCCATGCATCAATGTTCCTTCATTCATTGTTAGGTCTTCGAATTGTAATTGGTCCACGCACCGTGGATAGGCACCCTGTGGGCGTTGTCCTCCTCGTCGAGTGCTCACCATCGTGGACTTCTCATCCGCACGGTCCTCCTCTTCCATCAAGTCAACAATGTCCTCCACCTCCTCCCCTCGTCGGCCACCCCTCGCGCCTCCACTGCCTCTCTCTGCCCCCGGTCCCTTCGCACCGCTAGCCTCGTGCTCCTCGCCTCCTGCCTCGCGCCTTCCTCTTCGCATCCTTCTACATTTGATGTCCCTCCGCCGTAATGTCCACCCCGACATCACGAACTTGCGACACCGATGGAGCTACCGGTAGCACTTGTGTTAACAACATGAGCGCCAACCCGCCTACAGCAAAACCAACATAACTCCTCCATGTGGACGCCGAGTTAACAGAATCAACTCTCCGTAAAACGGTCTTGCGCTCGGCTCACTCATGCTCGACCAAGAACCAACATCGGCATCCAAACCGAACATCCGAGACATCCACTCCAACAAACCCTCAGATGTCCTATCGCTCGATGCGCATATGCCCTGTCGACTCTTGAAAATGATGATAGATCCACCCCATCCGCCTCGTGCTATCTCCCCATCTCCATAAAATATTTGGAAATACAATTTCTCCGACATGCCGCAACGTCCGACGAAAAAATATTACTCTAGAATACAATACTGATCTCAAATTTCTAAAAACTAAATAGTACATTAAAGTTCTAAATATGAATCATGACATTAAATTTCTAAACAACACTATTCGACAAATTGTAAACGCTACACAATCCTAAATTTTCTAAACACTACAATAAATTTCTAAGACTAAAAATAAATTTGTAACGTACTTAATACTATACAGTCCTGAAATTTCTAAAAACTAAATAGTACATTAAAGTTCTAAATATGAATCATGACATTAAATTTCTAAACAACACTATCCGAGAAAATGTAAACGCTACACAATCCTAAATTTTCTAAACACTACAATAAATTTCTAATACTACACTAAATTTGTAACGCACTTAATACTATACATCTTCAAATTTCTAAAACTAAATACTACATTAAAGTTCTAAATATGAATCATGACATTAAATTTCTAAACAACACTATCCGAGAAAATGTAAACGCTACACAATCCTAAATTTTCTAAACACTACAATAAATTTCTAATACTACACTAAATTTGTAACGCATTTAATACTATACAGTCCTCAAATTTCTAAAACTAAATACTACATTAAAGTTCTAAACGCTACACAATCCTAAATTCATTGATATTACATGCTACATTAGAATTCTAATGACAAAAACAGTCCTACAGTATTTTCTAAACACTACAAAATCGTAAAATTCCTAAATAATAGAATAAAATTTGTAAAAAATACCTTCGCAGAAACGACGAATCGACTTTTTTTTCCCTTTTTCTTCTTCTTCTCTTCTTCTTTTTCTTCTTCTTTTTTCTTCTTCTTTCTCTTCTTCTTTCTCTTTCTCTTTTCTCTTCGTTTGCTTCTGCCTCGGCTGGTTGCCCGCTGCTGAGCGAGCTGGGCTTTAAAGTCACTTTGTCGCCCCGCTCGGCGACGCCTGTCTCGAGCGCAGAGGGGCCCACACGGACGGCGGGACACGAGGAACAGCCAGGGCATATCGCCTGTAGTATGGGCGATCGCCCATACACGGCGACGGGATGCTAGTTTTGTAATTTTTAAAATCGGACGCATAGTTTTGAAAAAAAGAATAAAAAAAAATATTAAATAAAAAAAAATTCAAGATCAGACGGCCCGCGCAAAGGCCCATCACCCGCATAACCCGCTCTCAGACAGTCTCAGAGCCCTCCACTTTGGCATCAACAATTCTCGCGACCCCCTCCCCGCAACCCTAATAAACCCTACCTCGTGCCGCCGCCGCCGCCACTCCACCTCCACATCCAGATCCCCCTGCTTCCGGCTCCGACTCCGACGGCCACGCGACGCCGTCCACCGCGCACGTCTCCGGCGATCTACTGGTAGCGTCTCCTCCCAACGCCAAGTCTCATCCGATTGTTCTGTGGACTTTTTGTTTCTGTGCCGTGAACCTGTGTGTTAACCCCGCTTTTGCTGATGCTTTTGGCTGTAATCCAGGAGTAGATCGCCTCCGGAGAGCTTTCGCTGCAACCATGGCGACCTTCGCGAAGCCTGAGAACGCGCTCAAGAGAGCTGAGGGTGAGTCGCTGGGATCTGTTAACTTTGGCGAGTTAGTTTTATGTAGAGTGATTTCTGATTGTTGTTGCGCTAGTGTTGCTGACTTGCTGCGATGCGTACTGCGATTAGGGTTTGTTTAGGAACTTAGGGTAGCGATAAGTTGCTATTTGATTTGTTTGTCACCTTGTTTTGCTTTAAGCATTAATTCAGTCACTTCAGTGTCGCCCCATGAGCAAAAATGCAATATATTTGTTGCTGATAAGCCGTTGATTACGTAAAGTGTTACATTTCAAGCGTTGGGGTGATTTGGAGCGTTTTGCTTTAAGCATTAATTCAGTCACTTCAGTGTCGCCCCATGAGCAAAAATGCAATATATTTGTTGCTGATAAGCCGTTGATTACGTAAAGTGTTACATTTCAAGCGTTGGGGTGATTTGGAGCATAGGTTACATTGAGTTTGTTTCGTCACACAGGTGAGACGCAGATAGTACTTAAGGACAGATATTTGCCATTTGGGCTTTGTGGCTTATTTCATAGGGTGATTCGGACTGTTGGACTTTTAGCTTCGTTGCTCTACATAGGCCAGCCGCGAGCTTACCAAATAATCCTAAGCCAAGTTAAGCCGGCTTTAAGATTTTTTGTGGATGCTAAAGCAACTACTTATTGTTACGTTTGTTTGTCTTTCGTGTCTGAACTTGTTATTACCTTTTCCTCTAAGACCACTTAACTTCGTGAAAACCCAAGAGATGTTGACTTCAATTTCATTTAAGCTAAGCTGGTTAAGAAGTTTTCAGGGGAATTACCCTTTCAATTATAACTTCTAGCAATAAAATATACTAATATATTCATCAGTAGTTCTGCGTGACTTGTTTTCCATGCACAAATTATTTGATGTATCCAATTATCCATAATTGGGCAAAATATGTTTATACTGATTATCACTCCTGTTTTACTTCAGAATTGATACATGTTGGGCAAAAGCAGGCGGCCCTGCAGGCGTTGCATGATCTCATTACCTCAAAAAGATACAGGTCATGGCAAAAGCCTCTCGAAAAGATCATGATGAAGTATGTAGAGCTCTGTGTAGACCTGAGGAAAGGCAGATTTGCGAAAGATGGTCTTATTCAGTACAGAATTGTCTGCCAGCAAGTCAATGTGTCATCCTTGGAGGATGTGATAAAACACTTTATGCAGCTGTCCAATGAGAAAGCCGAGCAAGCTAGGAACCAGGCGCAAGCACTGGAGGATGCTCTGGATGTGGAAGATCTGGAAGCAGACAAGCGTCCGGAGGACTTGATGCTCAGCTATGTTAGTGGGGAGAAAGGGAAGGACCGATCAGACAGAGAGGTTGTCACACCATGGTTCAAGTTCCTATGGGAGACTTACAGGACGGTGCTCGAGATACTGAGAAACAACTCAAAGCTTGAAGCCTTATATGCTGTAAGCTATTCTACTTGCTTTTCCCTTATTCCTGTAGGCATTTCATTACTCACTTCTGATATTCTTTTTTTTTGTGATAAGTTAATTTTACCTGAATATTGGATAGCACATTTATGATTCGTGGAAACATTATAGTAATGTCGTTCCTGTGCTGTTTTTGTTTGTTGATGAATTCTCCGCACTCAATATTTTGCTCTCCGCACCAACAGGTCCAACACCATCCCCGTTCACAACTATGCTGCCATACAGCCAATTTTATCTATTTTCATCCTTGTGTTGCTCTTCAATCCTTATTGCTTGTCATTACATTTCAAAAACTTTTCTTTGGGATTGTTTACTGCAATAACTTCATGTATCTTTTGATATATTCTGGTAAAATAGAGTTGTGCTGGATTATGTAGCTATCTGTTATTTTTCCTGCACTTTTCTTAAATTTCAGAAGTGCCGAATCGATTTCGTGCACATACCCAACCACTGAATTAGCCATTTGTTATTTTTCCTGCACTTCTCTTAAATTTCAAAAGTACCGAATTGATTCCTTGCACATAGTCTTCTCTACTAAATACTTACTGACTAGCTAATGTGGCCGTTCTTTTTTAACATTCCTAAATGCAGATGACTGCACACAAGGCTTTTCATTTTTGCAAGCAGTATAAAAGAACCACTGAATTCCGTAGGTTGTGTGAGATCATCAGAAACCATCTTGCTAATTTGAACAAATATCGTGACCAGCGAGATCGTCCTGATCTGACTGCCCCTGAAAGCTTGCAGCTGTACCTTGATACTCGGGTTGAACAACTCAAAATTGCTACAGACCTTTCCCTATGGCAGGTCTGTTCCATAACTCATATAATATTCCTTTTTTATGCTAAAGCAATTAGCTTCACCCGCCAAACTCTAATTCTTGCAGGAAGCTTTCCGATCTGTGGAGGATATCCATGGCTTGATGAGCTTGGTGAAGAAAACTCCAAAACCATCTGTTCTGGTTGTATATTATGCCAAGCTAACCGAAATATTCTGGATATCTGATAGCCACCTGTATCACGCATATGCATGGCTCAAGCTTTTCAACTTGCAGAAGAGCTACAATAAGAACTTGTCTCAGAAGGATCTACAATTAATAGCATCTTCTGTTTTGCTTGCTGCACTTTCTGTGGCACCATATAGCCATAAATATGGTGCTTCTCATCTTGAGCTTGAAAATGAGAAAGATCGTAATTTGCGTATGGCCAACCTTGTCAACTTCTCCCTCGACTCCAAGCGCGAGAATAGAGAAGTGGTTAGCCCTAACTGTTTTCTAAGTGAAGGTTATTTTCAATAACATGATCTATTCCTTTTCTGATAAATCTCATATCCCCTTTTCAGCCTTCAAGAGCATCCCTTCTTTCTGAGTTGGTACGTGTTGAATCCTTTTTTAGCTACTATTATTTTTTTATCATATTTACCGCCAACCTTTTGGACACCCTCTTGGTTATCTCATGTATTCAGTCTTGTGACATCATTGGTATTTCTTCTACATTTTTTATGCATGTCTTGTTTGGATCCTATAATATGTGTGTTCTATTGATTTAGAAAGTTGTGCAGCAATAATTGAATTCGTTTGCAGCATTTCATGTTACCATTTTCTCTCCCTTGTCAATTGCATAGCCTGAAATGCGAAAGCACTGCCTTTTTTTTTTGTATCGGCTACACACTTACATTTTGATTTCTTTGGTTTTGTGATATTCTTTGTAGCCAGCAATGTATAGTCCATGCCAATCTCTTGCACACATAAATAGTTCTCTCTCCCTCCATCCCTTCCTCCCCCCTCTCCTATTTTGATGGCATGGTATGAATATAGGCTGCCAAAGGGGTTATTTCCTGTGCTTCCCAAGAAGTGAAAGATTTATACAACCTCTTGGAACATGAGTTTCTTCCTCTGGATCTTGCATCGAAAGTACAGCCACTGCTTTCCAAGATTTCTAAGATTGGAGGGAAGCTTTCATCAGCTTCTTCAGTTCCGGAAGTTCAGTTATCGCAGTACCTTCCTACATTGGAAAAGCTGACGACACTGAGGGTGCTGCAGCAGGTCCTATTCTATGACCCACTTTAGAAAATATATGTATTCATGTCTCTTTATATACCTAACATTAGTATTTAGTTAAGACATGCAATTTAGCTTAACTTTTCGTCATTTTCAGGCCTCTCGGATTTTCCAGTCCATGAAAATTGATATGCTCTCAAGAATGATTCCATTCTTTGAATTTGCTGTTGTGGAAAAGATTTCTGTTGATGCTGTGAAACACAATTTTGTTGCTATGAAAGTCAACCATTTATTGGGAGCTGTTCATTTTGGTAATATGGTATGTGGCTTGACTCTACCTGCTGCTGTCTTCTTTAGGTTTCTCAGTGTTCTCATTGAAGGAATGTATCTGTTCACTGTTTTTGTTGGCTATAAGCATCATATTGCATGGTATGACTGGTCTCAATGATGAACAAGCAAAATAGTATTACTGTTGGCATGATATTTGTTATCTTTTAGACATCTTAAAAAAAAGCTCTTGGCCCTGACATCTATGTACTGGTTTTTGTTACTTGAATTGCAATATATTCAATAGTAATGTTTCATATGCTGTTAAATGCAGAACTTTAGTTTAACTAATTACTTCTAACGTTTCAATGTTATTCTTACTGATTTCTCTTTGTAGGACATAGAATCAGAAGGGCTTAGTAATCACCTTAGTGTCCTGGCTAATTCCCTAAGCAAAGCAAGGAGTCTTATTCATCCACCTACAAAAAAGCCATCCAAACTTGGTGAAAACTTGATTAGTCTCGCTGGAGTAGTGGAGAAAGAACATAAGAGGCTTCTTGCGAGGAAATCAATAATTGAAAAACGCAAAGAAGAGCATGAGCGCCAAATATTGGAAAAGGTATCCTATTTGCTTACTCTTCTATACTCTTAGCTGTTTTATTTAGTTTTTTTAATGGTTTATGTATCCATTTCCAGGAAAAGGAGGAGGAAAGAAAGAGATTGTCTCTTCAGAAGAAAACTGCAGACGATGAAAGGGAGAGGCTTTTGAAGGATCAAAGACTTAGGGAGCAGCAGAGGATCCTTCGAGAAATGCAGGAAAGAGATCTTAAGGCAGCACAAGAGTTGCTAGAAGAAACTATAAAACACAAAAAGAAAGGGAAAAAACCTGTTATTGAGGGGGTAAGAAACAATAGTGGGTTTCCAATAATAAACCAATTCATGCCAACTGACTATATATGCTGTTAATATTTTATGTATAGTCGCATAGCATGTAGCTTAATTTATGTTTAATGAGAAAAACTTGGTGCACTTTTGCTATTAGAAGGGTCAAAGTTCGTGTTTCTATATGATCAGTTCAGTTTTGATATTTATTTTCATGAACTGTTTGCAAAATTTGATCTAATGCTGTTGATCGATGGTAGGTGGTGTAGATGAAGGGTGGGATTGTTAAGGCATATATTGTCTTATATAGATATTGTCTTGTATAGATACTGCCTTGTATAGGCTTTCCTTTTGTACCCTCATGTACATGTATATATTCTAGCCTATTGGCCTTATGGTAAATACAAGTGCTATTCATAACATGGTATCAGAGCAAGGTTTAGGGTAAAGGTTTACCTGCGTTACACTTGCACCGTCCACCACCTTCTCCCCGGCGAGCTCTTCCCACCTGTCTCTTCGGTGACTCCTCTGTTGTTGCCGCTCATCTGTGGCCGCACGCTCGCCATTCGTTGGGTCGTCGCTCTCCCTTCGGTGGCCGCATGCCCGCCGTTTGCTGACGACCTCCCGGCCACCTCCTCCAACTGCCCGAAGGCCGCCGCCACCCCGTTCTCCGCAGGATCCAGGGCCGTTACCGATCCCGTGGTGCGACGCTCACCCGCGACAACTGCTCCCTCGATGCTCCTCCTGGCCAACGTTGGCGCCCACCTCTGGCCGAGGCGACGCACTTGTGCCATGGCTTCGGTCCGAGCTCCGGTCGTGACGCTGCTCGCCTGCCTCTTGAAACCTATCGATTGGATTTCAATCGTATCTCAAAACCGAATTTAATTAGATCGATCGGCTCGGCTCTTCGGCTCTGGCTCTTGGGCACTCAGCTCTTTGGTTCGGCCCTAGCTCACTACGTCGGCTTGGCCGGCTCGGATATAATTTTTTTTTTGACCTGCTTCGTCTTCTTTCCGCTACCTCTACCAGTCTCTCCGCCTCTGTTACTTCCATCCAAGTCCACTGCTCTCTTCCTTTTGAGTTCGTCCATGTTGTGCTAGTGCATCAATCTTTGCTAGTCAGTCGATTTTTTGCTGTTCACAATTGATCCTTTTGGATCGAGTGTGGCTTTCTCCTTTCTTTTGCATGGCAGTAGCTGCTCCTTTTCTCTTTGAGCCGTTGCAGATCGTAGAAGTCTTTATGATGCCGCCGCTTCTCTCTTAAGCCGCCGCCCTGAGCTTCTAAGGCTGCCACTCTTCTTTTGCACCGTGCCTTCGTCGTGCTTCTAGTGCAATGTGCCTCAGCCGTCTTGGGTTTTTATCTACGTTGCCATGCTTCTATTTATCCCTCTTTGGCTTGATTGGACAGCTCTCTATTTGTGTTGGTTTCATCATCTTCTTTGTCGTGTTATGGTGGTCAACTTTGCTACTGTTGGCCTCTGCTCTCAGCCCTTGCACTTTGTGCTTTATGGGCTGCCGCACGACCCTAGATGAGAGATCATTTGATTTTTGACACGCCTTTCAAGTACTGGATGCTACGACGACAACTTGAGGACTAGGACTTTGGATTTTCCATATTTTTAGTGTCAACCCTTCCAAATACAATGCTATTGCATACGTCTTACATTTGAAGAGAGGGGAAAGGGGCGGGGATTGTTAAGGCATATATTGTCTTATATAGATATTGCCTTGTATGGGCTTTCCTTTTGTACCCTCATGTACATGTATATATTCATAACAGAGATCATGTTTAGGAAGTTTTTGCTGGTTAGATCATTTGCTTGGTGTGGATTTTATACAAGCTTGTTAGCACATGGTGTGCTTCTTCTGTTCTGAATTTAGGAAAAGTGATACAACTAAAAGTTCCTGTAAGTTTCGAATCAGTACAGACATATGCCTAAGACTAAGAGGTCCGAACTTGGTAATGATATTGAAAAGCTAGTTTCTAATTCTCCAGTTTCTTATACTCTGGTGGCATATTTAAGCATGTTATTGTATTTACTAGTTGTCGTCGTGCTCCATTAACAGCCTATGAATGTGCCATCTCCTTTTTCTTTCAAATTTGAAAATTGCACTACCCCTGTCCCATAATAGATTTTACTATTTTATGCTTGCATTCATTTTAAATTCACCATCGCCTTGTGGGCTTATCCTGTCAGTTAAATACAAACAAATATCCATTGTGTGCCAAAACCATCTACGGATTATTTTGGCCCTTTTTGGGGTAGCTTCAGGATAGCTTAAAAGTACCAGTTGCTTAAGCTCCCCCAAGTGGTGTTCGGCTTCTCGAACTTTTCAGGGAAGCTTAAGCTCACAGAAATTAATGACCCTTTCAACTAGCCTGTCTTATGGAGGAAGCTAAGCCCTCTGAAACAGGTCCTTTATAGTCTGTAGCGCCAGCACATATTGGTATCATGTTGCCAGCAGTTATGTTGGTCAGAGCTCAGAAGTTTTCATTTATACATCTTATTATTTCTACCATTATAAACCTTTATACAACCGCTTCAATATATTGAATGTTTGCATGGCAGGAGATTACCAAGGAGAGCCTCATGGAACTGGCATTGAATGAACAGATGAAGGAGCGCCAGGAGATGGAAAAAAAGCTGCAGAAGCTTGCAAAGACAATGGATTACTTGGAGAGGGCAAAAAGGCAAGAAGAGGCACCACTGATTGAGCAAGCTTTCCAAAAGCACCTTGAGGAAGAGAAGATCCTTCATGAGCAAGAGCAGCTGGTCTATTTTCTACTGTTCTTTTGTTGTTCACAATGTGCGGATATTTGTTAACACACATAGTATTAATTTCTGCTTGTAGAGGGAGATTGAGCTCAGCAAGCAACACCATGCAGGCGACTTGCAAGAGAAAAATAGACTTTCTCGAATGTTGGAACATAAGGTATGTATGCTATTTGCAACTTCATTTAGCTTTCATTGCACAATACTACTTGGTATCACAGAATACTATGTTCCATCTAATTATATTGTTTTGTTCCATAATCACTTAATCAGGTTTTCCAATTCTTAATGTAATACCGGATATGTTGTAAATTTTTTGTTGTAATATAATAGTGCAACAGTCTTAGTTATTTGTTATGTGTGGATTACAAAATGTTTTAGTCTATCTGCCGATCAAGTTAAAAACTTAAAATTGCTCAGAATCAAATTTTGGCAAGCTAGTTTAACCTTTGGTTGATGATTACAGAGCATGAAGGTTCAAATTTGACATGTATTTTCAGTGCAAATTTTCCCTTTTTTTTGGTTACATGGGCACATGGGTGTTGTCAACTTATGAGCTCTGTTCAGTAGACTATTGTCACCACCTTATTCTTGTGAGACTAGACTTCTGTCTTTTCACTCCCGTGCCTTTTTCCAATTTCCCTCTTTGCTGTTGCAGAATGCTTTCCAGGGAAGAATTGTCCAACGTCGTGAAGCTGAGTTTAGTCGCCTGAAGAAAGAGAGGGATGAAAGGATCAGTCAGTTGATATCATCAAGAAAGAGTGAAAGGGAGACAGTACGGAAATTGATGTATTATCTGAACCTGGAGGAACAGCGAATCGAAAGGCTACGTGAGGAAGAGGAAGCTAAAAAACGTGAAGGCAAGTGAATTTGGGACTACCTTTATTATTTTTTGTACTTGCTAGGTGCAATACTACTTTGATCTTTATTACTTAGTTATTGTTCCACTTGGATAACTCATCCAAGTTATTCTTATCTGGGCTACAGTTTTTTGTATTGTTTCACTGGATAAGATTGCTCCAACTTATTCTTATCTGAGGCTACTAAGGTAGGATTTGTGTTAGCTTGTATTACCACACTAGTTGAATACTTGAATGACTGCAGTATAGACTTGTGATACTTAGGCAATGGATAGCTTAAAGTAAAATCTGACTACTGTAGAACTAGATGTGATCTACTGTTGGGTATCTTGCGACTCCATATTGTTTGTTGCCATTTCGAAGCAAGCAAATCAAATTCTAGATCATCCATATTATTGGTAATGATGTTGCCTCTTTCAATTGCAGAGGAAGAGAGGAGGAAGAGGGAAGAAGCCGAGAGGAAAGCTAAGCTTGACGCGATTGCAGCCAAGCAGCTGCAGAGAGAGAGGGAGTTGGAAGAGAAGGAGAAGCAGAGAAGGGAGGCTCTCTCGGTAAGAGGTGCTGAGGCTGCGCGCACACCTGATGCTGCTGCTGTTGCACCGCCAATTCGTGAGCCAGCAGCAGCTGCAGCCGCAGCAGCCGCTGCACCAGCTCCTGGTAAATATGTGCCGAAGTTTAAACGTGGTGGTGACAGTGGCAGCACAGGTGGCAACCAGAGACCAGCAGTGCCACTTGAACAAGACCGGTGGGGTCCACGTGAAGATCGCCCTCGCCCTGATGTGCGTCCACTCCGCCAAGATGCTCCCCCTACACGCCAAGATGCTCCCCAAGCCCGCCAGGATGGCCCTCCTGCTACTACTGACCGCTGGCGTGGATCTAGACTCTCAAATTCTTCATCCTCTTCGTCGACCTGGGGTAGGCCTCGAAACTGAAGCTGCCTGTCTACAAATATGCTCTGCCAGGTTGAGAGTTTTGCTGTCCTTTAAGGTTGAGAGAGCTTCATACACAATGTCCGCCTGTGGTATTGGGAAGCATGGTCTCTTGAATTTGTTTGTTGCGCGCCCCAAATGCTGCTCCTGAAATTTTGAAGCTAGGACTCAGGGCCATGGCACCTTTTCGAAGCTGTGTTTTATTGTTTTGAGTCAGAGTACTCCATACATATTGTTGGTACTTCAAACTATGCTGTTAGTATTATTTGAGTATTATGAAGTTTTGTTTCGGTTGGTTCATTTCATTTCCTTTCATGCAATTACTAAATTTCATTTTGCCAGTCAAGATGCAAATATAGAATCTGGGCAAGATCTGAATGGTGTGATTTTACATTTGATTGCCTTGTCAAACTAATGTGACAGAAAACGTATCAGCTTTGACCTATGAGTAGCTATCTTCGAAATTTATTTGGTTAAGGGCAGGGTTTACAAAACCACGGTAAACTGCTCGATTTTCACGGTTTTTGACCACAACGCTCTGGTTCGAGATCCAAAACTGCAAAACCGTTCAGTGAACCGGTATAATTATTTTTTTTTTGAAAAATTTGAAAAAAAAATTATACGTTGAGAACCGCTCAAAAATCGTTCAAAAACCGTTTTTAGGAACATTCAATTGGTTGGCTGGTTTTTCGCGTAAACCGAGCGGTTTTTTGTTGAAAACCGAATGGTTTTGGATTTTTTTTCAATTTCTTAACCCTTTGGTTTTCAAGCTTTTTTGCGGTTTCAGTTTTTACGATTTTTCACGGTTTCGGTTTTGTAAACCCTGGTTAAGGGCAAGTTTTTTGGTCATTTTGCATGGTCAATTGTATAAAGGATTACTGAGTAAGAAAATGAAACGTACATTACCATTACCGATGGATGGACTCTGGATGTAGAACACACTATACAACACAGAATAAGTGCATGGGGATGTGATTTTTTTAATATATCTTTTTTACTATTGTATATATCTTTTTTTACAAAAATAGGCTTTTGTAGCCTATTGAAATGACGACAGATAGTCTGTGTTATTTTAAATGATGAAATGCCTATGTGGCGTCCATATTGGTTTTCTATCGTCAATTGAAATAATAACAGATACTCTGTCGCCAAATGAAACGGCGATAGAGCTTTTGTCGTCAATTCAAATGACGATAGTGGCTCTATCGCTAAATGAAATGGCGACAAAAGCTTTGTCTCCACTTCAAATTGCGACATAGGCTTTGTATTGACGACAGAGCTTCTGTCGTGCTTTCAATTGGCGACAGTACCTCTGTCGCTATTTGGGTCGGCGACATAGGATATAACAATTGAAAATGAAAATTTATAGACGTAGCCTTACGAAGAAATATATACATTAAGAGACAACTGGTGTGCCCTCAGGGAGCCTGGTCCAGGAGATACCTCTCTACCCCCCCAGAGCACACTGACATATGTAGGGCGTCTACTTAACGTCTGAACCTGTATAAACCCCCGCATCTCTCTCTCTCTCGCGCGGACGGTGGCCCGTGAAACGACTGACGTCACCCTCACTCCCGTGTCTCGTTTTTAAACATACGACAAAAATAGGTGGTGCTGTGTTATGAAGTCACTTCAAAAATTTGAAAGCTAGTGGGTGGGTGCAGTGAAATCATTGAGAAATGATGTTGCATGTAGTGACGTCACTGAGAATATAGCATGGAAAGAACAATTAAGGTGTAAATATGGATGAAGTTATATGGCGCGTAGGTGTGTTGGAGTGCATACGCCTATGGTACAAATAGCAATAGACACGATCTAATCAACCACACTACAACTACGATATATAGGCACCTTTTGGAATGAAAATGGCATGATGCACGTAGATATAATAAGTATTTTCGGGAAGAGCCCCTACGTCGAAAATGAGAAACCGTTGGGCACCCACATTGAGTGATGGCCATCAGGGTGACGTGGCGCGGCTGGTTGTCACGGTAGTGGCAAGCACAATTGTAGCTTGGGTTGACGCAGCAACAATAGGGGTGGTAGTCATTGTCGAGGTGAACGACCTCCTCGTTGTTCCTCTCCCTAATCCTCTACCTCCAAAGCTTGACATTGTTGATCCTCTCTATATGGAGTTCCTCCTGTAACTCGTATAGGCAGATTTAGAAGATATGGATGTAGACCTGAGCAGGTATTGGATACGATTGATCTACTCACTTGGCGAACTTGCAATCCACGGTCTGCAAGGATGATGAAGTGGTTACGAGTGATGTGGTCATCCATGCGTGTGAGTATAGTTATGAAACAAACTACTTATCATAAATAGAGGGCGGCGAAAAAATTAACGTCTAGAGTTTAGCTCGTCATCACAAACCTGGACCACCACGTCTATTTTGTGCTTGCATTGTGGCCAATTCTCAGGGATATGTTGGCAATCATGGAGGGGATTTCTAGGGGTGTAGGACTCCCTAGTTTGGAGCGAGAGATCTTGACTTAGAGGGTTTGGGTCTAGGGTACCGTAGATGTGCGTGTCTTCTAGGTTAGGGTTTCATTCTCGAAACCCAATTCCTGTCCGGCGTCCTCTTCCATGCCTTGAGGTGCCTACTCTGTCTGTTATATTGTGGTTGGGGGAGTAGGTTCTAGGGTCATGGGTTCTTTGCTGAAGAATTTATAGACCGTCTTGGACATATGCGAGGGATGTGGGGCACATTGAATGTGGTGGCATTAGATTAGGTGTGGTCAAGTCGGTATGAAAAGCTGTGAAATTGCGATGCATGTAGTGTGTGGCCATTTTAGTCTAAAAAGCATGTTGCAGGGTGTTGTCATATCGGCTTGACAAAGGGTTGCGTAGAGTGTTGTCAATTTGGGCTTTTAAATGGGGTAGGGTGGTGTGTCATCAACTTGTTCTAGAAAAGGGCTGGACAGAGTGTTGTCACTTGGGGCATTCGAAGGGGGTGGCATGAAGTGTAGGGCACGAAGGGTCAAATGTTAGTACGACAGAAAGTAAGTAATAATGGAAACATGCAAGATAAATAAAAGCAAACAAAAATAGCCAAAGTACAATATAATTTGTACATAATAGATACCACATAGTTCTTACACAAATGGACTACATAACGACAACCATACTAGTGTAATATAGTGAATACATAACATATACCACATAGTTCTTATTCAATAAACGCAATGCATAACTCCAAATATAACAACAACCATACTAGAACAATATAGTGAATACATAACATATACCACATAGTTCTTATGAAAAAATTACATGCAACAGCTAACCCACCAAGTTCTTACAACACAACATTTCATACACAACATAGATCAAATGGTTCTAGCCTCCCATGCCTAGCATCGTCCATGGAGCTCCCAGTCACCGTGTTCACATGGTCTCTATGTCATCCTTCATATTGGCCTATCCGACGAGGGCATTTTTTGAAGGTATGCTTGGTCTCCATGCAAATATAGCATTTCCTTAAACGACGCCCCACTTCTGATTCGTTCATATTGTCCTTGATACGTCAAGTTTGCGGCAACCAACTCGCTTCAACCTTTCAAGGTTAGGGACCCACCTTCTCTTCCATGTACTTTGCTATCATAGTTGTGTACTTCACTTGTGGATCATTCATGGAGACTAACACCACGGTATGGTGATCAATAAAGTATTTCATAAAAACTTCCTCCAAGATAGCTACCAAAGGAAGGGGCCTCAAGCTCCTCATGACCCAGTTGTACACCTCAGCCAGGTTGGTAGTCATCACCCCATACCTCACACCATCTGTGTCGTATAGTAACGCCCACTTCTCTCTGGGCTCATGCTCAATCCACTACGAGAAGCATTTAGTCTGCCTTCCATTCCTCCTCGCCAATTCTAGAGGATATGTGGGTATTTTTCGAGTGAAATGGGGGATCTTTCGCTCACCTTTGCTTATAATCAATCTGTCAAATATGTGTTCCACTCTGAAGGAACACCCTTATTACATCCATCTTAGTCATCATTAGGAAATGCTTCGTAGTCATAGTTTTCGGCCTTTATTTTTTCTACCAAGACTTCGATATATTCACCTTCATCTGCAATGTACATAGGCTCCTACATCTCCCGCATGGGATGATATGTAGTCTCACCTTCAGCTGACTCGTTACCGCTTGTCCCTCTTGGCTAATGAAGCATGGCTCACTGTGGCTCGACTGCCTAACTTCGTCGACATCATCAGCGGTGGTTTTTTGTGCGTCACATTTGCCCAACGGACTTTCATGAATGCTTGAGCTAGTAAGGCTAGCGGTCATCCTTGCTCATTCGTCGATCTCACATACAAGCTTCACGACTTTGGCCCAATCAATTCCACTAACTATCGGTACGTGCACTGCTGTGCACGAGTAGCAACATCATACAACTTCAAATCATGTAACGCATGGTCCAACAAGAACAGTTGATACAACCATATCTTGACAGTGCCCCATGGACGCTTCTTTGCACGTGACAGACTAATCGTCACATACAGAAAATGACCCAATTCAACTATTTATGTACCCATTTGTGGAACTCTTTCCCTATAGTGTATTGTAAATTTCACTCGCTCATGCATACCTACCGACAATTTCATCAAACAATTTGATGTTAACCAGAACTGCTCATTCAATTACATAAATACACCGTAACGCATACACTACTGAAAATCGTTGCTAGTACACCTAACTATCATTTCTATCTTTATAAAATTAATATGTGCATGTCAACTAACTTCTAACAATGGACCATACGAAAACGTTCGCTACCATTTTTTACGTATTACAAATAATAATTAATTTTACCAAACTACATAACCCATAAATATTTACCTAAGATAAATCATATTCTGCTACTACGTAAACATTGATAAATTCTCTAAAATCAATTGGTACACTACAACTAACTTCTGTGAAAAACTACTAGAAATAAATACATATCTAACAAAAATTGAAACTATATTTCTAATTTCTCCATTTACTAACCTACCATGTCTTAAAAAATACTTTAAAAAATAAATAACCCACCTCTCCAATAGAGCTCTCTACGTCTCCTCTTTCTCTTCATTTCCTCTTTCCCTTCTCTTCCTTACCTCTCCTCTCTCCTTTTTCTTTTGTTTCATTGAGTAGAATGGCGACAGGGGCTAACCGGCACGGTCGATTTAAAGTCTTTTCAAATAGAGATTGGTTCAAAATATCTCCATTTTATTTAGCGACAGGTTTTGTCTCTCAATCGAACGGCGATAGATGCCTATGCCTAGGTTTACATATATTTAAGCTCGTACGTACTGCCTAAACTAGCTAGGGAGAGCAGCGTACATAAGGTTGGAGAAAACTAACAAGACAATGAGTAATCGAAGGTTAGCATGGAGACTTAGGGTAATGATCCAATTGATAGATCGATCGATCGATCAGGTTGGTCTGGATGCGGGGGCGGGGCACACGTATATGTTATGCATTGTAGGGTAATTAATTTGACTTGTAGCCTTGTTAATTGGAACGGGATCTTTTTTTGGGTCAAATTGGAACGAGATTGAATACGATACAAATATTTGTTCATTTTCTTACGAAGATGGAGAGTGTGCTAGCTACCTCATTCAACGTAGGTACGCATGGTCTAATAATGTCTTAGCTAGTATTGTTTCTTAGCTTTAAAATTGTACATTTGAAACTGTTAAAATTATCGCGTGTACTGAACTGACCCAGTGAAGGCCCACTTGCAGCCTGCGGCTGCCGCGTGGGTCAACCTGTCAGTGTCTCGAATCGTTAGCTTATATATTCAGTTGGGTGGGCTCGGTCCATGGCAAGTCGCCTCCCCCTAAGCCTAACCCAGCCCAGGGAGCCACCCATCATCTTCTTCCACCTCCTCGAGGCGCCGACCGGCAACAGCAACAGCTCCGCCGCCGCCTGCGCTTCTCCGATCCGGTGAGTTGTAGACTTGTAGTCTTCCGCCGTTGCAGGACTCTTTATTTTGTTTGCCACTTTCTCTCCCAAATTTTCCTCTGGTTGTTTTCTTTTTGAAACGTTTCTAGATTTCTTAAGCAGCCAGTGTTAGCATATATCGCATGGTGTGGCGGTGTAGCCTCCAGATCCGGACGCCTAGAGCTGAATCGGAGAGATTTTAGATGTTCGATTTTAAACACCGTGGTCGTTCGTTGCAGTTCTAGGGTTCTGTTGGTCACGGTTTAGATCTGTTGTGTTTCTAGAATTCTTCCTTTTTCTTGTGGTGGGTGGGGGGGTTGGTGCAAAATTTTGTGACCCCACGTTGTGCTGCGCACGTTCTAGGAATCAGAATTGGATGCGGCCGACTTGTGGATATGCTCCGTTGCTTTTCTGCGCTGATATATTCCCGTCTAAATCAAACGCAACTCGAAAGACTCTTTCTTGAAAGATGCATTACATTGCCTATAAATTTACGTTTTTTATTATCGCAGGCGAATTGTGTGCTAAGGAAAAAGGAACACCTTTTCTGGGAAATTCAAACTTCAGGACAAGGTAAGAAAGTGTATAACCATGCATGTTCTGCAACTGCGATTTTTCCTAGCTGTTTCTAGTCTTGCTTAATGTTTGGTCGGTGTAGTTTGTTTCAACTGTTGCCCAAAATTTGGTTTGTAGGTTGTGTTATATACTTATGGGAATAAGGTTTAGGAAAGCGATTTTAATAGTCCCTCGGTCTCCTTTCCATGCAGCTTAAGAATCGGAATTTTAATGGTCCTCAGTCTCCTTAGGATTCAGTTCGTTTAAACTGATGCCATATGAAAAGCTTGTCTATGGATCAAGAACAACCTATTTGGCCTCTCATAGCTTTCTCTCACCAGTCAATAATTGTTTATAGTTATGAGAGCCCTAAAATCTTTTTGGTTGACAATTTGACATAGCTTTGTAAGCTCTGAAAGCTTACTAATCCGCTGTTCTGATATTAAGTGGATGGCAAGAACTTACAAAGCCGCTGTTCTGATATTAAGTGGATGGCATTATTCTAATTTGATATTGTTTTTGTGATGTCTGAAGCTTAAACCAGGCGTCTTTGCTTGTTTTTAGAGATTAGTTTCACTATGCTGTGCTATGCCTGATTTAGATGTAAATTAGTTGCCATTTTGCCAACTGCTATGTTTGAGTTGTCTAAAACTTCTGATATTTAGATTTAGACATTTGGTTCTCTGCTAGCATGCTATATAATTCTAGTTGTTCAATGAACTAACAGTGATTTTCTCTCTTCTATGAGATGCACTTCCTTGCATCATTTCACGGCTCTGCAGGTTTTAAGTCTTTATCTGATTTGTCGGGATGGATGCCAAGAAGTTCATGCAGCTGGTCGAAGAGAAGAAGAAGCGAATCCTTGAGAAGAAAGAAGCCCCGCTGAAATGGGAGCAGAAGCTGGAAGCAGCAGTGAAGGCAAAAGCTGACGTGGAAGCAAAGGAGAAGAAACTCAAGTCAAGAAAGCACAGGAGGAGATGCTATTCTTCCTCAGAATCTGATAGTGACTCTGACAGTGATGGTGATCGGAAACACAGGAAGAGGAAGGACCGCAAAAAGCACAGGAAACATGGTCACTCTGACTCTGATGATGCCAGGAGGCGCAAGCGCAGGTCAAAGAGGAGCTCAGACTCCAGTGGTGAGAGCGACAGCATTGAATATGAGAGTGGGTCTGAAGAAGAACGTCGGAGGAAGAAGCACTCACACAGGAGAAAGCATCGCCGACATTCTTCAAGGTCAAACTCTGATGCTTCAGACTATAGCAGTGATGAACAGTGGAGATCTACCAAGAAGGTCCATTCCAGGAGCCGCAGACGCCACCACCGATCATCAGATGATGACTCTGGGTCTGACTCTTTGGACAAGGTCAGGTCGAGACATAGGAAGCGACATAGAGCAAGTGATGAGGATGCACCATCAGATTCCAACAACCATAAGCGCCATAGGAGCCGCTCCCTTGGGGAATCATCAGATGACGCCGCTGATGAATCAGACAAGATGAAAAATGGCAAAAGGCCTCACAAGAACGGACACCACTGGCACCACCGCCATCACCATCATCATCGCTGTAGAAACTCTGCAGAACCTTATGACAAGAAGCAAGTGGTGAAAGATGGCCAGAAATCCCTTGACGCTGACTGAAGAGTAAAACTCCCGTGGGGTAGTTGAATTGTCTTCCCGCGTGCGGAAAGAATTTAATTATCTTTCGTAATGTTACCGTCAGTTTTAACTGTGGATTCTGAACTTGTACTGATACCTTTGGCTGATTTGGTGATTAAACATTAGATGTTACTTCATTTCTTTAGTGGAGCTATGTTAGCTTGGCTTGTTTGGTGGTTAAACATTTGGTTTTGATTGTTGAGCTATGTTCTTGAAATTTTCGTTACTTTAAATATCTCCTACTGCATTTTGTTTTGTTGAACCATGTTAGCATTGTATGATATTTGTGGCAGCCTTTCCCAATAATCCTTGTTATGATTACATGGTGTGGTGATGAAGTGTTTGGTTACATCTCGTACTACCAGTTTCAAGACCATTAATACGGCAGAAAATGGGGAAAAAAGGATCGCATTAATGCGCCAGAAATGGAGGGGAAATAAAAAGGATTGCACATCCAAAAGATAATGTGACGCAGGCATATATAATTCCTGTTAAATCAAAGAACTTTTATTTTGTCGACAGTTGAAAGAACTTAAATATTCATCCAAACAAACACATCATTCCACTCCAAAAATTTTACAGCCTTCAAATACACCAAAATCTCAAACGGCGCAAATACATGCGCCCACTCATACCTGAAGGCATACTAACTGAAAATGGTGTTACTAACTACTACCTATATCCCCTTTCATTTTTCTAAATGGGGCCTTCTGGTATCTGGAGTACATCAGCTCCTTCGAAAGGGCTATTTGTCTCAGGTACTACAAAATATTTTCTCAACTAGGGCCTTCTTGATTCAAATAACCACCAAGTGTCAAGATTAATACATCAGGTTATCAACATCCAGCGATACAGTGGCTGATGTTGCAACGTGAAGAAAATGATTTGTCCTTATTTCTAACTACGTAACTGTATCTCTGTCGCGAGCTTTAGTTGCACTTCCTGTAAAGAATAGCCACCGAATTGTAATAACAAGGTACAACAGCCAGAAGGACCAGAAATGTGTTCTCTAATGGCAGTCAGAAGCTCGTTAACATTTTATCTTTCGGTGTACCCTCAGCAACAAGAGCTCTAGTAATTTCCTGCAACATATCAATATAGATGAAGATCAGCATGGAAGTGTAGAACCAAACCACCAACGTTTAGAAGGAGGAAAATTTTGTCACATCAAAGTGAGTACTACTCTTAAATGACAACCATCACCGTTATTATAGGCTTCCATTTCAAAACCATCCAAATATTAAAAGAACTTGGCTTTAATTATTAGGTAATAGCAAAACTGTTAAACTGTACTGTAAATTGTTAGGACTGTGCTGCAAACTTGTACCGGTAGACTGTGGTTGTCGCCTCAATAGAGTGTGTAAACTACAAATCCAGTGCATGAACAGTATGGTCTGCAAAAGGCAATGGCACACTGTTGTCTACATTTTAAATGAAGTAGTTTCATCATGGGCAAACTTAAAATTTATCATAGATGTTCAAAATAAAAAAAATAAAGGCAATCATTCAGAGAAAGCATTGAGACATCAGACATGGAGAAAAATCAGTTTTGCAACCTGTATCTAATCATTAGCTTCAATATTCAGAAATGAAAACATAGAAAACTAGACATACCTCAGTCGTCTGTTTGTCCACACAAAATCACTCCCATCAATGAAGGATTTGCAACCTTCTTCATTCTTGAAAAAGCATTCTGCTAAATGCAAAACAATCTATAAGAATACAAGAAAACACAATAAGCTAAGAGTAGCCCAAATGGCAAAAAGGTAACAGTGCCTGGACATAACTTCACTCACCATTCCATTGATCATCCGGTCTTGAGAGGACAGGTATAATTTTCATCCCTCTGGATTCCCAATCATTGAACCGCTCCTGTGAGAGAACATAGTCTCCAGCTGTTATATACAGAATTTAACAGTTACAAATTGTACACCAAAGACTGACAATCACCTGATAAGCCATCCTTTGAAGATTTCTAACCCCATAAAAGAGGCTTACATCAATTTTCTTGTTTTCGCCAAAACCTGAATAAGTGGCCGAATTGGACTGCCATGAACAAGAGTAAAGCATAGGATATGAGCAGAATTACGCAATCCAATTAAAGATGTCTTCCAAATGTACTGCCACGGAATTGATGCAATAAAAAGGACAGTTATGTTTGCTTAAAAAAGGGTGGATTTGTGCTTTGGCAACATGGATGCAGCTTATGTAGAGAGCAGAAATCCCCCAGATGTAATGATGTTCCAACTGAACCAATTAAACAAAGCTATCCATGGGAAGGATAGATATTGCTCATCCAATCAATGTGATAGAACAACAAAATCAAGGAAAGGACATCACCCATCAACTGCTTGGCATGTGGCAGCATAAAACAAATTCTACAACTATCAACCAACTCAATCATCTAAAAAGGCAAAAACCTGATGAAACAGTGCACTATTTGTGCCTATCATGCTTATCTTTTATTGGAGTCGTGTGGACTTATATCCAAGAGCATTTTGAGGTGGTACTAATGTGAAAAACTTGTGGGTCAAAAACTGAACTCTGAAATCCTAAATTGCTCAATCAATTGATATATCACAATACAGATGGAACTTCACGTATTTAGTGCAATTCTTAAAAAATATATTGTTTCCTTTTCCCGTTGCAGTTCCAAAGTGCGTCAGGCTACAGATAATTTAGAACTAAGAATGAACAACCGTGTTTCGTGCAGTGTAATTGATGCGGATGTGACCTATTCTTAGTACAAACAAATGGAGGATAGTACAGATGAGCAGGCGAAGATGGGTAATAACCCATAATAATGTCATCTTCCAAGAAAATTTGTTGAAAAACTGAATTTTTCGGACGTTTTTTAAAAATTGCAGAAACACTGTCGGATTTTTATACAATTGTACAAGCTTAATCATGCTATGAAAAATCTATGGTATCATCTTCAGAAGTCTAGGATCATACAGAATTTTTTTTAAAATATTTTAACTTCATTTGTTATCTTTAAAAAAATAAAAAATAAAATGAATATAACTGAGACACTACCGTTGTCAAAATTTTATAAATGTTCTCGAGTGTGATCATGATCCAAAATTTTTCGGAGAGCTTAGACATTGCCTCAAAACCCTTCTCTAAAAGATTTAAAAAAATTGAAACCTATTTTGGTTGCTCAATAAAATCTTTGAAACCAATAAAATCCATGTTGTATGCACAAAAGGAAAAAAAGAAAGAATTTTTTTTTGCTGAGATTGGGATTCGAACTTACATCAACAGCATCGGTACCCTTGTCCATTAGATCAATTTTTGTGAGCACACCAAAGGTCCTTTCACCTGAATCAACAATAGTAGAATTCAAGCTCATAAATAATTTAAGATAACCAAAGAGCATAGGTATATGAAACACAATTATTTTCTGCAAGTATACCTTTTGATCTATGAAGTTAGTAACTCAAAATAGAATCATACAAAGATATAGTTCATACTCAACAAAGATACAAGGATGAAAATTAGACAATTACTTGTCATCATGTATTGTTTTGGTATATCAAATTAGCTGAAGATAACATCATTATGAAGCTTCTTATCATATCGAAAGTAAAGCACATGGGATACTAAGCTTGAAAGACAGTAACAAAAGGAAACAGTATATGACATTAACCAAATACCTGGGCTAGGTTCATGCATGTGCTGGCAAGGAAAAGTAAAGGAAATCATGCACTCACGGGCAAAGCAACCAAAGGGCAAGGTAAAGCATCCGAGCAAAAACACTCTCTCTCGCACGGGCGTAGCACACTCTGTCTGCTCTCCAAGTTTCCTCGTTCTTCACTCTCGGCGCCCGAGCGAATCCGCCCAGTTTTGGCAGCAATTCAGCCTCCTCCGGCGTGTAAAATAGGTAATCTCGCTCCCTAATCTTGATATCTCGGCCCTAACTAGCGATTTCTCGGTCTGCCTAGGGCGAAATCTCGTTGAATAGTAGAGCAAGATTTCGGTTTTTCAGTCCAAAATCTCGTTGATTCAGCCCGAGATTTCTTAATTTTTGGCCGAAATGAATAGTTTAGCTGACGGATCTGGCCGGTTTTTTGAGATTTTAGCCTGCGCAATGTATCTCAGTTCATGTTATGCACAATATTGTTCAAGAACAGCAGCAATAGTGTACTTGAGAACAAAATGGATACACTGACACACTATATACAACATATGCATGCTATATATTGGTGTATTTGCAATGACTTGTTAATTGTGATTTGTGAAGAACATATGCATGCTGTCATGGATGCATGCACTACAACAAAAGTAGGACACAAGCAAGAAATTTCAGAGAAAAAGCAAGTAGGAGTGTACACTGTCAAGTATGTAACGAAGAACACTCGCTAGTTAGTTTAGCATGCATGCATGTAATTAACTCTAGCTACTTAGCTAGTAGGAGTGTATATTGTCAAGTATGTAACGTGGAATTGTGTATATTGCCAAGTATATGTGCATGCATGTAACTAACTTCAGCTACTTAACCACTTTGCATTTAGTTATCACAAATAATATTTTCATTATTGACTCATTGTTGCATTGGCATCTTCTGTGTTCCGTAGCAGGCTCTCGTTATGGCATATTATGTGAGTACCGTGTGGGAGCACGGTGAGCGCATCGGCCAAGAGTCAAAGTACAACTACTGTAGGCACGTTATGAAGGGTGGAGAGGCGACCCGTCTGAAGGAACATCTGGCTAGTCGCACTGATGATGAGAAGGCTTGCCCCGACGTGCCTAAAGTGGTTAGGCATGTCATGCTTGCGAACCTCCGTGGAGGTCGGGAGAAGAAGAAGGAGAAGGAGGTGGTGCGCCTCTGTAAGGAGGAGGCTTGCGACGACTGGGCCACATTGGGCACAGACTACCATACCGAGCAGGAGTAGCTCAAGATAGCTATAAGGGCCTCGAAAGAAGAGGTCTACCTCAGGAGCCAAGGTTTGACCCCAGGATCGGAGGCTGGGATGGAGGAGGGCAAGTTTGCATATGACCACCACATCGACAAGGAGTTTTGGGAGTGGGTGGAGTGGACCGTCTTGGCCGTAGAACCCTTGTACAAGATGTTGAGGTTCGCGGATCAAGACAAGTTACTAACGATAAGTGGTGTCATGATGCAGTATGCAATTGTGCGGAATGAGTATAACAAGCGCTTGCGGGAGCACGGAGACCACTACAGGATATTCCCACAAGTCCTGGAAAAGAGGTTTGCCGAAATAAGGGATACCACGTTTGTGCAAGCAGGTCAGTGAAATCAATATGTTCATTTCTGTTGTGCTAACTATACAACGATTTGTCTATTGCAGCCTCCGTGCTCGACCCACAGTCTCAGTTCTTGTATAATATATGCAGTACTCCACAGTACATGGGAGCATTCTCTACTACACTAGTCATTATAGCTGATGAGGACAGTAACGCGGTGCAGGCTATATGGGAAGCTGGTGTATACCGTCGTAGGAGGGGACGGTTTGCCACCCAGCTTGCGCAGTCCAGTGTCGTCGATTCCCAAATGATGGCAGGTACGTACGTAATTTCAGGTATTATTGCGTTGTTGTTGTGCACTGACTGCCACACTTTTCTTTTATCGTCTTGTCTTTAGCTCAATGGTGGATGGCGTTCGGGAATGAGACGCCAACGTTGTAGAAGTACGCTTTGCGGTTGGTGTTACAGTGCGCATCGTCCAGTGGTTACGAGCGCAATTGGAGCACATTTGCCTTAGTGCACACGCAGCTAAGGAAACCGATTAAGTTATGCAAAGCTCCAACAGCTCGTGTTCATGCACTACAACATTCGACTTCGCCTGTGTGACGAATACTTATAACAGGCCGTACCCCAACGGCCCAAAGCGACGAGCCGACGGCCTCAAGCACAGCTCAAGCCCAGCAGACCGCTCCTAGCCCATTACCGACCGAAGCACCGACAAAAGCCACACGAGACAGCCTTCCCGACCGACCGAGGGGCGTCTCTCCACTGCTGGCTCTCGACCCCGCAATGGGGCGAGACCCATCGGCTCCGACCGAGCAGAGCTCCCGACCCCCTGTAAGGTCGAGGATGCCGACTAGAGGGGGGTGAATAGGCGGCTTTAAAAAAAAACTTTTTCTTTCTACTAAATTCTACAAAGCAATTCACCCCTTAATTACCCCTATGCCAAAACCTTATCAATAAAAAATGCGGAAGCGATAAACTAAGGTTTTGACAATTAAAGCCTAAATCAACTAGGCTCACTATGTGCACTAACTAATTATGTCTCTAACAAAAGCAATTTAAAGATAAGCAATCAATCAATTTAATTCTATGAATGTAAATTGCTTGAATATAAATAAAGAGAACAAAGCAAGCACAAGAGACACAATACTTTTTACTGTGGTGATCGGAGACTTGCTTGCCTCCCTAGTCCACGTTGAGGTTAGCCCAAACACATTGGACCGGCTCCACGAATTGAGCACCCACCTCGAATCCACTAGATGTGGTTTTTCACGCTTTCGTAGGCTCAACCCGAACCTTCACAAACTTCGCCGGGCTTCTCACAACCTTGAGAGCTCCACAAGACGACGCCTACGCCGCCTAGGAGTCGGCAACCTCCAAGAGTAACAAGCCGAATCCTCTCGCTTGAACTTCACCAAACACAACACATGTGCTTCCGGTGATCACCAAGTGCAACACATGCACAAGGATCCTCCTCAAGTGCAACACATGCACAAGAGACTCTCAATCCTCTCCTAATTGCAACACATGCAATTAGAGGCTCACACTAGCTCAAGAAGCAAATGGGAGAAGGCCACACATGCACACAACTCCTACAAACACCCAAAAGCTCTAGCACACACCAACCTTATCGCCTTGCCCCCAAGGCCTCCTTTTATAGCCTCCAAGCCAAAACTAGCCGTTGGGGGAAATTCTGACAAAACCAGAATTCCGGTGCTACCGCTTACTAGGACCGGTAGCACCGGCCTCGCCAACGGCTACAAAACTAGCCGTTGCAGGATTTCCTAGAGTACCGCCAATCGGGAGCGGTGCTACCGATCCGCTCGGCGTAGCACCGCCTCAACCTCGCCACCGGCCTCAGCCGAACTCAAAACACCTCCTCTGGATTTTTCACACCGGCCAGAGGAGCGGTTGCACCGGACATCCGGTGCTACCGGCCTACCATGGGTGGTAGCACCGGACCGCCAGACCGCCCAAAAACATCCCCTCTCTGGATTTTCCACACCGGCCAGACAGACGGTAGCACCGGACCTTCGGTGCTACTAGCCAAACCGCGGTAGCACCGGACCCCGGTGCTACCGGCCTTACAGGGGCGGTACGACCGGCCTCAGGGAGAAAACACCGTTTTTCACAAAAACTTTTCTCCAAACCATTAAAGATATTCTTTGAGCTATGTGAGGATCAACACATGATCACAACACTATGCAAAACACATTTGCACATGTTAATCACATACTCCAAAGAGTCTCATTAAACACAACTTATTTGCAAAACACATTTGCAAATATCAAAACCAACTAACGAAAACACATTTCGTAAACAACTCAAGATCTATTTGCAAAACGTATTAAGCAAATCAAACCCGAGTCTATGAGATTAATCCCCTAGCCATGTGAAGGTCAACACAAGACCCACCAACTTGCAAACACCGCTGCAAGCCCTACTCACATGCTCTGGATTCCTGACTCATAGACCTCGGTTTATTCGCACAACGAACTTGCAAATACACATTAAACCAATTTTATGCTTGAGCATTGTTCTTTGCAATACATGCAAAAACCTAGCTCCAAGCAATACCAAAGCATGAGCTCTCTATTTGCAACACATGCAAATCTCTAGCACCATAACAAATATAAGTGCATGAGTTCTCTATTTGCAACACATGCAAACCTCTAACTCCATGCAACCACTTTAAACCAAATTGCTTGAGCTCTCTCCTTTTGCGACACATGCAAAACTTAGCTCCAAGCAAAAACCAAATCAAATAAGATTCAAATAAGATGCAAGTATGAGCACCCTTATTTGCAACACATGCAAATACTTAGCTCATACAAAATCCAATGCATAAGCTTCACCCATTTGCAACACATGCCAAATGGTTAGCTTCATGCAAACATCAAACAAGAGAGTGAGCTAGAGTGAACCGGATCGAGTTCATCAACACATGATGAAGCTCAAGCTAAAAGACTCAACCCCTCTTAATAGTACGACACCTAACAAGCAACCCGGTCTCACAACCAAACACAATGACCAGAAAAGACTAGGAACACATCCTTAGCCCTAGCTAGTTATACCTTTGCCACACTTGATCCACTTGGAGCTTTTATGATTTCCAATCATCTTCTCTCCAGATCACCTCTTCTTCTTCTTCTTGGTCATCAACGCATGATGAACCTTCTCTAGCCCTTCTCTTCACTTCGATCACCTCTTGAAGCTCATCAACACATGATGACTTCTTCTTCCCGATTCTTCATCATCTTGGACTTAACCTACTTCACAACTCATGGAAGATGTTAGTCCAACAAACACGGTTGTCTCAATCATCACCGCACTCCATTAACACATAATGGATGCCTCCAAGATCGATTGAGCACAACCCTAATCAATTTGAATGATTAATTGTGTCTTGAGTACTTTGATGCAACTAATGCTTCATTATACTAAGAACTTTTCGCTTGTCTTTAATCAACAAGGAAACACCATCAACACATGATGAAATGTTCTTTGATTGATTGAGAGACAATCGAACTCAATTTAAACTTATTTAAATTGACATGAGTATATAACTACACAAGTCATATATACTCAAAAGATTGTTTCAAGGTCTTGATCCTTTATATTGTATGACAAGAGGACATGGATCAATACAATTGAAACATCAAGTTAAATTATCAACTCTCCTAGATGTGTGCATTCATGTATATATGAATTAGGAACATAATGCACATATTTGGATTAAAGCAACTAAGAGTTCATACTTTAACTTGAATTCTAAGTATGCATATATATAATAGAATGAATACGAGTGCATACCTTAGGTTTTCCATTTTCCATCCAAGTATGAGACTAATAAGAATAAGACTTAATAAAACATGTTAGTCTCATAATGATTTGATTTGTCATTAAACAATGATTAAACATTAATATTAAACCAATCACCAAAACCAATAGAGCTTGAACTTACAATCTCCCCCTTTTTGGTGATTGATGATAAATCCTACATTAATTGCTCATTTGGATGAAAAACAATTTATGAAGGGGTTTTGAAACTTAAAGATCGAGTATTACAAATAAAATTTCCAAAAGCATATCCCCTTTAAGCTCTTTACCACTTATAAAAACCATTTATATAAAAAAAAAACTAAGCTCTAATACCAATATAAGCTCTAATACCACATAACTTAGCTTTAATACCACTTAACTTATATTGCTTAACCAAACCAAGCACTCATATCACTTATAAAGTTTTAACCAATGAGAATCGAGTGCACACATCAATTTCTCCCCCTTAATAGGCATTAAACTCAAAGATCCAAATGAGGGAATTAAGCTCATAATAATTCTCCCCCTTTTGGCATTAAACACCAAAAATGGAAAACCAAACCAAAAGGAGGTTGTACCACTTGAAAATATCGAGGGCTAAGCATTACTTTGGAGATCATATGTCAAATTAAAAAGAGTATAGAGCTTGGTAAGAGAAGCAATCGAATATAGTTATTTGAAATGCAATAATTCTCCCCCTTTTTGGTCATAAAATGATTTGAAATGAAATCATGCGACCATTGCAAGGAATTTTGGTTTTAAAGAATTAAGGCCAATATTTTTGTAAACTTTTGAAATATGACCTAAAAGAGTAAACCACTTTTAGAAGGAGGCCATATTTAGAGTTAAATCTCAAAAGGATTATTTGAAACACATTCAAATAAAACTCCTCATTTTATTAGGCTATTCAATGAATTCATCATGACTCACTTGAAGAGTCCATAATTTGCCTAATATGACTTAAACAAGGAATTTTTCTAAAAGAAGGCCTGATACCAATTTTCTAATAAGATTTTCAATGAAATTACTTAAAAGAAATCTTTTTGAAGAGGCATCACTTGTAGTACTACTTTAAGGAGAATAAGAAACTTGTACCACTTGTAATGCTTACTTTTCACATTATACCACATATAAATATTTTTCAAGTGATACTATATGAAAAAGATACCACTTGAAAGATCATTAAAACATGAGGTACCACTTGAGAAAGAAAGATATCAATGAGAAAAATCTCTAGAGACATTGCTTGAAGAAACACTTGTAAGATAAGCAATGTCAAATGAACCATTTTAAAATAAAGCATTTTCATTTAAACTCAGCTTAATATGAATTTATCCCCGTTAGATAATTCAATCATACAAAGGATCTCACACAGAGTGTCCTTGAGAGATTGAACTTACAATTAAGCTTCAAATGGGAAATTAATCCATATGAGTATGAGATATCATTAAAATTCATAAAAATGCATGAGGGGTATAGGTGGATACCATTTGTAAGAATTTATAAAACAAAGAAAAAGTTGGTACCACTTGATAGAAATCAATACCCCTTAATTTTCTCAAAGGTTTGGAAAAATTTGAAGGTATCAGAGCAATAACATTAGAGATACCATTTAGAGATAAATGCACAAAACTTGATTAAAATAAGCTCCCATAAGGTTCAAGAGTTGAAGCATGGAGCTATTAGCATTTAGACATTTACAAGTTTTGGTTTTGAAATGATATTTCAAAAAGACCCCAAAAAGATACTACTTAAAATATATCAAGGAAAACTTAATGCATACCATTTGAAACTAAGCCAAATAATTTTCAAATGATTTGAAATTTTGTAAAAAGATACTTTGGGATCATAAGAAGCTTTTCCAAAAAGAATTTTTGAAGAAAGAAACTTCATTCAAAAGATATCCTGAATTAATTTCAAAAGTCCAAAATTCGTAACAGATTCGCCAGGCGGTACACGCCATTCAAAGCGCAGATTACCGATCGCCGTGCTATCGCTTATTCAGGTGCGGTAGTACCGGATCCGTGTTACCACGGTTCTGAGCGGTGCAACCGCTCGACAGATCGAAAACTAAATTTTCGCAAATTTTTGCAAAAATAATTCAAATGAAGTCCAAATGATTTGAAAATTTCCAGAAATAAACTTTGGACTATTTATAATGTTTTACAAAAAGAATTTTCGAAAAAAGAATTTTATTTTGAAAGATATGGCAAATTGTGCTTTGAGGCATGAAAATGAGATTAACAAACATAAAGGGCCTCAAGGTGCAATTTTAATTTCGGATTTCATGAAAATTGAATCCTCATGGCTTGTAGGATTTGAAATACTTTTAGAAACCATGATACCACTTTAAAAGATAATGAAATCCATTTTGAAAGCCAAGATTGAGCAATATGCTTAAATAGGCTATTTTGGGTGAAAACAAGAATTTTGATCAATTTTGATTTCAACATAAAATTTTCATTTTGAAAGCTTGTAAAACATTTGAAATACATATTAAAGTACTTTTACAAAGCTTTTTACAATTTTAGGCCTTTTAAACATAAGATTTGACTTTTGACCAAAATGGTCCTTTTGAAATAGTCATTTGTAAAACAAAGCCAAATGTTTCAACACAAGATTCAAATGAAGAATAAGATGAGATATAGAGATTTGAATTTTGTGTATGAGTCTTAAATATCATTTTGAACTAAGATACTACACAAGATCTAGTCCAAATGAAGAAACTCACAAAGTGCAACAATATGACCATTATGGGTCAAGTATAGTTTTTGGGTGAGTTTCAAAATCAAATAACTTTTGATTGGTTGGTCTTTTGAAAATATTTTGAACACGAAAGTTATTAAGAATGACCAACACTAGGTTTTTCGTTTTGGAATTATTTTCAAAATCATTTTACATTTAATTCTATGAAAGTTATAAGTTTAAATCCAAAACAAGATACTAGTAACTTGATTTTGGGCATGAAACTCATTTTCTTTGTAAAATAGATTTCTGTGAAGCCAAAACTATTGGAAGACCTTTTGAAAGCATTTGTATACATTTTTGAACTAGTTTTCAAAAGATTACTAATAGTATACAAAATTTTGACTTTTGGCTAAATGGCTTCATTTTGAAAATATATATTAGCACTTATATAAATATGGACACACATAGGGATGAAATATACATGGTTATGATTTAGCACTCCCCTTTAATGTGCCACTACCCCAAACTTGCTCAAGATTTCAATCAATACAATTAACAAGCATGAGCAAGAATCATAAGCAAGCAATTTAAATTGATGTTCATTAAAAACGTAGCTTAACCTACACAAGGCTAAAAGCTATAAGAATCAATTTAAATACTTGTTACCCGAGATGGCATTGGTTCATGATTGATGTGAATATCTTCAAGCTTGGCTTCTTTTTGCACATGATGGAATCATTCTTGATCAAGCCAAAGCTTCCAATGCATCTCTAAGCACCTACAATTCTTTTAGGCGCTTTTTGGTACCCAATTTTTGTTGGGTCCAAGAATGTTAGTCACAATAGATTTAGGAACCCAAATGGCCCTAACATTTATAGTATTGAGTGAACTAACATGACTAGCAATGGGTTTGAGATTATTATTACTCCTAAGCGAATTATTTGCATTGTAATGAGACGGCTTAGGAGGTCTAGTAAAATTCACAAACCCATTTCTAGTTTGATCCTTTCTAAGCATATGATGATCATTATAATGAGAATGCTTAGAGGATCTAACAAATCTAGCAAATATTTTGCTATTGTTATTTTTCCTAAGCACATGATCAACATGATTTTTCTTGGTCTTAGGAAATCTAGCATTTTGAGCAAACACATTTCTAGATTCATTTCTCCTAAGCAATTGAATATCATAATTTTGCAAGTACTTGGGAGAATCGACAAATTTGGCAAACACATTGCTATTTTTGTCCTTCCTAAACAAATGATGATCATTTACAATAATGGGCTTAGGAGTAGTACCTTTGGGACAATCCTTACCGAAGTGTCCCCTTTCCCGACAATTGAAGCATGTCACGCTATTTGGCCCTCTCTTGACCGTTTTGACTTGCTTCTTGCCGGTGTGCCTCTCCAATGGTGGTGTGGACTTGACTTCCACTTGATGAGGGCGCACGGAGGCGTAGTGGCCCTTCATTTTCTTCTCCCTCTTGGAGATGTAGCCGATCCCTCTCTTGTCAACCAACTTTCGTTGATTGCTTAGAATGTTGTCGAGGGTGACCTTTCCTTTGTAGCACTTCTCTAAGTCACTTCTCAATTGAGTAACTTGTTCCTTGAGCTCTTTATTTTCCTCTACAAGATTAGTCTCACAAGACATAGAGGAAGTAGAAGCAATATTTGTATTTGAGCAACAAGGCATATCAATTGAATTATTGCAAGAGGTGGACATGTCAATTTTTGATGAAATAATAGGATTGACATTTAAGCAAGGCATTTCATCAATTAAATCACATGTAATTCCTATGTCCACCCTAGGCTTAGTGAGTTCTTTGAGAAGGAGAGATTCATGATTCTTTTTAAGCACATTATAATCATTTTGAAGAGAGTCATGTTCAAGCTTTAAAATTTTGTATTTTGTTTTCTCCTTCCCAAGATAATTATTGAGCTCCTCTAACATATTCATAAGTTCATCATAGGAGGGCTCATCATCCTCATCACTATCACTTACCTCAATTTTACCTTTAGCCATGAAGCAACGAGTTAACGATGAAAGAATTTGTTGCTCGTCATCACTTGAGGCGAGGTTGAGGTTTCTTCATCACTTGAGGTAGAAGTGGAGGTTTCTTCTACCGATGTCCTATCCTCAAAGCAATCATCGCTTGTTGATGTGGATAATTCAAATAATTCTTGAAGCTTGATCCACATTTCATGAGCACTCTTGAGATTGCATATTGAATTAAAAATATCTACGCCACAAAACTAAATAAAGCATTAGTAGCTTGAGCGTCGAGATGTAGGCATTTCTCTTCTCCTTTAGTTGGAGCAAATTCATTCAACCGAAGAGAAAAGCCCACATCTACGATCCACCATATTTTGGGGCTCATGGATTTAAAATGAGATATCATAAATAATTTCCATGAAGCATAATTTGAGCCATCAAAAATATGTGAATCGGTGTAGTGCACTAAACCACTAGTCGCCATCCTTTACTCTCTAGACGGTTAAGTCTAATAAAATGAGAGACCAAGCTCTGATACCACTTGTAAGGTCGAGGATGTCGACTAGAGGGGGTGAATAGGCGGCTTTAAAAAAAAACTTTCTCTTTCTACTAAATTCTACAAAGCAATTCACCCCTTAATTACCCCTATGCCAAAACCTTATCAATAAAAAATGCGGAAGCGATAAACTAAGGTTTTGACAATTAAAGCCTAAATCAACTAGGCTCACTATGTGCACTAACTAATTATGTCTCTAACAAAAGCAATTTAAAGATAAGCAATCAATCAATTTAATTCTATGAATGTAAATTGCTTGAATATAAATAAAGAGAACAAAGCAAGCACAAGAGACACAATACTTTTTATCGTGGTGATCGGAGACTTGCTTCGGTCTCCCTAGTCCACGTTGAGGTTAGCCCAAACACATTGGACCGGCTCCACGAATTGAGCACCCACCTCGAATCCACTAGATGTGGTTTTTCACGCTTTCGAGGCTCAACCCGAACCTTCACAAACTTCGCTGGGCTTCTCACAACCTTGAGAGCTCCCACAAGACGACGCCCACGCCGCCTAGGAGTCGGCAACCTCCAAGAGTAACAAGTCAATCCTCTCGCTTGAACTTCACCAAACACAACACATGTGCTTCCGGTGATCACCAAGTGCAACACATGCACAAGGATCCTCCTCAAGTGCAACACATGCACAAGAGACTCTCAATCCTCTCCTAATTGCAACACATGCAATTAGAGGCTCACACTAGCTCAAGAAGCAAATGGGAGAAGGCAACACATGCACACAACTCCTACAAACACCCAAAATCTCTAGCACACAGCCAACCTTACTGCCCTTGCCCCCCAAGGCCTCCTTTTATAGCCTCCAAGCCAAAACTAGCTGTCAGGGGGGAAATTCGACAAAACCAGAATTCCGGTGCTACCGCCTACTAGGACCGTGAGCACCGCCTCCTCGCCAACGGCTACAAAACTAGCCGTTGGTGATTTCCTGAGTACCGCCCAATCGGGAGCGGTGCTACCGACCGCTCGGCGGTAGCACCGCCTCAACCTCGGCCAGCACCGGCCTCGGCCGAACTCAAAACACCTCCTCGGATTTTTCACACCGGCCAGAGGAGCGGTTGCACGGACATCCGGTGCTACGGCCTACCACGGGCGGTAGCACCGACCGCTGCATCGCCAAAAACATCCCTCTCTCGGATTTTCCACACCGGCGGAGAGACGGTAGCACCGACCTTCGGTGCTACCGGCCAAATCATGCAGAGCACCGACCCCGTGCTACCGGCCTTACAGGCTGACGATCGGCCTCAGGGAGAAAACACCGTTTTTCACAAAAACTTTTCTCCAAACCATTAAAAATATTCTTTGAGCTATGTGAGGATCAACACATGATCACAACACTATGCAAAACACATTTGCACATGTTAATCACATACTCCAAAGAGTCTCATTAAACACAACTTATTTGCAAAACACATTTGCAAATATCAAAACCAACTAACGAAAACACATTTCGTAAACAACTCAAGATCTATTTGCAAAACGTATTAAGCAAATCAAACCCGAGTCTATGAGATTAATCCCCCTAGCTATGTGAAAGTCAACACAAGACCCAGTCAACTTGCAAACACCCGTTGCAAGCCCTACTCACATGCTCTCGGGATTCCGGACTCATAGACCTCGGTTTATTCGCACAACGAACTTGCAAATACACATTAAACCAATTTTATACTTGAGCATTGTTCTTTGCAATACATGTAAAAACCTAGCTCCAAGCAATACCAAAACATGAGCTCTCTATTTGCAACACATGCAAATCTCTAGCACCATAACAAATATAAGTGCATGAGTTCTCTATTTGCAACACATGCAAACCTCTAACTCCATGCAACCACTTTAAACCAAATTGCTTGAGCTCTCTCCTTTATATTGTATGACAAGAGGACATGGATCAATACAATTGAAACATCAATACATGAGTATATAACTACACAAGTCATATATACTCAAAAGATTGTTTCAAGGTCTTGATCCTTTATATTGTATGACAAGAGGACATGGATCAATACAATTGAAACATCAAGTTAAATTATCAACTCTCCCTAGATGTGTGCATTCATGTATATATGAATTAGGAACATAATGCACATATTTGGATTAAAGTAACGGAAGAGTTCATACTTTAACTTGAATTCTAAGTATGCATATATATAATAGAATGAATACGAGTGCATACCTTAGGTTTTCCATTTTCCATCCAAGTATGAGACTAATAAGAATAAGACTTAATAAAACATGTTAGTCTCATAATGATTTGATTTGTCATTAAACAATGATTAAACATTAATATTAAACCAATCACCAAAACCAATAGAGCTTGAACTTACAATCTCCCCCTTTTTGGTGATTGATGATAAATCCTACATTAATTGCTCATTTGGATGAAAAACAATTTATGAAGGGGTTTTGAAACTTAAAGATCGAGTATTACAAATAAAATTTCCAAAAGCATATCCCCTTTAAGCTCTTTACCACTTATAAAAACCATTTATATAAAAAAAAACTAAGCTCTAATACCAATATAAGCTCTAATACCACATAACTTAGCTTTAATACCACTTAACTTATATTGCTTAACCAAACCAAGCACTCATATCACTTATAAAGTTTTAACCAATGAGAATCGAGTGCACACATCAATTTCTCCCCCTTAATAGGCATTAAACTCAAAGATCCAAATGAGGGAATTAAGCTCATAATAATTCTCCCCCTTTTGGCATTAAACACCAAAAATGGAAAACAAAACCAAAAGGAGGTTGTACCACTTAAAAATATCGAGACCCGGCTACACGAAAGCCCGGCGCCATCTCTGCGATTTCCGCCAAGCTCCGGCTTGAGCACTTCGCGAGTCCCAAAGCCGGCCCGAGAGCTCCTCCGCTGTCCGCGAAGCTCCTGGGCCCGGGCAGTGACCGTATCACCTCCTGCAGCTCAAAACTTGTGACGATGGCTGGCTACATGCCGGCCTCCATCCACGAGCTGCCGGAAGACTCTTCCAGCCACGACTCTAGCTCCAACACGGAGTACCGGCCCGCGGGCGGCACTCTCGCGAGTGCAACATGGCGGGCACGGCCGATTTAATCATAACCCCACGGTTCATGGGGCCCCATCCGCGACCGAGGCGCAGGAGGAGGAACACCAGCGCAGCGCAGCCGAACACGCCAAGCTCGCCCAACTCCAGCGATAAATACAAGAGTCGGATAAGCGCAGATTGAGCTCGACTCACCTCGTGCTAACTCAGGCAGATGAGCCCGAGGCCCGGCAGTGCCGGCGGCGCGCGCGACGCGACGCGTGCGGTATACCACAAGTGGGCTAAGAACTGACGGCCCTCGCTTCTTCCCCATGCAAGCTGTAACGTGGCTCGCACCGCGATGTCGCCGAGACCTCCCGAGCCGGCCGACCCGCAGGCCAAAGCCACGCACCACAACCTCCGAGGGTCGGTGGAGCGCGCGGCCGCAAACACATGCAGCCTCCGGCCCCTACCGCCTGACGCTAAGCTTCGTCGCGGGTTTGTAAAAGAGGTGCGCCACCCGAGTGGCTAGCCAACCCCGCACTTGTAAAAAGAAAACGGGCAATGGAGAATGTGTGTTGACTATACGGGTCTCAACAAAGCTCGTCCCCAAAGACCCGCTCCTTGCCCCGATCGACCAAGTCATTGACTCCACCGCGGTGTGAGTCTCTTTCTTTCGATGCCTACCAGCTACCACCAGATAGCATCAAGGAGTCCGACCACCGCGACTTCCTTCATCACGCCATTTGGCTGCTCGCACGCTACAATGCCGCTCGCCTAAAGAACGCGGCGCTACATACCAATGTATGCAAACGCAGCTTCAACGACCGGATCGGCCGCAACGCTGAGGCGTGACGTCGACGACATAGTCGTGAAGACCAAGAATGCGCTCGACCTTATTGCAGATCCGAAGAGACTTTCACGAATCTTCGACTATTCCGTATAAAGTTCAACCCCGAAATGCGCCTTTGGGGTTCCCAAAGGAAGTCGCTCGGCTTCATCATCTCCGAGCGAGGTATCGAGGCCAATCAGAGAAAATCTCAAAGAATTGCAAGGATGGGCCCGCCCTAACCTCGGAGGAGTCCAGAGGCTAACGGGTGTCTAGCAGCCTTGAGCCGCTTCGTGTCTCGCCTTGGCGGCGTGGAATGCCGCTTACAAAGTTGCTCAAGAAACTGGATCGCTTTAGCCGACCTGTGAGGCTCAGAGGCCCTCACCGCCTAAAGGCCTTCCTATCCTCACCTCCGGTCCCGGTCGCCCGGCACCAAAGCGAACAACTACTCTTTCGTCGCCGCCATCGCTCAAGTCGCCGGTCGCCCTTGTGGTGGAACGAGCGGAGGAAGGCCGTGAACTCAAGGTGCAACGGCCACCTACTTCGCCGAGGTGCTTTCCGAGTCCAAAACTCAGATCCGCAGTGCGTAGTCGCTTCACGCGGTACTCATCGCCAAGAGAAAGCTCGCCCATTACTCGACCAAAGACGCCATCACCGTGGTGACCGCGCCCCACTCGGCGAGATCGCCCACAACCGCGACGCCGAAGGATAGCCAAGTGGGCGCCGAGCTCGGCCGCCACGCAGATAACATACGCCCTCTGACGGCGATCAAGTCCTGTGCCCTCGCCGACTTCGTCGCCGAGCGACCAAAGCCCAGCGCCACCGGCGATAGAAGATCCCGAGTACTGGACAATGTACTTTGATGGGTCCTACACCAAGAACGGCGCGGGCGCAGGAGTCGCCCTTATTTCCCACTCGAACAAAGCTTCAATACGCCATCGTTGCTCTTCGACGCGACCAACAACATCGCCGAATACGAAGCTCTCGTCAACGGTCTCCGGATCGCTGCCGACCTCGGTGCTCACCGACTCTATGTCCATGGGGACTCCAAGCTTGTTGTCGACCAAGTCATGAAGGCCGCAGAACCCCGGGACACCCGCATGACCGCGTACTGTCAAGAAGTGCGCAGGCTCGAAGAACGGTTTAAGGGTTTCGAGCTCCACCATAGCTACAGACGCTACAATGGTGAAGCCGATCACCTAGCCAATCTTGCCTCCAGCAGAGGGCCACCCCGCTCGGGATCTTCGTCATGACTCCTGCGCCTTCCGTCCAACTAGGCTCGATGGCCGAGCGACCTCGACCGCCAAAGACGCCACTCCGACCACGCGACGGCCGGGCGAGACTCGACCGGTCAACCTACGTGTTAGTAATCGAATCCGACCGAGGAAGCCCTTCACCGACCGCTTGACGAACGGGTCGCTCCTCCGACCCGACCGAGGCCCGCGCCTCCGGCGGGCAAAAACCTTCGCCTTGGTCGGCCTGCACCTTTACAAGAGGAGTCCTCCGGTCCCGCAGAATGCGTTCCTACCACCAAGGGAAGTAGCTACGCCGATATCCATGGTGGGTCTGCGTCACCATGTCGCGCCCGATCCTCAGAGGAAAGGCCTTTCGGCAAGGTTTTTATTGGCCGACCGCCGTGTCCGACGCCGAGCGGATCGTGCGCACCACGAAGGGTGCCAGCTTTTGTCCGGCAGATACACCGCCGGCTCAAGCCTTTACAGACGATCCCCACACCGCCATTTGCGCTTGGGACTCGATCCGGTCGGGCCCTTCAAGAAAGCGCCGGGCTTTACTCATCTTCTAGTCGCGGTGGATAAATTCACCAAGTGGATAGAGGCTGCCGGCCATGAGCGCCACGCCAAGACAGCGCCATCTTCTTCCGCGACATCATTTTTCGTTCGAGTTCCAAACTCCATCATCACCGGCAACTAACGCAGCTTCAAGGGAAGGAGTTCCTCGAGTTCTCGCGACGACTTCAACATCCGTGTCGATTGGGCGCCGTGGCCCATCCACGAACCAACGGCCGGTCGAACGTGCCAACGGCATGATCCTTCAAGGACTCAAGCCACGAATCTTCGGGGCTCAAGCACTTCGGCCGGTCGGTGGCGGCCGAGCTACCCTCCGCCCTCCGAGTTCGCGACCACGCCCACCCGAGCGACCGGGTTTACACCGCTCTCCATGGTGTTCGGCTACCAAGCCGCCTTACCAACAGACCTAGAGTATGGCGCCCAAGACTACAAGCCTTCGATGAGGCTCGGGGCTCGCTCGCAACAAGACGCCATCGACCACCGACGAGGCGCGTGACGTGGCCATCCCGCGATCGCCGATATCGCAAGCTCATGGGCGCTATCACACCGCCGTGTTCGAGGGCGATCCTTCAAAGACGGCGACCTAGTCCTCGCGTCGGGTCCAAACCAAGAAGGACAAGCACAAGCTATCGCCACTGGAAGGCCCTTCACCATCGTGGAGGTTCTCCGACCGACACCTTTCGACTCAAGGACGCCGACGGTCAGATCCTCGCCAAACGCTTGGAACATAGAAAAGTTAAGGCGATTCTATCCCTAATCTCTTTTCTTCTTTCCCGCTTGGTCTTTACTCTTACCCTTCCGAGCACTGTCGCCTCGCGACGCCGGGCTGCCTTGGCGCCTCGCCAGCCGCTGGTCGGTCAATTTATGTGGGTCGGTGACCCACCGACTACTGTGGCCTCTCCCGAGCAGAACCCTCTCGACCCGAGCATTACGCCCTCGCCCGGCGGCCACGGTTGCTAAGTAGCGCTTAGCGAAGAAGGAAATGCCCGAGTGGAGCGACCTCTTAGTCGGGCGGGAACACTCTCCTTCGCGCTAACTCGCTAACTCACGCGCTCGTGCGGGTCGCTGACTGACCGATCGTAGGGTCCATCCCGAGCGGTAACCCTCTCGACCTGCGCGTTACGGCCTACGCCCCAGCGGCTACGGTTGCTAAGTAGCGCTTTGTGGAAGAAGGAAGTGCCCGAGTGAGCGATCCTCCGTCGGCCGGAAACACTCCTCTCCTCACAAGTGCGCATAATCGCTGAGTAACCAAGATTCCTATCCTCTTAACCCTCCCAAGCAACCCGACCCACGATAAGTGACCTCGCGGTCCTTAGGGCTATGGCGGTCGAGCGTTCACCAAAAACACAAAAGGGGGCAAGAGGCATACCGGAACTTGTTAAACTTAAGATTGTCTATAAAACTTGACTGTCATTACAATCAATGAAAGGGATGAAATCTAACTACTTTTATTCTTCCTCGAGGGCGACTTGCGGCGAGACGTGGCTGGCGATCTCCCGGGCGTGCGGCTCAACCAAGAACTCGAACCTATCGATCTCGTCGTCGGTCCGGTTCCGGCGACGCCACCTGCCACCATCGCGAGGTCGATGCCATCATAGTGCGAGATGGTATTGACTAACGCAGAGAAAGCCCAGCGCGCACCAACCGCCACCGCCTCTCGTGCGTTTCGCACTCGGGCAGCAAGGGGCGAAAGCGCTGCTCGCATCGCCTCGTGACGCGGACGCAGACTCTCCCACCAGCCGCTAAGGGTCTCAGAGCTCGGCGCCAATCGAGGCCCGACCGCCCCGGCGACCTTCGCCGCCGCGCCGCCCCGGCCGCGATCGCCATGTCGCGGGCATCCGCCGCCGCCATGCGCCTCCACGGCGATGCTCGATTCCTCCAGGCTCTCGCGTTTTCGCCTCCGGATAAGCTCGCCTGTGGGTCGCACAACCAGAGTTAATTGAAGAATCAAGACACTTACCGGCAGCAGAGTTGGTCGATTGCGCCTTCTTCCTTGCGCCTCGTAAGAAGTCCTCGCCGAGGCTAAGTCCTTCCGGCGGTCCCCGCCAGAGCGAACTCGGTCGGCGCCTCCGAGCTCCGGTCCCGCTGATCCGCAGACGGGTCGCTCGCTCCTGCGCGTCCCCTCCGCGGTGACGGCGCATCCTTGGCCTCGCTGGCCTCGCCAGGAGGACTCGAGCCCGCCACCTTCGCCAAGATTTGGCCCCAGCGCTCATCGAAGAGGGCCTTCGTGGCCTCATCCACCCTTGGCGGCTCCGCCGCCCGACCGCTCGACCGCCAGAGCCTCTTGGGTCGCGTAGCTCAAGGCGGCCGATCGCACTCTCTCGGTGGCTGCCACTGGCTATCCGAAGGCCGCAGAGTTCGGCTCGCCTTCCGAAGGGCCGTAGATGCCGCAAAAAGCAAAGCTATCCATTACGCCACCGCGGTGAGTCGAATTTTGCAAAACCAGGCTTTTCCATCAACTTACCAAATGCAGATTGGCGGACTTCGGCCACTACGCCCAGCGCCTTGTCGAAGATTCGAGAGCCGAGTCGACCCTTTCGGACCGCTTATCTCCGCTTCGGCGTCGTAGCGCTTTGTCAAGGCGACCCACTCGCCTCCTCCAATCCGCCCGCCGACTCACCCAAGGGCCACCCCGCACGGGCCCTGACGTCTGCTGGCGGGCGCCTGCTGCAGCACCATCGGCAGTGATGGCGAATCGATCCTTCGGGATCCCGTGGCGACCGCGCCATGGGCCTCACCCGCGCCTCGGGCAGCAGGGTCGGGCGCCCGGCACTGCTGCCGCCTCACCAGCGCGATCGCCGACCGAGTTGTCGATCCTCCTCCGCGAGGACGATCACACCGGCCGGCGCAGAATCGCTACCGAGGCGGCGGAGCCCTCGCCGACCTCGGCTTTGCGAGGCCCCGCCCTCCAGAGGCGTGCGCGGCCTCGACCGCCAACGGTGCGACCGGCGCCATCCCCTGCGGAGTCGATGCAAGACGCACCACGGTCACACCCGTGTTGGCGCTGCACGTCACAAAACACACTTAGTGGCCGTTCGGGCTACTTGCTGCTAAATGTTCGAACAAAACAAAAGAAAGGGTACTTATCGAGCCGAATGAGTACGCGCAGACGCGCGCCTCTCTTCGCGGCCCCTCCGAGGGGCAGACCGCCGGCCGCTTCGGCCGCCTCCCACGGCGCAACGACGACGGCGACCACGCCGTCACCTCGCTCGAGACCCCACCCATGGTCTTGGTGGTGTCGCCTCCGGCAGTCCACGCCGACCGCCGATCCGCGGCCGGAGGGAATCCGCAGATGCGCCCGAGAGTGCTCCCGCCACACGGAGGAGGTTGTCCCGCAAAGTGGCCTCGATATTTTCACCACGCGCTGCCCTCGCCGCGCTCCTTCTCCTTCCTTCCTCCTCTCCTCCTTCCGCTTCATGGAGGAATCGAGCCAGCGGCTCACTGCCGCTTTGCCTCCTTCTCTCTGAGCGGCGCCGAGATCGTGCCCAAGAGCCCCTAGGAAGTGTAAGGGCGCCACGTCGAACAAATACCAAAGACAGGGAAAAGAAGCGAAGAAAATTCCATTAACCTACCAGATTCGGGTGCGCCACGAGAACGGCTCCGGAGGCCACCGGCAGCCTCCATGGCGCTTCCACCCGTAACGACGCCACCCGGCTTCAATCTCGCTGAGGCTAGCCCGGCCCGCCATCCTCATGCGGTCGGACGCCTCAGATCAAATAGGGGCGAGGCTCAGGCATCGAGGTTGCACGCGATCCCCATGAAGGCACGCACGATCGCGCCCGGTGAGGCCTTGTTTCAAGGGCCCCGATTTGCTCCACAATCGTGGCCACCTTCTTCTTTCTTTCTTCTCGCCGCCCACTCCTCCCGCCACGAGGGTTTGCCGCCAAGGGCGGCGCTGGCTCGACGTTCGAACGAGAACCACTCGAGCGCCACCCTTGTTGGACGACGGCACTGACTCGACATACTCGCGCCCGGGCGGACGGAGCTGGAAGGCCAGCCGCCGATGGGTGCCGCCACACATCGGGCTTGTCCTTCCGAGCCTTGCTTGAAGAGATGCTCCACAGCGCCAAAGGCGGCTCGATCCTCAGAAAGCCTCGCATGCGTGATGAAGATGGCAATGTGGAGGACCCGTTGGGATTGAGGTGGTGCACCTCCGCTTTGTAGTAGAAGAGCATCCCCGAACGAATGGATGCAATGCAAGCCAAAACCGCTACCAAAAACGAGGCGGGCACCACGACTCATCGTCCCGCGGCGAGGATTTGCGGCCTCGTGGCACCTCCATCCGAGAGATCTCGCGAAGGAGGAAGCCCTTCTTCACAAGGCCGAGCGCGCGGCTGGCCTGGGCGGAGCACTCCGGCCACGACATTCTTGCGAGGAGAAGAAGAGAAGGCTAAGTTTTTCTTTCCTTGGCTCTTTGTTGTTCTTAGGAACAGGAGGCGAGGGAGGCAAAAAGCGTGGTTGCCAGAAACGTTCCAGGGGCGTGTTTATAGAAGACGAACAGGCACCGACCGAACCGGCGCCCCCTCGAGCGAAACGTCGCGTTCGCCTCGTCTCACGCGCCTACCGTAACTCCTCGCTCCCAATTCCACCCAAAGATTTAATCTTGACAGACAAGTCGTAAAGACGCCGCCGAGTGACGCGTCCGTGTCTTGGCGGACGGTTGCTCGGCGCGCGAGGCGGCACTGGCCGCGCCCAAAATGGCAAAGGTTTTGTGGCTTGCGCGGGGCCCAAATAGAGCCGTGGGATCAAAATGCCTAAACCACTAGATGGGCTTGAGGCCGCCAAAGAAAACTCGAGTTAGGGCGTATGAGGCGAGCCCCGCGGTGGGCCCCTGCTAGGCTCGGCTGACGACCTAATCACCTCTACCAAAGATCCGAGACCATACTTCACACTCTCCCGGAGCTCATCGATGAGCGACACCACCAGTGCCTCGGGTGGCGGACGACCCAGATCCATACGGATTGAGTAAAGAAAGGTTTTTATGGGTCGCCCACGCAGGCCGGACACCCTAACTGGGACCGTCCGCTCGGAAGGGTCCCCTCTGGGGACCTCCCAGACCCACTCGACTACCCGCTATAAGCTCCACGAGCACGGCGCTCAAACCAACACGTAAACGCGCCGCCACCCTCCAGTCCCACACCGCGGACGGGTTATACGTGTGGGATAGACGCGGCCACTCCTCTCGCAGCCTACCGCGCAGACGAGGACTCGGGACGGATGCCCCGCGTCCAGCTACGACGTAAAACGAGCCCGCGTCCAGCTACGACGTAAAACGAGCCCGCGTCCAGCTACGACGTAAAACGAGCCCGCGTCCAGCTACGACGTAAAACAAGCCCGCGTCCAGCTACGACGTTAAACGAGCACTCGAACACCCGAACCTCGCGCAGAGGCATCGTGGTCGTCCCTGCCGACCAAGGCACGGTCTAGCTACGACGTTAAACGAGCACTCGGACACCCGAACCTCACGAAGAGGCATCGCTAAACGAGCACTCGGACACCCGAACCTCCCGAGGAGGCATCGCGGTCGTCCCTGCCGACCAAGGCACGGTCTAGCTACGACGTTAAACGAGCACTCGGACACCCGAACCTCGCGCAGAGGCATCGCGGCCGTCCCTGCCGACCAAGGCACGGTCGAGCTACGACGTTAAACTAGTACTCGGACACCCGAACCTCGTGCAGAGGCATCGTGGTCGTCCCTGCCGACCAAGGCACGGTCTAGCTACGACGTTAAACGAGCACTCGGACACCCGAACCTCCCGAGGAGGCATCGCGGTCGTCCCTGCCGACCAAGGCACGGTCTATCTACGACGTTAAACGAGCACTCGGACACCCGAACCTCACGAAGAGGCATCGCCGTCGTCCCTGCCGACTAAGGCACGGTCTAGCTACGACGTTAAACGAGCACTCGGACACCCGAACCTCACAAAGAGGCATCGCGGTCATCCCTGCCGACCAAGGCACGGTCGGTCGTCCCTGCCGAACAAGGCACGTTCGGTCGTCCCTGCCGACCAAGGCACGGTCTAGCTACGACGTTAAACGAGCACTCGGACACCCGAACCTCGCGCAGAGGCATCGCGGCCGTCCCTGCCGACCAAGGCACGGTCGAGCTACGACGTTAAACTAGCACTCGGACACCCGAACCTCGAGCAGAGGCATCGTGGCCGTCCCTGTCGACCAAGGCACGGTCGAGCTACGACGTTAAACTAGCACTCGGACACCCGAACCTCGCGCAGAGGCATCGTGGTCGTCCCTGCCGACCAAGGCACGGTCTAGCTACGACGTTAATCGAGCACTCGGACACCCGAACCTCCCGAGGAGGCATCGCGGTCGTCCCTGCCGACCAAGGCACGGTCTAGCTACGACGTTAAACGAGCACTCGGACACCCGAACCTCACGAAGAGGCATCGCCGCCGCCCCCGCCGACCAAGGCACGGTCTAGCTACGACGTTAAACGAGCACTCGGACACCGAACCTCACGAAGAGGCATCGCGTCATCCTCGCCGACCAAGGCACGGTCGGTCGTCCTCGCCGACCAAGGCACGCTCGGCCGCCCCCGCCGACCAAGGCACGGTCTAGCTACGACGTTAAACGAGCACTCGGACACCGAACCTCGCGCAAAGGCATCGCGCCGCCCCCGCCACCAAGGCACGGCCAAGCTACGACGTTAAACTAGCACTCGGACACCGAACCTCACGAAGAGGCATCGCGTCATCCTCGCCGACCAAGGCACGGCCGGTCGTCCCCGCCGACCACGGCAAGACGGCCGGTCGTCCCCGCCGACCGAGGCACGGTCTAGCTACGACGTTAAACGAACTCAACACCGAACCTCGCGCAGAGGCATCGTGGTCGCCCCCGCCACCAAGGCACGGTCTAGCTACGACGTTAAACGAGCACTCGGACACCCGAACCTCGCGCAGAGGCATCGCGGTCGTCCCTGCCGACCAAGGCACGGTCTAGCTACGACGTTAAAACGAGCGCTCGGACACCCAAACCTCAAAGGCATCGCGGTCGTCCTTGTTAACCAAGGCACAAAGCAAACTCATTACAAAGACATTCACGAACAAAAAGAAGATTTTATTATAGACCAACAGGCTCAAGCTTTACACGACTTTACATACAGTACTCGACAGACACAAGAATAGCTACGCTGCGGCAGGACCTTCTCCGCGCCAAAGCATTTTCAACATCCGCACGGCATCGGCGGCACCGACGGCACGCTGGAAGGCCCTTACCTGGTCGACGGTCACCGCCGCATCATGGAATTATGAGCCGATGCGCCATCGCTGCTCAATGACATCGACGTAGCCGCGTCAACTACGATGGCGCCCTCGCGCATCGCCTCCGTAGGGCCTCCTTGTTACCCCAAGCCTCGGACGACCCCGAGCGTGGCCGACGGCAAAGAAAGATCACGGTCGCAGCTTCTTCCTCCCGAGTTCGCCATCGCCCGATCATACTCACCAAGCTCGCCAAAGGGTCTTCTTCTTCCGCGACATCATCGCCAAAATCGAAACCGTGAGGTGCCCCAAAGCCATCCCAAAGAGCAAAAGAAAGTTTTCGCTTAAAGCTTTATCACTCAAGCAGTGCCGTGGTATCATTTTATACCCGAACGGATGGAGATTAAACGCTCGAGTAAATGCCGGCGTCAGAAACGGCGCCTCACCGTAACCCGGCAACCGAAGACGAGCGCGAGGTGCACTGCCATGCGCAGCAAGCGCAAGAACGAGGTGATTCAAAGCCCCGACGGTTCAATACCCCGCGATTCCGGCAACCGCTTGGATCCGCTGGGGTACACTGGCGTAAATCGCTTGACCTAATCGGTCGGGCCAACCGCCGTGCCCGCCATTATTTTTCTTCCAAGCTCAACCCCAACCGAATCGCCAAATCACTTAGGGTTCGGGGCTACCGACGAATACTTATAACAGTCGCACTTAACGGCCCAAAGCGACGAGCCGACGGCCTCAAGCACACTCAAGCCCAGCAGACCGCTCCTAGCCCATTACCGACCGGCACCGACAAAGCCACGCGAGATGGCCTTCCCGACCGATCGAGGGAAGCGTCTCGACTGCGGGCTCCCGACTTCGCAATGACGAGACCCATCGGCCCGACCGAGCAGAGCTCCCGACCCGCAGCAGTCGGGATCCCCGACTTCGATCGTGCTAAGACAACCTCGCCAAGGGCGGCGTGTCAAAACTTCCACCACCAATGACCACGCACCCCACGAACGGGTCAATCGGCGACTATACAAGGGCGGTGGCTCCTTCCCAAGAAGGTTTAATGATCGATCAAGTCATGCTCCCACCCCATCACCGGCCACGCACAAGACGAAGACGCGCCTCTCCCGAGGCAACACCCACGCCAGCGCAGCAGTCACAACACTGAAGGTTCGCAGAGGCGTGTACGCCATTTCCGGAAAATACTTAACCGCTCGACCAAATAAGCTACCGACCAAGATGGGCAAGACGGCAAGTGATCGGTCACAGTAACCAAGGACCAAGCTCCTAGTATAGGTCGCCTCGCCCTCCCCATTCTCGATGTAACCCGCCTTCCTTTCGTATAAAAGGAGGCAGAACCCGTAAGCGAGAGGGAGAAAGGGGAGGGTGAAAAGAGAGAGAGCGCTATCAAACCCACCTCACCAACCATTGGCATTCTCGCTTGTAAAACTTTGTGCACATCCGTACTCAAGAGTAATACAACACCACCACACGAATCGAGTAGGACCTTCGCCCAACCAAGATACATCTTGGACTTCCGAGTCTAACCATTCAGGGAGTGGAACGCGCGACCCCTTAGACTTACAAATTTACTTGCCGGTGCTCGAAACGCCGACACTGTGGGACTACGAATTCACTCGCTAGGCCCAGGACGAAGACCCATTCGATCGCCTCATTGAGGGTGCAATGCATCCTGGTAGCGACGCTATTGCAGAGTGGTTCGATTCGTCCAGGTCTGGTAGGGAGCCCCTATTCGACGAGGACAGTGGGTACGACCCACCCCTCCCAGCGAGATTCGTGGTTGACACCATCCTGTCGAAAGATATGAACAAGGCCACAGGTAACGTAGAATTGTGTTGTATTGTACTTGGTAATCATGTATGTCGAAATCTCAAAACGGTGTTAACATTACTTGCAATTGGCCACAGGTGGGAAGAGCCTCCCAGATTGGGCCGAGTTCATGGTCGGTGATACGCACACAGGGAAGAGGAAGCGTGCTACCGACAACGACGACGACATACTAGCAGGAGCTTTAGGCGGGTTAGCGAAGTTATCGGGCAGCCAGTGTGCCAAGGAAAAGGAAAGGGCCGAAGTGACGATGAGTCTAATGTCGGCAGTGACGACGACGCGGATACACCTCCTTATGTTGTGTAGTACCAGGAGACCACTGATAGTAGCTCAGCAACAGACTGGAGGCGATGATGGGACGAACGTGCCCGCTACTCCCTCCGGCCCCGTTCACAGCCACAATCACTGGGAGGATCGCAATAGGGGGTAGCGCCCTGAGGTGGGGCTCACAGAGGTAGACCCGTACTACGGGGAAGGGCGCTATGAGTGGTGGGGATGGGCGACAGGCAGCACAACCCTAGGATGATGTAGGTTCATGGTGTAGCAGCTAGTCTTTCAGCCATTTGGGCTTCCCAACTGAACATCCTGCGTACGGTTCGATGCCCTACGGATGGGATCAGGGTGGGTATGGTCCCAGACAGAGTTATGACGGATTGAGCATCTCTTGGCCGTTTAACTACACTGATCCCTACTGACGAATACTCATACCATGGGTACCTCCAGCGGTCCAGAGTGACGAACGGCCGCCTAAGCCCGGCTCGCCAAAGGCCCTCACTGGGCCACGGCGACACTCGTCCCCGACCAAACCAACTAGGGGCGTCCGACACGCGCCACAGGTCGGACTCCCCACAAGCTCCGACCAAGCTGAGGCGATCTCCGCCAAGGGCCGAGTGCCAGGCCGCCGCAGGCCGTTGGCCATCTGCCCCACGGACACGACAGCTCTGAATGACCGCGCGAGGGCAGGTGGCTCCTTCCCAAGGTAGCGAGGAGGTTGCCAAAGTCAAAGCTCCGGCCTCATCGCCCACCATGCGCGGCATGTGAGGATGCGCCCTCCCGAGGCAAAGACCGAGCCGGGCATTAAGGCGCCAAGATCTCGACAGACGCGTAAAGAGTAGGTGCGCCATTTCCCGATGAAACGGAAAACTGCGCCACTCAATAAGTCCACCGACCCGGCGTAGGGTGAGTGGACGCCGATCAAATCGCCAAGACTGAGGACCAGAACTCCTAGCATAGGACACCTCATCCTTTTCTCTCCCAACTTCCCGTGTAATCTGCCCCCTCCGCCTATATAAAGGGAGGCAGGGTCCTCTGAGAAGAGGGGGACCCCCTTTCTCGGTTTTTACGGGTAAGCTGTTCTTGCTCCCACAGCTTCGAGTCCTTAGCTCTCGCTTGTAACACCGTGCAGTCATTTGCACCCGAAGCAATACAGTGTCACCACCCGAACTGGAGTAGGGATATTCGGCTCGAACCAGTATACATCTTGGGCTTCCTGAGTCTAACCATTCAAGAAGAGGGAACGCGCGGCCCCTTGACTAAAAAATTCACTTGCCGGAGCTCGAAACACCGACACCTACGCTGATCCGTACGCATGAGACATATCTGTCAGGTACCTTCACCAGTCAGAGAATTATACCGGCTAGATGGCTCATTATGAGCATTGGAAGTCTGCCTGGCTACCGCGGGACATGATCTGAGAAGAATACAAGTAACAACACGAGAGGAGGTATCACGAGGTCATTGACGATAATGAGGAGGTAGAGTTTGCACCACAGGTGTACTATTACTCGTAGGTATGTAAACGCATTGTTGTCCATGCTTTGCATGATCCTACTCCTTTAATTATACATCTTCTTGTAATACATGTTTGTACTGCATGCTCATTCTTCAATTATGGCTCTTGTAGGTGGTTCGAGCTGAGCGTTGCATTCTGGCGTCATCCGTGCTTTCACAGGTAGTTCTGATGTGCTCTTGTATGGTCATATTTGTGGTGTATATGCGATGAATTGTCATATATATCAATTTTATTTTACGCCTATTATTAATTTGTGATGCCAATATATATTGATTATTTCCAATTATTTCCAATTATAATCCTCAAAATCCGAATATCAGTCGAAATTTCAAAACTTTCTAACATGATTTGTTCTATTTTTCATTTGGTTCAAACTTGCCGGTAAGTGTTTTATCAGGACAGTAGCAATGTTAAAATTTTAAGAATTTTATAGACTTTATAATTATCTGAAATTTTTATGAGAATGTTACTGATGTGTCACAAGTATAATGTTGTGGTGGAGAACCTCTAGCGCCCTGAGGATCGGCGGGAGCCCCTCGTCGAAGCGCACGTCCACGACGGCGCCGATTACCTGCCCCGCCACGCCGGCCCCCGTGAACTCATCCGCGTTTCTTTTTACAGAGGAAAAGTCACACGATGGAATGTGCTCCAAATGTGTTTTTGTGACACGTGTACAGCAAATGAAGTTCTTGAAAAGAAATGAAATGTGTTTTACAATTCCTTTTACAAAGACGTTTGTAAAATTCCGGCTTTTTAAACAAGTTCCAAATAGATGCCCTCAGCTAGAACACTTGGTCAATCTAAATACCACAGTATATATCTTGGTTTGCCTAGTAACCTTTCGTGAATCATGAATCCATGTATGATGAGTTGATGACCCTACCATGGTGATCTTGACCTGAAAAAAAAAAGAGAATTGTTTTTCCTAATTGCCCTTGGTTAATCCTTCGCAGGTAGAATTCAGATCGATGGTGACCAAGTGGCAGGTGGTGGCCGCTGGCCAAGAGCTAACACTGTCCACGTCTGTCCTTGTTCCTCTCCTTCCACAGCAGCCACACACAGAGACAGACTGCAGCTTCTTCTCAACTTGTCGTTGCTAAGCTCCGAATCCGAGCGAAGAGGAAGAAGATGGCGTCTGGTTTCTTGCTCCACTCTTCCACGGCCTTCGCGGCAGCCTTCTCTCCACTCCAATCTCGGCGCAGGCCCGCATCGCAGCTCCTCCTCCGCAGCTCCCCCCACCGTCGCCGCGGCGTCTCACTCGCCACTTCCTCCGCCGCGTCGCCGGACGTGGAGAATGAACCGTCGCCCTCGCCCTCCCCGCAGGACGAATCCTCTCTATCGGTGAGTGGCCATTGCGCTAGCTACTCAAAGTCTCTTTCTCCGACGGTTCAGTGAGTCTTTGATTTCTCGCTGTCTGATGTAGAGCTCACGCATAAATTCCTAGTCTTTTTTCATCTACATAGGGCAGCGCTGAATTACTTGAATACATCTATAAATTTACGAACTTTCAGCATCTCTTGGCAAGCGAATCCCCAAATTTGTACTTCAGTTGGTGGTTCTATGTTCTCTCAGAAAGGAAAACTACACAACTTGCCTGAAATTGCCCATAAGCTTGTCACCAGTTCCATCATTTATGGACGTGCTCATTGATACATTTTGAATTATCCATCTACATGCCGAATTCGACTAGTTAAAAACTGTTTGTCGATGTGGGTTTAGTGTAGGCCATCGCGGACAGCGTGAAGGTGCTCAAGGAGGCGGCCAAGACAAGGAAGGTTCCTGCACCGGAGGTTCTCTCGGCGTTGGCCAAGATCAAGAAGGCAAAGCTCGACGCTACGTCATTCTTCGAGACTCTCGGGGGGACCGAGTCTCCGGGCAGGACATGGATGCTCATCTTCACTGCTAAGGTGAGAATTGAGGAAGTACCTGATTTGCTTGCGGAAGCGATAGATTTGGCGGTTGTCATTTGTTTTGGTTTCATTGTTGATTAATTGAGGGGAATTTCTGCTTAGGGTCGGCTGGAGAAAGGGCAGTACTTCCCGGTGACCGCAATCCAGCGCTTTGACGCTGCGGTAAGCTTCGTATATATGCTATGACCTATGGTAGCTACATAGCTTGGATTAATAGTGATGCTTTAGCGGTCAGAGTTGCTGCACACACCTGCCAATTGTTATGGCTATTCATGTTGGAATGAACACTTGATTCTATTTCATGGGTCAAGTGGACAAGATTTGGTCATGCACAAGGTATGGCAAATAAACAAAAAACATTCTATACAGAGATTTAATATATACAAGGTACATATATATACCCCTAACACCCCCAAGCTTAGGGTGGTTCAACAACACTGATTTTGGAGAGGCAGAAGCTATGTTGTGCTCTAGTTTGTGCCTTTGTGAAGAAGTCAACTAGCTGAAGCTCAAAAGGCACATACTGAAGTGTAACAACCTGCTATTGCACTTGTAACCTCATATAAGAAGCATCAATGTTAATATGCATAGTAAGCTCATGCTTCACCAGATCTCAAGCTATGTTGATCGCACCAGTGCTATTAGATAGTAACGGAGTTGGTGCGGGCACTGAAACACTAAGGTCCTCAAAAAGCCACCATAGCCAGGTGACCTTAGCTGTCACAGACGCAAGAGCCCTCAACTCTACCTCAACACTCAAATGGGAAACGGTAGTCTGCTTCTTAGTCTTCCAGCAATCAAGAAAAGAACTAAGGAAGACACCAAAGACAGAAAGAGGCTGACGATCAAAAGGATCACTAGCTCAGATCGCATTAGAATATGCCTGAAGATGCAAGGAGCTAGAGCAAGGGAAGAAGAGGCGTCGAGTGATGATTCCACGAAGATATCGCAGAACCCAAATGAGGTGATTATAGTGGATCTGAGTGAGAGCAAAATACGAACTGACTTAGAATGCAAACAACGTGAGAAATGTTAGGTCAAGTACTGGCAAGATACACCAAATTCCCAATAAGATGATGATATCAAGTGCGATCCTCAAGAGGAGTACCGTCAATGGGCCGAAGCTAAAGGTGGGGCTCTATAGGAGTGTCCACCATACATTGGTCAGTGAGACAAGCACGATCAAGGAGATCCTAAATGTACTTCTGTTGGGAGAGGTATTAGCCGTCATGAGTTGTGGTGACCTCAATCCCAAGGAAATAGCTAAGGGAACCCATATCAGATATCTGAACCTGCTCACTAAGACACCTCTTCACAAAATCAATATATTGAGGGTCATCTCAAGCAATGAGCATGTTATCCACATAAAGAAGAAGCGTCCAACCACTAGAGAAGGTGTGAACAAAGAGAGCATGGTCATGGTCACTGGCGGAAAAGCCGACAGCAGTGACAACTGAAGTGAAACACTCGAACTAAGCACGAGAGGCTTGCTTGAACCCTTAGAGTGAACAATGGAGGTGACAAACATGATCATTAGGAACAGAATACCCAGGAGGCCGTATTGTACTAGCAGTAGAGCAAGGTGGCAGCGCTCTTGGTGGATTGCGTCCTAGAGTGAAGTAGGGCGATCGTTGTGGAGGCCCCCATGAGAGAAGCAGTTGGTTTGGGTCCTTGAAAAGTGGCTGGCCACCGTCAGTGCTTTGAGATTTGGCGCGTGCTTAAATGTTGGACAGTGCGGCCAGAGCAAGGCAGCCAGAAGTAGAGCAAGGTGATGGCTAGATCTAAGAAGACGCTGTTGCTGACGGCCTTCTCACCCTCTTGTCCGTGGCGAGCAGAGCTCGGGGCGGCGTGGCCGAAGCTGAGGTAGACAGGGGCGACGTACATCGAACTCGAAGGTGGTGGGATCTGGCGGACTCGAGCTTGAAGGTGGCGGCGACCCAAGAAGCATAGCAGGGGCGGCGGGATCCAACGAGCTCGAGATGGCGTAGCAGGGGTGACGACCGGAGCAAATCCAGCAGCGGCAGTCCTGCAAGCTAGCTGTGGCAGTGGTCGAAAGAGAGGACAGTGACGGCAACTCGACTAGGGAGGAAGAGAGGGAGGAGAAGGAAGGCGGCGGCTGAGGACCCTAGCTGTGAACAGTGGCTAGGGTTAGGGTTGTTGGGAGAGAGACAAGTGCTCTGTTACTATGCTGTAGTGAACACTTGATTCTATTCCATAGGCTAAGTGACCAAGATATGGTCATGCACAAGGCGTGAGAAATAAGTAGAAAACACCATATACAGAGTTTTAATATATACAAGGTATGTATACTCCTAACAGTTCAAATTGTTTCTTGTTTGATATTATGTCTTTTCACTGATGAACATTGCAAGAAAACTTTGTAGGCGCCGACGGTGGTTATTGGATACTCATAGATCTCAAGATTTTTCGTGGTTATACTTATAGGTCCACGTTCCTCTCAGTCTGAGCTCTCTGAAGTAGCACTGTTTCCACTGCTGAGCGATGCCTAGTAGGATTCAGACAGTATTCATATCCTGAAGCATGATTTCTATAGCAAGATATCTATTCAACTGAAATCTCTGAACTTGTTTTTACTGACAAATGACAATAATAACATTTGCTTTAGACAAATGTAGCTGTATATGCCTCAAATATAGTTGAAATCAAGGTTTTAAATCGTGATTTTCGCGGCTTCACTGCAAAGTCTCAAAAAAGCTATAGCAGCTATCGCGGAAGCTATCCTTCATCGCGCTTTCAGTATTAAAAGATTTTAAAAGATTTAAAATGTATATAATATAAATCACCTCCAAACAAATCATTAAAACATGATACTTTAGAAGGTACTAATATTTTTATAGTAAGAATATGAGTCAAGTCTGGAATAAACATACATACTAATATATGTCCAAAAGACCATAAATGATAACTATATCATAATGTTCTTAACAATAAGTACTCAATCAATGAGAAATACGGATGTTGAATTATTGAAAAAGGGTGAGATGAGGTCTTTTGCTAGATCGCTCATAGTTCAGGCTTATAAGAAATTCATATGTGCCTTTTAGTAATGTTGGTTTTTAAAATGGACCTAATGTTTTGACTCATGGGTACCTATGTAGAATAGTTCGCTATCGCTAGCTACAAGCTATGTTAAATAGCGGAGCTATCGTTAGCTATAGCGCTTGTAGCTAATATAGCGGAGAACATTGGCCCGTAGCTTCGCGTTTAGGGTCAAAAAAAGCTATCGCGTATCTATTTGCAAATGCGTACTGTTGTGTCAAACTAAATTTTTTTCTTATTTGCAGCTTTCTGAACCTGTACTGAATTGAACTCTGATAGATCTGTGTTGTGAAATACTGCAATCTTTATCTCCAGGGAAAGAGGATTGAGAATGGTGTATATTTGGGCCCCATTGGGTGCTTATCCTTTGAAGGGAGGTTGTCATGGAAGAAGAAAATACTCGCATTCTTCTTTGAGCGGGTTCGCATAAAGGTTGGGCCATTTGGTCCCCTGGAAATCGGCATCGGTGGCGGTGACGATGGCAGGGAGCCCAGCACAAAGGACCCCTTCTTCTTATGGTTCTATGTTGATGAGGAAATCGCCGTTGCGCAAGGCAGAGGCGGGGGAGTAGCTTACTGGTGCAGATGTAAGCGTGTCTCTTGAAGATTCAGTTCGCTTCAATCATCACTGTACAAGATCAGGAATCTCTCTTTGTATTGCTAGTGTTCATCTTACATATGCGCAGATGATGAAATATTGAAATGATACAAGGCGAGGGTATATGTATGTTTCTGTAATTAACTCTTGTTTTGCTGATAAACTCGCCCCAATGTATTAGTATAGAATGCTAAACGAGTATAGTACGGATGGAAGAAATTATATGAGCATCCCCAAGTGAGCTTTGCTTTGATTCACATTCTTTCATCAGAACATCAAGACTAATGCCTGAACAATCAAAGATGTTCGCTTTGCACTGTTGTTTTTCGTTGTTTTCTTGACAGATCATGTTTGTTCTTAACCTGATGCATGCATCTTGATTCCTGCATTTAGGTTGCCAAATAGGATCAGTACATGCTTGGAAATCTGTAGTAAATAAATATGTTGTGTTACAATGGATAGAAAGATGACAACCCCTACAAGAAAACATGGTCGAACGTGATTGGAAGCTGCTAGCTCCTGGCAACTTCGTAGTTGCCGAAGTTGAAAGCCGTGGTCAGTCAATCAGAACCAGGAGATTGTCAGTCATAAACCAAACGTTTCCAAGTTCTAGACATTTCCAGACACTTCCAGAACCAACTTTGTCTAATCTAACAGCATTTTTAATTGAATCGACTTGCTCGCAGTTTCTTTCTCTTTATAGGCTATAAATTGGCCTTTTGGTCGTGTTCTAGGAGTACATCATTTCATTCCATTCGAGCAATATTGCACGTTTGAACCACTTGGTGCTCCGTGGACCGTGGCAGACCAACACCACCTCCGCTCCACTCCCTTGACACCGGCGGCGATCACCACCTCCGCAAAGATGGCCACAGAGGCTGCTCCGGCGAGGGCTGCGGGTCCCACCAGGCTCGCATACTTCGATGACATGTGGGCCCTCCGCTCCTCCGCCACCGTCCTCTCCCTCAACCAGGTTCTCTCTTCTCCTCAGGGCCATATCAGTAGACAGTAGATGTACATGGACAAGCCGCCGTAGGCTGGAAACCCTAGATACTGACTGAGCCCCGGGTGTCCCGTATCCGCAGGAGGATGCCGGCCGGCGAGCGGTGGTGCTGGACGCCACCGTCTTTCACCCGCAGGGCGGCGGGCAGCCGGCCGACACCGGAGTCATATCCGCCGGCGGCGCCAGGTTCCTCGTGGAGGATGTGCGCATGAAGGATAGAGTTGTGAGAACCCAGATTTCCACGATCCTGAAGGAAAAAGCCGCGAACTTGTTCGCGAGATTGTGAGAAGAGTTTTGGATTTGCCATCTGACGCTCATCCATATTGTGTTGCTATGCTATCTAGGTTTTCCACTATGGGAGATTTGAGGGTGCTGGAGATGGATGCATAACTGAGTTTAACGAAGGGCAGAGCGTTACCTTGGAAGTTGACGCGGAACGGCGCAACTTCAATTCCAGGTATGGAGCATGCACGATGTAAACCATTGATGATGTTGAGGCAATATTACTGAAATGACTAAGGTTGAAGACTGAATTGATCAAATGAAGGACTCCCATTTGCTGTACAATCACAGTTAAATTCATTGTTGCCATGATAAGCGGTGTATGAATTTAGTGACTTCAATTTGTATTTCCATAAGGGACACCATATTAAAATGATATTGTATTAGCAATTCAGCATGAAAGAAGGTAGCTGTAATCAGCACCTTTTAATTACGTTTTTGTTTGCTCTGTATGTTTCCTGACCTTTTAAGCTTCCCATTGTGCTAAACCTATAATTCTGCAGGCTTCATTCTGCAGGGCATTTATTGGACATCTGTATGCAGAATGTTGGCCTATCTCATCTGGAACCTGGGAAAGGATATCATTTTCCTGATGGGTATGACTACTTGTTTCTGGGTTCTTCATTCTATTGTTCTCTCTGCTGCTAATTGATTGCCTCTGTGTCCAGCTTCTATTTAGGTTTTCTTTACTCACTGTAGACACTTCAGCTCATGTGAGTTTTTACTATTTGGTTGGACTTAAATTATTGAGTACGCAATTGTGTGGCTTTTGTTCATTGCAGAGCTTTTGTTGAGTATAAAGGAGTTAGTCCGTCCGATAAATTGCAGGATAAGCAAAATGAGTTGGAAAAAGGAGCAAATGAGCTGATTGCGAAAGGAGCCAAGGTATACCCAACAAACTGAACATATTGAAGTACATATCTTGTTACCTTTAATTATTTACCCTTGGTCCAGGTCTTAGCTTCTGTTTTTCCTTATGAAGAAGCAGCTAAATTATGTGGAGGGGCTCTGCCTAGCTACATTTCGCAAGTTAGTTCTGCACTCCTTATAGACATTTGCAGTGCTTGCACTAAATGTACACTCATATCATGGATAATTTTTGTATATTTGAATGACTTCTCAATAACTAATATTCCAATTTATTTTCCTCTCAAAAGTTGCAGAAATATTTCATATCTCTGGATTTATTGACATGCATCTGTTTGATATCAGGCAAAAATCAATGTAAAAGCATGTGTGATTACATCTAACATATGTAGAATGTTGGAATTCTATATTTGAGCCTGTCTTGATTTATCAAAGAAACCAAGGATCAATAAACTAGCTGTCATCTGTACTCAATGTTAAAGTGTAATAAACTTTTGTGTTTCCCTAACTGCAACTCTTTCTTGAATTGAATAACATTGTCCGTGACCTAATGTTTCTATTGTAGGATAGCAGCCCTCGCATTGTGAAATTTGGTGATCATCCTGGTTGTCCTTGTGGTGGTACTCATGTTGCTGATATCTCAGTCATCGGTAATCTAAAGGTAATTATCATTCTTGATGCTATTCCCACAGGGTGGATTTCCCAGACCATCGAATATTCCAGAAAACTTAACCGCAAGTCATAACAACTGCGACAAGGATAGTTTCATTAATATTTTGAAACTACCCAGCACAAAGACTGGAAGAGTTGAGTGGCTTCTGTGAAGCTGAACAATGGTATTTAAAACAAAATTTAAATAAATCCTTTTGGTGCCGATCATTAGGATCATGCAAATGATAGTTTTGGATAAATAAGACAATCCGAAGTATTTCTGTGGTCATTGTGTATTGCATGCTACTAGTCCATGTATGGTCCTTTGTTTAGCTACCCTTGCATTGTTTTGTGCGAGTTAAATGATGGAGTATAAGCAACATATAGTCAGATAGCGGTTGCAGTATTAGTGTACTACCATGCTTCTGCTTGCTTATCCAAGGACTGGTTCTCAACATGGCAGTGGGTTGGTTTTTTGTGGGAGAGGCAAGAAAGAAAGATATCCCCAATATGATCTCATATTGTACCATTCACTTGTGCAAAAATCGAAGAGAAAGTTACACAAGAAAGACATGCATTTTGATGTTTTTGGCAGATGATTGTCTGGCATTTTGCTTTGCATCGTACACTTTACATATCTTGGAGTCTGATGATGTCGTTTGCTATGCTCCAGGTCACAAATATACGAGTCAAGAAAGGCCTTACTAAAGTCTCCTACAGCATCAGCCCATGATTTTCCCCCCCGCACATCTCTCGCACCTGGAATTTGTTAGAGAAGTGAAGGGATAACTATTCAGTGAAAATAGTGAATCAGAAGGCTGACATCATGGTTTCATAATTTTGGTTTCATGTGATCAAACTATATGCCTGGACAAATAGATTATTACATGTAATACTTTGAAAAGTACTAGTTTTACAGACGCTATTGGTTTCTCCTCTTGTACCGCCATAGAACATCTCAAATTTGTATGAAGCAATGCTCTTTCGTCTGTGCGTCACACCCATGAGATTGCAATAGACTTGTTCTTTTTCTTTTGCCCGGACCTTCAAAATTGTTCCTGAAGTTTTTCTACTACTATTTGACGCAAAAAATCTATTGCTCTATAACAGAACCCAGAGAGAGAGAGAGAGAGAAATCTAGTGCTAACTAGAAATTTATGCGCTGCTTTCCACGCCGCGGGAGCTGCTTTCCACGCGAGAAAATCGATAAAACGCGCGATTGACGCTCCACACACGAGTAAATCGAGAAAACGAGCGAAAAGGATCTAAAAATAAGACTTTGTTTTTCGCAAAAGGGTTTAAACGTAATGCTAGAAAAGCGGAAAAAGGACATAAATGCGATGCATATTTTTTTTTAAAAAAAAGAAACGATTTTTTTTCTTCCAAAAAGGACCTAAATGTAATTTTGATTTTCCTAAAAAGGACCCGAGCGCTACTCCTAAAAACGCTAAAAAGGTATGGACGTAATATATAATCTTTTTTGGGAAAAAGATCCAATCGTAATTTTTTTTCCAAAAAGGACCTATCCGTATTTTTTTAGAAAGGACCCAGATGTAAAAAAATTTTGGCCGGCTCGGCTCGAGCCGCGAGCCGAGCCGGCCCCTCCCGGCTCAAAACGCCCAGGAGGCAGCAAATCTGCAAAGTATAGTATAGGTATTATTATTGGCGTTACTGATTTTCTTATCTCATTTTTCCAAAGGACACCCTCTAAGAGTGCCACGTGTCATCTTCATCAACATTCACCCTTCCCTCTTGCGCTCACTTCCCTTCCTCTCTAACACAAAAAATTCAAAATTTAAAAATTTAACTTTGAAAGTTTTAAACAGAAAGTTTCATCTAAAAACATTAAATCGAAAATTTTCAAATCATAAAGTTTCAACTCGAAAACTTTAAAATAAAAAATTCTCAAATTAGAAAGTTGCAATTAAAAAAATTTCAACTCAGAAAATTTCAATTAAAAAAAATCTAATAGGAAAATTTCAAAATAGAAAATTTCAAATTGAAAAAAATTTTAAATCGAAAATTCAAAATTATAAAGTTTCAACTCAAAAAATTTCAAATAAAAAACTTTTAGTTCAAAAACTTTCGATTAAAAAAACTTTCAGTTCGAAAAGTTTCGATTCAAAAACTTTCGAAAGTAATTAGAAAATTCTTCTTTTGAAAAATTTGAAAAATAAAAATCATTTTGAGTTTGAGAAAAAGATGACAGAGGATGAAAGAGATGTCGTCATACGTCACAATGAGTGAATCTTTAATAAAGAAGATAAGTAAATTCCAAAACCTTATCCCGAGCTCGTCGTCTTCTTCCCGCTTTATATTTGGCCACAGCCCGCTCCCCACCCCCTCTCCAACCCGATGGCTCTACCAACGCAAACGCCGCTCCAACTCCAGGTGCGGCCCCCCGCCCTAGCCTCCGCCCACCGTCTGCTCCCCCTCCGCTGCTCCCGCCGCGCCGAGCTAGCTGGTGCCACTGCTGCGCCGGCGGCGACGCGGGGAAGTCGCAGGCGAGGAGGGCGTACCCGTACGACAAGATCGAGCCGAGGTGGCAGAGGCACTGGGAGAAGCACCGCACGTTCCGCATCCCGTACATCGGCGACGGCCTCGACACCTCCAAGCCCAAGTGCTACATCCTCGACATGTTCCCCTACCCCAGGTACAGTATCCATTCCAACCACTCGTATTCGTGCTCCAATTGTTTTGAGTTTTTTACGACTTCGTGTACAGTGGTGTAATTGGGTTATGCTTCGTCTGAGTTCATGTAGTAGGATACATGGATGTAATCATTGGAAGCATCAACCCATCCTAAATCCCATCGTTAGGTTAGGTACACTACACGCCGTTCGTTGTTGCATGATTGACCAAAATTGTTGTGCAGTGGGGCTGGGCTGCATGTTGGACACCCCCTTGGATACACGGCAACTGACATTTTGTCGAGATTCAAGCGTATGCAAGGCTTCAATGTTTTGCATCCAATGGGATGGGATGCGTTTGGTCCTCCTGCTGAGCAGTATGCTATCGAGGTCGTTTGATCACTTCTTTTACCTTATTCTTCTCTATAAGTTAGTAAACTTTAATGTGTTGTTATGATCTGACTGATGTACTCTGCGCACAGACGGGAACCCACCATAAGATTACGACTGCACGGAACATTGAACGCTTCCGCTCACAGGTAATATACTTCATGTCTTTGTATCTTTGTTGCATCTTTTGCTTCTAACGTTTAGTAGACATTGCGTTAGCAAGTAAACCACACTCGCATGCTAAATTCGGGGCTGCCAATTTGATACGATTTGCACCTTATTGTGGTACTAGAATTGCGAATCTTGCATTTTCAGTAGGTTGCATAAACAAAACAGAGCACCTGTCTCTGGCTGGTCTTTGCTACTGAGGTGCCCCCGATGCAGGTGTTATGAATTATGAATAACTTGTATAGCAAAACATTGCAAATATAGCAAAAAATTGATGCAGGTGTTATGCCTTACGAATAACTTGTATAACTCTTTATAGATACGATCTTACCTTGTTATGCTTGTAGTATGCTTGGTTTGATTGGTCGGTATGAAATCATTGCTATTAGTTGTACCCTCGTCAGGCTTGTTCCATGGTTCATAGCCTGAAAGTTTTTTATGCAGTATAGATGAATTACTTGCTTTGTATCAGTCACACAGTTTACAACTTACTCCTTCATTTGTAATTACCATGAACCATGGGTGAAATGTTGATATAAAAAAATATGCCTGTACCTACCAAAACAAAATTGAAAATGTTCTGTGTGGTAATTTGACTACCGGTGGTTCATTAGGAAAATGCTTTCTTGTGTTGCAGCTTAAATCATTAGGTTTTTCATACGACTGGGAGCATGAAATCTCCACAACGGAACCAGCTTACTATAAATGGACACAATGGATTTTCCTTCAACTACTGAAAAGAGGACTGGCTTATCAGGTTAGAACCACTAGTGTCCTACTTGCTTGTTGGCTCTTTGGAGTTGCAGACATGTTTATCATTTGATACTGTTCCTGTTTTGCAACTTTATTTATTTCAAGTGATCATGTGCTTTGTATCATACATTTTTAGGATTCTGTTTTTATGTTCTTAGTGCTGTATTTGTGGTTTTCAATGATTTTTAGGCTGGCATTGATATCTTACAATCAGGCTGGGGTACCGGTTAATTGGTGCCCTGCTCTTGGAACTGTTCTGGCGAATGAAGTAGCAGTAGATGGTGTCAGTGAACGTGGTGGAAATCCTGTTATACAAAAGGTATACTGTAGAATCTTTGTAACTCTTTCTGCTGTCAGTTTTAGCTTTTCCTTTGTATCTATGTTTAGCCAGGTCAATGTACCTGTTGCTAAGCACATATCTACAGAAAGCATGTTACAGTTATCCACGTTATCTTTTGTTCTGTAGCCAATGCGCCAGTGGATGCTGAGGATAACATCTTATGCAGATCGACTTCTTGAAGATCTGGATGATCTTGATTGGCCTGAGAGCATAAAAGAAATGCAAAGAAATTGGATAGGGAGATTGGAAGGTGCTGAGCATGAATTTTCTGCTAAATTGTTAGTTTATACAACAAGGCCTGACACCATTTTTGGTGCAACGTGTGTATTCTGGCTTCTTTTTTAATCTTGTACAAACTATTACAGTTTCTTCATCCAGATGGACAATATTGAATTGCACATTTTTCTCCGCTGTAGATATCTTGTTGGGGGCACCGGAGCTTGTTTTGTTGCCATCCCTAACATCCAAGGAACAACGTGTACATGTAAGTTTTTTTTTTCCTTTTCTCTGCTATGAATAGCACTTGTATTCATCATGAGGCTAATGGGCTAGTATATATACATGTATATGAGGGTACAAAAGAAAAGTCTATATGAGGTAATATCTAACAAGGCTAGCAATCTCTATACAATGCAACTATCAATCTCTATATAAAACAACAAGGATACTATCTAACACCCCCTCTCAAACTCATGGTGGATTAACAACACTGAGTTTAGAGAGATAAAAGCTATGATGAGCTCTAATCTGTTCTTCGTGAAGAAATCTGCCAACTGAAGCTCTGTAAGCACACACTGAAGAGCCACAACCTAATTCTGTACCTTTGACCGCATGTAGGAAGCATCAAGACCGATATGCTTGGTGAGCTCATGCTTCATTAGATTTCGAGCCATGCTAATAGTACCTGTACTGTCAGATAAAAGAGGAGTTGGTGTAGAAACAGAAACACCAAAATCCTCAAGTAACCACCGTAACCAAATAACCTTTGTTGTCAAAAGAGTCATAGCCCGTAACTCAATCTCAGCATTTGAACAAGAAACTGTTGTCTGCTTCTTAGCCTTTCAAGCAATGAGAGAACCACTAAGAAAAACACAGTAAGCGGAAAGAGATCGATAATCAGAGGATCACTAGCCCATGTAGCATCAGAGTATGTCAAAAGCTGTAAAGAGCTGAAGCACGGAAAGAAGAGACGGCAATCTTACAACTTTATCTAATAAACGTTTCAATAAAATAGACCTACTAAACGTTAACCGCCTTTACCGTTTTAATGATAGTTTTAACGGCCGTTAATCAGAACACTCATAATATACGTACGATTGAGCCGCCCAATACCTCAACCATATGCACATCATTATATTCCTACACACCAATTCATAATTAATACTAGCTACGAACGTGCATGATATGCCAAACTCATACGTCGATTGGACAGCCTAGCTGATCTTCTTCCCAGCCGTATAATATAAGACGCCTATTACTAGCTAGTACTGAACCATATATGTATGTATACACACGCTCGTACGTACAGTGACATATAATTAAACGTATGGTTCCAATTCAAATCGGATCAGGCACTCGCATTGATGATGACTTGCTTGGATTGTGCATGTGAAAAATGTAGCGTACGAGTCAGACATGCATGGTTGGGTTAGCAGCTTTGTTTTGTTTTCCTTTCTTTCTCGCTTGATGCCTTCATGGGTCATGCTGTCCTCGATCGTCCAGTTAGGCAGGGCCGGCGCCATCTCGACGCAAATTATGGTCTCTCTGACATCCGGCCCCAGTCAGTGCTAATCGCACTACCACTGCAAGCTAGCAAATTTTTTGTGTTTACCTCCTCCTCAGCGGAATTCTCTGCGGCGCCGACACTGCAGGGAATTGGATTATCTGGTGTCATCAGTATAACATCGGGCTTGGAAGGTTAACAACGGTTTGATGGTCGACAGACCAACGGTTGAGTGCTTACTGCATAGCGCTTATTACTGTATCTAACCGCATATAATGCCATGCGTGCTGATTGCCTGATTGGTTCTTAACCACACTGGATCCTGCTGAGAGAACCCCCAATGTGTACAAGATATTTCATTTCAGTAGTAGCTAGTCCACCGGTGTGTCTGAACTTTCGTTTCTTTTTCTTCAGTGCATGCCACCTACCTAACACTCGATCAGTTGTTGTCATGTGCCCAAGAAACCAGTACTTCATGCTAGCTCTCGGTCGGACCCCGATTCCTACAGTTTTTGATTGACGGTGTGATTTGGCACGCCGGAAATGTGTGTTTCCGCCATGATTAAGATACGATTATTCATGCATGGGGGCCCTTAAAAGAACCCTAGAACGCTGGTTCAGAGACGAGAACTCGTGGCCCCAAGGAAAGGAAAGGAGTCAAGGAAGTCGCCGTCGTCGACGCAACAGCGGCGATGTGCAAGTGCCACCAAATATATGGCACGACGCATTGCTGATTTACTAGTATTGTCTACTTAACCATATTAGTGATAGACTAGAACGATCAGAATTCTCCTAGTCCCACCTACTTAACCATATTAGTGATCGATTTGCCTTCCGTTTCTGTTCTTTGATCTACCTGTATCCCAGCAATGGTATGGCACTAGTATTACTAGGTACGGTGTACAAGTATGCAGTAATTATTGTACTTGCCGGTTCTTGGTGAGGTTTGCCGTACACCGACACAGAAAAAAAAATTAACTGTCCTGTCCTGCAAAGTTGTTGAGTATATCTACAAAAAGTTCTGCTCGAAGAGCAACATGTAGGAACCGAATTATGTAGTATATTATTTATCTGGTGACCTGTTGAGCAGCTGCAGAATTATACCGGTAGGCTTCCTCTCTATTTCGAAATTACTTATCATTTCAGGGAGCTTTCTTCTGGTAATGAAGGAACGACCAATTAGCGCAGAATGATCGCTGCACGAGATGCGGAATTAAGCATCAACTCCTTTCATAGAATTGACCACTTTGCAAAGGAAGAAAGATAATGGTGATAAGATACCAACTGCTAACTGTGGACATTAATGCAGAAGCAGAAGCAACAATACTGCGAGCGCCAAGCAACACACCCAATCTGTTGTACCATAGCTTTCACCAGTAGTAACTTGTTACTATATCGAGTTCAGAGTTCCAAGCATTTTTACAATTACACACAGTTGGTTCAGTTTTGACCACATGCGTTGTAGTAACTTGTAATGCAGTAGTGTGTTGAGTAAACTGTAAGATGCAAAACAAAACAAGGTGTTTGCTTTTGTCGTGATGTAGCTCTTCCGTGTGGAAACGGACACAGAAAGCACGGAAGGAAGCAACGGCTTTTGTGCCCTTCTTTTGGTTTCATTCATTCGTCCGTCTTAAGGCAATGATATATGGATCATTAGCCAAAGAATATGTTGTGGGCACGGCGGCGACCGTACCCTACGACCCAGCGAAGGAGCAAGATCACTCCTCATCACGAAGAGCATAGAACGTGCCAGAGAAACTCGAAGGCTGGCTGCAAGGGCCGAAAGGTGATCAAACCCCTCCGACTGGGGCCAAGGAAGACGGTCGACAAGGGCCGAAGGGTGACCAAACAGCTTCGGCTTGTCCCTGAAGGCTAGCCACAAGGGGCAAAGGGTGATCAAACCCCTTCAGCTTATCCCCGATGAGGCCCTCATCTAGGCGTTGAAGGGGGAACCCAACCCCCTTCTGCCCAACCTCTAGTGTCTGATCCAGGCGACGAAGGGGGAACCGACCAGCACAAAGAGGATACGCCGGCAAGGTGAGAGGCTTGAAGAGAGCCCCTACGGCGGTAGACATTGTGAGCTCTACAGGCTAACTAGCGTGAAGGAAAAGTATCACCACACCCCTAACACCTTAGGGGTCTCATAGAGACATGTCTTTAGGGTGCGTTTGGTTGGTGGGATGAGGTTGAATGGGACGAGATGGTCTGTACCATTTGGTTCTATTATTTTGGGTGAATGGAATGGTTCAGTATCTACAGAAAATATTCCTCAAATTTGTATCACACCGTCCAGGATAGGATGGTTCCATTCAAGCAACCAAACGCATGAATGATATTTTTCTTGAACCATCTCATACATGTACCATTTGGTACAAACAACCAAACACACCCTTAATATCAACTCGGGACACCAAGGGACCTATAAATATCCTTGGCTCCTATCTTTTATTTATGCGGGAAAAACAATGGCAGAAAATCAAGAAAGACGATTCCTACTTGTGTCCTCATGCATTTTTTTGCGTCTTCGAACATGCTCTTACTGTTGATCTGTAACCACAATAGATGCATTAACAAATAAATGCGGTTTCTGCAAGCTTTTTACACTAATCAATCGTTCCTTTATTCAAGCGAAATAAAGAGAGATCGATCACCCGACGAGATCAACCACGAGAGGAGAAGAGAAATTCCCAATCTTGCATCCGGGTTGCAGATCTTGACTGTTCAATTTGATCTGGCTGCTACTCGTCTCTCCAATCAATCATGCAGAGCAGGATCCGTCCGGACAGAGGCACAAGTTGCACACGTTATGCTACTAGTCAGGTCAGCCATCTCCATTCTTTACACAGTATAGAAAATACTTTGTAGTCCAGAAAATAAGAATAAAAAGCCATGAGTTAAAGGAGAAATAAATGGAGGCGTCCACCACTACCCCTTGCTGCCGCAGAGTGTTCCTTGTTTCTTCTTCTTTACTTTCACACGCTCCTCAGTCCTCACCACCTCGCCCCAGCTCAGGACACGACTGACACCACCTCTCCTCAGTCCTCACCGCAATAATCTAAGCAGCTATTTATTATTCCTCGCTTGACCTCCCGTGAGTTAAGACTTCACCGCTGCAAACACATGAGGAGGTGAGGCTGGCTAGCTATATAGCGAAGCGCCTGTGCCGTGCTCCCAAGAGAACACTCTAGAGAGAGAGAGAGAGAGAGAGAGAGACTGAGGGGCAAGGAGAAGGCGTGAGCCATGGAGGGTGGTGGGAAGATGGCGTACAGCTACGGCGGCCACCACCACCACGACACCAAGCTGCTCAAGAGCTTCAGCCGCGTCGAGCCCCGCAAGTTCGGGCTCGGCCTCATCGCCGGCTTCCTCCTCGTCACCTGCGCCTACTTCTCCACCGCCAAGTTCGATGCCATCCATATCGCCATGAGTAAGCAACCGCCCAAGAAACAGAGCTGCAACTCTGCATTTGCCTCTTGCTTGGCTCACTCGTTAAATCTCTCTGTATCTCTGTGTGTTCATGCAGTAAGCTCCCCTACCAAGAATGCAGCAGCTGGGATTGGCTCACTGCTGAATGCCGCTGATGGGTCGAAGCAGCGATTAGGTGAGGCCGGCGTTAATTCATCTGTGAGATCTTTAAGCAGCCAGAATAGGACTAGCTAGTGGCATTACCATCAGTGGCAAATTTTCTGTAGCAATCGAAGAGTTGACCTATATGTTCTTCCTTCTTCTCTGTTTAGATTTGGGCGTGCAAGACCAACAAGATGCATTATCGAAGGAGGGGAGCAAAGCTGAGGTGCTCGAGAAAGATGACGACAAGATTTCCTCTTTGGGACCAGGTAAACAACACCGACCAAGATGCGATCATTTGCAGATTATGTCCATGGGGATCGACTTGAGCTGCTTTTGTTTTGGTACTTCTACTTGCTTGCACGCAAAGTCCAGGCAATCTGATAAAGATTGGTTTTTTTCCTCTTCTTTTTCTCCTTTTCCGTTGCTTTTTTTTTCTAAAAAAAATAGATTTGGGCCACAAGGCATCACTGGGGGACAAGAAGAAAGACGAGACTTTTGCGAGGGATGGTGATGCAAGCGGTGTTGCCTCTGCGGCGCCACCGAATCCAGCCGTGGAGGGCGGCAAGGATGATGACGCAAGTGGCGCTAGTGCTGTTCTTCCTCCCTTGTCACCTGAGGATTCCACAAACAGCACGCAAGAACTTGGTGAGAAACCAACCGCTTGAACTAATCTTAAGCAAGCTTATGATAAATGCAATGTGAGATTTTTCGTTCCTCTTTGAGGGAAAGGGGTAATGCAGGATTTGACAAGCTGTTGTTGCTCTTGGTCAGGTGTTCTTGAAGATGAGGAGCTGCAAGTGCAGGATGCTGCTGCTGCTAGCCCTCCCAAGAAGAGCATCAACAATGGCAGCTCCCCCTCTGTGGTTCCATCTGATCCTGCTACTCTCCATGTTCCTGTTCAGCAGATTCCTCCTATTCCAGAGGTTAAGCAGACAGGTATCTAATTCTTCTTTCCAATGTGAAAGATGCCTTTTTTTTTCAATTTCTTACTAGTCTTCAGCATTGGGATTTTCTGAGCTACCCAAATCGAAACCAATTGTAGAACAGTTTTGAGAAATCAGTCCTCCTTTGCAATTCTTCAACTTGCAAGGCATGTAAATGCAAAATGTAGATCGTTCAGTTCAGACTAATTTGTGGACACACATTTTTCTCCCAACGCAAGGACCAATGTTCTTGCTGTTCTGGACCACTCTTGTTTCTACCCTGTGTCTTCGTCTCTCTCTTCAGTCTTCACCTTTCTTGAGAGGAGAGCAATGTGAGCTTCATCCCATCCCCGTTGCTGACAGGAGTAGCTCAATTTCTAGACCTCTCCTTTGATCATTTCGTAGGGTCTACATGAACAGTCTTCTCTGTGAATATCACATTTTTTTCACAGATAAAGATTTTTGGGGCATTTTTGGCCAACCATTCCCGTAATTAACAAGCAACGTGCTTTAATGGTTCTAAGATTCGGAGGAGGCGCCGCGGCGGGAGTGGAAGCCGCTGTGCGACCGCACGTCGAACCGGCGCATCGACTGGTGCGAGCTCGACGGCGACGTCCGCGTCCTCGGCGTCAACGGCACCATCACCCTGGTGGCGCCCCCGGGCGCCGACGACCGCACCTTCCGCGCCGAGTCGTGGGGCATCAAGCCGTACCCGCGCAAGGCCGACCCTAACGCCATGCGCCACGTCCGCGTGCTCACGGTGCAGTCGCTCCCTCCCCCCACCGCGGACGCCGCGCCGTCGTGCACCGACCACCACGACGTGCCCGGGCTGGTCTTCTCCGACAGAGGGTACACGGGCAACTACTTCCACGCGTACACGGACGTGATCCTGCCGCTGTTCCTAACGGCGAGGCAGTACTCCGGCGAGGTGCAGTTCCTGGTGTCGGACTTCCAGATGTGGTTGCTGGGCAAGTTCCTGCCGGTGTTCAAGAACCTGTCCAACTACGAGTTGATCAACCTCGACAGCGACCCGCGCGTTCGCTGCTTCCGCCGCGTCCAGGTCGGGCTCACCTGCCACGCCGACTTCAGCATCGACCCGCGCCGCGCGCCCAACGGCTACACCATGGTGGACTTCACCAAGTTCATGCGCGGCACGTACGGGCTGCCGCGCGACCTCGCCGTGCCCGCGGCCGCCGCAGCGCGGCCGCGGCTGCTGGTGATCGCGCGCGCGCGCACGAGGCGATTCGTGAACACGGATGAGATCGTGCGCGGCGCGGAGAAGGTGGGGTTCGAGGTGGTGGTTTCGGAGGGGGAGCACGAGGTGGCGCCGTTCGCGGAGCTGGCGAACACGTGCGACGTGATGATGGGCGTGCACGGCGCCGGGCTGACGAACATGGTGTTCCTGCCGACGCGCGGGGTGGTGATCCAGGTGGTGCCGCTGGGCGGGCTGGAGTTCGTCGCCGGCTACTTCCGGGGGCCGTCCAGGGACATGGGGCTGAGCTACCTCGAGTACCGGATCACGCCGGAGGAGAGCACGCTGATCGACCAGTACCCGCGCGAGCACCCCATCTTCACCGACCCCGACGTCGTCAAGAACAAGGGGTGGAACTCCCTGAAAGAGGCCTACCTCGACAAGCAGGACGTCCGGCTCGACATGAAGAGGTTCCGGCCCGTGCTCAAGAAGGCCATGGCGCACCTCAGGAAAAACAAGCTCGACTGACTGATGATCAACCATCGTTCATCATCACTTGCTTTCGACGAGATGTATGATACGGCGTGGGGGTTTTGTGTTAATTGTATCTAGCAGCAAATCGACCAGATGTATGATACGGCAGGGAAAGAAGATCGTCAACATATTTTTCAACTTTTTTTTTTTTGGATCGGATGGTTCAGTGATCAGGTGAGGTTTAAGGGGGGCAGATGAGATGATCACAGTAGCCACATTGTACAAGATCTTGGATGGTGGCTGGTTGTTTTGGGGGATACAATTAATCTGTCGATTCTTTGTTTTTAGGGGTTTGGATCAAATAAGCATAGTTTTATTTATGTGATTGAGTGCTTATAGTTAGTATATGATGTACACTGTGAGATACAAGAAGAAAAGGAGTTGCTCTCTTCCTTCAGATGGTGCAATCTATTGAAACAAACACAGACGTCACGCGTTCCTGCACTACTATAATTTTGTAGATGCCAAACTTGAACGGAAAGTTTCTTTGCTTACAATGTTTCCATCGTTCGATGGCATGTTTTACCATCTTTACTGCATTGGCACAAGATTTTCTGTCTAGTACTACTCCACGGTGCATCTGCAACTGCAAGGGATGGACAACTTGAGCTCCAGCAAGTGCACGTCGACGTCGTGACTTGTCAGAGTATCTCGCGCTCGCAAGTCTCGTTGAGCATAATCTGATCGAGGAGCATAATTTAATTGAGCCTCGCATGGTCAGTTGCTCCATCACATAGCCTAAGCACCGCTCTAGCCTCTCTAAATATTGTATTAGTAGTATCTCCAACCAGGGCGGTATAAAGAAAAAAAAAATTCCATGCTCACCGGCTGTTTAAGTTCGGTTTGCTCTGAGCTCTCGATTCGAGCTTTAAACGAGCCGAGTTCGAATAACTCGTGAATCTGATAAATTTACAAATCACTTATTAATTATTACTATTATTATATATTAACTCTTAGTGAGCTTACTCAAGGCAATCTCGAACTTTAGTATTTTTTATTGTTAAAGGTTAGTGTATATTGAATTATTAATTGTTACCGAGTTTACTCGAGTCTACTCAAATTCAAACTGAGCCGAGCTCTAGCCTAGCTCCATGCTTGAGCTTGGTTTCTCGAACCTATCTTCCATGGATGTACACCGCCACTCCATATCAGCTAGGGTAATCACCAAATTGTTAACGTTTGGTTAATGAGACTTGAACTTTTTCAAAGTACAGCATAGGTGCTGGCCTTCTTCTTTTAGCCAATAGGAATAATGGTGTGAGCCGGTTATCATGGTTTAATTAATCATATTGGCAATTGAATGTGCAAGGGGAAGTCCTATTGCTAAAATGGAAAACAGGGCTGGAAGTACTCTGACCAATTAATGGTTAAAAATGAAAAGTAGGGCTCGAAGATTAGTTAGTACTGTGAGCCATTAAGTTACCAGTGCACTTGCTAATCCTACTAACTGATCCAAGAGTTTATATAGCTTGGCCGGTTGCTGAGGACATGAGCAGAACGTAATGTCCAGGAGCAATCAGCAGAGCGGCCAATTGGTTGGTGGCGAATAATTAATATCGGCAATGAAAGGGATGGGGAGATCATATACTAGTAAAAACTAAGGACCATGGCCGAGCGATGGACCTAGGTGATGCATGATCACCTACCTCACAATGCCTGCATGCGTGGACCATTTGATTAGGGATCCATCCAGTTGTATAATGCACTAGGCTACGCTTGCTGTTTCCTTTCGTATAATGGTAATCAGTACATGACCATTATATTTCTTCATGCAATTAATCGTCCTAGGCTATCAGATGTCGATCACTGTCTATTGCGTATTAATTAAAATGGTAAACCGAATCTTTCTTGACCAATTGGGGCTGCCAACTTACAATAATCCACAGTGTTCATGTGCCGTTGGCCCCCTGAGCTAGCATATTCATCATTCATTCACTGATCGATCGATCGATCGATCGGAGGATTATCAAGTTGTGAACTCGCACCGACGGTTTCATCTTAATTTGATGGGAGTGAGGAGGTGTTCTTGTTGAAACTGTAGCTAGCTGCATATATGCAGGTAATTGCTACGTATAGGCTGCTAGTTTACTCGGCAAGGGCACTCATGCATGTGAATCATGGTATCCATGTAGTACCATTGTGTATAGTATATACTAACAAGGATCAAACGTTAAACAAGTATATATGTACAAGCAGGAGAGAGAATTTGCTCTTAATTTACAATTATAAAAGCAGCATCCAGAGGCCGGTTTTCGCGGCCAAGATAGATGGATTAATCTCCCTTTGCAAGACAGGAATGTATGCACTGAAAGTCTTTTTTTTTTTTAAGATTGACAAGAGCTCTATCTTTCATCCAAGAGGGAGGCAAGAACAAAAGTAGCATTACAACTGATAGTACAGATTGTCAACCGAAATGCACAACAAATAATTGCGAGAATTAGAATTGTGGAAATAGAGAGCAGTACAACCTAAAGAAACCCAGATTTAGCAAAAACAAGAAAGAAAAAACCAACAAATAGACTACCACAACACCAAACCTGACAGCATGCACTGAAACTCTGGAACCAATAATTTGCCGTGGCCAATATAATCGTGACCACCTCGCCACCGCTAATCTTGATCGGAAAACACGCATGAGACCATGCGCATTGTTTTCGATCTCTGGCCGAGTAGGTAGGTTTCATTTGAGTGACAGTGCTGCACAATTAGGACGAGGAGATGGAGAACCCAAAGAACCTTTCTTACTACATACTACAATAGGAGCAATTAAGTTTGCCTTAGATTACTCTCTCTCTCCGGAAGCGTCACTGTTTTCGTGTGACACGTTTTCATCCATGTCAGCGGCATGCCTGGGGGGTGAGGTGGCGTGGCAGAGAAACAAATGAGAAAAGGATATTGGAATCTACAGTGGGGACTACTAACTTACGGAGATAGTACTACTGAAGTCGATGGAAACTTGATCCCTGACCTGACCTGAGCTGACTGCTGCTAGTAGCATAGCATAGGATGGGAATGGGATGGTCATCTTTCCAGCCTTTCTTCCTTCTTTGCTCGATCTGTGCATGTATAGCTTCTGTACATCCTTTTTCCTTTACAAATCCAGTCAAACCATGTATTTTCACAAAAATAGCCTATTCCTTCGTCACGAAAGGTATGTTAGAAAATATATGTCCCTTGTCACGTCCAAGAGCGTGGAACCGAGCGGGCTCTGCAGGAGTACAGGCGAGCCGCGGAACCAGCTTGGTTCCGCTTTCCTCGAGCGCAGTAAAGAATATATCTCCTGCTACATCTTCTACGGTGAAAGATAGAACTATTTTTGTATAAAAAATATATGTTAATAGTACTATGTTTGTAAAAAACATATACTTAGGCTACATGTGTACAGTTTCTTGCACTGCACTACTGCAGAGCAGGCTCCATGCATGACTCCATGCATGTGTCATCACTCATCAGTAAGTGTCGGTTCGGGTTTTGGGCCTCTCCATCCCAGGATCCGAATGCACCATGATGATATATTCATATGTGAGCCATACAGTCACCGACAGCCTAACGCTACCAGGGTTAATAATACCATTTCGAAGTCTGATTAACACGATCTGATGGTATTACAAACTATGAAAAGTCATTCGAACGAATTTGGAAAGTCAAACGAATTTGAAATCTGGTCAAACCGTCGAGCGATTTTCGTGGTAAATGAACAAAAACCGCTTAAAAATGATCGAATTTCGAGCGGTTTTTGCAAAAACGGTGGGAGTCGGAAAAACGAGAAAAATTTAAGAAAAAATGGGAAAATTGCAAAAAAATATTGTGAAATTTGTAAAAAAAAACCATGAAAGGCTGAAAATAGGAAAAAAGTAATAAATATGTAAAAAAGTACGGAATAACACGAAAAAAATCCAATATGATCTTTTCTAAATATGAAAAAAAATCTACATGACTTTGGCTATATTTTAGACAATTGCAAGTTGTAAATTAGGCATTTAGCAATAATATGTCAACAAATAATCTTTTATTTCAATACTACTCACATATCAATCCAACAAGTGTAAAAATAGGCATTCACATAATAACATACCAATACCATTTACATATCAATACCATTCACATATCAACACCATTTACATTTTAATACTTTTCATTTGAAGTTGTGAAGTAAACATAGCTTCGTTGTTCTTCCATTGTCACACATATGCCATGTTTGACCTACATAAACGGAATGTTAATAAAAAATTGAGTTGCAATGAAACGAAACATACAAATGAAACAAAATTTCGGCATGACCTTTGTTATATTTTACACAATCTGAAGTTGTAAAGTAGGCATGTAGCAATAATATTTCAACAAACAACCATTCATTTCAGTACCATTCACATATCAATCCAATAAGTACAAAAAATAGGCATTCACATATCAATACTATTCACATTTCTATACCTTTCATTTGAAGTTATAAAGTAGGTATATTTTCGTCGTCTTTTCCACAGAAATGCCATGTTGGACCTGCATGGATGCTATGTTAGTAAAAAAAATCAAGTTGCAATGAAATGAAACATTAACTTCGGGGCTACGGGTAGTATTGTTGCGTGTACACTTGGTTGATCATGTTGCATTTATCGGTGGACATCAAGGCCAATCATCGTGTAGCGAGCAACTCTGCCTTTTAATCGTGCCAGCTTTGCCCCGTCCATTTACTTGTTGTTTGCCATTGTTGGTACAACATGGCATACAACTCAGGGTCGTGCCACTCGTAGGCTAATTGGGTGGGAAGTTGTGCATGAGCATCGGAGATGGCGTAGTCATAGCTGCCATATGAGCCATAGCTCCCTTGCATCTCGGCGATGCCATAGGAGCTAGAGCTATCCTGTGGTGCATCCTTTCCCTTCCCTCCAGTAGTCGTCCTCTGTGATTGGGGAGCGCCATAGTCTATGTCATATGTTGTATAAGTGAACTGCGACTCCCTTGTAAATTCGATGGCACGCTGCTCTTCTGATTGGTGTGTGGGAGGTATGGAGGCATAGCCATAGGACTCACCACCATCGGTGTCCGTCTTGGAGCTGCTATCATTGGACTCTTGGTATAGCGGGCTCCGACGGTCCCCACTCTTATTGGAGTCATCACTCCCTACATAATGTGGCTCATCTGCTGGATGCTTCCCCTTTCCTTTAGAGGATGATCTCCTTTTTTCTGTATTCCTTCTCAGCACCGATTGGTGCTTTCTTTTCTCTGTATGAGTGTCCCTGACTGTCCTGTCTATCCATTTGAGGATGCTTGCAGCCCCAGTGTCCTTTTTTAACACAACAGGGTGAATCGGGTCTATCACAAGCTGTGATGGGAGAGTGGTGTCACTCACTGTATCATTCTCATCAAGTAATGGTTCACCATTGGACCTTCCTTTTTTCATCCACTGTCAGATCGGATTTGTATCATTGCATAGTGTAAGCTCCATAAGACGCTGGAATGGATCGTCTTTATCTGAGCGCCATTGATTTTCTACGGCTTGAATTCGAACCCGAAGATTGTAGTTGACGTACACCAGCTTATATAGCTTCTTGTATGACAGGCGGTTGCGGATTTTTGTGTGGATGAACGCAAATATACTCTAATTGCGCTCACATCCGCTAGAAGATGCGCATTGCGACACGAGATATAGGGCAAACCGTTGAAGGATGGGTGTTTTCAAACCGAACACATCCCACAAATGTGCTACAAATTAACGAATAGAATAGTAAATACCGACGAGAGTACCATTACATTTAAGACAGTGTAAAAAAAATACCAAGGGATGTTTTGCCATCTTGTAACATCCTCGCAGCTAGTGCACTTGAGAATGATCCAGCCTTCCTTCTGAAAATGTCGGTGTCATGAAGAGCTTGCGCGGCGCTATCAGTATATCAGCAAGCATTTCAAAGGCTATTTTTGGAAGAACAACGGGAGTTGCTGCCGAAATTTTCTGTGGAGTTGTACAACAGCTTATAAACTTGCCCGAACCACATATACTCGAATGGGATTAGGACCTAACCTAATTAGAGATTTAGAGTCATCGTTGGTACGTATTTAATTGGTCAATAGATAGATGTTTTCTTTAAGAACACTACAATATGCTAGTATAATTATATGCTATGAATTATCTATTAATATGTTAATTTATATGATTCATTGTCAAGTCGACATAATAGTTATGAATTTCTTTCTCTCATGTGAAATATATGACCATATCAAACATATGAATTTCTTTCTCTTATTAAGTTTAGGTTTGATATATATATTCACCGTATTATAAAGAGAGAGTACCTATTCATCGCCAGACAGAATAGAAGGTGATGCTGAGGAGCCGAGTAAGGTGACAAATGTTGAGAGGCCGAGTAAAGTGAGAAAGTCTCGAGGACCGAATAAAGGGACCACAAGGAGAACACCGCAAGTTCTTCACTTTGATGCCACGAGGGTTTGCACGGGTCCTCCCAAGTATAAAGAAGTGCTACCGATCTTTTCTCGACCAATTGGTGAGGGAGAGAGTGCCGATCATGGTTAAGGACTAGAGGAAGAAAGTCAGCGTCAAGCAGAAGAATCGGTTGCGGGACGAAGTTAAGAGGAAATGGATTATGCTAGAGGAAGATGAAAGAAATACGAGACGATACACCTTGAAGAGAATGGGTGTGTCTTTGAGGCACTTCAGAGTTATCATGCATAATGAGTATGTGTTGAAATACCGTACTTTTTTCGAGAGGTATCCATTTGTGACTCCCAATGTTTGGAAGGAGTTCACAAGGATAAAGAGTACGAACGAGGCAGAGGAGCTAAGAGAGAAGAACATCGCTATCCAGAGGCAGAACATACATGCGCACCACTTCGGTTCCACCGGCTATGAAGAGAAGAAGACAGAGTGGGCGCGACTAGCTGAGGAGTGTGCAAACTCTGGGACAACAATACCTTATTCCCACATATGTGAGGAGTGGGCATGCGACTGTGTATTACCGAGGATGGAGAAAACCTCTGACGGTCGGCTTATAGTTCCAAACCCCACGACAACGCTGATCATCTCTACCATCGTAAGACATCTAACTTAGTATTGCAGTTGACCCTTCCCGTTATATTTTAGCACTAATTTATATTCGCTTCTTACAGGAGGAGGTAAGCCAACAAAAGAATATGGGACCTTTCAGAGCCAAAGGTCGAAGGACATCCTGTTTTTGGCGATCGGGAAGCTCAACCATAAGGGCCGGGTGCTTACTGTAGGTGCGGGGCATACGAAGAGGACTTTCTTCCGAGACGAGGATGCTGCCAGTGCTAGTTCAAGATCATACGAGGCACATGCGGAGCGTCTCAAGGACACGTTGAAGGAGGAGCTGAAGGAGTAGATGAGGGAGGAGATGTGGCATGTGAGGAGCGCTTAAGGGCCGAGATGATGGAGATGATCTCCTAGAGTCAGAGTCAAATGGCCTCGCCTCTCGTAGAAATTCCTATGCCTCACCCTAGCAATTGCGCTTCCAAAAATGATCAGGCCGGTCCCCAGCTGAAGGAAATAATTGTTTCTAATTTAAAGGTATGGGAGTAAGTTAAATAATATTTTCGATCAAGTTGTGCACTTTTTATAGGCGCCTACCAAGTGCTAGCTCGTCGTGATGGAAAACAGATTTCCTATTGAGGCTAGACGCGTGGTTGCATTTCCGTGCAAGAAGACTGACACAGTGCATGGTAACCCTTTGGGGAAGGACTACATAAGGGTGCAACTGGACTATATCCATAAAGACTTCCTATCTCATGTGCTAGAGTTCCCCCAAACGAAGATATCATCACTTGGGTAAGCACAGATGTCTTTCATCAAATGCCCCACGACGGGTGTCGTACTACTCAAGGTAAAAGTCCCCCGCGTCTTCTCGATTATTTCAGTACTGCAACATGTTACATATGCATGTGATTTGTAAGTTCCTATCATACCTGCACCTACTCCTGCTTCCACCACCATGATGACTCCTCCGTCCAAGTCAACTCCTACGTAGAGTGCAGACATGGTGTGCAAAAGGACTAACACGATGATCAAAGAACCACGGGAGACCTCGGAGAATCCTTCTGTCAAGAAGAAAATGTTGACAGTGGCCACAACGCCCCCTCAAATACATGAAAAGCCTCTTATTCTGACTTCAGAGACTCCTGTCCAGAAAGCAAAGTTGACAGAGGCCACAAAGCCCCATCGAGATTATAAGGGGTACCTACATGGAAAGTCCCTTGTCCTTACCAACGAATTGAATGCTCTAGACATGTGCACTCGCTTGTTTCATGGATGGTACATTGACAAGGTGAATGAGGCCGAGCCTCACGTCGATTTTAATATGAGGTATCGAGGGGGACATTTCCACCATGACGAGCATGGGACATTCCTAGTGAGTTTTGGGGATCTATCCCATTTGTAGAACCTAAAAGCCATCGATATTTCTACTGTACGATCCTAGTGTAAGTTCAAGCTCTATTAGTTTTGGTGATTGGTTTAATATTAATGTTTAATCATCGTTTAATGACAAATCTAATCATTATGAGACTAACATGTTTAATTGAGCCTTATTCTTATTAGTCTCATATTTGGATGGAAAATGGAAAACCTAAGGTATGCACTTGTATTCACTCTATTGACTTAATGCATACTTAGGATTCAAGTTAAAGTATGAACTCTTCCATTGCTTTAGTCCAAATATGTGCATTATGTTCCTAATTCATATACTACATGTGGAATATAAGAACCCGGGGTACCCTCATGACAAGCCCAGAAGATATTCCCCGTAGGTCTGTTGCTGTATGCAAAGGTACATATCCTAAAGGAAGTTGAACTTATGTTTAGATATGATGGAAACAGTTGTAATCCGAGTTGTAAATAGGGTAGATAAAGATGTAAACTCTATCCTGTAACCGACTAGAATCTTGTAACCGATCGGAATCTCTTAACCGATCGAGACTCTGTAAGCCGTCCCCTCCCTACTATATAAGGGTGAGGACAGGCAACAACAGAGGCATTCAATCATCCAAGCACAAAGCGCCATCTTTTGCCCAGAGCATATAGCGCTTTGAGCATTTTCGATCCGAGAGATCCACATAATCCCAGCACACAGGATTAGGGTACTACCTCCATCGCTGAGGGACTGAACCTGTATAAATCCCTGTCTTGTGTGACCTTCGAGTTTGAGATCTAGCGCCTACCCCATAAGTTTATTGCAGACTACAAAAGTCGACACTACATGAATGCACACATCTAGGGGGAGTTTATAATTTAACTTGTTGTTTCAATAGTATTGATCCATGTCTTATTGCTAAATAACATATAAAGGATCAAGACTTTGAAACAATCATTTGAGTATATGAAACTTGTGTAGTTATATATATACTCATATCAATTTAAATGAAATTTAAATTGAGTTCGATTGTCTTTCAATCAATAAAAGGACATTTCATCATGTGTTGATGGTGTTCCTTGTTAATTAAAGACAAGTGAAAAGTTCTTGAGTATAATGAAGCATTAGTTGCATCAAAGTACTTAAGACAACAATTAATCATTCAAATTGATTTGAGTTGTGCACAATCGATCTTGGAGGCATCCATTATGTGTTAATGGAGTGCGGTGATGATTGAGACAACCGTATTTGTTGGACTAACAATCTTTTACGAGTTGTGAAGTAGGTTGAGTCCAAGATAATAAAGATTCGGGAAGAAGAAGTCATCATGTGTTGATGAGCTTCAAGAGGTGATCCCGAAGTAAAGAGAAGAGCTAGAAGGTTCATCATGTGTTGATGACCAAGAAGAAAAAGAGGTGATCCTGGAGAGAAGATGATTGGAAATCATAAAAGCTCTAAGTGGATCGCTAGAGGCAAAGGTATAACTAGTTAGGGCTAAGGATGTATTCCTAGTCTTTTACCGGTCTCGGTGTTTGGATAAAAGACCGGGTTGCTAGTTAGGTTGCCGTACTATTAAGAGGGGTTGAGTCTTTTAGCTTGAGCTTCATTATGTGTTGATGAACTCAATCCGGTTCACTCTAGCTCACTCTCTTGTTTGGTGTTTGCATGAAGCTAACCATTTGGCATATGTTGCAAATGGGTGAAGCTTGTGAATTGGATTTTGTATGAGCTAAGTATTTGCATGTGTTGCAAATAAGGGTGCTCATGGTTGCATCTTAATTGAATCTTATTTGATTTGGTTTTTGCTTGGAGCTAAGTTTTGCATGTGTTGCAAATAGAGAGCTCATGCACTTGAATTTATTGTGATTGTTTGCATGGTGCTAGAGATTTGCATGTGTTGCAAATAGAGAGCTCATGCTTTGGTGTTTTAACTTGTGATTGGGTCATGTGTTGATCATCACAAGGCTAAGCTTGATTTAGTTGTAAAATGTGTTTTTGCAAAGTGTTGACTTGTTATTTGCAAATGTGTTTTGCAAATAAGCTGGAACTTATGAGGTTCGATCCTAGAGCATGTGTTGGCATTTGTAAATGTGTTTTGCAAAGTGTCAGAATCATGTGTTGATTCTTACATGGCTAAGAGGATTGATCTTATAGGTTCGTGGTTTATTTGCGAATGTGTTTTGCAAATAAGTTGGAGTTGCTATTTGCAAATGTGTTTTGCAAATGAACTTGAGATTATGGGTTTCGATCCTAGAGCATGTGAATAGGGTTTGCAAATGTGTTTTGCAAATTGACTTGATCATGTGTTGATCATCACATGGCTAAGAGGATTGATCTCATAAGTTCTTGGTTTATTGGCAAATGTGTTTTGCAAATAAGTTGTGCTTAATGAGATTCTTTAGAGTATGTGATTAACATGTGCAAATGTGTTTTGCATAATGTTGTGATCATGTGTTGATCCTCACATAGCTCAAAGAATAAATCTTTAATGGTTTAGAGAAAAGTTTTTGTGAAAAACCGTGTTTTCTCCTTATGGCCAGTCGTACCGCCCATGTAGGGCCGGTAGCACCGCCTGGCCGGTAGTACCGCTTATGGGAGCATGTATTGCAGGTCGGTCCGGTGCTACCGCCCATGGTAGCCCGGTAGCACCGGAGGTCCGTCCGGTGCTACCGCCCCTCTGGCCGGTGTGGAAATTCCAGAGAGGGATGTTTTTGGGCGGATTGGCGGTCCGGTGCTACCGCCCATGGTAGGTCGGTAGCCGCTCCTCTGGCCGGTGTGAAAAATCTAGAGGAGGTGTTTTTGTATTCGGCTTAGGTCCGGTTCTACCGAGGTGGGTGCTACCGCCCGAGCGGTAGCACCGCTCCCAGTTGGCCGGTGCTACCGGATTTCCTGCAACGGCTAGTTTTGTAGTCATTGGAGAGGAGGCCGGTGCTACCGGGCCTAGTAGGGCGGTAGCACCGGGTTTGCTGGACTTTTGCCCAATTCGTCCCCAACGGCTAGTTTTGGCTTGGAGGCTATAAAAGGAGGTCTTGGGGAGCAAGGGCTGTAGTTGTTGCTGTTGCTAGAGTATTTGGGTGTTTGTAGGAGTTGAGTGCATGTGTTGCCCTCTTCCATTTGCTTCTTGATCTAAGAGTGAGCCCTAATTGCATATGTTGCAATTAGGAAGTGGATTGAGAGCCTCTTGTGTATGTGTTGCACTTGAGGAGAATCCTAGTGCATGTGTTGCACTTAGGAGGTCACCGGAAGTGCATGTGTTGCACTAGGTGAGGTTCAAGCGAAAGGGCTTGATTTGTTACTCTTGGTGTTTGCCGACACCTAGACGGCGTAGCGACATCGTGCGCGGGAGCTCTCAACGGAGGTTGTGAGAAGCCCCGGCAAAGTTTGTGAAGGTTGGAGCTCGCCTACCCGAGAGGGAAAATGAGCTACCACTAGTGGATTCGAGGTGGGTGCTCAATTCGTGGAGCCGGTCCAATTCGTTTGGGCTAACCTCAACGTAGACTAGGGGAGACCGGCAAGTCTCCGAACACCACGGTAAAAAATATTGTGTCTCTTGTGCTTGCATTGTTTTTATTATTTATATTCAAGCAATTTATATTCATAGAATTAAATTGATTGATTGCTTGTCTTTAGAATTGCAATTATTGTTAGAGACATAATTAGTTAGTGCACATAGTGAGCCTACTTGATTTAGGCTTTAATTGTCAAAACATTAGTTTATCGTTTCCGCATTAATATTTGTTAAGGTTTTGGTATTAGGATAATTAGGGGTGAATTGCTTTGTAGAAATTAACGAGGAAATTTTAAAAGCCGCCTATTCACCCCCCTCTAGTCGGCATCCTCGATTTAACACCTAGACGCTGTGAATATCGCACCATACAGCATGAGCCTATAACTGTTATATAATTTTGTATTATATGTTTTAACAATTGACATGAGTTGTAAGATAATAAGGCAGCGAGCCGTGACGGGTCAACATCTAGTTGGGTTCGTCGGTCCCGAGATGGTATCTGCGACCATGGCTAGGCTTCAAAAGGAGTTTCTTGCCAACTACACCAAGCAGGCATTGCAGGCTAAGGCGAAAAAGGATTTCATTCTATTCCCGTACCACGAGGAGTAAGTACTACTTTACCCTTCAATTACTTGTACGTACTTAAGCCGTATATGAACTTTTTTTTTGCACTGCATACTATTTAATAAGTAACTATTGGATTCTACTCTTGGTAGTTCCGAGTGAAAACAAAGTCTACACTTTTAACTCGATCGAGAAGAAACCGATAGCCTATGCGATCAAACCTGTTTTGCAGAAGTAAGTACATTCCTCTAACCTAACACTTTCTGTATTTAACTACGTTCATTTTTTTTGCCTCAATGGATTCTATTCAATGTATGTAGGGCTTTCTTGTCCTACGTTGTTGAAAGAAGGCGACACAATGACAAACGAGGCGATCAGCTGAAGTGAAAACGCTTCAAGGTACAAGTGCCTAGCATAGGATTTTGTTTTTGATATCTATTTTTCACCTGTTAATCTGATTTTCTTTGTTCACAGTGTCATCAACAGAGGTGCGATGACCTGTGTAGCTTCTACGTCATGCATCATATGCTGATCTTGGTCGGCGGCGCACACCTTTTCCCTAAGGTATATGTACATGCATAATATACTCAGTCTTTTACATACAAATTTTAAAACTTAAATTAGTGCACTCATTTCTATTTTATAAAAGATCGATATCCTCCTCAAGATCTTACAAAACAAAGATCCCAACAAATTACGAGACCACATATGCCAGTGGTACTGGACAGAAGTTCTAGCGGAGGACGGTAGGTTTAGAGACCCAACAGACTCCTACTAGTCCATATGTAAATAATATTATATCATGTGAATGTGATATGTGTCATCACTGTTAAGTATGTTTGTGTTATATATTGTGAACGAATGTGATATGTATATTGTAAAGTATTTGTGTTCTATATATGTTGTGAATATGATATATGTATTGTGTGTAATATGTGCTGTTCTTGGGAGGATGTACAAAGAACACCACATCACAATCGGTTCTAGCTTGGAACCGATTGTGATTTCCCCCCACATCACAATCGGTTTTAGCTCGGAACCGATTGCACAATCTGTTCTAGCTAACCAATTGTGATGTGGGGGCACAATCGGTTCTAGGATAGAACTGATGGTATCTCTCACAATCGGTTCTGAACTCAAAACCGATTGTGATGACCATTTAGCACTATCGGGTGAAAACCGACTGTGATAACGCCTCCTCATTATTGTTTAATGGCTTTGTATTGTCACTAAAATCGACTGTGATGATGAAAAAGAATCAATTGTGATGTACATTTCTGTAACGGTGATTGCATGATTGGCTTTTTAGTTCTTTTCTCTCCCATCGAGGACACAATTGGAGTATTCTGTTTTCATACGTAATATGATATCTATAGTTTTGAAACAAATTCAACTTCCACAACGGGATCTTCGGCGATCGATGGCAAGAGGTTAGGGTTAGAGACAGGTTCATCGAGATCGCGCGCGAGAGAGAGAGATAGAGAGAGGGGGAAGGAGGAGAGGATGGTGGGCGGGCAGCACGGCATGGCGACCAAGATAATATTAGAGTGAGCGGGTTGGGTTGGCGCGGCCATGCGACGGAGGGCAGAGATAACGGTGGTAGCAGTGGAGGCGCGTGGATCTCTTTGGGCACAACGATGGCTGGCATAGCGGTCGAGCGCATGGTGCTTGGGCGACCGTGATGGCATCGGGATCTTGCATGGGTGGCGGATTGAGGGTGGCTCAGGAGAAAGAACGAAGGAAGAAGAAATGTATGGACGAGGAAAACACGTGAAGGGATATCCGATTATGGACTGAATGTTCGTTGGACAGAAGCGTCCATGAAAATTTGGGTCATCGATCAAACGCCTCTATTGGTGTTTCTGAATGTGAAGCGGTAACTTTTCTAACCTCTCGTAACTTTGTATTTTTGCTAATCTAGCCTATTTCTGAGCGAAATTGCAATTCAACCCCCTCTCCACCACGGAAAATACCTCCCGCGCCCGCCGTCTGTGGGAGGCCGCTGCTCCCGCTCCCGCTCCCGCAGTCCATGGCAGGTTGCTGCTCCCGCACTCTTGCTGGCAGCCATGCTCCCCGATGGGAGAGGGGGCTAGATTTGCAAAAATACGAGATAATAAGGAGCTAGAAAAGTGATCACTTCTCCGAATATTTCTAGCTAGCTATGCTCTGTATTTTTATCTACGGTAGAATTTTACATTTGACTATTATTTCGTGCGAGATGTACAACATCATTTAGTTGGCTTAGTTAAATTAATGAGCTCTTTTACAGTACATTAAATTCGGACCATTTATTTTCTTCGATCTAATGGATCGTTTTAGATAGTATTTATTTATATTTTCTTTGATAGTATAGTAGTAAAAATACCTTTAACAAATCAATAACAAGGTTTGATTTCTACTGCCTACTATACACTATCAATATAATGCACCCTAAAATTTTAAATTAATGAGCTCTTTTACACTACATTAAATTCGGACCATTCATTTTCTTCGATCTAATGGATCGTTTTAGATAGTATTTATTTATATTTTCTTTGATAGTATAGTAGTAAAAATACCTTTAACAAATCAATAACAAGATTTGATTTGTACTGCCTACTATACACTATCAATATAATGCACCCTAAAATTTCTCTAAATTAATATGGCTGACTGCCGATCTAATCTGCCGGCGAACAATGCAATTGTCTCCGAAAAAGAAAATGCAATTCTGGAGTAGTTCATGGGAGGTTTTATACTACTATACGATAATGATGTGCAGGAAAATCCATTAATCATTTTTTCGATTATAAAGAAGACGCATATGCACGTACATATGTATGAGTATGATTTCTTTATTACGTTTAGATAGGTGGGGCCGAGCATAATTCCATGATCTCATAAAACTCTTACTAAGTGTACTCGCACTCAGGATGCTAATGGGCTAAAGCCTAGTACAAATCTGGTCTAAGTTTAATATTTTTTTCATAGATCTGTACTCAATCTGATTTAAAAAAAAATGAGGTCCAAGTCTAAATAGAAGCTTAGGCCTTGATTTAGGCTTTTACTTAGACAAACTGTTTGTTTGATGAGTTGATAGTTTACGGTGCAATATTCAAGTGATAAAATAGGTCTATAATTACATATCTCATTTACTGAAAATAATGGTCGAACTTAAAGTATGTAAAACAAAAAAGAAAGCATTAGTGCTAAAGGCAACATCAATTGATTTACTTGGTTGGTGGTGAGAGATTTAACAAAAAAATGTAAGATCCAAACTTGGCTCAATCTGGCATAGATCTTACCCAAATTGCTATAAATTCAAAATAAATTCAATTCATCTGTAGTTTTAGACCGATCTAATCCAAAAGACTAGACGGCATATTAGCACCACTAGCTCGCATATGTGCAAAGGTGTTGTCCATCAATCTAGATATACTCTGCACCCGTTTGGACGAGACCTCCCGGGTGTCTCCTTTTCTCAAATCACCGTTGACAAAAGAATCGGACTTGTATTTCTTGCATGATGAACCTTTTTTCTCGCAAGGGTTGCACGATTAATTGCTCCGGAAGGATTGCAAATTTCGCGACACACTAGACAATACTGGAAACTAAACCTAATCCAAAATTTTCATCCTCCTCGTCCAAACTCGCCCCAACGGTTTTCAGCCATTGGAAAACCTGCAGAATCTGGTAGTGGTATAGTACCATAAAATTGGCCACCAAGAATCCATCTCTGCACTGAATAGATTGTCACTACAAAAGCATGATAGCCGTACATTCGTTTCAAAATTAGGTTGACCAATGCTTACCGATAGAACTAGTCCTAACCCTGTTGTTGATCGATCCGTTCCCTCCAATAGAAACGAAGATGAATCGATGCATCGCTCAGGTGTTCCAACTTCCAAGCTCATAGGCTTTCTCTTCTGTTTTCGACGAATTAGCACGTGCTGTCACTTGTCAGTAAACACTTACCTTTACTGTTAGTGATTACAATAAGTACGCCAACCACATCTAATAAACCCTCACACTAATAATCCACAAAAGAAGCTTCGAATTAGGAAGGATTGGAGTTGACTCTTAGGCCTTTATTACCTAGCTAGCATTGCAGTTAAATTAGTTTATCTCGATCGCTTGCGTGATGACTATTCATCAGGAACCCAACCAACCATGCGTGCATGCATCTTTGACTTTTTTTTTCTGGATCAGGTGCTCACTGCGACTCAAATCTCAAGATCATTTTACCACTTGCTTATTGGCCTCTGCCTCTTGCCACATACTCCTATAACAGCACTACCCCAGAATACATTAGTGTGTCATAATGCGAAATAGTCACTTGATTGAAGCTATAAAAAAATATTAGCTGTCAGGACTCCCAAGGTAGCCTCGACGTGATTCTTCTTCTTTTGCCATCATCTCCAAGGCCAGAGGGAAATTGAGACCAAACGGGATACAAAGACCAAACAATACAGTGTGTACTGGTATTATACTAGTACTACAAATTAAGAGAAAGTCACGAAGGATTCGGCACTTCTGATGAATACGAGGTTTATTACAGAGTTAAAGCAAGTCCATCTGTTGTGGATGAACGGACAAAACAAACTTTCTTTGCAGGCACAAGACCGTTACTCTCTGATCAGAGTTGACGGGGGCCAAATATATAGACATGTAAAAAGCAAATGTTGCAGAAGTAATGGATGCGATCGATTCTCCCCCATACTACAAGTAATCAGGAGGAGAAAATTAAGTTGGTCAATGTTAAACTCAAGCTTCTCTTCTGCATGCTAGTCGTGCTGACCACTCATCAGTGGTCATAATTGCCAGGATTCCATCCAAAGAAAGAAGGAGCTTTAACTACGCTTAAGTAGTAGTTTATTTGCTTGTAATTAAGGAACTAGCCTATCAAGCCCCCTTCCCCGGTAGCCCTAGAGCTAGCTTAGGAGCCTCACAATGTGATAATTAATTCATGGCCATGGATGGAACGGTTGGATTCAAGAGCTAGCTTGCAACAAGGACCACCCACAGTCAGATAACATTAATCTTGCAAGATTACGACAGACTGGAAGCTCACAATCATGGGATGGGAGATGCAAGGCCTGATCCCCTCCTTAGGTTTAGGATCACAGCTTTTGCAGATATGCACACGAGAGTTGTTGAAATCACACCCAGGTCCTTAAGACCTATGGCGATATTAATTTATTACTTTCTCCTAAAAACAGTGTTTATTACTCCAAAATTGAATAACTATGGAAGAGAGCCGGGCACAATAAGCCTATAGTCCAACTGGTAAGGTATGAAATTGCTAGCTCCAAGCAGTTCAGAATTACAACATGAGTATTTTGTATGCAGCTTGCATAACATACCTCCTCTGCTGGACTTAAATCCACTCGGCTTCTCAGATATATCAGCTGGATTTACTGTCCTTTTCACACACGCTTGTTATGTCAAGTGTAATTTACCACTAGTAATCTTTTTTTGTCGCACTTGTCATCAAAGTTTTACAGGCAGACGCTAGCTCTAGTCAATCTTCCATGTCTTCCTGGGATGGAGAAAAACTAAAAGCTGATAATATATGACCTTTTGCGATTATAATCGCTATTTTGTTTTTGGGCGCAATGATGAACTGCATAGTTGCCACCATGTTGATCATGAATGATTAGATATGGGAGGAACATGCGTAGCGAGAGGTGTTCACGTCAGGAGTTAATCGATTCTGGAAACATAATTGATTAAATCGGTTGGTTGATCAAATCGACGAAGAAGCCATGAGCTGTTCAAATCTGACCTCTTGAGAGAAGTTGCTGTGTTTGCGTTGGTGAGGACAGCCCGACACGAAATCGACTTGATTGCCAGAGCGGAGTAGTATGTCTTGTTAAAAAAAGAAAATCCGCAGAATCTTTTGTTCTCAATTATTTTACCATCATGGATTTGCTTTATTTTTAAAAAGAAAAATCAGGAGCTGGCTAAGATATTTATACTCCAGTACACACACAAGTGTTAAAGATTGTGAGATTAAATGAGTACTGGATTAAGTACAATGCAGAACGAGTAATTAAACACCGATGGATAGGCTAGTACTGTTACTGTTACGTAGCCACGCCCAGGGCTGGAAAGAAGTCCAGCGCCAGCGAGTCTAGCCTTTTTAAGTTTGGGCTGAGCCGAACTCAAACGAGTCTAAGGTATGATCCGAACTTACGACTAAGACTCAAGCTCCACTCGGGCACTCGAACTTGCCTCAGCCTAAGCTCGGTAACATGCACTAATTTTCAATAATTAGAAAAGCTTAAACTCGAGCTCAACTTAAATAAATATGGTAAGAGTTAAGTAATCCATAAATTTACTGAGACTCGTGAGTTATTCGAGCTTAGCTCATTGATACTTGTGAGCTTGTGATCAAACTCGAGTATGGCTCGTTTGAGTTGAGGCTTAAGCCAAACTCGAATTGAGTAGCTCGTGAGCATCGAGCTTTTTTTTACAACCCTAGCCCGACCATAGCACAAATCAAAAGCGATGTTTCGCGGACCAAACAAAGTACGTGTGGACAAATTCAATTGGTAATTCGGCATCAATCAGCTTTGGGATTATTCTTTGTTTAAAAAAAATCAGCTTGGGGATAAAAAGCAATGAATGCTCACTGTTTCCGTTTAACGGTACGCCTATTGTCAGACTAAGACCCAATCAAAACTCTCCCACCGCGTCACTAGTCAACTACTATTTGCACACTTAATTACTCACAGATCATTCATAGCCTGACCTGCACCACGCACGAGCACAACAAATGAGATTATTCTGAAAGGCCAGGAATGGAGTTTCTGACATGCAAAGGGGTGTAAATGCAAAGAGATCAGATGGATACAAAAAGAAGAACAGCTACAAAGGCAAAGAAAGCGAGCAGCTTGGACCAAGTGCCACAAGACCTTTCCTCTCTTTCGATCTCTTTCTCCCATGTAAACAAGCAGGAAAGAAAGAAAGAACGAAAGTAGGAAGAGGAGGAAAGCTTGGTGCAATTCTCGAACTCCCCAAACCTTGAACAATTCAATCCATTAGTTGGTTCGAGAAGAATAATAGTACAAGTACACATATACAAGTGAACAGTAGAGGCAGAGGGATAGAGGAGCAGAAAGCAGAAAAGATGGGCAGCGACGTGAAGCCGGGGAAGAGCCTCAAGAGCTGGGCGCAGAGGTACCTCAACGTCGGCTTCGTCGTCGGCTTCCTCCTCGTGCTCCTCACCTACCTCATCGTCTCGCAGCAGCTTGCAGTGAGCGCTCCCAATGGTGATCAATCTTTCTCAAGTTAAACTTGTTTTGACCCACCCATCTGTGCTTTCCTTCATCAGCCGGTGCCATGAGATAGCTCATCGGTTCTTGCTTAACCTGCAGCTGTCACTACGACGGCGCCACGGATTGCGGATAAGGAGGTGATCAAGGCTGCCCCCCGTGAAACAGGTGAGGGTTCCTGTCATGTTGATCGTATTTTTGCGGGGTTCTTTTTTTCTTCATATTACGAAGAATCTGAAATCCAATTAAGTACACATTTTGGAAAGAGTGAGCCGTGTTTCCGATGTCTCCCGCGCGATATTTAGTATGGTTTGATCTGATCATGGTAAACCAGGAATGCAAGAGGATCGAGGAGCAGAGAAGATCGAGACGAAGCCCGAAGCTTCCGATCCCTTTGGATATAGCGATCAAGACGAGGAGACAAATCAGCAGCCAGGTAGATTATAAATTGCTCCAGCCCAAGCAACTGGATACCCTGTACTCTTACATCCGTCGATCGATCTCTGCATTTGGGATTGGCTCCGATGAATGAATCTTTGACGTGAACGGAGGAATGAAATGAAAGGGAGGTAATGTTGTATTGCCAAATGCAGAGGGCGGCAAGACGGAGCAGGCCCGGGCCGAGTGGCAGCCAAAGGAGACCCGCGAGGATACGTCCGGCGCCAAGAAAGACGAAACAGTTGCCAAACCGTTTGGTATGTCCGTCTGTCCGTCCATATTGTTGTCCCCAGAACACACAAGCTTATTTGCTCATGTTGCTGCCATTAGTTTCCACTCAGAACAGATGTCTTCATTTTCCGTCACCTTGCGATTGGGAGGTGCTTGGTATTTGGATGCAAGTTCACTGTTTCTTCAAGGATTGTTCTTTTCAAAAATAAAAAATAAAAAAGAGATGCAAATTGGCGCACTAACATCATGTTCTGAACATCTCTGTTAACACCCGTTGACATGTGGGCTCATTTAAGTTCAGGAACGCGGCAATACTACCCGTTGCCAAATCTCTCATTGTAAGCAGAGCTTCAACTATTTTTGACGCACTAGTTTGATATTCATTGGCATAGAACATATCAACTGCACCAGAATTGCCACGATCACGAATATTAGTCGTGAAACAAACCACGATAATAAGTTCATTTTATGAGTCCTTGATCGCCATAATGCTAAACTAATTCGTCATTGTTCAGAAAAATGCTCAATTAACCTCTCTCTTAAATGAATGAAGCTAATAAATTAACCAAGGTGAATCTTTTCCATTGGGGTACAACAGAGAACGGCAAGGTGGTGTGCAACACGGATGGCCCCTTCTCCGACACCTGTGACGTCGACGGCGACGTACGGACCAACGGCACAGCTCTCTCGGTGACCCTGGTCCCCGCGAGCTGGTCGGAGCGCCGCGAGTGGAAGATCCGGCCGTACTCGCGCAGGACCATGTCCGGCATCAGTAAGGTCACCGTGACGCAGCTCGCCTCCCCGCAGGACCAGCCCGCGCCCCCGCCTTGCACGGTTACCCACAACGTGCCGGCCGTCGTGTTCGCGCTCGGCGGCCTGGTCGGCAACTACTGGCACGACTTCAGCGACGTGCTGGTGCCGCTGTTCGTGGCGTCGCGGCAGTACGGCGGCGAGGTCCAGCTCCTGATCAGCAACGTCCAGCCGTGGTGGCTCGGCAAGTACGAGAAAATCGTGCGGCGGCTGTCCAAGTACGACGCCGTCGACCTCGACCACGACAGGAAAATCCGGTGCTTCCCGCACGTCACCGTCGGGCTGCGTATGCACAAGGAGTTCAGCATCGTGCCGGAGTTGGCTCCCGGTGGCCTCTCCATGGTCGACTTCACCCGGTTCCTGAGCGAGACGTACGCTCTGCCGCGCGGCGCGCCAATCAGCCTGAAGCAGAACCCGGACAAGAAGCCGCGGCTGCTGCTGATCCACCGGGGTCACTACCGCAAGTTCGTGAACGTGCCGGAGATCGTGCAGGTGGCGGAGACGGTGGGGTTCGAGGCGGTGGTGATGGACCCCAAGTTCGACGTGCGCGTGGAGGAGTTCGCCCGGAAGGTGAACTCGTTCGACGTGCTGCTGGGCGTGCACGGCGCCGGGCTGACGAACGCGGTGTTCCTGCCGGCGAACGCGGTGGTGATCCAGGTGGTGCCTTACGGGAAGCTGGAGCACATGGCGAAGGTGGACTTCGGCGACCCGGTGGCGGACATGGGGCTGAGGTACCTCGAGTACAGCATCGCCGCGGAGGAGAGCACGCTGCTGGAGATGCTCGGGCCGGAGCACCCCGTCATCAAGGACCCCGAGTCCGTACACCGGAGCGGCTGGGACAAGGTCGCCGAGTACTACCTCGGCAAGCAGGACGTCCGCATCGATGTCAACCGCTTCGCGCCAACGCTGACGCAGGCGCTCGAGCATCTCCGGCAGCAGTAGGACGGCCAAGAGAGGGATGGCAGTATTGGCCAGAGGAGGGCTTAATTCTGCGCTGCATCGCCATTCACCGCCCAAAGGAAATGAAGGAACACCATACGGATCACGAAACAAGATACTATATAATCGATCGCCTTGTCAGCTCATTCATTATTTGGTACAGAATCAACGCATTTTTTTGCTCGCTTGGTGGAGGAGCATGGGAGCATTCTTGGCCTATTGGTTGATTTGAGTGTCTTGACAAAATAACTTGTTTGATTTGGTTTCCTTGTTCGATATCTTTCCATGTTGTTTTTTCTGGTTAATTAGTTGGCTACCAGTACAGTAATATTGTACACGGCCGGCCTTTTGTCATCTTGAAGAGAAGAAGATACTAGATTAGACGGTCTACTATCAGTACGAATTGATCGATCAGTAATCGGCTGTGCTTCAATATTTTTCCTCTCAATATAAATTGTACAACATCTATCATTTTTTCATGATTTAAAGAGAAATAGAACACAGTTATACGATAGAGTATTGCATGAAAATGGTCCCAGTTGAGAGGGATCGATAAAAATTAGGCTTGCTATTGGCGGTTGAAGTAGAAAAGTTATGAGGCGATCAATAAGAACTATAAGACACATGGTTCTAGGGACAACCAGCGTGTGAGGAAGATATGGTCAAAGTAAGTCGCCTATGATATATTAGTGTATACGTGAGCAATGTACTCTAATACCATGTAAAATAATAAGCATATTACTTGTGATTAAATAGAGGTACATGTGTTGCATATATTTTTTTAAAAAAGAGTTACTAACGAAGAAAAAATAGGAGAATATAGCTATATGATGTATGCAAGATGAAAAGTAACGTTTCTAAGAACCCCCAACAACTTATTATTCTTAACGATTTTCTTCCATCAAAACTTTTACTTCAGTGACATCCCTTAATTTAATTTTTTTTCTAAAGCTTCTATTGTCATTTCTAATGTCTATGATATCTTAAAAATCTAAATAGTCCACAAAATACGTTAATATATTCTAAGTATATAAGTTATATCATTTGATACTATAAACTGTTAAAAAAATATAGCCGCGCAAATGCACGGATCAGCATCCTGAATTAAGTAGAACTTACGTAGAACAGCGATGCTACGCCTACAATCTTTCACGTACGACTACCTTAAGTCGAAGCGAATTGAGTGATCATCTCGCTAATGCCCTGCGCAAAACTCTGGCCCCACACAGAAAAAAAAGGCTAACTAAAATATGATGGTCGAAGGCTGATTTGGTACTTTTGATACTCTTCTTGTGTCATATCTACATGACTATATATGAACACCCACTGTTCATCTTAGTAATATCTAGATGAGACGATAGAGGCATCTTCACGTCATCATACCTTTCCTATTTCTTGCAGGTCTCTGTTTTTCGTAAATGTGTAGAGCTCCGGACTGGCCACGGCAGTCCATCTTCCGTGTTGGCGCAGATCTAGCCGCTCGTTTCGCACCTGGGTCCGTTCAACACGTGCGGTTTCGCGAAGCATCCTTCTCCCTTCCCGTGCCTTCGCTCTGCTGGCTAGCGTCCTTTTCCTCTCCTTTTCCATGGGAATCACTCTGTCCAGACCGTGCTCGCCGCGAGGCCTCCTCCTCTCCGCCGAACGGCCCTTCGCCGTTCCGACATGGGCCTCTCCCTCCTCTCCTTGAGTCCCTTGCCCACGCCCCATCCTCCCCGCTTAAACCCTTCCCGCTCCTCCGCTTCCTCCCGATAGCAACGACCTTCAATCTCTTGTTTCTCTGGTACGATTCTTTCTCTGTTTTTGCTGCATGACTCTCCCTCTCATCAGGTTGATGTGTGTTTTTTTTGGTCGATTTTTGCCGATTTTTTTCTCTGCTTTCTGTTGGTGAGATGCGGTTCATCGATTTCTGTCTGGCTTGGTTTTCCAACAGTTGGTATGCTGTGCATATCTGTGGTTATGCCTCTTTAGCTTCTGATTTCCTCTGGATTTTTGGTGTTCTAGTGTTTGTGCTTCCGGTGTAAGAGGCCGGAGATTTCGCGCCTTAAGTGCCTTTTGGGGATTGATGCTTTGAACAACCTGTAGTATTGCATTTTGTTGGGATTTTTAGCTGTTTTTGGTTGTCGCCTGTGCTTTTGTTGATACATTCGAATGTTGTATTTCTATAAATCATCCTTTCAGTAGTGATCGTGCTCTTTTGGGTAATAGGTTGCAGCAAGGAAGGATGAATAGGTGCCGGAGTTGTTAGATTTACGTCGGGAACCTCCCTATTGATATCAGGGAGAGGGAGGTAGAAGACCTCTTCTACAAGGTTGGTGGCTCCAATTCTATCATCTTTCTTATATTTATCTTGAAAACAAGGAAGCAATGAGCCAATGATGTTGTAAGAACCTGCAGTTTACATAGATTGCTAATTTAGCTAATTTCAGATTTTTAGATGCTGAAGGCTAGCATTGGTGGTTGCGCTCCATTCACTTAAAAAAATAGCTGCAGCCCTGCCAAAGGACATATCACTCTAATTTTGTGTGAACATCTCATACTGCAAAATTTTCTTTGCAATATGGAGAGATAGTTGAGATTGGCTTAAAGATTCCCCGAGGGCCGCATGGTTATACTTTTGTTGAGGTAACTTACTTGGATATTATTAGGTCCTTCAAATTTGTCTGCCCTCTTTATTGATTGCTGCTGGATTGGTTGGAGGTTACCAACAAGTAATACAATCTCTTGATGTGAAACGAGAATTTTCACTTGTTTAGCAGCTACTAATTTATTGTTGGGTTAGTGCAGAGTACTCGAACTGTTAACATTTGTTACCCTGTTATGTAGTTTGAAGATCCCTGTAATGCTGAAGATGCAATTCATGGACGGGATGCTACAACTTTGATGGGAACAGGTTAAGAGTAGCTGCAATGTGGTTTACGGTTTTGTACCTTTCTCTTCTACGTTCACATGTACGATGCTCGCTACGCACAGGTGGAGCTCACGCATGGCAGGAGAGGTCACTCTTCCTCCTTTTCTAACAGCTATTGTGGTGGACGACGCTGTAGTGGTCTGTCTAGCCATTCAGAGTATCGTGATATAGCATAAAAATTGAAATCAAATACCAAATGCTGCATTCTCTTTTTATAAACCGAAGCCATTTGTGCATTCTTTGAAAATTCTGGTTACTGGACCACCTTCTTCTACATCATGCCAGGATGTAAAGGTCTGGCAAGAACACATACTTTATTAACTTTTCTGCTCTCTTCTTCTTTTCTCTATGAAGTTGTAACTCTATTAATGTTCGTCGTATCAGAACCATATGCAAAAAGTCGGTGATATTTGTTACCCTCGAGTATATCATGAGGGCAATGTTGAGTTATTTTGGTTCCCTGTGCGGTTTTGAAAGGACAGGGGATGTCGCCTAGAGGGGGGTGAATAGGCGAAATAAAAAAATTGTAGCAAAATAAAATCTCCCGAGGGTCTAAGTCCGGAGTGTCCGGGACTTTTATCCGGATACTCCGATATGTCCGGACTATCCGGGTTCAGGAGTCCAGATACTCCGGATTGGAGACCTCGAAATGAGATTTTAAATCCCTACAATTTTTTCAACAACTTAAATGAATACAAAAGATCTAAATACTATCAGGTACCTGGGGATGATGTAGATCTAGAGTCAAACACAACAATAGAGTAGATCGGGGCTCCCAAAGTCTAAGATCACAAACCCTAGCAAAAGGCAAATGAAGAACACGAAGACAATACTTTTTACCCGAAGTTCAGATCCTTGAGGGGATCCTACGTCTCCGTTGAGGCCGCTCGGTCACACTTGAGCGGGGGTCTCTTTCAACCCTCTTCCTCCCGGTGTTGCACAAATGCACTCGCCGATCTTCACTTCTTTGATTTCTTCCCTTACGGAGGCGGAACCGGCCTTCACAAGCTTCCCACAGCCAACCACACAAAGCTCCACTGGCTCGTAGGCGACCTCCTAGCCGTCTAGGAGTCCTCAACCTCCAAGAGTAACAAATGCTCACGAAGAACAAGCTTGGAGATGAAATCAAGTGCTCAATCAACTCAAGTCTCACTCAACCTAGCACCTCACTTCTCAAACTCTTCCCAACCCTTCTCACCAAGGGGATCACTTAGATCTAAAGGTAAAGAGGTGTTTTGGGGGCTCAAGAACAAGGGCATAGCACCTCTAATCAACAGGGTAAAAGCCCCCCCAAAATGAGGGAGGATAGGGCTATAAATAGAGCCCCCCAAAAACTAGCCGTTGGAGACAGCTGCGCACAACCCGGAGTATCCGAACAAATACCGCGGAGACTCCGAGTTGGTGAGGATTAGATCGTACCGAAAGAGCTAACCCGGAGACTCCGGACAAAAACTCCGGACACTCCGGACTAATTCAACCCGGAGTATCCGGACTTAACACCGGATACTCCGGATTGTCCGAACAGCACTGAGCAGCCCGACGAAAACGAGCATAACTTTTGACTCTGGACTCCGATTTCAGAGATCTTGGACTCTACCGAAAGCTAAGAACGAGGGCTACACAACTAACAAGGTATCACTACCCAAATCTCAAAGGATAAATACATATTTCACAAAGAATCCAAGGGAGACTTACAACTCTCACTTTCCGGCATCATCAACACCACTCTCTTTCTAAGTTTCACAAGGATGGATCACTTGAGCACTTGACACATCTAAAAGTCATTCGACATTGCATCCCTCTTAATAGTACGGCAATCCTTAGACTCAAATTAAATCAAAGATAATATAAGTCTAGAAATAGTCACTTGTCGTCTTCTTTCTTAATGTCGATGCATGAAGACTTTCACCATATAATTGATGACATCTTCGCCTTGTCCAACTCAACTCGATTCACCTCATGAGACTCTCGTCCTATCAACCTTGACTTGATCATCCTCTCTGACGATCTCCACGCCAAGTCGATCTTGACTTAGTCCTCAACTCTTGGTGACACCGCCATCTTGTTGACCTCAGCTTAACGATAATCCTCCAAGATACCTTGGTCATCATACACATACGGGACCTAAGTCTTTCCAATCCACTTATGATAGACATTAGTCCCAAAAGCTCAATAGATATAAACAAATTGATATTTGTGAACAATTGATTACAACAAGTGTTTCATATAAATAAGTACAACATAAATGGAAACACTTGAAATAAGAAATGTTCTCTACTAAGTACATCATGATGAATATGTAATTGATCTATATGCACTAGAGAGATAATTGCCAATATGATGAATCAATTAAATCATGGCAAGGATCACAGTCTTTACTTAAATGAAGCACATGATAGAATATACACAAATTGTACATGTGCAAATAATATTTGGAATAAGAGTAAATATGTGATCCAACACTAGATTAAACTTCACTAAGAGAATTGCATGAGAAGATATACAACTAAAACATGCATGCACTAAGTCAATCTATAGCAATATGAAGTTTAACTCTAGTTAATACATGCATACTAAAAAACAAAGCACATAATGAACTCAAATGAATATATATGCACAAATAAATATGACATGAACCAATGTTCATATATATAACCAACATGTTACTTGGAGTTCACTATGCATTTGCACAAAAGGAATGCAATAACAAATATATAAGAGATACCAAAATTGCATACCTTATCTTTGCTTAACCATCCCACTTGATTTTCCTCTAAAAGATGAGACTGATACTTAACTAGGCAATAACATGTTAGTCTCATAGCAATATAATCATATTAGAGGTTTGTCATTTGTTAAGCACTAAGTTAAGCATTTACTTAATTACATAGATTGTCATTATATGCGTTTGTCATTAATCACCAAAATAACATAAGTGCCTAGATGCACTTTCAGGTTTTTTGCTTAACTTTTCTATTGTATTCACCAGATCTCGCCACAAGTTGCCTACGGGTTTGATGAACAATTTGTGAATTAGTTGTCAACATTACTAGATAGATCACATGCTGAATCAACTTATTATTTTAATAGCATTGAAAGTAACATTATGATTTCTACCATATGATGCTCATGGTGTGCACTGTTACATTTTTTTACATTCTAGCAAGCACAGCGAGAATGTTAATGCAAGCAAAGGCTGATCGTCAAGGCATTAAATATAGTTCCTTGTGATACCTATTGCAGTACCGCTTTGCTGTTCTTTCAGCTGAGCACTATTATTTTCAGCAATTTGGTTAATGAGGACCAAGTTGTGTGCAACACTGGTTCTTTTTTTGAGGTCCTATATGCCATATTTCTGCCACCTATTATCGACCTACATCACTGCTTCCAACAGATATCATAGGAATTGCTGAATACACAAACTCTAATGATATGCAATACGCTGTAAGTACAATCTTCTCTTCTACTAGATTTTTTTCCACTTCTGGTGCCTTGCCAATTTCATTCCATGGAAAGCCAATTTTCATTACAACTGGTCAATATTGTTAACTATTTGGTTTTGGAGTACTGCAATAGCACAGCCCCTGTTACTATTATCTTTGATACTGTAGCCTCTTTTTTATTTAGTTTTCCTTAAATAAATATTATCTTTAATGCTCACCAACCATTTCGTACATAGTTAAGTACATAGCTACAATTTTACACAAATTATTATTAATAAATATTCATATTTTTCAATAATATCTTATTTGAACAGCATGTTGCCTAGCGCGGCATGGTTACAAGATATTCAAATAGCACAGTGCTGCGGTCCATTGCAGATTTGGTCAGGGATATTGCAACCCTCGAACATGAAGCCATACGCAAGGGACTACATTTGCTTTCCTCTATAGAAGAGCGTTTGATCAGTATCTCTCCAGTTCCTCTTGTGAGGTACAAAGCTGCATAACTCAGGATGCTAATCAGATCACTTCTCCAAGGTCGTATGAACTACCCACACCCTCGTTTCTATTTGACCCGCCCTGGCTGCGGAGGTTGATGTTGCGGCTAGCGGCGGGCGGCCAAAGTGCTACTAGGTTTGGCTTCAAGCACCATTGATCGAGTGTAGGTGTGCATGCGTGTTGTTTAATTCTTCATTTCGTGTTGGTAGTTGCCAAAATCCAATCTGAATTTGGTTTTACCCCTCACAGTCCGGTTCTGGGGTTCAGTATTCTGAGTTTGAATTTGTTCAATTATGATTCTAACTTTCCAATTACAATAGTTCGGTTCCTATGGCCACTTCTCCTACTTTATACGCTTTCATCTTGTGTACTAAGAGCTCAAAACAGCGACAATTTTCTTATGTCTTTATTTCAGGACACTCCTATTTGGTCATGATGCTCTCCAATCCAGTGCCTATGGCAGTGATTCATCTATTTGTTCGATTGGGTTACGTCCTTTAAGCATCACAAGCCTGCAGTCTTCTCATCGTTTGCCTTACTATTTTGTCTTGCACTGTAGTCTTGACATCTGCATTGGGGTTTCCTGTTCTTGTTCTACATTTGTGGAGTCCAATTTGTTTTTTTTATGGAATTCCCGAGCCAAGACACATCTCAGCTAGAGCTTTTCTTTTCCATGGCAGGAAGGGCCAGAGAGCAGCAAAAAGCTTTGTTGTCCTTCTGCAATCCCATATCAGTGGAACCACATTTCCTCCAGGTTCATTCTTATCCTCTGACCTCTCCTCCCTTTGCCTTCTTGTTCTTCTCCTATACCAGTTTGTGCGATATCACTGGTCATGATATGTGAGTAAGCAAATACATTCTTCTTGAGAAGCATAGGAAACAACTGAACCTTAAAACTCCTAGAAGATGTCTGTTTCCCCCTGTTTTAGCTTTATTTATTTTATTTTAATGGCTTCCGCTTGCTATCCAAGAAATAAGAATAGTATGGGTATTGTTTTCTGCTTGATAGATATGATTTCCAGCCAACCTAAGCTTCTGTTGGTGAACATTTGCAAGCGATGAAAATATGCTCCATTATCTAATTCATCTTCAAGTAGCATTTAAGCAAAATTGCAAACTCCTTTCTTAATATGTGTGATATTGCGTTGTCAACACAATAACACATTCTATGTTATTACTGCATGCCAGTCCCCTTAGTACAATAACAAACTCACGTAGCGCACAACACCCCAGATAAGGTTTATGTGGTTCAACATATAATTCAATTTGATATTTCAATGAGGCAAAGACAAAAACTTAATGTCAGAACCTTCTCGCAAATGGTGTTTGATACGCTATCTTTGTATGCTTATTTAGCCAAGTAAGATGAAAGTGCCATTTCTTTTGTCTAAGAAAGGCTTCTTGTGATGCATATCGGTAGCGAAGCTAATTGCTCTTGCTCATTTGCTTTGCTGATGTGTAGGCTGGATGCTATTAGAAGGCTACTGATGTAGCTGCTAAAGAGAAAAACTGAAGAGAATTTCGCCAGTTCAAAATAAGGTGAAGCATTGTTTATTTAATTTTTGGTTTCCAAATTTCGTATTGTTTAAACAAACATATGGTACGAGCCTTTTCTTTGTGCTAATTGTATTAGTTTTCAGGAAAGGTATTACAGAAATCACAAATACAAAAGCAGCTTAATCTTTGTCATGGATTATGCAAGACGCTTAAATCATACATTCACTTTAATGTGCTCGCTACCGCTTAGCTTGCCATGTATAGTGTAGTCTCACTCTTACCTTTACAAAGCTTAGCCTGGCACTTTTGTTGTTTCATTTTTGTTGGCAAAAAGAATTTTGTCTGCTGAATGTAGCGAGCAACAAAGAAGAATTAAATGATTTTTTAGGTTCTATCTATGCTTGTTCTTCATCGAAGTGAGAGAGCAAGATCTGGCTTTTGAAGCTTAGTCCATTAGTTACGCTGGACAAGTGGTGTGGTTTTCGGGTCATTCCATAGAGAATCAATGCTATCATTCAAGATTACAGGGTGCTGACCCATAGAGCACAGATCTTCATTCCTAACCTGACGTAGTAGCAAAAAGATTAATTTGTAGTTATTTGATACTTAATGAGTGTAATCAGGCTTTCTTTTTTCTCTTAGTGTTATTTTGTTTCTACATAAGAAAGATTATTTGTATTTCGGATAATGTCTACATTGTTGTTTCATAGCTGCTAGACACCTACTAGAAAGGTCAAGCACAATTCCAAAACTTGTGGATAATAGTTATTGACAAATACTTATAACAGGGGCACCCCAACGGCCCGAAGCGACGAGCCATGGCCTCAAGCACGCCTCCACCCAACAGCCGCTCCCACCACTCACCGACCAAAGCACCCGCAAGGCCACACGAGACATCCCATCCCGACCGATCGAGGAAAGTGTCTCCACTGCGTGGCTCCCGACCTCCAGCAGGGACGGGTTCCCTGGCCCGACCAGCCGAGCTCCCGACCCGCAACGGGTCGGGATCCTCGACCGATCGTGCCAAGACAACCCCGCCAAGGGCGCGTGTCAAAGCCCCTACCACCAACACCACGCACCTGAACGGGTCAATCGAAGTAACTATACAAGGGCAGCTGGCTCCTTCCCAAGAAGGTTTAATGACTGACCGAAGTCATGCCCCCAGTCCCATCGGCCGGTCACATACAATACGAATACACGCTCTCTCCCGAGGCAACACCCACGTCATGCGCAGCAACGTCAACACTCGTAAGGTTCGCAGAGGGCAGGTACGCCGTTTCCCGGGGAAATACCTAACCGCCCTGACCAACTAAGCTACCGACCCGGCATGGGCGGGACGGGCGGTGACCGGTCGGCGAACGAAGGACCGAAGCTCCTAGTGTAGGTCATCTCGCCCTCTCCCAATTCTCGATGTAACTGCCCTTCCTTCCGTATAAAAGGAGGCAGAACCCCGTAGGAGGCGATGGAACCCATCCGCTAAGCCATTAGCACTCTCGCTTGTAAACTTTGTGCGGTCATCATGCTCAAGGGAATACAACGCCACCACACGAATCGAGTAGGGACCTTCGCCCGAACCAGTATACATCTTGGACTTCTGAGTCTAACCATTCAGGGAGTGGAACACGCGGCCCCTTAGACTTACAAATTTACTTGTCGGTGCTCGAAACGCCGACAGTTGGCGCGCCAGGTAGGGGCCTTCGCGCGTCTTCATCACCATCTCCGGATTCCGCTTGCCTCCCTGATGGCATCTTCCACCCGCGACGGCATGATCAGCCGGGAGCCGATCCGCTTCGGCTCCTCAACTTTGCGTCACCTCGGCGGGAGGGCTTACGCTCATCCCGCCGCCACCGAGGCCCGACGCTGCTGAAAGCTCTGGCGCCATCTCCGGCGACCGCTGGCTCCGGCTTGGGGCGCCCCTGCGAGTCCCAAAGCCGGAGCCTGGGGAGCGCTCCGCCACGTCTGGCGAAAGCTCCCGTGGGCCCGGGCAGGTGACCGTGTCACCTCCCGCAGGCTCACAACTTGTGGCGATGGCTGGCTACATGCCGGCCTCTATCCACGAGCTGCTGGAAGACTCTTCCAGCCACGACTCCAGCTCCGACACGGAGTACCCTGCCCGCGGGCGGCACTCTCGAGAGTGCAACATGGCGGGCACAGTCGATTTAATCGTAACCCCGCGATTCTGGGGCCCCATCCGGCGCGACCGAGGCGCAGGAGGAGGAACACCAGCCATGAAGCGTCTTGAACACGCTCAAGCTCGCGCGCCAACTCCGGCGGCAGCGAAGAGAGCTGGATAAGCGAAGTGGTCGAGCTTGACCAGCTCGTGCTAACTGGAGCAGATGAGCCCGAGACCCGACAGTGCCGGCGGCGACGCGTGGGACGCCGCGGCGAATACACCACAAGTCGGGCGGAAGAATTCGACGCCCTCGGTTCTTCCCCATACAAGCGTAACGCGGCGCGGCCGCGATGTTTGCCGAGGCCTTCCGGGCCGGCCGACCCGAGGCCAAGGCCACGCACGTAACCTCCGGGCGGTGCAACAGGCGGCGTGTAACACATGCAGCCTCCGGCCCTACCGCTCGGCGCCACCTCGCGCCACCGGCCAGATCGCCGGCTTCGGCCGGTGGGTCCGGCGAAGGCGGTGCCACGCCACGAACCACCCAGCCTCGCGCACCCGGTGCGCCACGCCTCGGCGGCGCCTTACGACGTTCGCGCCACCCTCGAGGCGCGGAGAAAGGAGGCGGAGGAGGCCGCCCACTCACGATTGGGACGGCGGGCGCCACCGCCGCAGCCTCAAGCCCCGATGGTCCCGGACCACGGGCTTTCGCCAGGATCCGTCAGCGGATTTCCGCCAGATTCGGCGCCACCAACATCGCCAAGTACATCGGGCCATGAACCTGTGTGTCCGCTTGAAGACTACCGGCTCGCATGTCGGGCGGGGAGGCGGATGATCTCTTCATCATCCAGTACCTCCCCATCTACCTTGCGGACTCAGCCCGAGCTTGGCTCGAGTACTTGCCCGCCAAAACCATCAGGAACTGGGCCGACTTGAAGACCCTCTTCGTCGGCAATTTCCAGGGCACTTACAAGCGCCCTGGCAACTCCTGGGACCTGAAGGGCTGCAAGCAGCAGGCAGGAGAAACCCTCCGGGATTACATCCGGCGGTTTTTCCGCCAATGCAACGAGCTCCCCGACATCTCCGACGCCGATGTCGTGGGAGCATTCATCTACGGCACCTCCTACAAGGCCCTGGTGCACAAGCTGGGTGTCTCAAACCCAGGACCACCAAGGAGCTCCTCGACATCGCCACCAACCACGCCTCCGGCGAGGAGGCTGTGGGGGCCATCTTCGAAGGAGGAAAGGCCCAGCAGGAGCCCGGCGTCCAAATCGGATCCCCTTCCGACCGCTCCGACAAGCGGAAGCGGCATGGAAAACAGATCCGCCAGTCTCAAGTGGTCGCCACTGTCGACCGCCCTGCCAAGCAGCGGGTGCGACCGACCGTCGCGCTTGACCACTTCGAGAAATTGATGGACAGCCCGTGCCCGAACCACGGGTTCCCCGTCAAACATAAGTACCGGATCGCGAAGTCTCGAGGCATTTCTTTCCTGCGCCCCACGACGCGCGGGCAAAGGAAAGAGCGACCACGCCCCACGCGCCGTGGAGAAAAAGGCGACGACGAGTTCCCTAACCCGACGGCGCCTCATGATCTTTGGCGGATCGGCGTGCTACGCCGACAAGCGCCGACTAAACTCGCCTACCGTGAGGTCCACACCGCCTCACTAGCCGCCCTCAATACTTCCGTGGTCGAGTTCCGGTCACCTTCGACGGGCCGATCACCCCGACCACATTCCCACCGGAAGATACCCGGTGGTCGACCCCATCGTGGGAAGAAGCGCCACCAAGGTGCTCATGGATGGTGGCGGCGGCCTCAACATCCTCTACGTGGAGACGCCGACGCCATGGGGATTCTCGCCGAGTCTCCGACCGAGCAAGGCTCCTTTCCACGGCGTCATCCCCGGCCAAGAAAGCCCATCCGCTCGGCAGGTCGACCGCCGTCACCTTTGGGGAACCAGGGAATTTCCGCACCGAGACCCTCACTTTTGAGGTTGTGGATTTCCCCGGCTCCTATCATGCTATCTTGGGACGGCCATGCTACGCCAAGTTCATGGCAGTCCCCAGCTACGCCTACCTCAAGCTGAAGATGCCCGGGCCACGAGGAGTCATCACCGTGGCATCATCTTTCCACTCGCCTACAACCGCGAAGCGAGCAGTGAGCTTGCCTCGGCGATCATCGCGTCTGCCGAGCTCGACAACCTCAGGAGGGAAGCCTCCGAGTCCGCCCCCGAGTCCAACAAGTCGGGGGCGGGATCCTTCAAGTCCGCCGAGGACACGAAGAAGGTCGCGGTCGATCCCTGCGATCCAACCAAGACCGTGCGGGTCGGAGCCACGCTCCCCGCCAAATAGGAAAGCGCGCTCGTCGGCTTCCTCCGCGCCAACAAAGACGTCTTCGCATGGAGGTCCTCCGACATGCCAGGAATCCCAAGGGAAGTCGCCGAGCACTCCTTGAGCATCCGACCAGGCTCAAAGCCGGTCGCCCAACGCCTGCGCCGCTTCGACGAGGAGAGGCGCAGGACCATAGGGGAGGAGATCGCCAAGCTTTTGGCTGCAGGGTTTATAAAAGAGGTCCGCCACCCCGAGTGGCTGGCCAACCCTGTACTTGTAAAAAAGAAAAATGGGCAATGGAGAATGTGTGTTGACTATACGAGTCTCAACAAAGCGTGTCCCAAATACCCGTTCCCCTTGCCCTGCATCGACCAATTCATCGACTCCACCGCGGGGTGCGAGTCTCTTTCCTTTCTGGATGCCTACTCAGGCTATCACCCGATAGCGCCGAATGAGTCCGACCACCGCGACTTCCTTCATCACGCCTCGCTCGCTCGTTACATTACGTTACTATGCCGCTCGCCTAAAGAACGCGGGCGCTTCATACCAGCGATGTATGCAAACGTGCTTCAACAACCAGATCGGCCGCAACGTTGAGGCCTACGTTGACGACATCGTCGTGAAGACCAGGAATGCCCACGACCTTATTGCCGACGGAAGAAACTTTCGCGAATCTTCGACGGTTCCAGATAAAACTCAACCCCAGAAATGCGTCTTGGGGTCCCCAGGAAGCCGCTCGGCTTCATCGTCTCCGGCGAGGTATCGAGGCCAATCAGAGAAGATCTCGCGATCGCAAGGATGGGCCCGCCCTAATCTCAAAGGGGTCCAGAGACTAACAGGTGCCTTGCCGCTTGAGCCGTTCGTGTCTCGCCTTGGCGGCGCGAATGCCGCTCTGGTCTCCAAGAAATCCGACCGCTTCACCGACCCGGGAGGCTCGAAGCCCTCACCGCCAAGGCCTTCCTATCCTCACCTCCGGTCTGGTCGCCCCGCACAGCGCGAACCGCCGCCTCTACATCGCCGCCATCGCTGCAAGTCGTCGGTGCGGCCCTTGTGGTGGAACGAGCGGAGGAAGGCCGTGAACTCAAGGTACAACGCCGCCTACTTCATCGGCGAGGTTCTTTCCGAGTCCAAGGCTCGGTACCGCAGTGCGTGAGCCGCTCTACGCGGTGCTCATCGCCAAGAGAAAGCTCGTCCATTACTTCGACCAAGACGCCATCGTCGTGGTGACGCGTCCGCTTCGGCGAGATCGTCCACAATCGCGACGCCGGGGAAGGATAGCCAAGTGGGCGCCGAGCTCGTGACCACGGTATAACATACGCCCCTGACAAAGAATCAAATCACAGACCACGCCGACTTGTCGCCGAGTGGACCGGCCCAGCGCCACCGTGTCGAAGACCCCGAGCATCGACAATGTACTTTGATGGATCCTACACCAAGAACGGCGCGGGCGCGGGAGTCGTCATCATTTCCCCACTCGGGAGCAAACTTCAATACGCCATCAAGTTGCTCTTCGACGCGACCAACAACATCGCCGAGTACGAGGCTCTTGTCAACGGTCTCTGGATCGCTGCCGACCTCGGCGCTCGCCGACTCTACGTCTGCGAGGACTCCAAGCTTGTCGTCGACCAGGTCATGAAGGCTTCGGAGCCCCGAGACGCCCGTATGGCTGCGTACTGTCGGGAAGTGCGCAAGCTCGAGGAGCGGTTCAAGGGTTTCGAGCTCCACCACAGCTATAGACGCCACAACGGTGAGGCCGATTACCTAGCCAATCTTGCCTCCAGCAGAGGGTCAGTCCCACCCGGGATCTTCGTCTGCGACCTCCTGCAACCTTCCATCCAGCCGGACTCGGTGGCCGAGCGGCCTCCGATTCACCTAGACGGTCACCCGACCGCTGCGCGTCGGCGTGAGACTTGGCGGGTCGAACCGCAGCGCTAGCACCGAATCCGACCGAGGAAGCTCTTCATCGACCGCTTGATGGGCGGGTCGCTCCCCGACCCGACCGAGGCCGGCGCCTGCTCGGCGAGCAAAATCTTTCGTCTGGTCGGCCCGCACCTTTACAAGAGGAGTCCTCCGGTCCTCCAGAGGTGCGCTCGCCGACCAAGGGAAGCAATTGCTTTCGATATCCATGGCGGGTCTGCGCGCCACCATGTCGCACCCGATCCTCGTAGGAAAGGCCTTTCGACAAGGATTTTATCGCCGACCGCCGTGTCCGACGCCGAGCAGATCGTGCGCACCTGCGAAGGGTGCCAATTCTTTGCCCGGCAGACACATCTGCCAGCTCAGGCCTTGCAGACGATCCCCATCACGTGGCCGTTTGCAGTTTGGGGACTCGATCTGGTCGGGCCCTTCAAGAAAGCGCCCGGGGGCTTTACTCATCTCCTAGTCGCGGTGGATAAATTCACCAAGTGGATAGAGGCCAAGCGATCGTGGCGTCACGTCGGCACAAGCGGCCATCTTCTTCCGCGACATCGTTTTTCGGTTCGGAGTTCCAAACTCTATCATCACCGACAACGGAATGCAGTTCACAGGGAAGGAGTTCCTCGAGTTCTGCGACGACTTCAACATCCGTGTCGATTGGGCAGCCGTGGCCCATTCGCGGACTAACGGCCAGGTCGAACGTGCGAACGGCATGATCCTTCAAGGACTCAAGCCGCGGATCTTCAGTCGGCTCAAGCACTTCGCGGGGCGGTGGGTGGCCGAGCTGCCCTCCGTCCTCTGGAGCCTGCGGACCACGCCCACCCGAGCGACCGGGTTTACACTGTTCTTCATGGTGTTCGGCGTTGAAGCCGTCTTGCCAACAGACCTGGAGTATGGCGCCCCAAGACTACAAGCTTTCAATGAAGCTCGGGGGCTCGCCTCGCAACAAGACGCCATCGACCAGCTCGACGAGGCGCATGACGTGGCCATCCTGCGATCGGCCAAGTATCAACAAGCTCTGCGACGCTACCACAGCCGCCAGGTTCGAGGGCGATCCTTCAGCACTGGCGACCTAGTCCTGCGCCGGGTCCAAACCAGCAAAGACAAGCACAAGCTATCGCTGCCCTGGGAAGGCCCCATCACCGTCGTAGAAGTTCTCCAACCAGGCACCTTTCGACTCAAGGACGCCGATGGTCGCATCCTTCCGAACGCTTGGAACATAGAAAAGTTAAGGCGGTTCTATCCCTAAAGTCTTTTCTTTTTTCCTGGCATGGTCTTTACCTTTACCCTTCCGAGCACCTGGTCGCCATGCGACGCTCGGGGGCTGCCCTTTGGCACCCCCGTTCAGGCTGCTTCTGGTCGGCGTTTATACGGGTCGGTGACCCGACCGATCACAAGGTCCATCCCGAGTGGTAACCCTCTCGACCCAAGCGTTACGGCCTACGCCCCAGCGGCTATGGTTGCTAAGTAGCGCTTCGCGGAAGAAGGAAGTGCCCGAGTGGAGTGACCTCTTGGTCAGTTGGGAACACTCCTCCCCCGCGCAAGCTCGGCTAGCTCATGAGCTCGTGCGGGTCGGTGACCCGACCGGTCACGAGGTCCTCCCCGAGCGGTAATCCTCTCGACCCGAGTGCTATGGCCTACGCCCCAGCGGCTATGGTTCTGGCACTTCGCGGAAGAAGGAAATGCCCAAGTGGAGCGATCTTTTGTCGGTCGGGAACACTCCTATCCCTCACAAGTGCACATAACTGCTGAGTAACCAAGATTCCTATTCTCTTAGCCCCTCTGGAAGCAACCCGACCTACGCATAAGTGACCCTTGCGGTCCTTAAGGCTATGGCCGGTCAAACGTTCACCAAAAACACAAAAGGGGCAAGAGGCGTACTGGAACTTGTTAACCTTAAAGATTGTTTACAAGCATAATAATCTTTACAATTAGAAAGGAGGATAAATCTAACTGCTTTGTTCTTCATCGAGGGCGACCTGCGGCGAGACATGGCTGGCAATCTCCTGAGCGTGCGGCTCGACCAAGAGCTCGAACCTGTCGATCTCTCCGTCGGTCCAGCCTCCGCGACGCCACTGCCACCACCGCGAGGTCAATTCCATCGTAGTGCGAGATGGTGTTGACCAACGCGAGGAAGCTCAAGCGCCGCGCCGCAATCACCGCCCTCTCGGCGCTCGGCACTCGGGCTAGCGAGGGCGCCAGCGCTTCGGGCCGCCATCGCTCCAGGACCGGCGCACGTCTGGCCGGCCTTGCGAAGGGCCTCGGTTCTGTGGCGGCTACCGACCCTCTTCGGCAACCTTCGGCGCCTCGAGCGCGTCCGCCGTGGACGCCTTGTCACGGGCTGCTGGCGTCCTTCCGCTCCTCAACGGCGAGGCCCAAGTTCTTACGCACCTCAGATGGCAACGGCGCGGATGATCGTGACTTCTTAAAAGCGCCACAGAATCAAATAAGAAGTTGAGACCCTTACCGCCGCGGAGTTCGCCAAGTTGCCGACTTCTTGCTGGACCGTAGGAGGGTCCTCAAGGAGGTCGAGTCCTTCCGGCGGCCTCCGCTCGGAGCGGACTTCGGTCGGCGTCCTTCCGAGCTGGTCTCGCTTCGGTCCGCAGACGGGTTGCTGCGCTTGCTGCCCCTCTCGCGGTGGCGGCGGCGTCCTAGCGCCGGTGGCCTCGCTAGGGAGGACTCGAGCTCCCCACCTTCGTCCTCGTGGATCGGGCCCCAGCGCTCATCGAAGAGAGCCTTAGCGGCCCCCTCCAGCTCTTGGCGGACCTTCGTCGCCTCCGACCGCCTCACGCTCAGCGCCTCTTGAGCTAAGCGCAGCTCAAGGCGCAGCCGGCCGCACTCTTCCACGGCAGCCGTCCGCTGGCTGTCCGAGCGCCGCAGAAGCTCGGCTCTGCCCTCCGAACAAGCCCGCAGATGCTGCAAGATGCGGACTATCCGTTAGTCTCACGGCGAGTGCGTCAGAATTTTACAAGTTGGGTTTTTTCATCAACTTACCGAGCTGATCGGCCGGACTCCCCCGGCCATCACGTCCAGCGCTCGGCTGGAAGATTCTAGAGCAAGAGTCAGGCCCTTTCGGACCAGCTCCATCTCTGTTTCGGCGTCCAGAACGCCTTGCTGAAGAGCGACCCACTCGCTCTCTTCTGTTCCGCCCACCGACCCCGACTCAAGGGCCACTCCCGGCAGCGGGCCCCTGGTCATCTGCTCGGGCGGGGCGTTACCCGTCCAGAGCACCATCGGCAATGATGGTGGAACTGGTCCCCCGGGGGTCCCCTCGGCGACCTGCGCCTGCGGGACCTCGGTCGGCACCTCCCGAGGCGGGGTCGGGCACCTCGGCACCAGCCGTCTCGGTAAGACGATCGCCCGGCCAGTGCCGTCTCTTCCTCCGTGAGGATGACCACGTCAGACGGCGGTGTCCCCAATTGAGGCGTCGGGAGCTCCCCGCCAGCCTCGGCCTCGTGGGCAGGTGCGCCCTCGGTCGCCAACACCACGATCGGCGCCGACCCGATCGGCGCCTCTGGAACCTCCTGCGGCGCTGTCCCTTGCGGAACCGCCACAGGACGCGCCACGGTCACACCGTATAGGCGCTGCACGTCGCAAAACACTTAAAAGCGGTTCGGGCGGCTTTGCTGCCAAAATGTTTGAACAAAAGAAAAAAAGTACTTACTGAGCCGAGCGGGTGCGCGGTAGGCGCGCTCTCTTCACCGGTCCCCCTCCGAAGGGCAGATCTGCCGGCCGCTTCCCTAAAGCTGCCTCCGCTGAAGGTGCGACGATGATGGCGACCGCGCGGTCACCCTCCGCCCGAGGCCCCTCGGCTGCGGAGCCTGTGGTGTCGCCCTCGGCAGTCCACGCCGGACCGCCGCGGTCGGCGGATCGAAGGAACCCACGATGCGTAGCAGGGGTGCCCATTCTGCTGTCGGTGGAGGTTGCACCCACAGCGGTGGCCTCAGACACGTCCTCACCGCAGCGGCCCTCGCCAAGCGCTCCTTCTTCTTCTTCTTCCTCCTCTCCTCCTTAGCTTCTTGCGGAGGAGTCGAGCTCTGCGACCTTCGCTCGCCCGCCTCGCCTCTTTATCTCCGGGAGCGGCGCCGGAGGACATGCCCAAGAGCCCTAGAAGATAAAAAGCACTGGTCGGACCAGCGTTAAGCGCAAAGAAAAGAGGCGAGAAGAACTCGGCCGACTTACAGTTTGGAGGGTGGGCGCGAGAATGGCTCGGGTGGCCGCCGCCGCCTCCGTCGCGCTTCCTCCCATGACGGCGGCCACCCGGGCTTCGACCTCCGTCGCGGCCAGCTCGGGCTCCGCCATCCTCATCCGGTCGGATGCCCCCTCGTACTGGAACAGGGGGCGGGGTCTGTGAGCAAGAGGTTGCACGCGTATCCTCGCCCTGACATGCTCTACGATCAGGGCCACCTTATTCTTTTCTTGCTTCTCGGCGCCCCAGTTCCACTCCTCCCCCGGCACGGGAAGTTTGCCGGTGAAGGGCGGGGCGCTGTCTCCGATGTTCTGAGCATAGAACCACTCAGAGCGCCATCCCTTGTTGGATGATGGCAGCTTGACCTCGAGGTACTCCGTGCTCTGGCCGGACCGAAGCTGGAGGGCCAGGCCACCAATGGGCATCGCGGCGTCCGTTGGCTTGTCCTTCCAGAGCCTCGCTTGGAAGAAATGCCTCCACAGTGCCCAATGCGGCTCGATTCCCAGGAAAGCCTCGCAGAGCGTGATGAATATGGCGATGTGGAGGACCCCGTTGGGGTTAAGATGGTGCGCCTCCGCCTTGTAGTGGAAGAGCAGCCCCCGGACAAACGGGTGCAGCGGCAAGCCGATGCCGCGCTCGAAGAAAGAGGCAAGCACCACGACCTCGTCGTCCCCCGGCGAGGGGCCCGCTCCGTCGGCACCTTCCAACCGGAGAGATCTTGCGCGGGAGGAAGCCCTTCTTCACTGGCCGAGCCTTGCTGGCTGGGCGAGCACTCCGCCACGACATCCTTGCAAAAGAGGCGACGAAAGCGAGGAGAAGAGAAGGTGAGTTTTTCTTTTCCTTGGCTCTTTGTTGTTCCTTTTGTCTTAGGGATAGGAGGCGAGAAAGCAAGCAAGCGTAACTACTCAAAGCGCCCGACAGCGTATATATAGAAGACGAGTAGGCGCCGACCGAGCAGCACCCCTCGGCGAGCGTCGTGTCCACTCACGCCACTGGTAACTCCGGTTTCCAATTCCACTGCGCATTTAATCGACAAGCGGCGAGAGCTATAAAGACGCCGCCGGGCGGTCGTTCAGTAACCTCTCGGTCTCGCCTTGAGGCCGGGATTTGCTGCAGGGCGCGTCACGAGAGGCCACTGGGCAGCTGCGGCCCAAACGGCAAAAGCTACGTGGCTTGCGCGAGGCCCACTAAAAGCTGCGGGTTCAAAAGGCCTACCCCACGGATGGGCATAAGGCCGCCCAGTGAAACTTGAGCGAGGGGCAAGTATGAGGTGAGCCCCACGGTAGGTCCTCGGTTAGGTCGGTGACGACCCAATCACCTCTACTCGCGTCCGAGACCATACTTCACACTCTCCCGAGAGCTCATCGATGGCGGCGGCCGGTGTGCCACTGGGTCGCGGACGACCTAGGGCCCATACGGATTGAGTAGAAAGGTTTCTTATGGGTCGCCCACAGCGGGCCAGACACCCTACTATGGGACCGTCCGCTCGGAAGGGTCCCCTTGGCGGAACCTCCCGGGACCCACTCGGACTACATTATAAGCTCCACGAGCACGACGTTCAAACCAGCGCGGTAAACGCCGTCGCTCACCCTCCGGGTCCCACACTGCGGATGGGGTATCGTGTGGGATAGACGGCGGCCACTCCTCTCGCAGCTACCCTCGCCAGACGAGGACTCGGGATGGATGCCCCACGTCCAGCTACGACGTAAAACGAGCCCACGTCCAGCTACGACGTAAAACGAGCCCACGTCCAGCTACGACGTAGAACGAGCCCACGGTCTAGCTACGACGTTAAACCAGCACTCGGACACCCGAACCCCGCGTAGGGGCATCGCGGTCGTCCCTGCCGACCAAGGCACGGCACTCGGACACCCGAACCCCGCGCAGGGGCATCGCGGTCGTCCCTGCCGACCAAGGCACGGCACTCGGACACGTCCCTGCCGACCAAGGCACGGCACTCGGACACCCGAACCTCGCGCAGAGGCATCACGATCGTCCCTGCCGACCAAGGCACGGTCTAGCTACGACGTTAAATGAGCACTCGGACACCCGAACCTCACGCAGAGGCATCACGGTCGTCCCTGCCGACCAAGGCACGGTCTAGCTACGACGTTAAACGAGCACTCGGACACCCGAACCTCGCGCAGAGGCATCGCGGTCGTCCCTGCCGACCAAGGCATGGTCTAGCTACGACGTTAAACGAGCACTCGGACACCCGAACCTCGTGCAGAGGCATCGCGGTCGTCCCTGCCGACTAAGGCACGGTCCAGCTACGACGTTAAACGAGCACTCGGACACCCGAACCTCGTGCAGAGGCATCGCGGTCGTCCCTACATCGCGGTCGTCCCTGCCGACTAAGGCGCGGTCCAGCTACGACGTTAAACGAGCACTCGGACACCCGAACCTCGTGCAGAGGCATCGCGGTCGTCCCTATATCGCGGTCGTCCCTACCGACCAAGGCACGGTCCAGCTGCGATGTTAAAACGAGCAACTCGGACAACTCAATCGAAGCAAAGCAAACTCATCACGAAGACATTCATAAAGAAAAAGGAGATTTCATTATAGGCCAACAGGCTCAAACTTTACATACAGTCCCCAACAGACACAAGAATAGCTACGCTACACTACGGCAGGACTTTATCCTCGCAAAAAACCTCTTAAACGTCCGTGCGGCATCGGTGGCACCGACGGCATGCTGGTAGGCCCTTGCCTGGTCGACGGGACAGCCGCCACAGCCATGGAACCGTACGCCGACGCGCCTCTTGCCGTTCAGCGACATCGACGCACCAGACCGACTCTGATCGGCGCCCTCGCGCCATCACCTCTAGAAGGGCCCCCCTTGCTACCTCGAGCCTCGGGGCGACCTCGAGCAGCGATCGACAAAGGCGGCAAAGATCACGGCTGCGGCTTCTTCCTCCGGAGTTCGCCATCGCTGGTCGTACTCAAATTTAAAGCTTCGGCCAAAGGATCTTCTTCTTCTACCGCGACATCATCACCAAAGCTGAAGACTAGAAGGTGCCCCGAAGCCATTTCAAGGAGCAAAAGAAAAGATCCTCATCTAAAAGTCTATCACTCAAGCAAGTCGTAGCGTCCTTATATACCCGGACGGAGGGAGATTAAACGTCTCCAGAATAAACGCAAGCGTCGGAAAACGAAGCGCCCTTCACCAGAACCCGAAGCAGTCCAGAAGACGAGCGGGCGAGGCGCGCCAAGCCGTCTTGTGGCGTGCTGAGTGATTCAAAGCCCCGTGATTCAATGCCCAGCAAAATTCGAGGCGGCCGTCGGATGCGTTGGGTACACTGGCGTAATCGTTTGACCTAATCGGTCGGACCGACCACTTGGGCCCGATCACTATTCTCATCAAGCTCAACCCCCACCGAATCTGCCAAATCGCTCGGGGTTCGGGGCTCTTGACGAATACTTATAACAGGCACCCCAGCGGCCGGCGGCGAGCCGGCGGCCTCAAGCACAGCTCGATTAACAGCCGCTCCCACCCACTCATCGATCAAGCACTGCAAGGCCACACGAGACATCCCTTCCCGACTGATCGAGGGAAGTGTCTCTGACCAAGCAGGGCTCCCGACCTCCGCAGCAGGATGGGGTTCCCCGGCTCCGACCAAGCTGAGCTCCCGACCCTCGCAGCGGGTCGGGATCCTGACTCGATCGTGCCAAGACAACCCCGCCAAGGGCGGCGTGTCAAAGCCCCTACCACCATGACCCACGTACCCCACGAACGGGTCAATCGAAATAACTATACAAGGCGGTGGCTCCTTCCCAAGAAGGTTTAATGGTGACCAAGTCATGCCCCATCCCCATCGGCCGGTCACATCTGATGCGAAGACACGCTCTCTCGAGGCAACACCCACGTCATCGCAGACAACGTCAACACTCGTAAGGTTCGTAGAGGCGGTACGCCGTTTCAGGAAATACCTAACCGCCTAACCAACTAAGCTACCGACCCAGCATGGGCGGGATGAGGCGGTGACGGTCAGTGAGCGAAGGACCAAGCTCCTAGTGTAGGTCATCTCGTCCTCTCCCAATTCTCGATGTAACTGCCCTTCCTTCCGTATAAAGGAGGCGGGAACCCGTAGGAGGCGATGGAACCCATCTGGCTAAGCCATTAGCACTCTCGCTTGTAAACTTTGTGCGATCATCTCATCTTGAAGGGAATACAACGCCGCCACACGAACTGGAGTAGGGACCTTCGGCCCGAACCAGTATACATCTTGGACTTCTGAGTCTAACCATTCAGGGAGTGGAACGCGCGGCCCCTTAGACTTACAAATTTACTTGCCGGTGCTCAAAACGCCGACAGTTATGCTGCAGGACCATTTGGTGGTTAGGTTATTCTATTTAAATTATGGTTGTAGGCCTTTGGACTTTGCCAGGATAAAATTCCATACCTGATCTATTAGCATGAGCTCATGGTATACATAGTAATTGTAGAAAATATGCGTAGATAACCATTGTCTTTTGTCAGCCGTGTTACGTATCCTAAAATGTACAGGTTTTGTAATGATATCATAACTGATGCTATGTTTTCGTGCATATTGTCTTCTCGGTTTACGTATCTGCAATATGACATCGTCTATGTTTTCCCTTATGCCATTACATCTTCATACATGACCAAGCTAACAATTACAAACTAACAATCACAGATTCAAATCTACGCTAACCATATATTTTTTAGCGCACATGGGAAAGAGGCAAACGCGGTGTGGCACGCCGCGATCACATTTCTAGTTGATATTACATCATCTAGTAAAACATGTTTCCACTGTTTATACATAATTAGCAGATTTATTATCTGCACCGTTATAATCTAACTCTACTAAAATAAGTGATAGAGATCCTTCTTTTCTTTTTCTAATATGATAATTTCTAGTATTTTTTTCTTTTTTAGATTATTATGGGATTTTCTTGTTCTTAAAATGAAGGAGGTGCGTTGAATATCAACAATGTTCTTATTTATATAGATTAGGTATTTAATATTAACCTATTTACCTAGATTCTTAGTATATGCACACAAACTTCGTGCAATATGAAAAGTGAGCATGACCCTACTACATTTTCAGGCGAGTGCAAAATAGGCGCACTTCCACATGTATGCAGCATCGTCGTGGTATATGCGTTTAGAGTGTGTTCATGTGTGCGTCGACTTCTGTATTTTTGAAAAAAAAAACTATCTATCTATTATATATTAAAAACTCACGAGAATCGTTAAGAAAAAAGAGAAATAAACTAGAAATTCTCACAAAAAAACAAAATATCTAGCCCTTAATCTTATAGGCCTATTTATAATTGCCATTGGATCTTTGAGAAATAGGCTAGAAATAAAGCCTATTAGAGTTAGACTAGAAATTCCCACAAAAAAAGAAAAATATCTAGCCCTTAATCTGGTGGGCTTTATTTACAACTGCCATTAGATCTTTGAGAAATAGACTAGAAATTCTTACAAAAAAAGCAAAATATCTAACCTTTAATCTGGTGGACCCTAATTAAAAATGCATCATATTGACCATTAGATGCTATTGAGTAGATATATATATATATATATATATATATATATATATATATATATATATATATATATATATATATTACTTTGTAGTATAAAATCAAAATAAAAGACAAAACTTACATGGTAGGGGCGCATCGATACATCTGGATCTCATGTGTGATTAAGCCTAATTATAATTTTGATTAGTAAATCATAACCAACAAATCAGCACATGAACTCTGACATTACATTGGACGCACGTTGGTCTTATACAGACAATACACACCGTGTGACTCAAATGCATGCAATTAAAGAAAATACAAATGACCTCATGTTGGTTCAGCCATAACATAAAAGTCACGCAGCCCCAAAACTAATTTGTATTTGATTTGGTTTTTCTAAGAACTCCCTAAAAGTAGATCGATTTTGTCGAGAAACAAATAAATTAAGATATTTACTGTATATAGACTTATACCCTGAACGCCATAGTGTCTGCTGGTGCTTATCGTCCAAGTGCTCCTGAGGAAAGAAAAGAACAGAAAAATAATAACATTGCACGAGCTCGATCGCCTTTCGAATCCTTTTACTTGCGTAGCAAAAAAAAGAAATCGCTGCTTCTTTCTTGACGTGAAAGATTGCGCCTCCTGATCTCCCAATCTAACTCCCACAAAATCAGGATTCCTTAAATTTGTTCTTTTTTATCTCTTGGTTCATCTATGACAGATTCAACACCAAGTATGGCACCGACTTGATCAAAGGAAACAAATTGATGTGGTAATAGTGCTATGGGCTTCATCAGAAGGCATTACGCCTATCCTATACTAGGTCACGGGGTCAAGACCGGTCCTACGGCGCTTCAATAGCATATCATGTAGAGTTGTTAAGAAAATAAAATGCTAGAAATTCTCATAAAAAATCAAAACATATAACCCTTAATTTAGTGAACCTTAACTAAGTTGAACTATAATAGCTATTAGATTTGATGTTACTATTTCAAAAAACGTCTAACCGTCTATCTAGCGGATTCGAATTATAACAGCTTAGATTAAAAGAAAGAGTCTATGTGAAGTACAACAAAAAATTAACAAAAATTCGGAATAAAAAATAAAAATAAATTAGACATTTGATTTTCATATGAACTCTAAATTAAAACGCGTACATTACTAAAATTCAGAATAAAAATTAGGTAAAGATTAGCAATTGGATTTGTATTATTAATTGTAATCCAAAACTAATATTCAAAACTAAATAAAAATAAAATCAATGGCTTAGATTAAAAGAAAAAGCTCATACTAAAAACAATAAAAATAACAGAAAATCAAAATAATAAATAAATGAAAATCAACCATTTAACTTTCATATGAAGTCCAAATTAAACATGTATATTGCTAAAATACAGAATATAAATTATATAAAAAATAGTAGTTGGATTTGTATACGATTTCTACAGTACAACCGATATGCAAAATTAAATAAAAATTAACATAAATTTGGAATAAAGAACAAAATGAAATTAGTCATTTGATTTTCATACAAATTCTAAATCAAAACTTGAAATTTGAAATTAAATATAAATAACATAAGAATAAAAATAAAAAGAAATTAGGGACTATTTTTTAATTCCATACTAAGTGAAAAATATAATTTTTCATTTTATTCAGAATTAAAATTTTAGAAATATGCTAATTTAAGGTGAAAATAAAATAAGGTAAGTAATTTGATATATATATATATATATATATTATTAACTATTATGTAATAAAAGTTGATTACACGTTTTTTATAGTCGCTAAAATAATATAGAATATCCTAAAAATTCTCAAAAAAAATTCTAACTCTTTATTTGGTGATACATCGACAGTTATTCACTCAGTTATACCGGTATGAGCAATATGATGTGCAATAAAAGAAGTACCGAAAGAAAGAGACAAACATTGTAAGAATGAAATTAAGAAATGATGATATAAATAGAAAATATTATGTTATGCTATGTTTACTATTTTTCTATGCAAGTATTCGTAGAAGAAAGTTTCGGTCACATGTGATAAGTACTGAGAAACGGAGTAAATATATTCTCTCCTGTAATATACAATATCAAAATATCACAAATTGTGTTTTTTATTGATCGATTTTTGAAAAAAATTCGCATTTATATTATCAAGTTATTTAAACATATTTTAAAAATGATGCACGCACAAATACACGGGCCATCTTGCTAGTTACTTTAGAAAGAGATGGATTTATACCGATAATGATTGGGGTATAAAAACGGCAAGAAGAAGAATGGATGATCACTTCGTAGTATGTGTGTTACAAAGAACCATCGTATGCGAAGCATTTCTCTCATCTGATCTGAGTCAGCCACATCATCAAAAAATTCAAGCGTTGGAGCTATCCCGTGCCATCATCCAGATCCTCCACATTAAATGTATAGCTGGTAATATGGTTCAAAATTTCAGCGAAATTTTAGATTTCGACCGTGAACGAGATTCAAAATCTCGGAGGAATAAAAAAATTCGAAAAGTAGGGCTTGCTATAGTGTGTGTGGTAAATTTCGGCAAAATGTCAGTGATTTGGGCCAAAATTTTCGGCATTTTGGATGAGGTTGCATGGTTTTTGGACCATGTTACGCATCAATTTTTTACAAATAATTATAGCGCCTTTTATGTGGAATACATGTGAAAAATCTAAAAAAAAATACAAATACAAATTATGTAACCTTAACCCTAAACTAGATTTTGGCCATAAATGATGCATTTCGCCCTAAACTCTAAATCCTAACTTGTATTTCGGCCTTAAATTATATTTTCGGTCTAAACCCTAACTTGGATTTCGGCATAAACCCTAAACCCCAATTTAGGAATTTTATGTGCGAATACATGCGAAAAGTTTGAAAAAAATACAAATTATGTAACACAAATCCTAAACTCTAAATTGGATTTTGGTCTTAAATGATGTATTTCGGCATAAACACCAACTTGGATTTCGACCTTAAATTGTATTTTAGCATAAACGCTAACTTGGATTTCTACCTTAAATGATGCATTTTGGCATAAATCCTAGACCCTAGTTTGGATTTCGGCCTAAACCTTAACTTGAGAATTTTATGTGCAAATACTTAGTTTTTGCATTGAAACAGATAGAAAATATAGATAAATACTTGCATGATTTTTTATATGTTTTTCTAGTCTCGGCAGATCATTTCACAGGGGTTGAAAATCACCAAAATTTTGGTGATTTTGGACAAAATTTCGGTTTTCCTGGTTTCAAATTTATCAGATTTAAAATTAAATTTTAATTTTCTTCTCAAATTCTGAAATCTCACCGAATTTTTGGATTTCGATCCACGAGATATAATCCAAAATCGAAATTCGAAATCTTGCTTTATATACTACTAATAATAAATAAACAATAATGTAATAATAATAGTACATTGGGGAAAGTATCGAAGCAGGCAAGCTGAAGCCCACTCCAGCGGTCCAGCCTTACTTGTTGTGATGACTGATGACAGAGAGACTAAGCCGCCACCCAACCAGCGAAGGTAGGCGGAGAGGACCTCACATCAGCAATGGAAAGGAGAGAGCCAGACCACCGCACCGGAGCCGTACGTCTGCCGGCGGAGTGGCGGAGGTGGCGTGGCTCTTCCCTGCCGCTGCGGCTCCTCTATGCATGCGGCGGCCACCGCCATCCGAGGCAAGTGTTTTTGGTCGTATTCATCGTCATCCTCTTCTTCTTTCATGGATTTGTACATGAGTTCGTTGTGTTCTTCTTTCATGCAATTCTTGTTCAATTTCGGTGGTTTGATTGGTAGTGGTGGTTAATAAAAAAAAAGTGCTTCTTTTCATTGCTTGTTCGTTGGTGTTTTGGGAAGAGTTAGATTTGGACCAAGCTGCTCGATTGATGGATCGATCGATCCTTCCTGCGGGCGCTTGATCCGTCCGACCGAGCCGCACCTGTCAACCTCCCTCCCTCCCTCCCTCGCGTCGAATCCCAACTTCGCGCTATAAATTCATTCAAGGATCGCGCGACAGCCTCGCCACCCGCTCGCCTCCCAAGAACTCAACACCGCTCCCCCAACAACCCAACCCCTTGCCTCGCCGCGCCTCCTCCTCCCCCTCCGCCTCGTGCGCCCCGCCGCTCGCTCGGTTCGGGCGCAGATCGCAATGCAGCGCCATTCTCCGCCTAGCTCGTCGTCGGCCGTTACACCACCGGCGGAGCCGTTCCCATGGAACATAGAGGGGGAGCTCGTGCGCTACTCTTGCCGCACCGTGCTTTACACCGCGCGCATCGTGCTAGTGGAGAGAGAGACAGGCGCTTCCATCGTTTGGCTGAAGACCACCGACGCCGCGCCCAAGCGCCCCTTCTCCACGGGCGAGGAGATTATCTTGCACATGCCCGACGGTCGTCGGTGGTCGGGCGACTTCGAAACAATGCAGGGCCAGGTTGGGGAACAAGGATGGTCAAGATTGTACAGTTATGTGGTGGTTCGTGTGCCCGACGATGCGCGAGGTTGTTCTCTCGTCTTTCTTGGTACCGACAGTTCATGGCTCAAGAAGTATACTTTCTTGTTTCTGTGTGCTGTGCGCTTCTTTCTCTTCTTGCTTGATACCGACAGTTCATGGCTCAAGAAGTATACTTTCTTTCTTGTTTCTGTGTGCTGTGCGCAATGCAATTCTTTCTCTTCTTGTTGGATGCCGACAAATTCATGCCTCAAGAATTTCTTCTTTGTTTTTCTGTATTATTTTCTTGGATTTTTGTTTGAGGAGGTGTATTCTTGGATATTTTTCATTGATTGCTTCTGTTTATTTCAATTTAGGTAATCCCAACCTATTGCAGAGTGAGCCAACTCATCTGGTAAAGCAAACTCATCCCTATAATTTCCCCCTTCATTTATCCTACATTTGGTGTGTAATGAGTAAACCGTGAAATTTATTTGCTGTCAATTAGGATTTTCAAACATTTGCAAAAGATGTGCACATTAAGGTGCACCCAGTAATTAAACAAAAGCAACCGAGTCGTCCTCGATACCCTAACAATCCTTGGAAGGTAACCACTAATAATCTATGTTACAATTTGGCAAGATCCAAAGTATTAATTGATCTTCTCATTATTTCGCAGATGTGCAAAGTGCCCCAGGAGGCAATGACGAAGGACCCAGAACAAGCAGACCTTAGCGGTGAGTGCCTAATTGGGCACTCGGTTATTTAGTTCTAAATGTCGGCCTTTCCTTTCTCGATAGAAAGAACTTCACTTCTTACACCATAAATCACAAGCTGCCTAACGCTTCTTCTTTCTCAATTGAAACCTGTCACACAATGGCATTTTTGGTCTGAACCACGTCCTGTTCCTCCCTGGAAAGTAGGAAAACGGTCAATCACCTTTGATTTTCTTATTTTTTTTCTCCTTATCGTCCATTTTCTCCTTTTTTTTTCTATAATAGAGTAGTTCACCACCTCTGCTCTGTATTGTAAATGCAACCTTACACCTCCAGTCAATTTCTCCTACCCGCTTCGATTCCCTTCTGTCACGTTCCAAGCTAAACCTTGTTGCAATCACACCTCCATCCACCATGGGTTATTTCTCCATAATTCATATCTCAATGGTTCCCACATCCTAGCTTCATCTCCGGTTCTAACTTCTACCCTGCTTTGCCATTGTCTCGGGGATATCTTGATGCAGATAAGATCAAGATTGCAATCAATGGTATGGTCTGGTCTGAAGGCTCAGTTGTTCATATAATGTGGTTCAGTAGAATATGTGGTGATCTCAAAGTTTGCTATGACCCATGTGTGCCTGCGGTTGTAATCAGGTTTTGGAAAAATTGGAAGGCTGCTGGCTGAGGTTGCATTACAAAGTGTGGATGTGGAGCTTGTTGCCATCAACGATCACTCCATCAACTCAAGCGGCATGGTACACACTTCCATCACTTGATTGATCTATACATATGTTTTTTTGTTTCACAGGATTTATTTTGCAATTGTGGACACCACAATACCAAACTGACAATCAGTTGCATCACAACAACAAATATATTTTTGTGTCATTTGGCGTGCAGGTCCGTGTCTGGAAGAATAGTAATATTGATGTCACAGTAAATGACTACCAGACCCTTCTCTTCAGAAAAACGTACTACAAGATATTCGGTGAGAAGGTGAGGTCTTGTGATCTCCTCGAAGAGAAGGCGGTCACTGTCTTCCACATCAGGTATTGAGATCGTCTCTTATTTGTAGTTGGCTTAACTGTTGTTTTTAATCTAGGTGCTTGCTAACATACTGTGTTTTGTACTAAAGAGAACACAACAAGATTCCTTGGGATGAGACTGGTGCTGAATTTGTTGTCGAATCCGCTGGAGTCTTCAATGATGACAAAGATACTTCTCATTTTAAGGTATATAATCTTTTATGTGTACATTGCTAGTGGGCTTTTTTTATATATGGTAAGCATCGGTGATTTTCTGGGTGTAGTACTTTCAGTAGACACCAAGATTGCAAATTTGTAACTAGAAAGGAAAGGCTTTCCTTTGTTAGAAAGATGATAGGTTTACAGGGACGTTTTCAAGGGATTATAAAGGTGGGTAAACCTATTTTTTTTTTGGACAGACGTTTCATGTTTTATTTTATGTTTCATTAGTGTTATATTCTCTAAAGCACTAGTGACGGTGCAATAATTTGTCGTAGTGTTTAGTTGCATCTCAGGTTAGTTTCCAAATTCCAAGAGCATGAAAATTAATGGGGTGTATTCAAGGTTGTTTTGTTTGATAGGTCATATCGTTCTTGTGAATGTCAGCTTGGTCAGCATATTCTTTTGGTTTCAAGGAGCTGTAAAGTAGTTTTTTTTTTTGCTATTTTTTGGTTACCATAGGCATATTGATGTTACTCATGTAAATTGTAACGTTCTGTTGTTTTGTCAACTTCTGTGCCATTCTGGCAGATAATGCCCCCTCATTCTAACACAATTTAACACCAACTGGTGTTTTTTCCATTAAGTAAAAAATGTACCTTATGACTCACATTGTTGTATGATTGAAAACGGTGCTTTCTTAATTTCCTGTTAAAAATATGACGGTCTAAATCTAGTTTGTCGAAGTTGATTATATTGGTCTTGTTTTCTCTGCAGTGGTTGTTTTTCAACTCTTGTCTTATTTACCAACATACTTTGCTATGCCCATTTTCTTGTTTTTTATGCATTATGTTAGAACATCCTTGTCTTCTCCTTTCCAAAAGTTGACTTTGATTCCTTACAATCTTTACATCAACGTTGTTCAGGTTAACGACAGGCACAAACCTGGCACTGGCATTGTCTCAGATTCTAAGAGCGTGGTGAATTGCCTCATATATCTCCCTAAGGTAATTTTCATTTCTATTCCTTCGTTGGTCTTTGATTCCAGTTTGGTTCCTTTTTGTTTACTGTTGGCAGATAAATGATTAATTATCATCATTCAGGTCATCTATGCTTTCGGATTAATTCTAAACCGGCCAGTGAGAAGGGCTCATCTCAACACTGGTACTATACGATTAACTACCCATTAAGATAATTTCCAAAGTATCTTGGAGTAGAATCTCTTGAGCAATGGTTTTCAGAACTTTGATGCTTACACGTTTGTCTGTCATCACCATGCAGAAAATGAGGAGACTTCTAGCAGGACTGCCAGTCTCAACATTGTCACAAGGAGCACCGGTGCTGCCAAGGTATGTCATGATCCTTAAATTCGCAATGGGAATGATTGCTTGGTAATATAATGTGACAAGTATAGTGGTCATTTTTAACCCTGATCAGTTTGTGCTTGTGCATGTTGTTGATCCATTCTTTCCTTTTCTGGGTCTGTGTGTTTGTTTAGTTGCATTATCAGTGCGTCTAAAAAAAGATTGCATTATCAGTGGAAGCTGCTTTGGCTTCTTAATATGCGTATGGTTCAAAGGCAGCTTTTCTGGCACACTTGATTAAGTTAGACCTGAAGGTTGCTGTAACTTGATTAGTGTATTGTGTTTTCTTATTTTGATTCCATCCTCTCTCTCTCTCTCTCTCTCTCTCTTGAAGGAGAGAATACAATTTATTATACTTGACTAAATTACAATATGGAATAATTACAAAAGAAATAAAATTGGTTCATTGACAAGACAAAGTGGGGAATTGGGCATCAAGTTTTGACTGGATTTGATACAAGGCTAGCTAGATGATTTTAGACAAAGTGGCATAGGCATTGTCATGGTTTGGCTTGGTGGATGTTTGAGCTTGAATGCTTAGGACGTTTGGTGAATCTGACAAGGTGGGTATTATGGTGCTTGTTTCTGTGGATTGTGGATGTTTCAACCCAGCTGAATAGATGGATAGGTGAATTAGATTGGTGATAATTTGATATGTGAACCAGAATGTGTAAGTATCATTTGTTTCATCCAAAATTTGAACTTTATATTACTCCACAACATTATATGTTCCTGTGGTTTACTTGGTGGTAGTTCTTTAGATGATTGTTGCACCCGTCTATGCATGAACGGCTTTTTCCATGTGGCTCTATGTGTTTTAATATATTTTTGGTTATTTTCGCCATATTCTTTATTGTATGAATTTTCTTTTGGATGATTAAAACCTGAGTTGCTAGTTCTATTGCCTTGTGTGTTGTGTTTATTTGTACATTTTTATGCTCTGTTCGCTGAACTAATGGTTTGCTGGAGACGAAATACAGTTACTGAGGAAGCAGAATGATCTTGTATGAATATTGAAACCTCTTATTGTCACGTTTCTTTGTTCTAAGTTCAGTTTAACCAGGCAGTTGTAGTTATGCCGTGCTTCGCATTTAACTGGCTTGCAGGCTCTGAGGAAGCTTTTTCCTGAATGGAATGGAGATCCAATTAGCATGTTATTCGAAGCAGATGCTGCCGCTGTTCACATGTCAGATGTGGATCTGACTTTTACACTTGAGGAGTCTGTGAAATGCAGAGACACGGACGATGCTACTGCTAGCAAGTAAGTTTATTGTTTGAAACTAGAATTCAACATTCGGTCAGTACCATGATTCTGTCTGCTACGGTTCTTATTTTTGCCGGGTGCCATGCATCCTCACTGACACTGAGGTATTCTGCTGCAAATAATTGACTCACCGTTTGTTTTCTGTGGCCGTGCAGTAGGTTGTGTGGTGCAGAGGCTGGTGTCCACTTGGCCGCGATCCTGAGCTTCTGCGTTGATATGATTCGGTGCGTGCCGGTAAGCGGGTGTCGCCTGGAATTGCTCTGAAGGCACTGCTGCAGCAGCTCCTACTCCCCTTGCGCTAGTTGGGGCTACTGTACTTTGGATGTGCTGCCGTGGCTCTGCTGGCTGGCTCTTGTGTTCATGAACAACCCGCAGATGGTAAAACAGTTGCTGATGATGAGATAAACCAACAACGTTATGATTGCCTGGAACTTAATGATGATGTACATTAGCTTGGTTTGATTGATCGCTATTCACTCTGAGCATACATAAAAATGTAGGTTTGGTTGATTGATTTGTTGGTTGTCTGTATATAGACCATAACTCTGGCTTGTCAGTCTCTTTTGCTCATGCCAGTTAGGGCATGACAAACATATAGTCATCAAGTGTGTATACTACCAGCCGCAATTTTATATACGTACAGTCGGCACTGCCAATTTATACCAATGAGACGCCAAGCTGATTTGTTGCCCTTGTCTATTACGTTCAAAAGTATGTACTTTTGTTTTGGACATTGTATTGTCCGTGGAGATGTTTTCGTGACAAATGTACCTATGTAGTTTTCATTGGACCAATATCGACAAATTCATTTGGAACGTTACCTAATTTTATTTGCTTTGTATGTGCTAATACTTGTCGAAGTTACGAAAGTTGACCGCACCTAACACTGAATAATCCCCCTTTAACTCCTAGATTTCTTTCATCGGCCCTCCGGCTGGGTTGTATTACATGTCGTACTTATGGAGTAACGAAGGCTCTTGGCTTCTCAAAAATAAATATACGCATGTTTAGACATTTGAACGGTCTCTAAAGCACGATTTTATCACAAATTTCTTTTAGATTATGCAATTCCTATCCTTACGGAGCATATAAAATACAGTTGTAAATATTGCGTAGAAAAGTAGAACCGCGAGACACAATTTTATGACGAAAACAACCCAATTGGGAAAATCTACGGACGCACAAAGGCTATATAAAATAGGAAATGAATTCGTATCACACTCAAACTCAACAATCTTCACCTTGAGACGAATTCCTCAAGTAGCCAAAATAAAATGCGAATCTTGTCGAAACATATCAAGGTGAACACCTTGTGCACTGAAAGTCTAAAGGACTAGCGAGTGATACTAAGTCTGAGTAGAGCTCACACTTAGTGGTAGAAACCGGCTTCGTTAACATATTAGCTGGATTATCCCAAGTATTTATCTTGCTAACTTTAATATCACATTAAACAATGACACTTTGAATATATGATATCTCATATCAATGTGCTTCGTTCTCTCACATAAGATCTTTTAAAGGCAAATAGCACTCACATAATATTGTAGTTCAAGATGTACTTCTACAAAACCCATTAACAAGTCTCTCAGCCAAGCAACTCATTTGCAATATTTACAAATAACCATATACTCAGCTTCTATAGTAGACAAGGCAACGGTAGCTTGCAGACTTGCCTTCCAACTTATGTCAAATCCTCCGATAGTGATTACATAACCAGTAAGAGATTTTCTCTTCTTCAAACCGTGCTGACCATAGACCCAGTATGGGACGGGTTGAACTAAGTAACCGACAAGTAGCTATAAGTAACTGACAAGTAGCTAACTCTGCCAAGGTGAGAAAGGTGACTATGCCAGGTGAGGGCAGTCACCCTAGGGTGAGACGTCGGGGGAGGATTCTTGACCCGCGTGCCTTTAGTGAGGTGAGGCGGTATGGCAGATGTCAGAGTACGGTTGGCCAAACGTTCTGTTTTCTTGGTTTATTAGTGTGCCTAAGGAAGCGCACTGTGATAATAAACCAAGTGATGCTATGGGCAAAGCAGTACACCTCTGATCAGAGTCAAATGTGATATCACTCCTAGCTTCCAGGTTTGTAAGTGCATCGTGTGGGTTTTCCTCTAACACAGGATGTAAAACCCTACGTTGTCTTGCAGTTAGTAGATTTAAAAGTTAAAACTTGACTTTTTTTATAACAAATAGGGAAAGAATACTTTTGGTAAAGTACTACTTTGGTGTAACGGCTCGTTGGCCGAAAAGGTAAATATATATACTCATGCATAAATTTTTCGCTGCTTGCTGAGTATTGGAGCACTCAGCCTTGCTTTCCTTGTTGGTTTTTAGAGCCTGTCGGGTCCCCCAACACAGATGAGGCAGATGGTGATTTTCTCGATAACATGAATTGTTATGATGACATGGATGCTGCTGTAGAGGGCTATGATTATGAGGGAGTAGACGACCAAGACTTGTCGGAATAAAACACCTTCAGGAGGGAGGCTCTGAGAATAATACTGTAATATTAGGCGGGCGGTGTAGAAATCACCGTAACCGAACCTAAGACTGTACTATATGTACATTAAGAATAATCCCCGAGTACTATTCGGTGGAAATTTCTACCCGTGCATGTGTTGTTTTCCTTAGCCTGATCCTGACGCACTCTGCTCTGTGATGTCTCCATTGGCTCTGGCCTTGTCAGGCAAAGTGGGGGCGTCACATACTATATCGCTACACATAGGGATAAAGGAGGATCGGATAGTTTCTGACCGATCCGGATAAATTTTGGATACGGATTTCATCGGATCAGATATTTGTCAGATAGTATCGGTTCGGATACAGATACGATCTTTTTTGTCGGATACGGATTCGGTAGCTCACTATCCGTCGATCCGTCGGATACGGATACAGAATCGGATAATCCGGATATTGATGAGTCAGATATCCAAATGTGCGTGTGGGCTAGACCAAGACTACTCTTTTGACCCAAAAAGGTTTCTTAATTTCAAAATCGTTTTCTAATTTAATTAATCCATAAATAAAGTTTCAATTATTAAAATTGGCAAATCAACTCCAAAAATTACGAATTTTTTTGAGAAAGTTCCGGATAGAATCTATCATTTAAAAAATTATTTTCAAGATTTTGTCAGATTTTAATTTTTATCAAAAATTCAAGTGTTGTTGTTCTTAATAGAAAATTATTTTAAATAAGTAGCTAAAAATGCATAAAAACTCATAAAAACATAATTTATTATTTTAAACATAATTCAATAAAGAATACAAATCTTGGGTCATTACATGTTAGTGTTATATACCTTTGTAGAGACCTGGTATCTAAGTACTATCAAATTTTTAGTGTGTTCTGTGTTTACTTCCATTTGTATCTCTGAGCAAGGATTACCTTCATTTTGAGTTTTGATCTACTTGTATGATGAACTAATCGTCAATGTGTGATGAATTAAGTCTAACATAATTTTGTTTGTGACATGGCATCTAACTATTGTCTAAGTGAATGAAAATACTTATATTTGTTCGATTTTCAATAATGTTTTGATCAAATCAACTAGTTATGTGTTTTCGTTAATTTTTTTACAATCTAAGTATCTATCATATTCCGATAAATATTTGTAACTGTATCCGATTCGATCCGTTTTCACCCAGCTATACAATGAGTTATTTACAATGAAATTATTTCTCTTTTTAAAAACTATAGGGACATATTTAAAACGGTACATGATATACTCTGTGTAAAAGTAAATTTAAGATAGCACAGAAACAAGTTCGTATCACGCTGAAACTCAGCCCATTCGATCTGTGGCTCACGAGGTTAATTAATTGTGTTTTCCTTTTCGGAGTCGAACCAAACGTTTTCTTTAGAGCCCTTTAGGGATTACTTAAACTAATCTAATGAGTACTCAGATGGTACGCACGGTACGGCATTGTGATCAATCAATGGAGGCGACTATTCCGCGGGTGGTCGAGGTCGACTGGGCTGGCCTGCCCGGCGATATGCTGAGATGCATTGGCGAGCTCCTCAGCGTCACTGGCCGCATATGCTTCCGCGCCGTCTGCCGGCCGTGGAGGGCAGCCGTCCTGCTGGAAGCTAGCGCAATGCCGCCGCCGTGGCTGGTGATTCCCCGCGTCAGGGGCTGGAGCGACTCCTTCACTTTCCTCTCCGTCCCGACTATGAAGGCATTCCGATGGACGCCCCCGGGCGGCGCGCGCGTGCGCTGCGTCGGCTCCAACGACGGGTGGCTCGCCGTCGTGACCCTGGGCGACGACGGACGAATCCGGATCTCGCTGGTGAACCCCCTCACGGACGCGCGAGTCGACCTGCCAGTTAGCGCCGGCGAGGTGGTGGGGACCTTGTCGCAGGAGTCCGAGGAGATTATCCTGGACAACATGGTCCGGAAGGTGGCCTTCTCCCCCAGCCCCAGAGAGCAGGACTACGCCGTCGCCATGGTGTGCTGCTGCGGCCTGGGCGTGGCGTACACCAGGGCCGGCTCAGAGGGCTGGTGCGGCTTCGCCGATCTTCCCCACGTACGCAGCCGCGAGAGCACCGAGCACCAGCTGGACGTGGCGTACCACGACGGCAAGTTCTACTACTTGACGCTGTGCGGCCAGGTGTGGGTGGTCGACATGGCCGCGCAGTCCCCCGCGCCGGAGCCGCTCGCTAAGTTCGCGTTCCCGGAGCCCAGCCTCTCCCAGCGACGCCGCGGTCATCACCTCGCCTTCTCCGGCGACTACGCGCTGCACGTGGTGTGGAGCAGGAGCAAGGGCGACGGCACCAGCTCGGCTTCCGGCTTGGAGATGCTCGCGCGACGGTACGACCCGGGCTCGTCGACGTGGACGCGGGCGACGAGCCTCGGCGGCCGCGCCTTCCTCATCGGCGATCGCAACCAGTCGCTGTCGATGCCCGTGGACGGCGGCGGCGCCCCGTGGCTGAAGGCTGACTCCGTCTGCTTCGCCAACATCGCGGTCTGCTCCCATCTTGCTGAGCGTGGGCGTGGCGGCGGCGTGTGGGTGTTCGACGTGGTCACCGGCGAGATCAATCGTCCGACATCCGAAGAAGCTGTCATCTCCGACTCCAAGCTGCAACTGGGATTGGATTTGGACTGGGCCAAATCCGTTTGGTTTATGCCTCGCATGAGATGACGGTTTCTTAACTAGATCCTTACTGTAACAGGGATTAATTTATCGTGAAATACACTTTTATATCATATTATAGCTATTTTTTATAACTAGAAAAATTAATGGTCAAATATATTGGTATCGATAAGTAAATCGGTAGAGAAATACTGTTACACGATAGCATACGTTTTTTTGATGTCACATCACATTCTAGCACACGTTCATCTACCTCCAGGCTTGGTGTGTTTCGGTCCATCATCCTACATGGACTATATATATATTGGTTCCCCTGTTTGATGCATGTTACAAGCGGAATGGATTGAAAGTATTGCAAATAGTATAGTATATGATTGGATGTACATGTACCTTCCTTCGTAGGCACGTAGCTAATCTTATACTATAAGCTCTTCGCATATATATATTGATAGATGATTTTTCAAACTGTTTAGGAAAAAAACCTAAACCTAAACAAACGGAACTACACACATACATGCATACATGCAAGAACACTGGGCAAGGCACCCACAAGTGAAAAGTAGGTGCTTGTCGACAATCTACTTAATATACTATAGCCAGGAACCGTTAAGATATCCATTTATTTGAGTCTATATTTGATTGGACTCTATCTCTATATGGACAAATCTGAATATATCTCTTGATGTCTTCTACTATAAATATGACACCTCTTTGTACAAGAGAATCAATCTAAAATAAAGGGAGAGAACAGAATTCTCTCCCTACATTATGCGTGCACCCTATTTGTGTTTATTGTTCTTTTTCTTTGGTGCATCATGATTGATCAAGCATGGACGATTTTGTATTATAATACATTATCAACACGATAAGAGAAGAAGATACTAGACTAGGCGGTGTAGTGTACCACTACTACCGGTATGATTGATCAATGAGCAGTGCTTCAATGAATTTGATGAAACATCACCTAGATTCATTTGAACTGTCGCTTGCATGTCTCTACTCCACACATGCAGTGCAGCGTGCCCTCGCCGGAGAATGCCAAGTACCTGATTGTCGGCGTTTCGAGCGCCGGCAAGTAAATTTGTAAGTCTAAGGGGCTGCGCGTTCCCGCTCCCTGAATGGTTAGACCCTGGAGTCCAAGATGTATCTTGGTTCGGCGAAGGTCCTACTCCGATCGTGCGTTGGTGTTGTATTCATCAAAGTGCGGATGATGCACCGAGTTTTTTACAAGCGAGAGGTGGAGCCTCAACACTAGAATGATCTAAACTTAGCTCTCGGAAGGAGAAGAAAAAAGAAGAGGAAGAAGAGGAAAAAGCTCTCTTGTAGCTCTTACTCCCTTACTGTTAGGAGGTTCCCGCCTCCTTTTATTCATCTGAAGGCGGGTTACATCGAGAATTGGCGAAGTGCGAGCGAGCTACTTCTAGGGCTTCGGTCTTGCCCGCCGTCGTCGCCAATCGTTCGCCGATGGTCGCTTGCTCCGCCGATCGTCGCCGCTGCTTGAGCCTATCTTTGGGTCGGTGGTCTAGTTGGTCGAGTGGTTAGGTAATCCTCCGGAAGTGGCGTGGCGCTCTCGTGATCCATGTGGGTCTTGGCGTAGTCGCGTGTGACGTTGGAGTTGCCTCGGGAGAGGCGTGTCCTTGCACCGTGGGTGGTGGTGATGGGACGGGGGCGTGGCTTCAGCGGCTATCAAAGCTGTCTTGGGAAGGACCACCGCCTCGCTCGATCCTTGAATGACCGTTCGTGGGGCACGTGGCCTTAGGTTGACACGGGACTCCGATCGCGCGACGCGCGGCTGAAGTCGGTCGGGGATCCGTCCCGCTGCGGGGTCGGGAACCTGGCGAGTCGGTCGGGGATCCGTCCCACTGCGGGGTCGGGAACCTCTTTGAGTCGGTCGGGACCGGTCGGGAATGGTCTCCCTGAATGGTCTCGTAGGCATTTGGGTAGCAGGCCGGGGACGGCCTGTTTAGGCTGGGACCGTATTCGAGACCGCCTGCTTGCTGCTCTGGGCTTTGCTTGTTGCAATTGGGCCGTTGGTGCACCCCTGTTTTATGAGTATTCGTCACTGATGAACTGCGCCGTCACGTCGGAGACTCATACCTCCTCCAAAGTAATCTGGTCCTATCAAAATAAGTGATGAAGATCATTCCTTTTTTTTCTTTTGATTAATATGATAATTTCTAGTATTTTTTTTCTTTTCGACGTGGCCACCGGCGAGAACAATCGTCGGACATCCGAAGAGGGTGTCATCTCCGACTCCAAGCTGCAGCTTGAATTGGATTTGGACGGGACCAAATCGGTTTGGTTTATGCCTCGCATGAGATGATGGTTTCTTAGATCCTTAATAAAGTAACAGGGATTAATTTATCATGAAATACACTATTATATCATATTATAGCTATTTTTATTGACGTATAACTAGAAAAATTAATGGTCAAATATGTTGGTATCGATAAGTAAAATGGTACATAAATACTGTTACAGATAGCATACGTTTTTTTTTATGTCACATGCTAGCACACGTTCATCTGCCTCCTGGTGTGGTGTGTCTCCATCCATCATCCTACAAGGATTATATAAATTGGTTCCTGTTTGATGCATGTTACTAGCGGAATGGACTGAAAGTAGTGCAAATAGTACTAGTATATAAAATTCTTACAATGGTACTATATAAATTGGTTCCCCTGTTTGACGATGCATGTTACGAGCGGAATGGACCAAAAGTACTGCAAATAGTACTGGTATATAAAATTCTTACAATGATACTGTAATAGACTATATAAATTGGTTCCTCTGTTTGATGCTTGTTACGAGCGGAATGGACCGAAAATACTGCAAATAGTACTGGTATATAAAATTCTTACAATGGTACTGTAATAGACTATATAAATTGGTTCCCCTGTTTGATGCATGTTACGAGTGGAATGGACTGAAAGTACTGCAAATAGTACTGGTATATAAAATTCTTACAATGGTACTGTACCATCTATGTTCCTTGTGTTTTTTATTTTTGAAAGATAACAAACGAAGTTCAATGCATTCATAGATTTGATTGAGCAAACAATAAAATTTAAAATTTTTGAAAATTTTAGAGAAGGGTTATGAGGTAATACTGAAGCTCTCATAAAAATTTATAAAATTATGATAAGATTACTGTCTCGGTTATATTTGTTATGTTTTTTATTTTTAAAGATAACAAATGAAGTTCAATCCTTTTGAAAAATTTCTGTATGATCCTACACTGCTAGATATAGTACCATAAATATTTGAAAGAACGATCAAGCTTGTACAATTTTATAAAAATCTGACAGTGTTTCTGCCAAATCTTTAAAACGACTGAAAATTTTGATTTTTCAACAAATTGTCTTGCAAGATGACTTTCTTAATGGTTATTGGGCCAAATCTGGTTAAATCCGACCAAAAGAGTCAAAATCTGGTCAAATAACCCGAGATTTCTGAGAGATTTGGTGAAATCTCATCGAAATTTTCGATAATACTATAGCAATTTGAATTTTTTTTATCCGACGGGAATTTTATATCTCGCCCCAGCCGAAATGCGAGATCTCGTCCAGATTTGATTCCATAGTGCCTCTGCGCTGGATGGTTTCTCTTTTACTTTTATAGTAGGCCCATGCCCCTCGGATGCGAACTTGAAATTGCATATCGGTTTCGGATTTGGTCACACCGAAGTAAATGATGACACTCTTGATAATGTTGACTGTGATGCGACTCTCAAGATGTTTTTTTAATCAGGGCAGCTAAGCACGTAATTAAGCCCGTATGATCTTTAGTCTCTGTTTAATTATTTCGGTTTTTTTTCTAGCTTAAAAACCAAAACCTAAACAAATAGGTGGGTTTTTTTATTGAAAGCCATAAGTCCCCGTATAACTAAAAGCCAAAAGCCGCATGGGTGGTATTTTTTTCTTATTGATCGTTGGTTTTAGACCTATGCCATTTGAGTTACGATAAAATTATCCACATATAAAAACATACCCTTTTCAAACTTCTTAAGAAAAAAAAACTAAGCCTAAACAAATAGGATTGCTCACATGCATGCATGCAAGAACACCAAGCAAGGCACCCACAAGTGCTTCTCGACAATCTACTTAATATACTATAGCTAGGAACCGTTAAGATATCGATTGATTTGAGTCCATATTTGGTTGGACTCTATCTCTATGTGGGCGATTCCGAATCTATCTCTTGTTGTCTTTTACTATAAATATAGCACCCCTGTGTACAAGAGAATCAATCTAATAAAGAGAGAGAATCGAATTTTCTCCCTACATTATGTGTGCTCCCTATCTGCGCTTATTGTTCTTGGTGCATTGTGATTGATCAAGCGTGGACGACTTCGTTTTATGACACGTTATCAGCACAAAGCTCTGCCGAGGCCGATCGTGATCGTCTGCCTGCGTCAATCTACATTGCATCAAATTCGTCTGGCATTGCACGATTAAATCTACTATAAACCATACGTAAGTTTGTGGCACATAAGTAAATCGCATTTGTACTGTACTTTAATCATGTAGATTATTTCTCCCTGATTACTTAGATTACTATATTAATCTAATAGGGTAAATTAGGTTTTTCATGGTTTCTATTCATCCAATAAAAAAAGGAAAGAATCGTGACTGATGCCGTCGTTCTCGGCGGTCCCAGCCGACACCGTCATTTTTCGCGCCGACGAGCCCCATTGGTCGGGGTGGAGTTGGCGCTACCGCTTCCATGCCACGTTGCGATACCTCGGAGGTTGTCGTTTCTGGCCTTCGTGCCACGAAGGTTTGCATTTTTGACCTGTTTGCGTGGTTTTTGGACCGTATTCCGCATCAATTTCTTTTATGAACAAATGTAATGCTTTTTATGAGGAATACATGTGAAAATTTTTACAAAAAAAATACATACACAAATTATATAACCATAACCCTAAACTCTAAATTGGATTTTAGCCTTAAATGATGTATTACGGCCTAAACTCTAAATCCTAACTTAGATTTCAGCTTAAACCTGGAACCCTAAATTGTATTTTGGCCTAAACCCTAACATGGAAATCACCAAAATTTGGGTGATTTTGGCCGAAGTTTCGGTTTTCTTAATTTCAAATTTATCAGATTTAAAATTTACTTTTTAAATTTCTTCTGAAATTTCAAAATCTTACCGAAATTTGAAATTTCGGTCCACTAGACATAATGCGAAATAGAAATTGAAATTTGAAACCTCGCTGGTATATACTGCTAATGATAAATAAACAGTAATGTAATCATCATCATCATACCTTATATTATACGCGCAAGATTCCCTGGCCTCTGGCCAGTGCCACGTCGCCCACCTCACGGAAAGGCTCTTCGAAAAATTCAAAATTACGTTTAGATCCTTTAATATGTTTTTTTAACAAAATGGACCCAAAAAAATTCAAAATTACGTTTATGTCCTTCTGCGGGTTACGTTCAAGTCCTCCTGATGTTTTTTAAGCAGAACGGATCCCGGAAAAAATGAAATTATGTTTAGGTCCCTCAACAGTTTACGTTCAGCTCTCCTCGACGGTTTTTAACAAAATGGTCCCGAAAAAAAAATATGTTCGCGGTTTTGTACAAACAAAAAACACAGATTCCCCGAAGGTTTATAGCAATTCACAGATTCGTCAGCAGGTCCTAGCGACCCATTTTAAAAAATAAAAACATGAAAACCGAAATAAAAAAATAAAAAATACGTCCGCGGTTTCCCAAAAAAAAAACAGATTCACCGAACGTTTATAGCAGTTCACATATTTGCCAATGGATCCTAGCGACAAATTCTTTTTAAGAAACGCCGAAGGTTTATAGCGACTCACGATTTGCCGACGCCTCACAGACAAATTTTTTTAAGAAAAAGCAGATTTTGCATAACGCAGATGTCGCACGATAGAATCATACCTTATATTATACGCAAGAAGATTCCTGGCCTCGGCGATGCCACGTCGCCCACCTCACGGAAAGGCTCTTGAAAAATTCAAAATTACGTTTAAATCCTTTAATATGTTTTTTTAACAAAATGGACCCAAAAAAATTCAAAATTACGTTTATGTCCTTCTGCGGGTTACGTTCAAGTCCTCCTGATGTTTTTTAAGCGAGCGGATCCGGAAAAAATGAAATTATGTTTAGGTCCTCAGCGGTTTACGTTCAGCTCTCCTCGACGGTTTTTAACAAAATGGACCCGAAAAAAAAATATGTTCGCGGTTTTGTACAAACAAAAAACACAGATTCTCCGAAGGTTTATAGCAATTCACAGATTCGTCAGCAGGTCCTAGCGACCCATTTTAAAAAATAAAAACATGAAAACCGAAATAAAAAAATAAAAAATACGTCCGCGGTTTTCCCAAAAAAAAAAACAGATTCACCGAACGTTTATAGCAGTTCACATATTTGCCAATGGATCCTAGCGACAAATTCTTTTTAAGAAACGCGGAAGGTTTATAGCAGCTCACAGATTTGCCGACGGGCCTACCGACAAATTTTTTTAAGAAAAAACAGGATTTTGCATAACGCAGTGTCGCACGATAGAATTTTCCGAATTTCGCACGCCGCAATGTTACGCGCCAAATTTTCGCACGACGCAGCGTAGCGCGTTACCCTGGTTAGTACCTTTCCTAAAGTTGGAAGGTTTCACGAGCTGAGGACCGTGCCACGTCACGTGTTTTGCGAAAAGCCCCTCATGTTTTCCGTATTTGCGCGCTTCTCCCGTGTGCTGCTAGCTGCTCGTTCTTCGCGTGAGTCTCTATCCGGCCGTTCGTGCGAGGAGCGCATCGATTCTTCATCGTCCTCCGTGTGCCTTTCCGTCGCGCCAGTGCTTTTTTCGCCGTCTCCGCCTCCGCCTCCGCTCCTCGGCTCCATCGCCTGGAGCCTAACCTCACTGCGCTGCTCTCTGCTGCCTCGCTGTGGAGAGTCTTCGGCTCCTCGCTTTTTGCTGCGCCTCGTTGTGTTCGTCGGCTCCGTTGTCCTGAATCTCCCGTTTGCATCTTGCTTTCCACTGCCTTCTCGTCCGCTGCCTTCGGTTTGTCTTCTCGACTGTACCGCCGCGCCCTGCCGGTATGGCTTGCCTCCATGCGTCGAGCCGTCGGCTTATTCGGTGTGCGCGGGTCGCTGCTACTTTCGGCTCCACGAATTCGACGGCGCCACGCGCTCTTCTGCTACGTGCTTCGCAAACGGCAAAATATCTCGTTTCTTCTCCGCTGTGCTCTTTGGCCGTATCATCTAGCCACGACACCGTCTCCGGAGTCTTCCGTGCCACGCCCTTCTGAAGACCTCCGCGTGGCGCGCTGTCTTTCCGACGCCGCGGAGCCCTCGAGGCCATCGCGATTTCTACTCCCCGCCCTCACGCCCTCTTCGCCTGCGCCTTTGTCGCTGGTTTACTCTGCTCGTCGCTCCCCCGCCGCTCACCGCTCCCCAGTAGCCGCGCCTCCACAGGTTCGCGGCGGCTGCGCCCTTGACGGGATCTCCACCGCACGAGCAGGTAGCTCCAGCCATCTCGCTCCAGATCCGGCCCTGCGTTCCTCTCCACAATGGAGGCGGTGGGAGCGACTGATATGCGGGGTCTTGATTCCTTTGGGCGGAGAAGATGATTGTTCAACGGGTTAGTTGGGTGGGGATTTATGTGTGTTCCGTAGCGTGTAAGATGCGGAATTGGTCGGCATTGTGTGCTTCTTAGTTCGGCTCAACTAATTGCCGACTTCTATACTGTAGTTTGAGTAGTGAGAGAGTGTGATGTGTAAGGTTTGGTTGGATCAACCATGTTCTGAGACTTTTGGGCAACGCAATCTCGGTTCATGAGCCATAAATGTATGGATTTTTTCCACGAAGACTTCCCAGGTATGAATTCATTACCGTCAAATTCTACATGGATCACCTCAGTTTTGCTATTTGCATGAAGATTCATGTCATGGTGGCTAGCGACTTTTTTTAGAACAACAGCAAGTGAATTTGGATAGACAAAATGTACTAGCCGTAGGATTAGATTTACAGTTCACTGACTATTTTTACTTAAACACTACAGCTGATTTTTTTTGCATCAGAATTTTGTTCCATACGATTGACAACATAATTTTTTTTCCCAGGTCCGTTATGCCGGTGTCAAGCAATTGGTACTACTTTCAGTATTATTTCTAGACTCAGATTGTTGTATCCCATGAACACAATATGGATGAGTAATGATCGCTTCAGAATTGGACTTATTCCATTTATAGATGTTATGTACAGTTGTAAACCAGCATTTATGTGTTTCAGCTTAACCAGAGAAGATGTTGTTCAACTACTGCAGGGTTCTTGCCATGATCATGTATTACTCAACTACATCCTTCCTGGTAATTTGTTCAAGAAAGTTGCAATTCGTTAACATATTTTTTTACTGGTTGATGAATGGACTTTAAGAAATGCTACCTAGGACCGGCAGTATCAAGGTTTGCTAACTGTATGATGTGTCAATATATGGGATGAAGCTGCACAGTGTTTCCTTCCTTGGTGTTCTGTACCGCTGGTTCGTGCAGACTTTTATTGCTTTTTAAATTGATGCATCTATTACTGATTTGTACACGTGTATGTGCAACCATTGCCGTCTCGCTGTTATTTGCCCAGTGTAGCTCTAAACAGTTCTGTTTTTTGTGTAGGGTTATCCAGATCAAGCTATGTTCTGTAATAGCTGACCATCCTTACTCGAGATCATGCATCTTGTTGAGTATATTCTGAGAGGAGGTACATCAGAACTTAAGAGCATTAACTTCATTGATTCTATCCTCAGTTTTGTTTCGTCGAGCCTTAATTACGATTATATTTTATTGACATTGTACTATTTTCCCCCTCGTATTCATCTTTTAGAACTTTCTTCTCAGATCAAAAAATATTTGTCACATCTCCATGTCGTTGTTATTAAATCGCGTGCTGTATATTTGAACTATATTTTACACAATCAAAGTTCCGCAAGTTAATGCTTAGTTGGTTCTGACATACACTGGCCTACTTCCGCTCACATCTTTTCTCAATTGCTCATGACAACTACACAGTGCACCAACGATTAAAGTATCTATATGTCCGTACTCAGGTCTCTGCTTAGGCGTTACAAAGTGTCTATTTTGGATAGGAATATTTCTTATAACTTCTTGTATTGGAATGTCTGTTTTTTCTATACGCACGGTGATTCCCTTAGGACCGCCATAGTGGCCGTGTACAGATATTGCATCAAGTTTTAGCTAGCAGAGTGAATATAAAGCGCACAGCTAATATTTTAGCTTTCAATTGTACACAGCTAGCATAGCTACATGCTCAGTTTTTGCATTACTAACAAAGATATTCCAGCTTCTTCTTTGAAGAAGCAATCTTATACATAAGAGATCTGCTTCATACATGTACGTAACATTTTTGGTGATTTAATTCCGCGTTTACAACAATTTATTGATCCTGCAGGTGTCATTTCAGGGTCCTAAATACTAATAAATTGTCAGTACAAAATTAGGAAATGGCACAACTAGACGTGGTCAACTGCTTCAAGGCGATGGAGAGAGCTGTAGTTCAGGTACATATATTTGTACCATAGTCTCATGGTGACATGACTGCCAATGACATATTTTGTTTAGCAGTTCCCAACTCGATGATGCAACCATGTATTTTATAGAATACACATAGTTTCCTTCTTCAGCATTTATTAATGGAATTTCAGTTTTTCAAAACTGTATTCAAGTTGTGATAATGTGATTGGGGAAAGAGATACCATACACTACTCGTCTAATCTTTTATGCAACTTCTAGAGGCTTAAATTCATATGCTCCATTGACTGTCTTTAGACATAACCATCTAGGTGGCAGCGGATACAATTATACAATCTGTAAAAAAAAACATTAGGTAAAGCAACACTGAACAATTGTCTTTTTCTTTGCTTCCATCTTCAGTTTACCTTAGACATTGGGATAAATTTGAGCTTCTTACCTTGATGGTATTGTATACTTGCCACCTACACTTTCTTTTCTTACCGTCAAGCTTTTGAAGTCCACTGTTAAGGTTTCTGAAGACACTTCTGCTACTGACAACAAATACACAACTTTGAAGTCCACTGTTAAGGTTTCTGAAGACACTTCTGCTACTGACAACAAATACACAACTGTGCAGTTCACCGGTGAAGCAATACCATTTCCCCCTAGAACTTGTGCTCATATATAATGACAAAGGTGCTCTTTTACAATTCTAATTCTTAGTGCTAATGAATATTCTTCTATATGATATTTGATCCAACGGTTTAATCGACTACGATAAAATGCTACTTTTTAACTGCTTTAAAAATTTTACCGGATTCATGCTGAATTACAGTTCATTTTATGCTCTTGTGCAATTCAGGTTCTACAAACTGCAGTTCCATTGGATATGCTTGACTGCATTTTCAGTGGTTTTGTGAAGAACTGAAGCCTATAGACAAAAGGCCAGCAGTTTAACCAAGAGCCATACTGGGATATTTCTGATAAGGGTTTACTGGTTTCAAATTTGCAGAAGAATTGAGAACACCTATATTTACACTGGTCAAATCTTTTTTTAAGCTTTTTTACGCTCGTGGAGGAGCAACTATCGCGGCGTCGCGGTCACTCTTCTAGTAATAACAGTACATTGGGGAAAGTATCGAAGCAGGCAAGCGTCCACTCCAGGCTTGCTGGTTGTGATGAGAGACTGAGCCGCCACCCAACCAGCGAAGGTAGGAGGAGAGGACCTCACATCAGCAATGGAAAGGAGAGAGCCAGACCACCGCACCGGAGCCGTACGTCTGCCGGCGGAGTGGCGGAGGTGGCGTGGCTCTTCCCTGCCGCTGCGGCTCCTCTATGCATGCGGCGGCCACCGCCATCCGAGGCAAGTGTTTTTGGTCGTCTTCATCGTCATCCTCTTCTTCTTTCATGGATTTGTACATGAGTTCGTTGTGTTCTTCTTTCATGCAATTCTTGTTCAATTTCGTGGTTTGATTGGTAGTGGTGGTTAATAAAAAAAGTGCTTCTTTTCATTGCTTGTTCGTTGGTGTTTTGGGAAGAGTTGGATTTGGACCAAGCTGCTCGATTGATGGATCGATCGATCCTTCCTGCGGCGCTTGATCCGTCCAACCGAGCCGCACTGTCAACCTCCTCCTCCCTCCTCGCGTCGAATCCCAACCGCGCTATAAATTCATTCAAGGATCGCGCGACAGCCTCGCCACCCGCCGCCTCCCAAGAACTCAACACCGCTCCCCAACAACCCAACCCCTTGCCTCGCCGCGCCTCCTCCTCCTCCGCCTCGTGCACCCGCCGCTCGCTCGGTTGGGCGCAGATCGCAATGCAGCACCATTCTCCGCCTAGCTCGTCGTCGGCCGTTACACCACCGGCGGAGCCGTTCCCATGGAACATAGAGGGGGAGCTCGTGCGCTACTCTTGCCGCACCGTGCTTTACACCGCACGCATCGTGCTAGTGGAGAGAGAGACAGCGCTTCCATCGTTTGGTGAAGACCACCGACGCCGCGCCTAAGCGCCTTCTCCACGGGCGAGGAGATTATCTTGCACATGCCCGACGGTCGTCGGTGGTCGGGCGACTTCGAAACAATGCAGGGCCAGGTTGGGGAACAAGGATGGTCAAGATTGTACAGTCATGTGGTGGTTCGTGTGCCCGACGATGCGCGAGGTTGTTCTCTCGTCTTTCTTGGTACCGACAGTTCATGGCTCAAGAAGTATACTTTCTTGTTTCTGTGTGCTGTGCGCTTCTTTCTCTTCTTGCTTGATACCGACAGTTCATGGCTCAAGAAGTATACTTTCTTTCTTGTTTCTGTGTGCTGTGCGCAATGCAATTCTTTCTCCTTGTTGGATGCCGACAAATTCATGCCTCAAGAATTTCTTCTTTGTTTTTCTGTATTATTTTCTTGGATTTTTGTTTGAGGAGGTGTATTCTTGGATATTTTTCATTGATTGCTTCTGTTTATTTCAATTTAGGTAATCCCAACCTATTGCAGAGTGAGCCAACTCATCTGGTAAAGCAAACTCATCCCTATAATTTCCCCCTTCATTTATCCTACATTTGGTGTGTAATGAGTAAACCGTGAAATTTATTTGCTGTCAATTAGGATTTTCAAACATTTGCAAAAGATGTGCACATTAAGGTGCACCCAGTAATTAAACAAAAGCAACCGAGTCGTCCTCGATACCCTAACAATCCTTGGAAGGTAACCACTAATAATCTATGTTACAATTTGGCAAGATCCAAAGTATTAATTGATCTTCTCATTATTTCGCAGATGTGCAAAGTGCCCCAGGAGGCAATGACGAAGGACCCAGAACAAGCAGACCTTAGCGGTGAGTGCCTAATTGGGCACTCGGTTATTTAGTTCTAAATGTCGGCCTTTCCTTTCTCGATAGAAAGAACTTCACTTCTTACACCATAAATCACAAGCTGCCGAACGCTTCTTCTTTCTCAATTGAAACCTGTCACACAATGGCATTTTTGGTCTGAACCACGTCCTGTTCCTCCCTGGAAAGTACGAAAACGGTCAATCACCTTTGATTTTCTTATTTTTTTTCTCCTTATCGTCCATTTTCTCCTTTTTTTTCTATAATAGAGTAGTTCACCACCTCTGCTCTATATTGTAAATGCAACCTTACACCTCCAGTCAATTTCTCCTACCCGCTTCGATTCCCTTCTGTCACGTTCCAAGCTAAACCTTGTTGCAATCACACCTCCATCCACCATGGGTTATTTCTCCATAATTCATATCTCAATGGTTCCCACATCCTAGCTTCATCTCCGGTTCTAACTTCTACCCTGCTTTGCCATTGTCTCGGGGATATCTTGATGCATATAAGATCAAGATTGCAATCAATGGTATGGTCTGGTCTGAAGGCTCAGTTGTTCATATAATGTGGTTCAGTAGAATATGTGGTGATCTCAAAGTTTGCTATGACCCATGTGTGCCTGCGGTTGTAATCAGGTTTTGGAAAAATTGGAAGGCTGCTGGCTGAGGTTGCATTACAAAGTGTGGATGTGGAGCTTGTTGCCATCAACGATCACTCCATCAACTCAAGCGGCATGGTACACACTTCCATCACTTGATTGATCTATACATATGTTTTTTTGTTTCACAGGATTTATTTTGCAATTGTGGACACCACAATACCAAACTGACAATCAGTTGCATCACAACAACAAATATATTTTTGTGTCATTTGGCGTGCAGGTCCGTGTCTGGAAGAATAGTAATATTGATGTCACAGTAAATGACTACCAGACCCTTCTCTTCAGAAAAACGTACTACAAGATATTCGGTGAGAAGGTGAGGTCTTGTGATCTCCTCGAAGAGAAGGCGGTCACTGTCTTCCACATCAGGTATAGAGATCGTCTCTTATTTGTAGTTGGCTTAACTGTTGTTTTTAATCTAGTTGCTTGCTAACATACTGTGTTTTGTACTAAAGAGAACACAACAAGATTCCTTGGGATGAGACTGGTGCTGAATTTGTTGTCGAATCCGCTGGAGTCTTCAATGATGACAAAGATACTTCTCATTTCAAGGTATATAATCTTTTATGTGTACATTGCTAGTGGGCTTTTTTTATATATGGTAAGCATCGGTGATTTTCTGGGTGTAGTACTTTCAGTAGACACCAAGATTGCAAATTTGTAACTAGAAAGGAAAGGCTTTCCTTTGTTAGAAAGATGATAGGTTTACAGGGACGTTTTCAAGGGATTATAAAGGTGGGTAAACCTATTTTTTTTTGGACAGACGTTTCATGTTTTATTTTATGTTTCATTAGTGTTATATTCTCTAAAGCACTAGTGACGGTGCAATAATTTGTCGAAGTGTTTAGTTGCATCTCAGGTTAGTTTCCAAATTCCAAGAGCATGAAAATTAATGGGGTGTATTCAAGGTTGTTTTGTTTGATAGGTCATATCGTTCTTGTGAATGTCAGCTTGGTCAGCATATTCTTTTGGTTTCAAGGAGCTGTAAAGTAGTTTTTTTTTGCTATTTTTTGGTTACCATAGGTATATTGATGTTACTCATGTAAATTGTAACGTTCTGTTGTTTTGTCAACTTCTGTGCCATTCTGGCAGATAATGCCCCCTCATTCTAACACAATTTAACACCAACTGGTGTTTTTTTCCATTGAAGTAAAAAATGTACCTTATGACTCACATTGTTGTATGATTGAAAACGGTGCTTTCTTAATTTCCTGTTAAAAATATGACGGTCTAAATCTAGTTTGTCGAAGTTGATTATATTGGTCTTGTTTTCTCTGCAGTGGTTGTTTTTCAACTCTTGTCTTATTTACCAACATACTTTGCTATGCCCATTTTCTTGTTTTTTATGCATTATGTTAGAACGTCCTTGTCTTCTCCTTTCCAAAAGTTGACTTTGATTCCTTACAATCTTTACATCAACGTTGTTCAGGTTAACGACAGGCACAAACCTGGCACTGGCATTGTCTCAGATTCTAAGAGCGTGGTGAATTGCCTCATACATCTCCCTAAGGTAATTTTCATTTCTGTTCCTTCGTTGGTCTTTGATTCCTGTTTGGTTCCTTTTTGTTTACTGTTGGCAGATAAATGATTAATTATCATCATTCAGGTCATCTATGCTTTCGGATTAATTCTAAACCGGCCAGTGAGAAGGGCTCATCTCAACACTGGTACTATACGATTAACTACCCATTAAGATAATTTCCAAAGTATCTTGGAGTAGAATCTCTTGAGCAATGGTTTTCAGAACTTTGATGCTTACACGTTTGTCTGTCATCACCATGCAGAAAATGAGGAGACTTCTAGCAGGACTGCCAGTCTCAACATTGTCACAAGGAGCACCGGTGCTGCCAAGGTATGTCATGATCCTTAAATTCACAATGGGAATGATTGCTTGGTAATATAATGTGACAAGTATAGTGGTCATTTTTAACCCTGATCAGTTTGTGCTTGTGCATGTTGTTGATCCATTCTTTCCTTTTCTGGGTCTGTGTGTTTGTTTAGTTGCATTATCAGTGCGTCTAAAAAAAGATTGCGTTATCAGTGGAAGCTGCTTTGGCTTCTCAATATGCGTATGGTTCAAAGGCAGCTTTTCTGGCACACTTGATTAAGTTAGACCTGAAGGTTGCTGTAACTTGATTAGTGTATTGTGTTTTCTTATTTTGATTCCATCCTCTCTCTCTCTCTCTCTCTCTCTCTCTCTCTTGAAGGAGAGAATACAATTTATTATACTTGACTAAATTACAATATGGAATAATTACAAAAGAAATAAAATTGGTTCATTGACAAGACAAAGTGGGGAATTGGGCATCAAATTTTGACTGAATTTGATACAAGGCTAGCTAGATGATTTTAGACAAAGTGGCATAGGCATTATCATGGTTTGGCTTGGTGGATGTTTGAGCTTGAATGCTTAGAACGTTTGGTGAATCTGACAAGGTGGGTATTATGGTGCTTGTTTCTGTGGATTGTGGATGTTTCAACCCAGCTGAATAGATGGATAGGTGAATTAGATTGGTGATAATTTGATATGTGAACCAGAATGTGTAAGTATCATTTGTTTCATCCAAAATTTGAACTTTATATTACTCCACAACATTATATGTTCCTGTGGTTTACTTGGTGGTAGTTCTTTAGATGATTGTTGCACCCGTCTATGCATGAACGGCTTTTTCCATGTGGCTCTATGTGTTTTGATATATTTTTGGTTATTTTCGCCATATTCTTTATTGTATGAATTTTCTTTTGGATGATTAAAACCTGAGTTGCTAGTTCTATTGCCTTGTGTGTTGTGTTTATTTGTACATTTTATGCTCTGTTCGCTGAACTAATGGTTTGCTGGAGACGAAATACAGTTACTGAGGAAGCAGAATGATCTTGTATGAATATTGAAACCTCTTATTGTCACGTTTCTTTGTTCTAAGTTCAGTTTAACCAGGCAGTTGTAGTTATGCCGTGCTTCGCATTTAACTGGCTTGCAGGCTCTGAGGAAGCTTTTTCCTGAATGGAATGGAGATCCAATTAGCATGTTATTCGAAGCAGATGCTGCCGCTGTTCACATGTCAGATGTGGATCTGACTTTTACACTTGAGGAGTCTGTGAAATGCAGAGACACGGACGATGCTACTGCTAGCAAGTAAGTTTATTGTTTGAAACTAGAATTCAACATTCGGTCAGTACCATGATTCTGTCTGCTACGGTTCTTATTTTTGCCGGGTGCCATGCATCCTCACTGACACTGAGGTATTCTGCTGCAAATAATTGACTCACCGTTTGTTTTCTGTGGCCGTGCAGTAGGTTGTGTGGTGCAGAGGCTGGTGTCCACTTGGCCGCGATCCTGAGCTTCTGCGTTGATATGATTCGGTGCGTGCCGGCAAGCGGGTGTTGCCTGGAATTGCTCTGAAGGCACTGCTGCTGCAGCTCCTCCTCCCTTTGTGCTAGTTGGGGCTACTGTACTTTGGATGTGCTGCCGCGGCTCTGCTGGTTGGCTCTTGTGTTCATGAACAACCACAGATGGTAAAACAGTTGCTGATGATGCCATAAACCAACAACGTTATGATTGCCTGGAACTTAATGATGATGTATATTAGCTTTGGTTGATTGATCGCTATTCACTCTGAGCATACATAAAAATGTAGGTTTGGTTGATTGATTTGTTGGTTGCCTGTATATATACCATAACTCTGGCTAGTCAGTCTCTTTTGCTCATGCCAGTTAGGGCCGCAATTTTATATACGTACAGTCGGCATTGCCAATTTATACCAATGAGACGACAAGCTGATTGTCCGTGGAGATGTTTTCGTGGCAAACTTAATGCCAGTATGTACTTTTGTTTTGGACATTGTGTTGTCCGTGGAGATGTTTTCGTGACAAATGTACCTATGTAATTTTCATTGAACCAATATCGACAAATTCATTTAGAACGTTACATAATTTTATTTGCTTTGTATGTGCTAATACTTGTCGAAGTTACGAAAGTTGACCGCACCTAACACTGAATAATCCCCCCTTTAACTCCTAGATTTCTCCCCGCCGTTGTCACAGAAACCCGAATTCGGGGCACACCGGTAGGGATTCTCTAAATTGGTTTGGTCTAGATCTTCTTAATGCACTATTGAGTACTGATCAAGCTCCATTTACAGCTTCCTGCGCCAGCAACCACCGCCCCCTCTGAATCCGCCATTACTGGCATGAACCGGTCTCAAGAGCTAGGAGATCAATTCCCTTTTCTACATTAAGCTAATACCAAATTCGTTTGCGCTCAATCTTCCTGGGTGCTAAGCAATCGTTTTCCTCTCCTTTCCCTCAACTTTCGCCCACTAGAGAACTGCTTTCGTTGCTGGTCATCTTCTTTAGAAGTGGCGAGCGGTGGCAACCCGACTCAATGCTTTTCCGGTCGATTTATCAGGCAAAATGGAACATCTAGTATCCCTTGATGCTTGATTTGCTACCGATTCGAACCAAGACTTGTCTGTTTTCTTCCCTGACGAGCCGCCCTTTCCTTCGCCGCAGGGCTCTGGTGGCGCCATAGCTCCGGCCATCACCGACGATGTCTAACCTCACCATCAGGTGCGCATCATCGCCCTGGTGCGCGCCGTGGAACCCATTCGCCGGCTCTGGTCTCTCCTCTGAAAGACCATGTGGAGGTCTATCCTTGTTGGTGATGAGTTATTGACTGTGTTTGAGCTAGGATTGCTTGGATATGAGTTTGATTTGAATTGGATTGTCAAAATGTAGCAATTTGAGTTGTCTCTGCCAAGGGCGGCACTACCGGCCATGTGGGCACGATGAGTGCCGCCAAGCGGCGATCTTGGCCATGAGGAGGCGTGATCATCGGCCGTGGTGGTAATGCCAAGGGTCCGGTAGTTATATTCCAGTGAGGATGTTTTTGTTGGTTCTTCAGGAGCGGCACTATCGGCCATGTGGGAGCGGTAGTGCCGGTAGAGCGGCAGTACCGGTCCTAGGGGGCGGTAGTGCCGGACATCAGAGTGAAAATGAATTGAGATTTTGGGTGATTTATTGCATATCAATTTGGACATTGTTATGTGATGTGGTTCCTTGTTTTTGATGGTTGCAGGTCGACGATGCTATATCATGGTGAGGCGAAGGATGACCGGGACTAGGCGAGGAGCGTCGAAGGTTCAGACGGTCGGGGATCGCCAGAAGATGATCAAAGATGGAGTCGTGGCAAGCCGTTAAGACAAGGATCAGTTGAGATGCTAGCTAGGCGCTGCATGGATCAATGAGGGCCATTAGATCTTGGTCTAGTTGATAGGTTAGCAGGTCTAGTTAGTGTGCTTTGAAAATCATGCAAAAAAATCCATTATGTGTTGTGGGTTTTGGGTGAACACTTGCATGGCTGGTTGAGTGGGTTAATCCTAGCCCTTGATGAGTGCTCTAGGGTTTAGAAGCTCATCCAAGGGTGGTAGGTTGCCCAAAGGTAGTATAAATAGAGGGGTAGGGGTAGCCCTCCCTCACTTGAAGGTTTTGATGGTTTTATGCTCCTTTAAGTTTTGTCCACTTGTTTGTGAGGCTTTGTAAACCCCTCATTCCAGAAATGAGAATGTTTTCTCAAATCATTTCTTTTCTTTCCGCATTTACGTTACGCATTTAAATTACACAATCTAAATTTCGCATTTACTTTCTTGCAATTTACATTTACGCAATTTGGATTTGCCTCCTCTCCTTCTACATGTTTATGAATCTTTGCTAAGGTTGGTGTTTGATGAATGATTCCTCTCTTGATTTTTATATCTTCAATCATCTAGGCAATCCACGTGTTCTTCGTGCAAGAAGTTGATTTTTGCGTTCTTGAATGTGTGACTTTATAGCTCGCAATTCCTTGTGTTTTGATTTGATCTCTTGCTTGCTGTGACATGTGGGAGCCTATCCAGGATCTTCTTGATCACCAAAACCTCACGAGCAAGTCTTGAATCAAGTTTGTTGGATTTGCTCAAAACTTGGTGTGTTCTTCCTTCCCAGGCAAAAAGGCCGAAACTTTTAATGAAGAGCAAAGTCATGATAAGAAACTAGATTCTAAATATCTAATGCAATCAAACTATTTTATCCAGCAAGAATCATTACAATAAAGTCATAATCAACACTTAACCAAATAGTCGAAATTCCAATACTTGTATAATTTGGATTGTTATAGTTTTCGCAAACTAACTTCAAATTTGGTGAAACCAAATCCTAGGACCTTGAAACATAATACCCTTTCTGGTTATGCAAAAATACTTCATATTTATGCAATATTAAAATAAGTTCATGTTAGGCCCTAATGATCACTTCTATGAGAAACATCTCAGATAAAAGCAAAATATTGTGGAACTAACTTTAAAACACTTTTAGTGTCATTCCCTAATAATACTGGTACAAACTTATTCGGATATCCGACACCTCCCAACGCGCAGGCGCAGCCCATACTGAATTACTGATAACCCTAACCGGCCATCCACTAGTGCCTGTCCTCTCTGCTATCTCTAATCCCCAATCCCGTCGCCCGTGCATCTCAGCGCCACCGCCCAGGCCGACCGCCTCCCAGCGCCCTGCCCCCGCATCCTGACGCCCTCCCCCGCGTCCTGGCGTCGCCGCCTAAGCCGCTCGCCTCCCAACGCCCTCCGCCCACCTTGCCTCGCCTCCCTGCCCCCTCTGGCTTCCGTCCGAGTCCTGCCGGCCGCCGCCCTCCACCAATCCTACTAGGTTGCCACCCTCCCTCCCTTGCTCTCCTTCCGGTCAGCCGCCACCATCCTTCCTTGCGGCCACAACTTGGTAATCAACTCTGATATTATCATTGGACGAATGGTGGTAATAAACTAATAATGCATGTTTTGAAAACCTTTCAAATCTGGGGTGTTACCTAACGAATGGTGGTAATATGACTACCGGTCTATGTTTCTTGATATGATGTGTAGGACATTTTGTCCATATTTATACATGTCTCCAAATGAGAAATATTGTACTTGTGTGTGCCATATCAACAAATAAGGAGAAGAATCAATTACTAAATATTGAACTACTCAGATATTCACACAAGAACCTACATGAACCTAATGCTTCTTCCTGATCAGAACCTGATGTTTCTTCCTGATCAAAACCTAATTAATTAGAACATTGTATTGTATTAGATTCTATCCTCCTTCCTGTTGTCACAACATTGTATTTTATTAGATTTCAGAGTGAATTGCATGAATAATTGTTATTGTTTTGTTGCGAAATTGTCTATAGTTTTCATTTTTGTGTGACAGATACATTGTAATTACTTTTTTTCTTATCTCTTTGGCAAATACCCTTTATCATGAGTAACACAGTGAAAACATCAGTGTAGCCAGTTTCAAGGCAATTCTTTTCAAGGTCCTCTTCCGGTTGGATCTGAATTCGCTCGACTTGTTGTATGGATCTTGCCTTCCAAAGCTTATTTTAAGGAACAAAAGATTTTCATTATTCATCTTGCTAATGTTTTCTAGTTTTGTTGTGACCAATTTCTCAGGAATAATAGCCTTTCAGGGAGCCTTCCAAGCTCAATAGGATCTTCGCTTAAATCAGGGAGCCCGTCAATTTACATTTTCTGAATTTTCCTCACCAGCTTTCATGTGTATGTCCTGAAAGTTTATAGTTAAGGAAGACAGGAAATCAGGGCCACTTCAGACTGAAACTATTTAAGTTTTCTTTAATGCGAATCAGATGGGCATAACTTGTCAAATGGAATACTGTTGATGTTCATTCTAGTGGAAAACAAAGTAGGAGATGTTTGCTGATGTGGGCGCTAAGATATGTTCTCTGGAGTTGTATCGAGTTCTAGTCTCACGGTAGCTGGTGTTTTGCAGTAGCTGGCAAAGCCTGAAGTTAGTCATAGTTAATACTTGCAAACTGCATCTCATGTTGCTGAATTACCTTTTGTGGATGGAATGATCATCAGCACAACAGTTTTTAAGCTAGACATCATTTTCTAGTACACTGCACTGCATATATGAAGGATCAGAGGGGCATCTTATCTAACACTGCACTGTGACCTTTCTGTCCAAAGGTTCAGTAAATATGTTCTTCTAGTGGAGAATTGAGAGAACAATTCTTGTCGATGGAGACAAACCCAATTTTTTTTACATTGGCATTATTTCCGCTTTACCTTACTCTCTCAGTTGACAAGTAACTATCATCATGCACTCGTTGTTTCTTGAGATGTTGCCAGCCTGACTTAGCCACTTCGGTCTTCGAAATCTTATATAAGATTGTGTCATTGTCGAGTCTTTTGTCTGTATGTCTTTGTGATATAATCCAAATATTATCAACTTGTCGTATTATATCTTTTATGAAAACATGGAGTTATGGATCTCATGGTCATGTTATCGACTTATCGTAATATTATTTATGTATCATTCTATGTTTCGAAACTTGTCATATGCTTATCGTTCAAATTTAGTGTTCTTTTGCAACTTTATTGGATTGCCCGATAAAATGACTTGTTAGACCGAGATAATCTTGTTGCATGTTGAACTCATACGTTTGGTTAATCAATACTATATGTGTGCTTTATGCGGTATCTGTTTTCGCGCGTTATCTGACAGAAAATTATTCGATACCATATTGATTCTGCTCTGTATTCGATTCAAATTCACGACTGATATTATCAGCGCCATATTCGTATCCGGTACTATCTGAATCCGATTCCGAATCCGAAAAAAATATGGTTTAGGATATGAAAAGAGCGATATCCGACCAAATCCGAGCCGATTGCACCCCTAACTGAGAGCAGTTGTGGTAATCTACTATTTATTGCAAGATAATGGCCGAATTAAATTATATCCACAACCATAGAAAGCTAGATAATTTTCCCTAGATTCCAGAGATACTATGATGTGCTATATTTGAAACCATAGGAAGCTAGATAATTTTCTCTAGATTCCAGATATGCTATGACGTGCTATATTTGGAGTTGTATAAAAATAGTTATGAAATTATGAAGTTTAATGTCCAGTAAAACAATACATCATTCTTTAGGGCCGGAAACATGGGGTTAAATGAATTAATTAGAAAATATGGATGTTGTGGGCATGGCGACCACACCCTTCCACCCAGCGAAGGGCCGACACCGGAGTACTCCTCGTCACAAAGACTGCAGAAAGTCAGAGCATCCCGACCTTCAGCTCATCCCCCCAAACAATGCCTGCAGGCACCGAAGGGGCGCAAACCCTTCAACTCGACTCCGAAGGCTGGTAGCCTGCACCGAAGGGGGGCCAAGCCCCTTCGGCCCGTCCCAGAGGGTCACTCTAAGAGCTGAAGGGGGTAGGAAGCCCCTTCAGCTAGGTACCAAAGGTCTAGTCAAGGCATCGAAGGGTAAGCCAGTCAGCAAGCCAAGGATGGAACTCTGGTAAGGCACGGGGCATAGGGTGAAGCTCCTAGGTTAGTAGTCATCAAAAGGCCTACAGGCTAGCTAGTGTGAAGGGAAAGTAAGCGAGACCCCTAGCAACCTAGGGCCCTCGTAGGGATATATCTGTAATATCAACTTGGGCTACCAAAGATCCTATAAATAGCCCGGGTCTTAGTCTTGTAAGAAAGGGGAAATTCATGAAGAAAATCTTCATTCTCACTTGTTCTCTCGCACACCTTTTTGGGTCTCCGAACATACCCCCTTCGCAGGGTCTAAAACCACAACAATGGATAACTAGAAACTTATGGGTAATCTTTTAAAGTTTTCATAATATATATGGTTAACTATGCTTGGGCTCATGAGTTAGCAATTATAGCTTTCTGACCGTCGGTACAACAAAGGGTAAATTGTCCGACGAGGGAGAAAGTTAAGTCTGGGATGTGCATAGGAGCGATGACATATTGTTTGATATATATATTGTTATGGCATGGTTTTGAGTTGGGTTTACCTACTGTTGGAGGTGTGAATACGGATTTTGCTTCAACCGCATGCCATTTCGTTCCTCGTGGGTAAAAAAGTAAGTGCATGGTAGAATGATGAAATAGATAGTTAATTTTTAATGGAAGTATAGTAGAGCATGATACAGGTTTTGTCCATGACAACAGCAAAGAGATGGTTACATTTGCCTTGGGGATTTTGGCCTCTCTCATATATCTTCCTAGAGAAGAGACTTATGCATGTGTGGTATGAGATTGTGAGAATTGCTAAATCAGTGGAGCTAAATGAGGATGAAAATTAATCTGTCTCGAAGCTCATTTCCAATGGTTTGCACATATTTAGTGATAGGTGTGTCATTATTCAATAAGTTTAAAGCTTATTGCCCTCCTAAAATACATATATTACTTTGGTTGATGGCTAATAATATATTTCTCAAAGTGATTTTTTGTCCAAAAACTAATAAATTTTAAAGTGATAATCAAAGCAATAGTCACCATACGGATGGTCCTTCTTTCTTTTTCTATGGGGAACCTAAATATGTGTAGCCAAATGTGTTTGGCAGGTATTTTTAAGGATTTTGAAGAATAAATTGTTGTGATCATTTATAAGGCACATGGCCAAACTATCCTAAATATTTGTCTCTATCTCTCTGATCTGGTTCTCTCATGGACAACTCTACATCGCACTCTTACAAGCTACTTGTACGAGCAATTTTAAAATATTTGTTATACTTTAAAGGATGGGTGCTTCAATTCAGATGAGAAATTTACCAAGAATATTGTCTACAAAGTTCTTACATCATAGAAATCTTATAATACAACTGAAATTCATGTTGGACGAGACTCAACATAAAACATTTGTTTATAATTTGATTTATGTACTAGCTTGCCGAGATATGCTCCGCTTGATGTGTGTATAAAAGAAAATTGTACTTCATTTTATATCTTGGAATCCTGTCTACTAATATTTATCACCCTTTTTAGGATTCCGTTGCAACGCACGGCCACCATACTAGTTTTAAAAAATATTACAATGCTATTGTCCTGATAAAATTCTAATGATCAATAGATAGATTTGATTGAGCAACCAAAACATGGTTAGAATTTTTAATACTTTTAAATAATGGTTCTGAGGCAATTATTAATCTCTCATAAAAAATTTGGATTATGATCACACACCAGTGAATTTATAAAATTCTTACAGTGGTGTTGTACCATTAGTGTTACTTGTGTTTTTTATTTTTGAAAGATAACAAATGAAGTTCAATGTATCCATAGATTTAATTGAGCAAACAAAAAAGTTTAAAATTTTTGAAAATTTTAGAGAAGAGTTCCGAGGCAATACTTAAGCTCTCATAAAAAAATTTGGATCATGATCGCACTGGACCAAATTTATAAAATTCTGACAAGGTTACTGTCTCAATTATGTTTATTCTATTATTTATTTTTTAGAGATAACAAATGAAGTTCAATCCCTTTTGAATTTTTTTTGTAAGATCCTACAATTCTAAAGATGGTACCATAAATAATTCAAAGCGTGATCAAGCTTGTACAATTTTATAAAAATATGACAATATTTCTACGCTGGAATTTTGTATCCCATCTCTGTAAGACCCCATTCTTGCGAACATGAACCTCCATACTGTGCTAGTCCCATGATCAGTGGCTAGCACTCACATGTTTACAACATTAATGTCACAACCACACTCAGGATGAACGTATACATCCTTAAACAAGAGGGATAAATATACAGAGTTTAATACATCACAAGTAATACAGCGGAAAAGAGCTAAGTAAAATCCAAAAGCCTCGCGGTATGCCCAACCAACCCTCAGGCAACTGACTAGGCCAACCCTAGAAGAAGCCATCGACAAATTCCCCGTGACCTGCCTGGAAGTACGAATCATCTGGCATATCTGTAACGACCCTCATTTTCACATAAATGCAAAAATGAAAATCTCATGTGCAAACAGTACTAGCCCATGATCAGTAGCTAGTACGCACATTTACAACAATTGGAATCACAACCATACATCATATTATTAAAGCGGAAGCTAATTTACACAATAATCTTACAATTCAGAGTTTATAGCAGCAAAGAAGCAAAGTCTTGTAATGTGCCCATCCAAACCCTCAGGCAACTGACAAGGCATAATCCCTAGAAATTCATCGTCAATATCTCAAATCCTGCGACAAATATGTTTCATCGAGCTAATCTGATTCTTCACCTAAAAACAACAATTAAGCAAGGGTGAGTACTTTCAGATACTCATAAGACTTTTGCAAAACCTATGTTATATGCAAGCCATTTCAAAGGAAAGGCTAGTATGGTCGGTTTGCATAAAGCCAATTTGAAAGGTAAATACTGAAATAGTAGATTGCAAAATGGGATTTAAATAAAAGCAATTTAATACGAAATAACAAGTATGTAAAGTACGAGTAAGTGAAATCACGAACACAGGTAACTCGACCATATCCACAAACCATTCCCATCGACACGCAGTAGGAATTACCGACACACCAGTAGAACCCAAATTTTATTAAAATAAAACAAATAACTATGTGATGACTTTACAAGTTCCCATAACATGCTGTACGGCTAATCGATTAGTTTTACACTCTGCAGAGGTGTACATCTTTACCCACAAGTCATGACCTTTTCCTTTTACCGCATAGTTCACGCACCTTTGGCGTAGTGGCCAGAATGTTCATGACGGAAACATTTACATTACCTAGGTTAACTTTGCACCAGCTCCGGGACGTTAAACCCATACTATGGCAGAAGAACTCAGAGCATAGAAATGATGGAACTTCCCCAGAGTACGGCGTACACCGATGTATCGGTAAACGTTTGATCCATGATCACCTCGGTGTGGACGTCCCTTCGAGCAATTCATTAAGAAACAGCTCGTACTGCTCCAGCCTTCCAATGTGCAAAGTTAAACTAGATAACTTAATTGGTTTAAGGCTGTCCCATACCAGCACTTGTGGTTGTACGGTAATTCTTGACCTGAAAACAACCCATAGTTCGGTCCTTAATCCGATACGGGCAATAATCTCCACCCTATACTACGTGCAAAGACATGCACTCCCGGCTATTGCCAATAATTGCCCGCATCTAAACCATAGTTTTATTTTTATTTTCCAACCAAAACACCAACCATAAAAATGGTCATACCCAACAAATGTCATATCCAACATTTTTAATCATGTCACAGTTTTAGGTTGCTTTAAGCATGGCTAAGCTTAACACTAAGTGTGACTAGCCCAAATTGACATCAATTATTGTCTACGCTATTCTAGGGTTATCAAGGTTCACAATTCCATACTTATCAAGGAAGTTCTATGTAGCTACTGGTACAACTATCAATACCCGTCACATAGCAAATTTTAATAAAATAAAGTATGCAGTAAAACATTTAATGAAAACATTTATAAAACTGGGATCAATATGATCAAAGGGGGTGCTTGCCTTGCTTATTTATTTCTTACGACGAAGAAGAAGCCACGGCTGACGGAGGCAACGACGGAAGTAGCGACGTCGGATTCTACACGTCGTTCAATCGGAAATATAGCAAATATTCAACTTTAATAAGGGCGAAAAGAAAACAGACAGAAAACCAAATAAAGATTCATTAAAGAAAACAGGAATACTTTAGGTTTAGAATTATGATCCCAAGATCTCATGGTTTAGTTAAATATACATTCATATGGTTAATGACTTTTGTGATGAATAAACATGGTTTCTTTTATAGATTATCTATTCTTGAATTTACGAATTCAAGAGGCTAAAATTATGAATTCTTGCATTTATAATTTCGAATTATAGATGCTAAAATTATTTGGATTAATGGAATTAACATATTAGACAATTGAGCTAAAAGCCATAAATGAATAGCACTTAATCCTTTTTAATTGATTTTGCATAAGAAGTGTTTTTGAATTTGTTAGATCCATTGATCTAAGTTATTGGATTTATTCTTGGTTTTTAAGAAAGTTCTGGTGATACAAATGTTTTAATTACAGATTCTTCATTGCTTCCGAGTTTGTTCATTCATAATAAGAAGTTCAGAAATCATACTGCTTAAGGTTATTTGGCTAATAGGATTTATACGTAAAACATAATGAAATAAGATTATTTCTTCAGAATATGATAGTCTATTCTTTGAAGAACATTCTTATGCTGATTTCATACATTTTAGTGTTTAGACGAGACATTATATTCATTGTTGAAAGGCTTATATGATATTAAAGATTAGATGATCATATTACTTAAGGGTATTGGGTTAACAGGATTCAGATGTAAAGCAAGATGTAATAAGAATATTTTTCTAGATTATGGTAGTACATATCCTAAATATTGTTTCTAAACTGATTTTCATAAAGTTTGCATTAAGACGAGATGTTTTACAAGCTACTGGAAATGCTTAATTAGTTTTATAGTCTACACGTTAAAGGCTTAGTTTTAATTCTTAGTTTGTGACTGATCTTTACATGATTATTTATTTATTTTTCTGGCATTAACATGGGATATCATTAGAAGTGTTTTAAAGGTGGTTTCACATTATTTCACTTTTATCCAAGATGTTTTCCGAATAAGTAATCATTAAAATTTGATATGTACTTAATTCAAATAGGCACAAACATGATAAATTCTTGCGTAACAGAGGTATGATGATTTTATTAAAGACCTAGGAATCATGTTACCATTATTTGAACTTGTATGCCTTAAGTTACATTTATTTTGATTTCTATACATTGGAAAGTAATCTATCTTCAGATTTAACCCAATTAGATTCAATTCTAAATATTTTTGTATATCTAAGTATATTAATGAATTTTAAACACATAGGAACTGATTTGATATGAATTGAACCATTTTTGTAAAAGATATTCATATTTGAATATTTAACACATTGGAAACAGCTTTCTTTAGAAAATGATGTAAATCATGCCAAAATATAAATAATTTTGCATATTTAGGTCCCTGAGGAATTAATATTTCTAACAAAATTGGTTTCATTCAAATTGGAGTTTATTTGCAGAAATTCTACATATAGCACTCTTTTGTTCCCTTTCTTTAAACTAAATTTAAAATTTAAATATAGTTCATATCCAAAATATTTTTGCATATTATGAATCTACAGAATTTATCACGAAATTATAAATTTACTTCATTTAATTTGGAGCTGAAATGTAGAAGTTATAAGCAATTAAATGTTCTAGGTTTTGAAAATACTGGAAATTAGAGAAATTGCCAAAAACAGAAATTCCGCTTTCGCTTTGAAATTCCGCCTTCCATTTTTGGTTCACGCGGGCTGAGGCTCTGACGGTTGGGCCCGGATGGCAGAGAGAGGTCGCATTCGCATGAGGCTGACGGTTTGGCCCCATATGGAGGCGACCGGAGACAGAGCACAGCACCCCGCGCTCGCCGACGGTGAAGCTTCGCCGGAGATGGCGAATAGATGACACGGAAGGCTTCAACTCCTCACCGCGCATCTAGGGGGGTTTCAATTGCGGCTATTGGGTACTGGAGCTAGGTCGCCCACGGGTGCCCATGGCGGCGGCGGCGGAGGTAAGCCGTGCCGGCGAGGTAAGGTCTTAGGCGAGGAATCGGTTCCGCAGAGAGCATCAAGGCGTCCATGCGCACATGCTGGTGGTGTTGGTTTGGTCGGGAATAGCCGGGAAGGGGGTCACCACCGTGAGCCAGCTGCGGCGCCCATGGCCGGCAAGCGGCGAGGTTAAAGCAGAGAATTTCTTAACTCATTATCACCCAGGTTAGCATCAAATGATGATAAGGAACTCATTTTGAGAGCTGCCCAAGAAAAAGAATTACCGGATGGAGCTCTCACCTGCGCGGGTGGCGGCGGAAGGGAACGGCACGGTGCGGCAGACCTTTGATGAAGGTGGGCGTCAATTGAGGTCGGGGACAGGCACTGGGCATCAAGGAGAAGCTCTACACTTATTGGATTGAAGTATGGAGTGGACTGGTTGAAGTTGAGCATCGAATTGGTTTTGGCGGAGCTGCGTGGGGAGAAAGAATGGCGCAACTGGCTTCGGCTAGGGAGACAGATAAATGGGTTGCTTGAAGCCTGGAGTTTGCTTATATAGTGCTTTGAGGCGGTGCTGTTCAGAGTTTGAACGCAATCGAGTTACGACGGCAAGCGCAACATCAAGAAGGGCGGTGGACTTCTGTCTCTGCGCAAGAGAAAGAGGGAAAAGGGAGAAGAAGAAGGATGGAGGGAGAGAGCTGGCCGACCTGACCAGTGGGGTCACGAAAAGGGGAGGCCCACATGCAAGAGAAAGAAACGAACAGCTTTGCTGATTTCTTTGGACAGATCGAGGTAGAAATCGTGGTTTGGGTCAGCAAGCTGGCTCAATATTTTAGGTAGATTTTTTTCTATAGGTCTGCAAGGTAATGATGAGAGTTGAGTAAAAGTTTTAGATAAAAATACTTGATAAAAGTATTTATAAAAATCTGACAATACATAGTTGTCATTTTCTGTTGTTTCTGAATTTTATTTAATTTAAGATGACAATTAGTTTATTATTTTATAAAAAATTTTATGAATATCTTTAATGTCCTTATTTACATGATATAAATTTTTCATATTTTTATAGTATATATTTTAATTTTAATAATTCTGACATTGAACTTTTCAGTTTTCCTCATTGTCTGTTTATGAATTTCTAAAATTATTAAACGATGGAATAAATTCTTGATATTTTTACCAGAAATAGATAAGATATGCATGTCGGCATGGTTAAAGTTTTAACTCTGGTTAAGGTCTACAGAATTCTGGAGAAATCTTGCAAAGTCGGTTCAGAGTATCTAGATAGGGTCATTTTTGTCTTTTTACTTTATTTAATTATTCCAGATCAGTGCAAGTTGTATAATCATGATTCTAGATATATCTGAGATTTATCTGATATTTTTACAAATTTTATTGATTTTTTATTTTTATCTTTTTACTTTTACCATTTTACCATTTCAATTTATGAGACTTTTCTTTTTAAACAAGAACTCAAGATAATCAATAATTCAGAAAACTCAGAAATTAAAATTCAAATTAAAGGTTACATCTCAAACTTATTTTTATATTTTGTTTGTTTTGGAAGAAATAGTTTTAATAAAGGAAATCTTCCTTTTCTTTAAGATTAGAATGCAAAAAGAGAGGAGAAGATATTATTTAAAATCAAAATCTTGATTCCAATTGAATTTTTTATTTAATTCTATTTTTAAATTTCAAACTTTACATTTTTCATATTTTTGAATTTTTCGGGATGTTACAATATCGAATGCTTCATCTTCTGAGACAGCAGGTAGCAAGTTTGAGTACGTTGGTACTCAGGAAGACTTGTAGTGTTTCACAAATGCAATTAAATAAATATGCAGGCTAAAGTAAAAATCAGGCTTCAGGTTATTTTGCAGTTGCATTAAAATGAAAACATATGATTTAATACATTGTAAACCGCAGTTTATAAAACAACTGAGATTTTTGTAAGGTTAAGCAAATACTCAAGTACTGTAATCCAGTCTACCCGACTGTATGGCCCACGATGTCGATCCTTTGACATAAAACAATAATGGTATGATCATTATAAAAACATAAAACAATTTCTCCTTGTATTAGGATTAGATTCAAAGCAATATTTAATTAAACCTTTAGTTATTTAGAGGCCAAACTTCACTTCCACATAGGCTTATATGCATGATTTGAGATGACTTTTAGACAGCAAGGTTTATGCTGCTACATCAACATACAACTCATGTAACATATTCTTTTTTATTTTAGTTAATGGAAGCTATATGCAAACATACATATATATCATAGATTTCCCATTTATCATTATAGCTTTTGTACTCTTTCTACGGACTTTTAGATACCATAAAACTTAAGGTTGTTTGGCTAACAGGATTTAAATGAAAAGCAGACTGTAAATAAAATATTTTTCTGGAATACGGTAGCACATATCCTAAATATCATTTCTACACTAACCCACATAAAATTTTCATTTAGACATGCTATTCTACAGGCTGTCGAAAACGCTTAAGTGTTCCTACTGTTCATAAAACATAACGCTTAGGGTTATGCTGCTAGTTCATTTTATATACTAACCATAGAAAAACGATATACTTTCTTTAGAATATAGTAGCATGCATTTTATAGAGTATTTCTATACTATTTTCATAAATATTTGCATTAAGACGAGTTATTTTATTTGCTGTTGAAAAGGTATAAATGACCATAGAGGTAACGTCGCAACGATTTAGTTTTCACTTTAAACTACGACCACACCATACGTAATCTTATACTCACTTTTCTAGTACTAACAGAGCATGATCCTAAAAGTACTTTAAAACTAGTTTTGGATTTTCTTGATTTCAACAGTAATAGATTATACCTACATTTATTGTTGTGATTGTTATTTTTCTTTATTGAAAGAATGTGAACCACATCTTATTCTAAGTGTTTATACATGAATGGGTTTCTACTGATATGCAATCCCACAAAAATATACTTTATACCCATAACCATCAGTTTGCATAAGTTATACTTATTTAACCATTTTATACATTAAAATTTCATTCTACTAGAGCATGATGTACAACATGGTGAAATGTAAACATTTTTGCAGATCCTGAATCTATAGGATTTTATATGATTTTAGAAACTTATTTTATAATTTTTGGCTAGACAGTTCAAAAGTTATTGCAATTTGAATTTGGCTCGGGCAAATAAATTGAACTCAAAATGGAAAATACGCCTTCAATGCTAGAAGGCGCATTGCTCTCGCACGCTACTGGTGGCGGTGGGGACCGCTAGTCGATGGCGAGTGGCGTCAGAGAGGAAGATGACCACGAGACCGGCAGGATGGCCCAAAGAATCGAGGCACAAAGAGAGACACGCAGTTTCTGGCTCGCCGCCGGCGAACTAGCTCCAGCATGGTAGAATGGCTTGCACCACGAGCAACAGCACGATGGCGCGCACCTTCTGGTGGTACCCATTCAACAAGGGACGGTCGGAAAGGTGGTCGCCACCATGGAGGTGCGGCGGACGCCATGGCCGAACGAGCAAGGGCTCGTTGTCGGCCTCACTCTCACTCAGAATCCATGACTAAGCATCAGGGGGTCCTAAGGGTTTCGTTTCACCTGAAGATTCGATCGAAGAAGAACCGAAGACAGCTGCCAACGGTCGCCGACCGAGAAGAAGAAGGGCGGCGGAGAAGACGAGCTGCAAGCAAGAAAGAGTGAAAATGAAGCTTGATCAGCATAGTAGCATCAATGGCGAAGCTCTATAGTGAGTTGATTTCAAGGATTGATACTGATTTTACTCGATTTGCTGATTTCCCCTTTCGAGCTTCTTCGGCAAGACGAGGAGGAAGGGCTTCGGCTGGAGGCGCTCGGCTTAGAAAATATGCAATGAGAAGAAAGGAAGCTCATTGCGATGCTAAGGGAGTACTTATAGCCAAGAGGAGACCGTCTGCTCCGATGTTTGAACGCACGCGCTAGGTTGCAGCTCGGTTTTGAGCGCAAGGTGAGTTGGCGCGTGATTTTTGCTGGCACCGAGCGACTCGGTATGGACAGAGTACGGTGCGAGAGAGCCGAGGCTGGACGTGGCGCCATCCGAGTGTGGCCGGTACCACTGATGCGACGAATCGGCGAGAGAGGCGTGAGACAGAAGGCAGAGCATATGAGCTCGTTCTCAGGGAGAAACGAGAAGGGGGCGACGGAATTTGCAACTGACAGATGGGATCGGGCCCATCGGACAGTGACCGCGGGGTTTCCACGTTGCCTTGCCATGAAGTGCACGTGATGATGATCGTGGCCGCAAGGCGTCGAGCACGAGATAAGGAGATAAGCTGCTCTCAGACAGCAAGAACTTGCAATAATTCTCCCATCAATTCACCGTCAAACTTTCTAAAACTTTTTTATCGTGGTCTCTTGGTATTTTTTATCTCCCAGTAAAAATCCTAGATGAAATTACCCTATATAGAATTTTTATAAATTCTAACACTGTGCATTGCTCAGAATTTTCATTTCGGATTTTAATTTATTCAAAGGTTCAATCGATAAGATTTATTTTTGAAACTTTTTTCAAGGTTCAGCTCATACTAGGGCTAATGTCATAAAATTTTCAAGTTAATTCCTTGAGTATGTATTCTATAAAAATTCTGATATTCCATCTTCCAAATTTTTGAGGTCTCTGTTTTTGAATTTTTAGAAGGCTCATATGACTTTATTAATTTATGGAAACTTTACCAGTACCAGCATCTACCCTTAGGGCATTAAAGTAATTTTCTTAGCCCCAGATAAGCTTCGACTATTTTCTATTAACTCTGACCCTGCTGTTTCTAGTCAAAGAGAGCTACCACTTTATTTATTTACTCATGTTCTTGTGTAAAAATTTTTACTTGTTGATTGTATTGATTTACCAGCATAACTAGGGTTCCATGGTAACTTTTTCTAACTTTTTACTTTTACCATTTTACCTTTTCCCTTTTCGTATTCTCTTTTGTTTGATTTTCATACAATACAAAAATCCAAAAAAAAATCCAATTAAAATAAATAACACCAAAAAAACTCAAAAATATTTATATTCCAACTCAATTCGTACATTTTTACTATTTACGATTTTCAGGATGTTACAATCTTCGATCAAAATCCAAGACCTCGCCGAGATTTGATCCCATGGTGTTTCTGCGTTGGAATTTTGTATCCCATATCTGGTCAAAATCAAACATCGCACTAAGATTTGATCCCACGGTGCTTCTGTGCTGGATGGTTGCTTTTTCGGACATATCGGCGCAACATTTTTTAACAATACGTGCAACAACTGTAATCACCGCCTATAACAAAATGCACAATAATAGTAAGAATGTCGAGAAAAAAATCTAAATTTGATAAAACTATGAGTATAGAAGGTGGCTAGATTTTAAAATCGTTCGTACATTGTAAACAAAAGAAAGTTACAAGAACACAGCACTTCAACATTTAAAAAGAATAGTTGCAATATTTTAAAGTTGCTCATGCAACAATCGGAGAAAATATTTGCAACAAAACAAAATATCAAATTTAAATATGTGCAACAAATCCGTAGCGATGCAACATAAATTTGCTGTGCCTCCCACAAAATCCCGCTCCATTGTAATCAACATGTGCAACAAAACACTCCGATTGCAACAAGGTATAAATCGAACTGCAACAAAAAATCTGTTGGATGGCAACAAAAAACCAACACTCAGGCGTTCTCCTACGTAAAATTGAGATAGCTGAGGAAACATTCTGATTTTGATTGTGCAACATTATACAACGCTTATTGCAACATTGAGAAAAATGCTGCAAACGACAAGGAATCTAGAAGACAGTTAGTTTGTATGCAACAAATCTTTGCTCCATAAGCACACAAACACAAAGTCGCATCAGTTCACGGTTAATTATTGTAACATCCTATAATTTCACATGCAACAATTGAAAGAAATGTTTGCAATAAATTGGGAACCATAACCTCTATCTATACCCCTTTATAATACACCTAAGCAATTTTTCCTACGTCCACCCTAAATAATGCATCTTATTAGAGATGGCCCAATGTTCGTGCACCCAGCAAAACGTCCCCAGAAACTTGCATTCATCAAAATGAACGTCTCAGATCTTTCCTCAGTTTTACTCACCCACATCCGATGGCCATTATTTAGTGTGTCTAATCATCCTGTGGCCCACAAATGCACCTCCCCACCTACATATTTGGAAGGAGAGCGAATCAAACAAGGAAATAAATAAGGAGGATCCGCATACAAGGAAATCAGACTTGAATTTTTTACTGGCCAAAATTGTACGTACTACATATTTAGAAGGAGGGTGAATCAAACAAGGAAATAAACAGGGAGGATCCGATTCAAGGAAACAAGACTTGAATTTTTTATTGTCCTGGCATTGTGATCGTATTTTTTTTCTGAATATGACCCTTCTCGAGACTTTTTTTACGGATTTAGCCCCATAGAGCCTAATTTCAGTGCACGGAGAGCGCTGAATTTTTGTTTTCATTTTTTATCTAAGGAACCAACGGTCTGTGAGTACTGCTTAATTTTTTTCAATTTTTTCTCGCGGAACCAAATGACCGTGAAACCTTGTTTAATTTTATCTTTTTTCTTGCGGATCCAATGATCAATGAACGCATTTATTTTTCTATATTTTTCCAAATCATCCCTGTGGCTCACAACAGACCTTCCCTCACCTCCAGCATCAACAAGGAAAAGGAAACAAATGTCCTGGAATCAAGGAAAAGGAAACAAACGTCCTGGAAAAGGAAAGGACTATACATTACGTGCTAGGAAAAGGAAACCGGGAGATGGGGTAGCGCGGCCGGGAGAACGCAGGTCTGCAATGGCTCCACGGTCGCCATCGGTGGCTTTGCCGACGCGGCGAGGTTCTTTGGTCACGACCTCATGGCCGTGTGTCTCTCGGCAATTTATAATTTAATTTTTTTTGAAAATAATTTTATTAAGTACAAAATAATCGAAAGTTTTTTTGAGAATTTTTCTAGAATTTTTTAACCTAATGTGCTATCTTTTCAAAAATCCTTCTATATTTTAAAAAATAAAGGCAACTCACCTATAGCTTCTTCTAGTCATGCAGCTTTAGACCGTAGAAGCTTTTCTCTTCCTCCTCCATTAAAGCAAGAAAGAAGCTCCAAAGCTCCATCAATCCCGCACCAAATCTCCTCTTTCCATCTATGATGTTAATTCCCCAAATTTCGTGCTCTATTACCAAAATTTCCTCCCAATCTGATTTGATCCCAAATTATGGTTTCCATAAATATGCTTGTTTCGGGGTTATAAAAGCCGGCGAGTTCTCCTCCACCCCATCGCATTGCGTAAATCCCCAAGTGCTCGCTCTTGTAAAGATCGCCAGATTTTGGAGGTAACCTAAACCATCACCGTCATCTTTCCCGGCGAAATTCACCGCAACCGTGACTCCTCCCCCGCAGGCGCCGGTGCTAGCGATCTCGCCGCACCAAGCCGACCCATCATGACCGCCGGCCCCCTCGGCCTTCCCTCTGCTTGCTGCCAAGCCAGTGTCCGTGGAAGGCTGCAAAAATAATCTAAAATCAAAAAATTCTTTTTTTCTTTCTCTTTCTTGATTTAAAATCTTTTGGGAGCCCGTTTTCGCCCATTCGACCTTCATTTAGTTTCGTTTTTCTTTCTAAATTCATTTAAAATTCTAAATTTCTCTTTTATTATTAAGTGTTGTATTCATACTTATCTTCTCATTTAATTGATAAGCGGGTGTACTGCCGTCGTAGCGTTAGCACAGGCACTATACTAGTTACAACAAAAGGAACGACTAGATGCAACAAATCAGTAATCCGCTGCAAACAAAAACAACTTGTTGAGGCTTTTCAGGAGAACAAATTGCAAACAAAATAAAACTAGGAAATTGCCATCAAAAGCTGAGAAGCAGCGGATTCAGCAATACTCTTCACAGCATCAGAAGCAAAATCACAGCTCGAAATGCAGTGCCTCACCGACCAAGCAAGTAGATCCCCAAAAGTAACTTTGGAGTACAAGAGAGTGGCAATTCCCATCGAAATAAAAAAAAATCTGGCGCAAAGGAGCGCTTTCCTGAAGTGAAAACCAAGAGACGGGCCCGAATCACCGTGGACGTCGGGAACTCCAAAACGAAGCGCACCCAGCGGCCGCAGGCTGGAAATTTCCCAAATTGACGTGGAGCACACCAACCAAATCACTCCCAAAATCGCATAACTCCGCGCCAAAATCCCGGCAATTCGCAGCGATCACACACCAGCACACAAAAACCCTTCAAAACCGCCTAAAATTCCACGAGAATTTCCAACACACAGACACACACACAAAATAGAAAAAAGTGAAAAACGAAAATAGCAAGTGCATCGGCAGCGGTAGCAACACCCAGATCGACGTTAGCGTCGCCATCGTCACCTGCTCGAAGTGCCTCAACGGGAAGTAGAAGCCCTCTCCCCGACTGCCGGCACCGCTGCCAATGGCCCCGCGTACGCCTTCCACAGCTCCACAAACAGCCCATCCACTCCCCTCCAGCACATACACACACCCCTAGAAGAAGTATAGGTGAGCAGCGTGACTAGCGTCCGAATTTTTTCCTCAATGTTCGGACATATGTGCTGCATCGTTACCGTTTTAACTTTTACAGTAGGCCCCATGCTCCTCGGATGCGGATTTGAATATACTTATCCGATTCGGATTTGGGTACACCGAAGTAAACGATGACACTCTTGATAGTGCTGACTCTGATGCAACTCGCAAGATGTTTTTTTTAATGGGATGATGTCTCTTCTTGCAAATAACATATATAAAAGTAAAAACAGAAAACATGAATTTTACGTGAAAAACTTTTCGGAAAAACTATGGGGGCACAAACACTATATCGCCATACTATACGATGAGATATTTACAATGAAATTATTTCTCTTTTTATAAACTATAGGAACACATTTAAAACGGTACATAATATACTCGGTGTAAAAGTATATTTAAGATACTACAGAAAACAAGTTCGTATCACGCTGAAACTCAGCCAATTCGATCTGTGGCTCACGCGGTAGAGTCTTGTCTGCGTACACACGGAGACGATTGATTGTGTTTTCCTTTTCGGAGTCGGACCAAACGTTTTCTTTAGGGACTACTTAAACTAATCTAATGAATACTCAGATGGTACGCACGGTACGGCATTGTGATCAATCAATGGAGGCGACTATTCCGCGGGTGGTCGAGGTCGACTGGGCTGGCCTGCCCGGCGATATGCTGAGATGCATCGGCGAGCTCCTCAGCGTCACTGGCCGCATATGCTTCCGCGCCGTCTGCCGGCCGTGGAGGGCAGCCGTCCAGCTGGAAGCTAGCGCAATGCCGCCGCCGTGGCTGGTGATCCCCCGCGTCAGGGGCTGGAGCGACTCCTTCACTTTCCTCTCCGTCCCGACTATGAAGGCATTCCGATGGACGCCCCCGGGCGGCGCGCGCGTGCGCTGCGTCGGCTCCAACGACGGGTGGCTCGCCGTCGTGACCCTGGGCGACGACGGACGAATCCGGATCTCGCTGGTGAACCCCCTCACGGACGCGCGAGTCGACCTGCCAGTTAGCGCCGGCGAGGTGGTGGGGACCTTGTCGCAGGAGTCCGAGGAGATTATCCTGGACAACATGGTCCGGAAGGTGGCCTTCTCCCCCAGCCCCAGAGAGCAGGACTACGCCGTCGCCATGGTGTGCTGCTGCGGCCTGGGCGTGGCGTACACCAGGGCCGGCTCAGAGGGCTGGTGCGGCTTCGCCGATCTTCCCCACGTACGTAGCCGCGAGAGCACCGAGCACCAGCTGGACGTGGCGTACCACGACGGTAAGTTCTACTACATGACGCTGTGCGGCCAGGTGTGGGTGGTCGACATGGCCGCTCAGTCCCCCGCGCCAGAGCCGCTCGCTAAGTTCGCGTTCCCGGAGCCCAGCCTCTCCCAGCGACGCCGCGGTCATCACCTCGCCTTCTCCGGCGACTGCGCGCTGCACGTGGTGTGGAGCAGGAGCAAGGGCGACGGCACCAGCTCGGCTTCCGGCTTGGAGATGCTCGCGCAACGGTACGACCCGGGCTCGTCGACGTGGACGCGGGCGACGAGCCTCGGCGGCCGCGCCTTCCTCATCGGCGATCGCAACCAGTCGCTGTCGATGCCCGTGGACGGCGGCGGCGCCCCGTGGCTGAAGGCTGACTCCGTCTGCTTCGCCAACATCGCGATCTGCTCCCATCTTGCTGAGCGTGGGCGTGGCGGCGGCGTGTGGGTGTTCGACGTGGTCACCGGCGAGATCAATCGTCCGACATCCGAAGAAGCTGTCATCTCCGACTCCAAGCTGCAACTGGGATTGGATTTGGACTGGGCCAAATCCGTTTGGTTTATGCCTCGCATGAGATGACGGCCGATTTCTTAGATCCTTACTGTAACAGCAGGGATTAATTTATCGTGAAATACACTGTTATATCATATTATAGCTATTTTTATTTATGTGTAACTAGAAAAAATAATGATCAATATGTTGGTATCGATAAGTAAAATGGTACAGAAATACTGTTACACGATAGCATACGTTTTTTTTTACGTTATATGCTAGCATCTACCTCCTGGTGTGTCTCGATCCATCGACTATATAAATTGGTTCTCCTATTTGATGCATGTTACTAGCGGAATGGATTAAAACTGCAAATAGTACTGTATATGACTGTATGATTCTCGCTAATCGAATTAGGTGTCATGTTCATTAATTAGCATGGTAGTTTGGATGTACATGTACCTTCCTTCGTAGGCACGTTGCTAATCTTATACTATAAGCTCTTCGCTTATATATGTTGTCCCTCCCTAAAGCTCGAAGGTTAATTCCAACGTCCAATGTGCTTTCCTTGATTTATTTGCAATTTGGTGACGCATGGCTCACATATAATTACCGTCGAAAACCATATAATTAAGGCGTCTAAGCTTGTAATTAAGCCCTATGATCTTTAGTCTCTGTTAATTATTTGGTTTTTTTCTAGCTTAAAAACCAAAGCTGAAATAAATAGGTGGGGTTTTTTTATTGAAAGTCATGAGTCTCCATATAACTGAAAGTTAAAAGCGGCATGAGAGGTTTTTTTTTTTGCTTATTGATGATTGGTTTTAAACCGATGTCATTTGAGTTATCGTAAAATTATCCACATATAAAAATAGATTATTTTCAAACTATTTAAGAAAAAAAACTAAGCCTAAATATGCATACAAGAACACCAGGCAAGACACCCACGTTGGAAAAGTAGGTGCTTCTCGACAATCTACTTAATATACTATAGACAGGAGCGGACTTGAATCCCAGGGCTCGTGTGCACCAGAACCGCGATAGCAGCCGCTGCTTGATCCACTCCTGTCGCCTTTCCCATGGATTGGCCACTGGAAGCGGCACTCCCTCTTCCGCGGTGGGAACGTCGCCGGATCCGGTCTGCCCCGTCGCCTCCGCTTCAAAGAAACTAAATAGAGACCAAGAAACATGAGAGAGAGAGAGAGAGCGCACGGACGTGGTCCTGGGCGGGCAGTAGTCGTAGAGGTCGACGGTGCTGGAGAAGATAACGGCGCCGACCTTGGCGTCGAGAGCACGCCGATCTCGCGGGCCTTCTTCAGTATGCCGACCTGCCTCTTGGAGAACGTCATCTGCCAATTCGTTGAGCGAGGAATGGAATGGGGATGGTGAGCTCTGAGAGGGGAAAGAATGTTAGAAATGAGGCCCAAGTGGCCCATTTATCTCTAATGCCAAAGCTACAAATAAAAGTACCATATTGCTAGTTGAGAGGGGAGAATACCAATTTAAAAGGGAGAGCTCCCACCATATCTTGTAATGAGACATATGGAGGGTGAGGAGGTGGCTAAAGTCACACGCACGCGCGCGTATTTCGCGAATTACCGTGTATTTCCGCGTGTTTTCGACGTGCGACGTCGCGAGTTAACATGACTTGTGACTTGCGACGTCGCGAGTCGCCGTGCCGTGGATTAAATTCCTGGTACGTTTAAACCCTTTTTAATTTTCGGTTTCTCTCTATTATTAGTGAATTAATGGGGTTATTTACTGAGATTTGAAACAGTCATGTTAATAGCGTCAGTTTCTAATAGAAACTGTCATTTGAATGATCTGCAATTACTAGCATTTAATGGTGACCGTTACTGGAGCGAGGCTATAAGGTCTGGAGACGTCCAGACAGAAAGGTGCTTTTGATTTTTGGCTCTGATACTCGCGTTGATCCACGGTGATCTGTGTTGCGTTTTCGTACTGTGCTCGTTCTTCACCGACCTTCCTCTCGGCGTGCACCGCGAGGCAAGGAGGGCGGATCTCCAACCGCTGTCGCCGAGAGAACACGCGACGGGCGGTAATAAGGTTTCGGGCGGCGAATCGCGCGATCGCTCGAGCTCTTCATCTTGCGATCCACGACGTCGACTACTTCCTCGGCGTCGACTACTTCCTCTACGGCCGATCGCTACTGCGCTGCTTCCTTTTCGTCATCAAGCCCATCGTAAGAATTCTCCTATTTTTCTCTGTGGATCGATCTACTTTACAGAAATATGTGGTGTCTTTTATCCTGCCTGTTGTCTTTAATCATTTTGGAAATTAGCTTTATTTTCAAATCTAAAACACAAATAATACCTAGATTTTCAACAAAGAAGGGGAAGGGAACGGAAGGAGCCAGAAGAAATCGAGGTGGCAAAAGGGCAGTGGATGGGTCCTCTCACGCGCGAGCAAGCAAGCAGCACATAGCGGAGGCCCCGAGCGACGGCCAGATCCGCACTGACGCGCGTTGTGTGGCGGAGGCGCGATGTGGGGGTGCGCGTCTCCACAGCGAGGTAGTAGAGAGCAGCACAGCGAGGAGAAGCCCCAGGGGCTCGCGGCGTGCGGGGAAGAAGCGAGCGGAGCTCCTCGCGGGAGCCGATGAGGCGATGCTAGCGAGCCGGCACCGGGACGCAACACAGGGAAGCAGCCGGCGCTTTTCAAAGGAGGCGCGACGTGGCGCGTCCCTCAGGCCGAGAACTCCACCATCTTTAGGAAAGGTAGTATTCCACCGACTCGTCTCGCCTTGCCTGTGACCAGGATCTCAAACCACTCGCACGCTCACTTACCGTCCGTTTCGAATCCGACGCTTCCGAGATGACTTGTGATCTTATTAACAAATTAAACTAGAACCTAGCTAGGTTACCCATGCGTGGGTACATCCATGTATGTAATGTACTTACGAGCCTCTTTTTGGGAACCGTAGGAATTAATCCGGCATATATTTCATATAAAACATTACCGTTTCCTATGAAATTCCAATGAAATATTATCAAAATTCATGTATGTATTCCTAACAGGCCCAGGATAGAAAGCCGAGGGTGTAAAACTATTCATCGATCACCACACAATATCTAACTTTAAACTTTTTGGACGAAAAAAAACTTGTAAATTTGCTTGTCGGTTATGAGGGTACGTACCCTCGCTGCAGTAGGAGAGCCGCATCGCATAAAGTTTTTCAGACCTGATAATGAGTTACATGCTGCACATTCGAATCGAGAATTAATGGCCAAGAGCAAAGCCGCGGTGCTTGGCTAAAACCTGAATTGTCGTAGAGCGCGAAGCCACCCAACTCGCTTGGTCTCTGTATCTCTCTCCTAGGCTACTGCACAAGCAATGTGCAAAATCTCGGTGAAATCTCGGGTTTCGGCCCTCTCTAAGATTCAATATCCTGTCCGAATCAAAAGAATTCAAAATGCTACAGTAATTTCAGAAAATCTCAGCAAGATTTCAGGTAATCTCGCTGAGATTTCGCTATTTTAAGGTAGTTTTGACTAATTTTTGGCCGGATTTTAGTGCTGCTGGAGGATTTTGGAAGAGCCTGGTAACCAAGCAACAAGGAATGAAAAAGCATTGCCTTGTTACCGGAAGGTCTCAGGTTCGAGTCCTCGGTTGCATCTCTGGACAAACTTTTTTGAGAATTTTTTCTAAGCAAGGGAGTTGGCCAAGGCGTTTTTTTTGAGACTATTTACTAAGCAAGGGAGTTGGCCAAGGCAGCAAGAACAAAACAAAATTTGAAACCTTGTGCTACATGACTGCAAAAGAGCATGACTGAAGAGGAAGCCTCAGCTTTTGTCCAACGAGTTGTCTAGTTTGGTGAGCTTTGGATCGGTTTGGGCCTCCTGTCAATCATGTTTCCGAATTATCTATCTTGAGTTGAGCAGCTAGACTTGGATGGCTCCATTTTATTTTTTATTTTATTTTTTTTGTCTCTGTTAGTCTGTGCTACCGTAGTCCGTAGAGCAAAAATTGCGGATAGCAAAAAGGCCCAAGCAGGATGGATAACTCGCATGCACTACCGACCTAGGAAGCCTTTGTGTACTTGTATTTTTTTTCTCAGGTTTTTTGTAGCTTCCGGAGGCCATTTGACAGATCCGGCCATTACAAGTACTAATCTCGGCGATAATCACCGAGATTTCGCTGGTGCAGAACGAGATTTCGCCAATTTTTTTTGCGATTTTCGTTCAACAAGGTAACGAAATGTCTTCATTTTTTTATGCTTTTTCATTAGTTCTTGCCTACATGTCGGTATTAGGTGTTGTATTTGTGCTTGTAGGCGCAGATTCAAGTAGATCAACAAGAAAATGCAACATTAGTACCATAAACTATACAATTAAGATTATGTACTTGATACTCATCTGACATTTTACATAAATTCCAATGTTGCCTAGCTTGTCCAACACCTCCAATACAGCAAAAAAAAGGGCAAAAAATTTCCCAATTTTTTTCAAGCCGCTGGAGACTATTTTACAGTACTTTACTCGATCAGAATTTTTTAAAATTCCTAAAGTTTGATCATAATCTGAAAATTTTATGAGAATATTAGTGATGCATCAATACCATCCACAAAATTTTTTAAAATTTTCTAACATGGTTTGGACCAATTTTCATTCGGTTGAAATTTGCTAGTTAGCCTTCAGTAGCTCTGTCTGAATTTTTGAAAATTCCTCAAGCTTGATCATCATATGAAAATTTTATGGGAATATTATGGATATGTTAAAACTATCCACAAAATTTTTCAAAAGATTCTAACATGGTTTGCACCATTGTCCATTCAGTTGAAATTTGCTGGTTAGCCTTTTATCAGGACAATAGCACTTTTAGAATTTTTAAAATTCCTCAAATTCGATAATTATCTGAAATTTTTATGAGAACATTAGTGATATGTCAGAACCATCCACAAAATATTTCAAAAACATTTGACGCGTTTTGGACTAGTTTTCATTTGGTTAAAAATCACCGAGATCTCAGCAAATCTCGGTAAAAAAATACCGGATTTGAATTTTTCTTTTTTGATTTTGTCCAAGATAATGAGATTTCGCCGAAATTTTAGATTTCAGAGGGTGAAGAGATGTGAACCGAAAACGAAATTTAGAACCTTGTGCACGAGTAGCACGCGGCTCAAGCAGAATCACGCTAATTCGCCTCATTTATTTTTATTTTTTTCGGATATAGATACAGATATAAATACAAATAATATCGAATATAGATACTAAGAGAATATATATGAATCAAGAAGAATACGATTATGAATATTTATCGGAAAATGAAAACCCTTTAAATTGTACACACAAAATGGACAAAAAAATTATAACTAGTTTATTTGATATAAACATTCATGAACAACATGTGATGATCTAATATTTGTATTCTTTATTTAATTATGTTTAAAATAATAAATTATGTATTTATTAGTTTTTATGCATTTTAGCTACTTATTTAAAATATTTTTCTATTAAGGACAGCAGTGTTTAAATTTTTTAGAAAATTCAAAAGCTTAAAAAATTTGAAAATAATTTTTTGAAATGATAGACTATGTCAGGAACTTCCCCAAAAAATGTAATAGTTTTTTGGAGCTGGTTTGCCAATTTTAATAACTGAAACTTGATTTTTTGGATTAATTAAATTAGAAAATAATTATGAAATTTAGAAACCTTTTTGAGACAAAAGAGCATCCTTGCCCATCCCACGTGCCTGAATACCTGGATAATCTAGATCCATATTTTTTTTCAACTGATAATGAGCTACCGAATCATGATTCGTATCCGGCAGAAAAATCCGTATTCGTTTCCGATCCAATAATATCCGACAAATATCCAAGTCGATAGAATCCGTCAAAAACTATCCGATCCGTTTAGGGTATAGAATTTATGATAAAATAATGACGAATCAAGAAACAAGTACTAACTAGTATGCATCTTCATGAATGCATGGAGTAGGAGTACATACAGAGGCAACAGTATCAGCAGTTGTCATGAATGACGAAGAAAAGAATGATCACAGCAGATATATGTATGCATTGGAGGGGGTATTTGCAACAGGCGGTCACTTCTCGTCAGCAATGGGAAATCGGTGACATTGCACAGGTCACGCTCCTTGCCCGGAAAAAAAAAACAGGGGAAAAAAGATTCAAGTCCGTCCCAAACCGTCTCTCTCATGGGTCATGGCTGAAAATGAAATTTTGTAGCACAGAACTACCAATCAAAATATCTTTCAATGTCGAAGAAAATATAACTTTTCTTAATGCTCTCTCTCTCTCTTCCCTCCAGAAGATAAACGTTTTAATATTCAGAAAAGAAAAGGAAAATAGGATTGAGAATCAAACCGTACATGACTAGTTCCTATACAGAGAAAATCCAAAATTCCAAATAGTCCCACAAATATATATAAGCATTAAGCAGTATCAAGAAGGTTTTCTAAGGCGTCTCGTGCATGGACACCGAGTTTCCGTCAACCACAAATAGATAAATGAATCTGAAAATCAAACAATACAATATAAGAAAGAAAGAAAGAAAGAAAGAAAAAAGAGCGTGGATACAAGAGGACAACCTGTTGTAGGTTTTGAATTAGGCAGGTGGTGGGCCCATGATGACATACCCTGACAACTCATGTGAGTTAGTTCTCTACTGAAACAGCCAAATTCCAATCAAATATTCTACACATTTGACCTAGTTGGATCTACCACCTCACATCACATTCCTATTCCATAATCAACCAATCAGTCATGCCTCGCATATGACCTTATTTTTTTTCTCTCTTATATGTGCCACGTCCGACCCAATCATGTACACGCAACCTGCTTACCACACAAAAGATTATAAAATCCTTGTACCAAAATGCTCTATAACTAGTCAAAAAGGGTATATTCCAATAGAAAATACAAGTTTGCTATACATGTTTAAGCTAACTACTGATTGATAATCCTAGTCATTATACATCTAAGTATAGTTTATAGAAATCACGAGGGAGAGTTGGTATTTGGCCTAGTCCTCTCCTGACTCCTGACGAGGGCAGCCATAAAGGACATCGTCAAGAACTGGTCCATTGAAGAGTTCTTGGAAGGTTCTCCCATGTCAGGGAGTTAGGTGTCACTAGGATACCTGCATACCCGCGTGCACACAATATTTATCACAAGAAAGAGAGAAAACTGCAAAGAGGAGGAGGAAGGATTCACAAGCAGGAGACACAGATGGGAGGTGATCAGGGGAAGCTCATGAAGAGCTTGAGGGGTGCAGCTCAAAAGTATCTCAGCGTAGGCTTCTTGCTTGGCTTCTTCCTGGTTCTCCTCACGTACTTCACGGTGTCCGAACAGTTCGCGATCGCAGCACCAAACGGTGAGCTTTGATTCATGTTTGATGATTGAATTGCTCTAGGGTGGTTTCTGCATGCTTTTAGCATTCAAGGATACGTAATTGAGCTCGGATGTTGCAACTTTATCTGAATTCTTGTTTGAATTTTTAGTTTTTCCTCTTGATTCTTCCTGCCCAATTCAGCCTAAGAATTTTGCAGTCAATACATGGTTATCCTTTCATGAACAACCTCTCTTAGTTCTGACTTCTGAGTGAAAGACTAAACCAAAACTTGAGAAGTTTCTTCAGAATTCTAAGTATGTTTTGCTTGTTCTTGCATGTCTGATAGCACAGAACTACATAATAAGGGCATCAATCACCACTCAGAACCCAGACTCCCAAGTTCCTTTCTCGTGACAAAGTTTTCCATACCGAAACTGATCAAAATTCATCTCAAAATCGCAGCTATTCGGAGGTCATCGCCGGTGCACCCCTCGCCCACTACCCCGGCCGTGGAAGAGAAGAGGCAGCAAGTCCCCGTCATAGGTACTACGGATCATTTTCCTCTCAGTAATAGAATTTCCGTTATTGATTCAACAAAAATCAACTGATTTATCTCTTCATGCGTGCGGTCTCTTGCATGGAGCAGAGGCAGAGGCAGAGGCAGAGCATGCCCAAGTACAAGAGAAGCCCCCACCTCCTGTAGAGACCCACACAGAAACAGAGGCGCCCATTGGTACTTAAACTTGCCTACTACTACTTGCAAATCATAAGTCAGATCTAAGAGAGGTTGTTCGTTTGGTTCGCTTTCCAATCAATCTAAAACTCCTTATCACCGCAACCTTTTTAAAATGGAATGAAAAGTAGCAGTGGAGACGTGTTTGGTGCAAATTCTACGGTATCAGAAAGCCTCCAAACCTGACCAAAAAGCTACGACTATGTATATATGTATGTACTAATGATCCAAGCAATGCCAATGCATGCAGATACTAGCAGCATAATAGCAGAGGAGAGTGCTCCCGCCAAGAAGCCGGCGTGCGACATCCAAGGCCCCTGGGTCTCCGACGTCTGCCACATCGACGGCGACGTGCTCATCAACGGTTCCTCGCACTCCGTCCTCATCCCGCCGCCCATCGAGGCCGGCGGCAGCAACCCCAATCCGCAGGAATGGCGCATCCTGCCCTACTCCCGGAAGCACATGGGCGGCATCAAGGAGGTCACGGTGAAGGAGCTGGCCTCGGCGGCCGACGCCCCAGCGTGCGCGGTGAGGTCGGCCGTCCCGGCGCTGGTGTTCGCCATGGGCGGGCTGACGGGCAACTACTGGCATGACTTCAGCGACATCTTGATCCCGCTGTACCTCCAGGCGCGGCGATTCGACGGCGAGGTGCAGCTGCTGGTGGAGAACATCCAGCCGTGGTACGTCGGCAAGTATAAGAAAATCCTGGGGCGCCTGTCCCGGTACGATATCGTCAACATGGACAAGGACGATCAGGTGCGGTGCTACCCGCGCGTGGTAGTCGGCATCCGCATGCACAAGGAGTTCAGCATCGACCCGGCGCGCGAGCCCGCCGGCCACTCCATGCCGGAGTTCACCAAGTTCCTCCGCGAGACCTTCTCCCTCCCGCGCGACGCGCCGATCAGGCTTGCCGCCGACGATAAGAGGAAGCCGAGGATGATGATCATCTCGCGGCGGCACCCGCGGAAGTTGGTGAACGTGGAGGACGTGGTGCGTCTGGCGGAGCGGGTAGGGTTCGAGGTGGTGATCGGTGACCCGCCGTTCAACGTGGACGTGGGGGAGTTCGCGAGGGAGGTGAACGCGGCGGACGTGCTGATGGGCGTGCACGGCGCCGGGCTGACCAACTCGGTGTTCCTGCCGACGGGGGCGGTGTTCATCCAGGTGGTGCCGTACGGGAAGATGGAGCGCATCGGGAAGGTGGACTTTGGCGACCCGGCGGTGGACATGCGGCTCAAGTACATGGCCTACTCGGCCGGCGTGGAGGAGAGCACGCTGGTGCAGACGCTGGGGCGCGAGCACCCGGCGGTGAGGGACCCGGAGTCGGTGCACCGGAGCGGGTGGGGGAAGGTGGCGGAGTACTACCTGGGCAGGCAGGACGTCAGGCTCGACCTCGCGCGGTTCGAGCACGTGCTCCTCAAGGCCATGGACATGCTCCGGCTCCGGGAGTAGCCGTCCTCCTAGCCGCTGCTGCTGCACATTCACTCACATTCGTCGTCCTAGCTCTAGGTACCCTTGCAGTGCAGTGCAGTTCCAATTCTTTCTTATTTTTAATTTCCAATTTTTTTTTTCCTTTTTTGGGTTCTTTCAAAGAAAATTATTCAAAGGTTTACAGTTTTCTTTATACTCCATTGTTCCACTGAATCTATTGGAAATGCAAATGGAGGGTGGAAATTGATTCGTGATTAGTACATGTATGGTTTACATTGCATTCTTTTTGTATGGAGGCTATATCTCAAATTATCATTAAGTAGAAATTGTACACTTGCCGCGTATCCATTATATATAAGGCCTGTTTGGACCGTAGAAAATTCCCAAGAAGCGATTCAGTTGAGTAGGAATTAGAAGAAACTTGTACGTTCTGAACAGGACCTAAAGATTATAAAGATTAGATTGCATGGGTTTTTGTATAGTATAGAGATTGGCTGTCGAATAAAAATGGATGACCGAATGCTTGCCCTACCCGTCAGGCCAATTAATAAAATAAAATAAAATAAAATGCGAGGTTTGCTCTAGAAGCTGAGCGAGCAAGGCCACGTGTAAACATCGATAGGACGAAATTTCATTTGGGCCGGTAGGGGAGGAGTGGCCGTCACGAGCGATTTGATTCAAATCATTAACACGATACAAACAGAACAGTATGCAGTGCAGTGTATCCAGGCAGGCTTGGCTAGCAGATACGTCCAAGCAAGCACCAACACAACTGAACAGCCACATGACAAGGATGCAAAATGGCGGCATAATATAATACTCGTACAATTCTACGAGAATATCGATGATTTGCCCTCTTTTATATTGACATTTGATAAAATACTCTTAACTAGGCTGTAATAGATAAAATGCCCCACTTACGTTTTCCTTGATAAAATACCCTATTTGGTATTTCCAATCTATTTTTGCTCTCTTTTTCATTTACATGCCACAAGAAAAGACTAAAATGCCCTTACCCTCTCTGGCTAGCGCCACTTTGCTTTGGTTAGTCCGAAATGGCGGTGTGTCTAACCGAAGGAAAATATCAAAACTTGGCGACCTCTGGGGCATTAGCAATTTCACATCATCTGTGTGCGGAAAGGAAAGGAATAAGAACAGCGAAATCATTTTGAGTTTGTAAACCGGGTGTGGATTACTCCCAAGATGGGAGCTTTCTTTCTTTCTGAACTTACCAGGAAAAGATCAAAACTTTAGCTGCCTCCACAGTGATGGGATGTAGGAATCAGCACCACCACCATGGATTGGTTCGAATCGGACACTTGTCCCGTACCAGCAAGAGCTGAATAGAAACTAACTAGTCATGTGCCCGTACGTTGCAACGAAAATTTAATTTGCGAAAAAAAATTATTTGCAAATAACACTAACCCTGTCTGAATAATATTGTTCACTCTGAATATACAATGGTTGAATGTTTAAATCAATTCATCGAAGCATACAAATTTCAAACACATGTTTACAAATTCGAGCTTAAAATTATCTATAATTTTGTAATCTGAAGGCCCTCACGTTACAAAATACTTTGCAAATTTTAGATGCACATAAGTACTGCTTATGTACAAACACAATAAATAGTAGATAATGTTATATAAAAAAACTCATTTGAAATGCATGATTTTTTTTCGTAAGAAACAATGTAATTTCCAAACCATACAATGAGCATATCATCAAACATGACCCTAAACCATATCATGAACATCAATTTTTTTCGGCAGACATAACATGGAGCGTGTGGAATCTAAGATTAAAAAAAATTTTATGTCTCAATGTCGTTCTGTGTTGATAGCTCAACTACTGGTTCACAATATCAGTGTTATTTTCTACAGTATCACCCTGTATATCCTTCACACCAAGAATTAATTATCTCACCATTCTCCACGAATATAGCACCTATATATGTGTTCAGAAGGACATTAACAAACAATATAACTAGTGGAGATCCTCGATCCACTGCGGCGGGGGACCTGTTACTGCTAAGGCGGTGCCCTGAGGACCTACAGCGTTGGGGCGTGCTGGCCGTTCATCAACGGTTGCATCGCGTCTCGTCCCCGGTGAGACAGTTGCGGCCGCGAAACCCTAAAACCTAGGAGAGAGGAGATGAGAGAGAGTTTAGGGTTTCAACAACTTGATGCATGGAGACCGGAGAGAGAGGCGACGGCGGAAAGAGTGGAACGGGTTAAATCCCCTTTTATATTAGCCGTGCATGTCATATCTAACAGATCAAATACTCCGAAGGAGAACGGACGACCACCATCAACTCCTAATTAGAAGTAGTAGAGATTAAGCGATCTCCATATATGAAGCATCTCAATCCGGCAAGGGCGAGGATTATCTTGTGGCATGTAAATGAAAAGGAGAGCAAAATATATTAAAAATACCAAATGGGGCATTTTAACAAGGGAAAATGTAAGTGGAGGCATATTATCTATTACAATCTAGTTAGGGGTATTTTATCAAATGCCAATGTAAAAGAGGGCAAATCATCAATTTTCTTGACTCAAGTGTGCATTTCCATTTGTAAACTAATACCATGTGAACTAATAAAATAATTTGTGCATCTACAATCAATATATTGCTTGTGATTAAATAATTGTATATGTGCATGCATATATTTTGATAAAAGAGTAACCGATTGAGAAAGATCATGGCACGCAGCAATATGATTCATGCATGATGAAGAGTGGTCACATTTCTAAGAACCCTCAACAAATTATTATGATCAATGATTTTCTTCCATTAAAGATCATACCTCAATTATGTTTCACAAATTGAATTTTCCTTGAAGCTTCTGTTTTCATTTCTAATGTTTATGATGCCTTAAATTCCTAAATAGCCTATAAGATACGTAAGTATATTCTCAGACAACTAAACTTTATTGTTTGATACTATAAACTTTGAAACAAATCTAGCCACACAAATCCAACACCACACTGCTAGTTTTACTTGATGCATGGAAACAAATTCGTGCAATAAGCAATTAAGCACTCATGACCAGCCGGACTAATTTGTTGGCCGAGGGGCATAAAAAAAACGATGTACTTTTCAGAAATAGATGCCTGTATAATACTACCACTAATAGCTGGCTTAGCCCGTGAACGGTCTGAATGCATCAATAAGACTTGCTTTCAGTTTCCACTTTCCAGGGATGGATAAAGATAGACAGACACATGCATTTGGACTTTTCCTCTCATCCATAATTCCATATTATATCCATCTGGATTCAGGACTAGTGGTAGTACATTTTACATGTGCCCGGACGGACCCTTGCAATTCAAAGGCGGCTTCAAGTCTGTTGTAACACCCAGCGCAACAAGTGTTTAAAATATTATCATCATTTAACTTTTTCATCATTTTTATCATAATATTAACCATAATTTTAACAAGCAATTTAAACAATTATCACCACTAAGTCATCTATAACAATGATTTGCATAATCATGTAAACAACAACAAAACAATAATAAATCATAGAACCACACGCCCAAGCACACCCAAGTCTTCGCACTTAGGTACGCCCAGATCACATACGTCTGGGAGCCGTCTTTATCTTTTGGCGACAACGAAGAACAAGGTAATTAAACAATATATAAACAACCCAAGCTTCATAATTAACAAAAATAACCAACTAAGTCCACATGTCCATTGCTGTAATTATAAATTCCATTAACTAAGTATAGCTAAGCACTATCTTATTTATAAGGAAACACTAAAACTGAATAACTATGTGAGATGAAGCGACAAGTGGCATAGTGGCGCTACTCCCATCTCATACATGTCGTCTTCAATGGTCACCTAAAAATATTAAAATAAACAAGGGTGAGTCTACGATTCAGCAAGTACATAATTAAACAATAGCATCTTTACTTATCACATTTAGCTCATTAATCATCATTTATCATTTGTAATGTCATACAAATCTGTCTACATGCTTACGTACTCATCACATAGTGTATACCGGTATCGCTGATTGCACACCCATCGATGTCATACCCTCTCATGCAGTCCATCCCGTAGAGGTGCCCTACCGAAATATGTCTTTCATGCCTACACCAAGTAGGTCATAGAAAGTTACACGGGTCACCTCTTTCTATCATCTCCATTATTCGCATCATCATAACATATCATCTTTCATAATAAATGAAAGGTACCATGTAAAGCATCATAATAGCAAGTATTCAGTAAGAACAACAAAAATAATTATTCATATCTTCTGCCTTTTTACTCACGAGAGACGGAATGGGGTAAGGTTGAAGCTAAACCCGAAGTCACACCTTTTACAATAGGTAAACACGGATCAAAATCATGCTATAATAGTACAACCATCAAACATAACAATATGGCACATACGCACAACCCTGACTTTAACTTTCTCCTCCCCAGATAGTTTACCATTTTCTATCCCGGCAGTCAAAATGTCATAACTCCTAGCTTCATAACCCAAACGTAACAAACCATATTGTCGGGGATCGGCCACCCTGACACGTGGCCCCCCCGGGGGGGCTTTGAGCAGCCCTCCTCTAGGATCGGGGGACTATTCCCTACCTCGGCGAGACGTCTCGATCGCCAGCCGAGCACCAATCGGATCGTTCGAGCCAGCTCACCGAAGGTCCCGCAAGGCCATAAAGGAGCTCTTTCCCGACCAAGCCGACCGCCCCGAGCTATTTCCCAACTTAGCAGGGCGTTTGACCTCCGTCACGGACCGGGCTCCCCCGACCTCCGACCAGCCCGATCCCGGTCTCCGCCAAGGGTCGAGCATCGGGTCCTCCACTGGCCGTTAACCACGTGTCCAACAATCGCGACCGCCTGAAACGACCGCACAGAAGCAGGTGGCTCCTTCTCGAGGCAGCACGAAGGTCGCCAAAGTCAAAGCCTCAGTCCCATCATCTAGTCGCGTACAGCATGGGAGTCCTCTCACCCCAGGCAGCGCTGGGGCCACGCATGGCAACGTCATCATCTGACAAAACCGCAGAGAGTGGGTGCGCTGTTTTCCGAGGAAGCAGCGACCTGCTTTGCTCGGAGAGTCTACTAACCCGGCGCAAGGCAAGGCCAGACAAGACGGGTCACCAAGACAAGGGCTTTCTGGCATGAGTCCCTTCATCCTCTCAGCTCCCAATCTCCAATGTAACCTGCCCCTTTCGGCCGTATAAGGAGGGGCAGGGCCCTCTGGAGGGGGTTCTTCTTCTTCTTCTTTCAGACGACACCCCCACGAACTAGGCTCCGGCGCTCTCATATTGGAACCCCTAGCTCTCATTTGTAAAGGCGGTGCAGCCATCGGCATCAAAGGCAATACAATACCAACATCCGAACTGGAGTAGGGACGTTCGGCCCGAACCAGTATAGATCTTGTGTCCCCTGTTTGATTGTCTTGGCCCCTGCTCAAGACGCCTTGCCAAGGTACCTCCCGGACGAACGAAACTCTGGGCCTCGCCCTCCGTACTACCCTTCACCCTCTTTCTTTGCGGTCGACGGTCCCGATCGTTGACACATATTTTTAAAACTAAAGAAGATTATCCATAATTTTTTAGTTATCCATATTTTTTGACTAATTCATTTAACCCCTCGTTTCTAGCATCGAAGATTGATCTGTTGTTTTACTAGACAGTAGACTTCACAATTTCATAACTATTTTTATACAACTCCAAACATAGTAAACATAGCATCTCTAGAATTTAGAGGAAATTATCTAGCTTTATCTAGTTATGGATATAATTTAATTCAGCCATTAACTAGCTCTAATTAGCATATTACCACGACTACTATCAGCATCAACCGATTTCTGGATAGCATGCTTCTATATGTCATAATTTTCAAATCGCTTAACCAAATTTTACATTCTTATACTTTAATGAAAATTCCGATAATAATCTATATTTTTTCAAACTTTTGCAAGCCATAAAACTGAACGTAGATACCCTATAACCTGACCCAAATACAGAAATAACTATTGAGCAAATACCAAACTCTCCTAAAATCTATCCTGGAACTCTCCAACTGCCACATCTACCAACAAAATGATCATAACATCACTTCATTACAGTGCCAACATAACCAAGTCCAATCTACGATTTATATCTATGACCCGAAGATTCGTCGAAACTGTTGGTGTTGGCAATCCTCCTCGACCCCTTATATTCCTCACTCCTTCACGCTCCTTAAAACTCTCGCACCACATCTTCCAAGATCCTCATCACTTTTGCACATGGTGACACTAATGAATTTCAAATCGAATGTATGGATTGACAGACAGGGAACGCAGAAAGATGTAGGAGACGTCGCCCGAGCCTGACTCGGGCAGCCATTATCTTCTGTTTTTTTTCCTGTTTTGGATTATCACATCTGTGAAGAGAAGAAGCAGGGGAACAGATCACAAGGCCATACACCTAAAATACAATACTTTGCCGATCCACGCCAGCTGGCAGTCGCGGCAGCAGGTCATGGCCCTGCCGAACAGCCACAAGGACGGCCGCTGTGTCCACAAGACAAGAATCCGAGTCAGTGACGGTCTGTCTGAGCCGAGCCGAGCCGAGGTGACCCGTTTGTGTGTACATGCAAATTCAGGGTTAATTAAGCGGTTAGAACTTCAGCTCTGATTGAATTTATCCCACGGACGTGTCGTCTGTACGTTTCTGAATTCAGAAACCACTGAACTTTCTTACACAAACCGAGCTTAGTTGGCCCATTTGTTCTCTGGATTAAAAGCTAGCAATCGGTTTTGATTTTAGTGACAAAGCAGAGGACCACCTGCTAGTCGGTAGTACTCGCAGTCCCACTGCACATGCTGCTTAAACAGAGAGGCACTGACGCACTGTGCAATGCAAGCCAAGGGAAAAAGATTGCTGGCGAAGTAGTTTCTCAAGATTCACTGACAAATTGGTGTTCTTAGCTTGTTGTACTTACAGTTTGGCCCATTTGCAGATAAACCTTATTACAAGTTACACATCATCATTTCAGAATGGTGAAAATTTAGTATTAGTCACTGCTCTAATTACTCACAGTTGATTCAGGTTTAGCAAGGCAGCCCAACATAAACTCCTAAATCAGAAATCACCGATAAATCACTCCATTTTGCCGGTCCATGGTCCACCCATACTGTTAGGGATAATCTCGGATGCCTCAAATCCTAACTTATCATATCTTTGGATATCTTATCTTCTACAATTCGGAATCCTAATTGGCTATATAAAGCCACCATATGTACTTGTAATCTTTGAACCAAATAATGCATTTGTTTCCCATAGTTTTTTCCCGTAAGGGTTTTCCACGTAAAAATCTTATGTCTCCCTTTTGTATGTGTGTGTTTGCATCTACAAACCCTAACACATAGAGTACATTTCATCGTAACATGAAAAAGAGGCACCTAAAAGAGAATAAATGAACAAAAAAAGAGAAGGAAAAAATAAGTGATCTTTGCCAATGTAATTTGTAAGAGAGCTACTACTGAACCCTATATCGTTGGAATTGATTCCAATGGTATAGCAGGTTTCACAGGTTTCAGAAGTTTCATATCAGGTTTCAGAAGTTTCACCGGTGACAAAATGGTATACGGTACCTTAGTTTTTTTGAATTTATAAACCCACCTCAAACAAATAAATAACCAATAAATAAACTGAAGCAGCAAAGCAAGCATAATAATTGCCACTTTCCACCCTGCCCCCTCCCCTCTCCAGAAACCCACACATGTGATGTGGCAGTGCCACTCTCCTGACTCCACTGCCCCCTAAACCAGACCACACCTCCATTCGCAGCAGCTGCAGAAAGCCATGGCCTTTCTGGTGCAGCACAGAATGGGCAGAGCCATCGCCATGAAGGTTGCTGCTGCGAGGGAGAGGAAGCCAAGATACAACATCAGGATCGCGGTCAAGAACCTGAGCAAGCTGGAGCCCAGGCAGCTTGCCCTCAGGCTGCTCTCCGCGTGCCTCCTTGCCCTGCTGATCTGCGTCTGCGTCGCCAAGCCCCTCTCTGTTCTCTCGTCGCAAATCTTCTGTAAGTAAGAGATGATCGAACCCACGCAGATAGTGTGGAAAGTGAGAGGTGCTTCTATGCTTTTCTTTTTAAAAGTCTGTTTTTTCTTCGTGAGTACTTGGGTTCCTCCTCTTGCTTGCTTGCTTGTTTGATTTGTTGAGTTCTTTGTGCTTGCAGCGGGCAATGGGGTTTACCTGATGGAGAGGGGGAACCGTGTTGGCTCTGAGTCAGAAGGTGGGGAAGATCAAGAATCCTTGAGGTTCTGAATTTTCTTTGTTTCTTCTCTTACATGTCTCATTCATTTGATCTTATGTTTCTATTTGTGTCTTCAGGGATTGGAGCTGGGATTAAGATGGTGAGTTCTTGGGAGGGCAGTGCCAGTGTGGATGCACCTCAAGACCCTAGTGCTCCCACAATTCCTGCTGCAGCTGATGGTGATCATTCAAGAAGTTCAGCAGAATTTGGTGAGGATAGAGAGCTTAAAGAAACATCTCTTTCTTTCTCCTGTTCAGCCAGATCATTGCATGCTTGTGAGTGGCATCAAGTGTCCAGGACCACACTAGTTGCATCAGGGGCAGTGCAAGGGAAGTACTGTATTGTGCATTTCTAGGTTTGGGATTTTCTGATTGGGTCCCTCTTGCAGTTCCATAATTGATATGGCCCTCAATTATGCATGCATTAGCCGGTAGATATGATATAATGGAATATTCATTCAGGGGTAATTGTTCTGAACTTGGTGGTTCTAGAGTTCTAATACTGTTTTGAGATTGTGCTTGATACTTGCAAGGACCTTGACAGCTATTGCCTTTCCCAATGCTTGTTTCCTTGGGAAGGATACTAAAAGAGTATGTGTTCCCTCTCAAACATAAGCTTCGAATTTAAGCAACTAATTTCAAAAGGAAACCAAGTAATGAAATAATTGTGTGTTCCTCTTCTCGTTCTAGGTGATGATCCTTGTTCTTTTTGTTCTGGATAATTGGAAAGTCATAAACATTGGACCAACGGCAATGAGAAACTAAGCTAGTGGGCTATACTAAAATATAAGGGGCCATCCTAAGGTACATTGAGATTAGAATATGGGGAAGTGCTAGAACATATTCTGCAATGATAATACAAATGAACAACTTACTGAGTCTATAGAATGTAGATTCTGGTGGAAATCTCTATAGAATGTAGATTCTGGTGGAAATCTCAATATATGTGTCTTGAATGGCGATTATGAAATGCTTTTTGCTAGCTTTAGTTAGTGATATTCTGCTGCATTTTCTTGCAATTGACGAAAGAACACACTCATTCTTGGGTTGGGGGAGAGTTTACTCATTAGTTTAACATCGTTCTACTTTTGACCTTTTGTTTACAATTCAAGATTGCCCTTTGTAGATACCGCACCTAGAAGTGATGCTGTGAAGAATAAGACAGACGTGAAGAATAAATTAGGAACTGAAGGACCGGGCACATCCTCCGCCGGGTATGATCTCCTTCAAGAAAAGGATGATTATTCCAGGAAATCTCCAAAATCAGGTGACATGACAACCATAATACAAATGATTTACCGATGAACTTCCCTTGTACCAACATGAGGACAGGACGATCAGCTTTGATTTTTTTCCCCAACAGTTACTGAGGTTGTAGTTCCAAAGCCGAAGAGTAAGATCACTTGTGATGATAAGAGCAAAGATGAGGGCTTCCCTTATGCAAGGCCAATCGTTTGCAAGATGTCCGGTGATGTTCGAGTTGCTCCAGGAAGCTCCTCGGTTACTCTGACCATGCCGTTGCAGCAAGGCGAGGAAGAGCGACGCATCAGGCCGTATGCTCGCCAGGATGATTCCTTGCTACCTCTTGTAAGAGAAGTGGTCATCAAAACAGCTGCAAGTGAAAGTGATGCTCCCAAATGCAGTGTCAGTCATGATGTGCCGGCAGTGATCTTCTCGATCGGCGGCTATACCGGGAACTTCTTCCACGACATGTCCGACGTGCTGATCCCGCTGTATCTAACTTCCTTCCTGTTCAAAGGGAGGGTACAGTTCTTCGTTGCCAACTACAAGCAGTGGTGGCTTCAGAAGTACAAGCCAATGCTACGGAGGCTCTCGCGTTACGACATCATCGATTTCGACACTAACAAGGGTGTCCATTGCTTCCATCATGTGATTCTTGGCCTGGTGAGAGACAGGGACCTGATCCTTCGCCGGCATCCCACGAGGAACCCCAAGGGATACTCCATGGTTGACTTCACGAGATTCTTGCGCCACTCGTACGGTCTCAGGAGGGGCAGGCCACTGGTCCTTGGTGAGGAAACCGGCAAGAAGCCCCGGATGCTAATCCTATCAAGGCGAGGGACAAGGAAGCTCCTGAATCTGCAGCAGGTGGAAGCCATGGCGAGAGCGCTAGGATTCGACGTGATCGTCTCCGAGGCCGGCGGCAACGTGAAGAGGTTCGCGACGACGGTGAACTCGTGCGACGTGCTCCTGGCAGTCCATGGCGCGGGCCTCACCAACCAAGTCTTCCTCCCGACGCGGGCGGTCGTGATTCAGATAGTGCCATGGGGGAAGATGGACTGGATGGCCACCAACTTCTACGGGCAGCCGGCGCGCGGCATGGACCTGAGGTACCTGGAGTACAACATCGCAGAGGAAGAGAGCAGCCTTGCTCAGAGATACCCCAGAGACCACATGGTGTTCAGGGACCCCACGGCGATCCATGGGCAAGGATGGAAGGCATTAGCAGACATTGTGATGACACAGGATGTCAGGCTCGATCTGAGGAGATTCACGCCCACACTACTGCGTGCCCTGGACCTTCTTCAGCAGTAGCTAGTGCGATAGGGGGGAAGAGTCGTGTAACCATCGCAACTTTAACGGTTGGTTATAGATCGATATTTAGATAAAACAAACTATAGTTCAGACCTTCTATAGTACTATTTGGAAAAGACCGTAGCAACGATCCCAACCACCGATTGCTTCCATCTAACGCACTAATGGCTGGTGACCGTTTAAGTTGCAGTCATTGTTATGACTGCATAGAAACTCTATCCCGATAGGGAGGTGCATCTCGGATTATTCTTTTCTCTACTACATATAAATAGTTCATTCTTTGCTTTTTGATTCTCTCTTTTTGTCTGTCATAAAAATAGTCCAAGTACTCGGTGGCGGAGCCAGGAAGTTTTGGGAGCCTGGGCAAATTTAACTATGGCCAATAAACGCAACAAATCTATATACACAGTGTATGCAAAATTAAGAACCACAAAAAGTTTTTTTTTACTAAAAGTATAGCCTAATACACATGTGAACATTCTATGTTTAAAAATAAAGAAAGAAGAGTCAAATATCTTACTACAACTGTACAAATTACCAACTTTTCGACGATTTACCAACAAAAACTGAGCGCATGAGGACAAGTAAACAAGAGAGATGACCAAGATTACTAAAATAATCTGGAAATGCACATCAGCTTATGCGAGCAAGACCAAGATTAGTTACACGGACTCCGTTAAATATTGATTAACTAATCGCATGCGGCAATGTTATTCTTACACCGTAGGTTGTAAGCAAGCTAGTAGATGTAGATTAATTCACGCACACCTGAGCGCATGAGCGTCTGAGCGGCTTTGCCGCCTGCTCCACCGAGTGAGGTCTGAGCGCCAGTGGGCTGCTGTGCTGGCCCTCCAGTACTCGACGGCTTGCTTCATCGCCCTCCAGGCCTCCACGGCCAGCAGCTAGGAGTGGATTGCTCCGTCGCTTGGCTTCAGGCCCTCCACAGCTCCACTGAGCTTCGTCTCATCTGCTGCTCCTCCGCATCCACCGAGTCATCGAGCTTGCCATTTTCATGGCTCCATTGAGTTCGAGCTCGCCTGGTGCTTCACTTGATTTCAGATTTGGAGATGGATTACTTGATTTGGAGAAGGATTTTCGGATTTGGGATGGATTGCTTGATTTCGGATTTGGGGATTTAGGGATGGATTACTTGATTCGGATCGATTGATCGAGTTGATTTGTGAGCTTTGTATTTTGGCCTGCTGGTTGATCCGTTATCTATCGGCATGAGCTTGCTCAAAGAAGGCCGAGCCTACGCCGGCGCAGAGTGCTCCACTGTAAGGATCGCCCCCGACGGGAGCCCGGGAAGTCGCCCACCCTGCCCGGGAGCTGCCTCCACCACTGCAAGTACTGGATTACATATAGTTTGTACTGTGCTAATCAGCTAATGAAAGGTAATACAACACTGCAAGTCAGTAAAACATCGTCTGATTTTTACAAGAGGAAATGCGTACTTCCGTTAGGTTGCTGAAGTCACGAGAGGCTGGCTGTTCACTTGAGCAGAACAGGTGACGGGTGGGTACCAAAAGTGTTTGGTCGTACCGTACATAGTTACTTTGACCGTGCAAATATTGGTTGGCTTCCTGATTGGTTTTTCAGTAATCAGTACGAAACTGCAAGTTAGTATAATTAATTCAAGTTAATTCCGTGCAACGAGTTGACCAAGTAAAATCCTAAACGAGAAGTTGTTACCATTTATTTACTTGCCCTTTTTTATCAAGTTACTGTCAGTCGGTATTTCAGCATCATATCGTAAATCTCTGAATAAAAGGAAGAAGCCCAAAGTACGGGAGGGTAGGGGAAACAAAATGCCCTGGCCCAGCACGGGGCACGGCTCAAAGCTAATTGAACGGAGCCTATGTGCTACCATAAACTACACATTTGTTTTTGCAGACGAACATGCCTTACAGAGTTTTTTTTAGAGGAGTTTTATTGTAAGAACTTGAGAGGAATTTATTCCTACGAAAAATACTCTTGAAACAATTGCCTCTCCTAACTAAGAAGAATTTATTCTGAATTTCCTGCACCTGAAGTGATGCCCATCTCTGACGGAATCATTAATTCACAATCTGAAGAGAACTACATATATACACACCCCCATTATTACATGCATGATTTGGGGGGAGAAGAGGCCAGAGAAGAACACAAATTAATTTGTGTTTGTTTATACGGAAGATGTGATCAACGACTTTGTTTGTACATACAGCGCAGAACAATACAAAGATTATATATAACGTGTCATGCACGTTACAATGCAGCAACAAACAAATCAAATGCCCCAATGGAACATCACCATACAGCATGCTATGCTATGCGCCAGCCAAACGATCAGTGAACCCCACCAAGTGCGCTGCCGGCTGGGCAACCGCTGTGCTAGTGACCGCCCGGATGACGATGAAGACAGGGACGACGCTGATCGTCATTTGCGGGGCCGTCGTGGGAGCCGTGACCGCCATGGGAGCCGTTCATGGGTGGGCCAAACTCTAGGCCGCAATCGCTCCCAAGACTCCTCGCCTCGTCATCAACAGAACAACCGCCGCTCTCGCTCTCCGCGACATCGTGGCAACATCCTGATCGTTGACGGCCAGCTATGTGATGCCGTGTGCGGTCAGACCAGCACCTCACCAGTTTGCGTGGCAAGACATCTTGCCGGGCGTCATCGCTCCAGGTCCTCTGAGCGGCTTCGCATGCTCTCTTTGCATGTAGCCACTCAGCGCGGCTGTCCACGACAAGGCAGATCTCTGCAACGGCGGGCGAGTCGGGGCCGGTCGGTCTCACCTGTGCGCCGTGGCTTCCATGCAGCATCGGTTGCAGCACCAGAACCGGAGGCCGTTCCAATGGACATCTCCCCTCCGATGCAGATGGCCGGCCAAGTCGACCTGCCGTTAGTCCTCCGCAATGACCATGAGCTGCGGATGATCAACCTGCAAAAAGAAGAAAGCTACCCAACGACGAATCCAGGATAAAAAAAATAGAGGGTGGGCTAAAAACATCAAGTTAAATTAAGACAAACATGTTAAACAGCTTGTGTTGTATTATCATCGGTTCGAGTGATACTACTTGTAATTCATTATTTGAGAAATACGTGTGCAACATTCGCTCGTTAAACTTTTGGAAATCTATAAACAAGTTAGTACCAATCAATCAAACAAATTGGCTATTGTCTCTTTCAACCCACTAACATATTTACAATTGATAAAAAAAATCATGAGCAGTGCTTCAATGATTTCCTTTCCAATACAAGTTGCACAAATTTTAAAGTAAACGAAAGGGTAAGTAAGTAATTACCATCTATATTTCATTCATGCTTTAATATTTTTGCATCTGTCAAAAAAAAGTATTGTAGCACCTCTCAAAAATCATATATTAGAAGAGGGGCTCACTTTGTCTATTTGTTGTCATGGTCAGTCCACTCAGTCTGTTAGGCACTCGTCACGCTACGCCACCTTCACAATCTGTTAGGCACTCGTCACGCTACGCCACCTTCATCATCTGTGCTGCTCAACGGGGTGCCAGGGGCCAGAATCGCGCATCAACGTGGCCTACGACAGGGCGATCCACTATCGCCGTATCTATTCATATTAGCCATAGACCCGCTGCACTTCATCCTCAAAAAGGCCATTGAGAACGGGATTCTATCACCCTTGAAAGGTTGCACAGCATCCCTCCGCCTCTCCCTCTATGCAGACGATGCTGTAATCTTCCTAAACCCAGTTAGGGAGAAGCTACAAGCAGTTATTGACATCCTGCACCGCTTCGGGGAGGCCTCTGGCCTACGTGTCAACTTGCAAAAAAGCTCCATAGCTGCAATTCAATGTCAGGGCCTAAACCTTGATAGCACCCTGCAACCATTCACAAGCATCATCTCACATTTTTCCATCAAATACCTAGGAATGCTTCTCACTTTGGGTCGTCTGCGTTGAGTCCACCTTCAGCCCATTCAAGATAAAGTGGCGCGACGTCTGGCTGCATGGCAAACAAGTCATCTCACACCGGGGGGACGCCTAACCCTGATCAAATTAGTCCTCACCTCTATTCCAATTTACGTGTTGACAACGCTCAAAGCGCCTAAGAAATTTATCATGGATATCGATAAGATAAGGAGAAAATTCTTATGGGCAGGCAATGCTGTAGCACATGGTGGGAACTTCAAGGTGTGATGGACAACCGTCTGTCGACCCTTTAAATTGGGAGGTCTAGGAGTATTGGATCTAGACAGGTTCGCATGAGCTCTTAGACTGCGCTGGCTGTGGCTCAAGCATACAAATCCAGAAAGGTTGTGGTGCAATTTGCCAACACCATGCGACAAGGTCGACCAGAGTCTCTTCATGGCGGCCACCAAAATCACCATTAGTGATGGGCGGGTGGCAACCTTCTGGACCTCTAGATGGTTACATGGTGTAGCGCCCTGCCAGCTCGTGCCACACCTCTACAAACACTCCTGAATGAAGACAAGATCGATGGTGAATGCTTTGCAAAACAATACCTGGATTTGAGACATTCGCCGCCAGCTAACCCTGCAACTGCTAAGGGAATACGTTCACCTATGGTCCAAAATACAATCAGTGCCTCTTCACCCAGGATTGAAAGATGCTATCATATGGACACAGACCTCAAATGACGTCTACTCAGCTAGCTCAGCTTACCACTTGTAGTTCAATGGATGCACCCAAAAATCTTTTCTCGCTACAATCTGGTCGGCATGGGCACCATTGTGCTGTAAGATTTTCTTTTGGCTTGCACAGCAAAATCGGCTATGGACCGCACAACGTTTGCAACTCAGGGGTTGGTCTAATCAATACTTTTGCTACATGTGCTGCCGAAACCTAGAAACGGTTTTCCACCTTTTCGTTGACTGCCCTCAGGTCCGACGTATGTGGTCCTCCATTGCACAAACAATGGGTTCATGTACCGTCCCTCCAACCGGACCAATGGGAGCCCTCCGCGCATCTCGAGCAATAGAACTGCACCGCATACTCTATCCTTCGGCCTCTCGGAAAGGTGTTAAAACCCTAATCATCCTAACATGCTGGCAATGGTGGAAAGAGCGCAATAATAGAATCTTCCAAAGGAACTGGACAACTCACGAACAAATCATTCAGTCAGTCAAAGATGAGGCAGCCAACTGGTCTACGGCGAGAGCAACACATCTCAGCAATCTCATTCAAGGGCGGCCTTAAAGGCTTTGTTCTTTTCCAACCTCGCCTCTCCCTTTTCACTCTTTCGGGTGCAGTCTCCGCATCTTGTAATTTACTCTCTTTGTACTTTTGCCTTCTAATCCAATCACGGCTTTTGCCGTTTAAAAAAAAAAACTTAACTTTCCAAATCCTGATATTTGGATTTGCCTCCTCAGTAGGTCAAGTTGTTAATTGCTGCACCCAAGTTGATCTTCATAGTATTTGGTCGGAATCGATCGTAATGGTGCCTGACATGACATGGCATGGCATGTACGCTATAAATACCGTTGGGTTGGGTACGGAGTATGTTTGTACGTGTGCCAGAAAAATGAACTTGTAATGGAACCAAATCAAAATGATCAATGTAGTATTACAGTACATAAAGTATGAACAAACAAAAGTTAGTAGCAGAATGCATTAGTGGTGCCACATGTATGGCTAGCACATCGATCCATCCAACCGCTGAATAATCAGAGAAGGGATCGATCGAGTACGTTGGGTTGGGAGATTCTTCTCTGTTCTGTTTTTAATTGCCAAAGGATGATCGATATGGATGGATGCTGCAGAGCCGTGGCTTTTGTTTGTTTTTGTTTTTGAGATCGCAATACAATTAATACAAGAGGTTAGCGCTGCATCACTATCCGATATATCTTCGCTAGCTATACAAGAAGAGAACCACTTTCCAAGGCCACGGACCACATTTATTCATGGCAAGACAGTGTTTGATGCGTGTGTGTCTAGGCATTCCGAGGGCGCATTTGAAATAATGCACGATTCTCCTAGGAATTTCACAGAGAATTTGAAATCGGCTTCTTTTTGTAGAGTTTCTATGTTTCAAATAGATACGCAAGTTTACACTGTATTTGCTAGTACTGTCCAACTGTTGAGTTGAATTCGGAAGGATCGAACTGGTCTGAAATAACCCAGTGTTTATCATTTGCAAATGAGATCAATAAATTAAAATAACTTGCATAATTAAATTAATTAGCAAAGATTACTCATACACTTTAATTATTACAAACTTGTACAACAAAATTAAACACATGGCTTAATAAATTAATTACAGATCTGAATTACAAAAAAATAAATTTACATGAATAATTAATTGCATCACAAAATAAAAATTTACAAGATTCCTAAAAGCTATGCCTTCTGTGATCTTCATCTGTAATTTGCATGTCGGTATGGTTGCATATATAAATAAAAGAAATAATTTAAAAAGACAAGAAAATTTTAAAAAGTAGAGTTGCCGTCAGACTCGTATGAGATGGTATCGCTCACTAAGATACTAGATTCGTCCCGGGGCAAATCGGTATCTCTCACGAATTAGGGTTCATCACTCGGCAATTAACAAACCTGAATTTATTCGTAGACATGCGAATATTAAAAATATCGTGCGGTAGAAAAGTAAAATTTTCCACGGTAGAAGGGTATAACACTGCAGTAGAAAAAGGTAGGCATGAGCACTATGCAGTTCACTCCACACACAACTCACATACAACAAACACAAGCCAGGAAGCTCTAAGCCATCAGGAGCACCAAGACCATACATGCAGTAGTTTGTTTAAGAACAGAAAATAGGTCATTATTGTATCTGCCAACCGATCGCATGAGTAATCCTTTTCTTTTTGTTGTTTTGTTGAATACTATAATGTTTATATGAACTTTATGGAAATATATATATATATACCCCCCGATTTGGCTCTATCATTCATTCAATAGTAATAGGGTTGGTGGAGGATACTTGCTAGTTGCAAAATCGCCTGAGGCAGAGGCAATTACTAGCTAGGAGTAACTTGCATGCATTTGGCCTGGCCCCCGTCTTGTCAATCTTCTTCTAGTAGTATGTTTCTACTGTAAGCGATCTAGCACAAAGTGGTGATGGTGGTGGTGGTGGTGATCAGATTCAGATCAACCAGGCGCATGCGGTGCATATTGATTTTCAGTACACATCATCTGACGAGCTGACACATGGAGTCTAGAGAGAGAAAGGGACTAGAAGTAGTAGTGTAGTGCTGAAGAAATCAACGGTAAAACTGAAATGAACCAATGTTGAAGAAGACCAATAACATGACATGCGTGCCATCCACCAGTGGGAATTGGAATAGGAAATGCTGAGGCGAATGAAGAACATGCATGGTCCTCCACTCCACAAACAAGTAGCAGTAGCGCCCGGGAAATAAAAACAGAGGGAGAGGGAGAAGAAGAGAGTGTGGTATGGTTGGGTGGTGCTCTCACATACATCAACCTCACGCAGTGCCGGGTCTACCAGTCCAAACGCCCAATCACGCATGAAAAGCTCAACTTGCTTGGCAATATTGGAGGTGCATGGTTGCACTTGCTTCTTCCACCAGACGGCACAGGCACAGCAATAGAATATATAAGCAGCTATCTCTGCCTACCTTTTATTTTCTTCCCCACAGAGGCTGCCACTAGCTAGGCGTGGCATGCATAGGTTCCTCCATTACCAAGCTGCCCACAGAAGAAAGCACAGAGAAAATTCAGAGGCCTAGCTGGCTAGCTCCATCTTTATATGATCACAGCAGAGCAGAGCAAGGCTCTTGGCACGAAGAGAGAAGCTTCTGGGTTTCTTGAGAGAAGAAACGGTATCCTAGCTAGTATACAGTTGTTCAATTTTCGTGCGCGCGCCATGAAGGGCGGCAGCGGCGGGGACAAGTCGAGCAGCAGGCTGACGCTGCGGAGCGTGCGGTTCGAGTCGCAGCGGTTCAGGCTGCTGTCCATCGTCGTCGGCTGCTTCGTCATCTCCGCCACCTTCCTCCTCTCCTCCCGCCCCGAGGCCACCGTCTTCCACACCCGTCAGTACTGGTTCCCCTTGCCTTCTTCACATTGGTTCATCAGTCCGTTAAGGCGGTTGCTCTGAATCCTGAAAACATGCGTGCGTGCAGTGAGCCCCATGGCGTCCTTGGAAGACGCGCGCGCACCGACGATCAAGACCCTGAGGTCATCGCCCGGCTTAGGTACACGAGTGAGAATTCAACAGTTAATTTCTCCAAAAATAGTACAAATTTGTTTGTACCGTCAAGTCAAAATCTTGCTAATTTCAGGTCGTGATTCCATCGTGGACATCCTGCCGAAGCAGGGAGAGGAGAGTCATGGCCAGCTGCAGCAGACTGCCGATCGAAGCAGCGAGAAGACAGAATGTACGTAACGTAACTAACGATGCCAAACATCGAGTACTCTTTGCCGGAATTAAACGTGATGGAAATTTTGATGCTGACTCGCAGGGGCTAATGACACGGTGATAATCGAGGAGGCGGTCCAAGACAGCGCCGTGCAGACCGCGCCCGCCGTGATCACCGCGCAACCGGCCGTGGAAACCACTTCTTCTGAGCCCCACCGGCCAGGTAACCAATTAACTAATTAACCAAACCATCCATGCATCGTGCGCGCACGGAGAATTCCAAAGTCAAGTCCAATGCACACTACTATGTAGAGTTCTTACGTCGTTACTAGCTCAATGCAATGCAATGCAATGCAATGCAAAGTTTGGTACATTCTAATTAAGAATGGTAAAAGGTCTCATAGTTTGGTATTTCTCAAGGATGCTAAAAACTCTCCTATGTATGAGTTGATGTGCTTTACATTAATTATGTCTAGACGAGGAGAAGAAACGAGTTGGTGGTCAGATAAAACTCCAGGGCGAGCCGGCTGATCGGCACGAGCAGACGCCGGAACGCAAGGAGACAACACGTAAATGCAACTTAATTTCTGTTTTATACACGAGTGCAACTTTGTTTGCATGTTACGTTGGTGTTAACCAACTAACCTTACGTGCATCACGCGTACAGATTCCGTTGACCAGCAACCACTGCCGCCGTTGTGCGACTTCTCCGACTTCCGCACCAACATCTGCGACTTCACCGGCGACATCCGCATGGACGCCAACACGTCGGCGTTCGTCGTCGTTGACCAGGCGGCTGGCGGGGCGAACAGCCAGTCGCACAAGGTGCGGCCGTACCCGCGGAAGGGGGACGACACGTGCATGGGCCGCGTCACCGAGATCACCGTGCGGACGACGGACGAAGCGGTGGGGGCGCCGCGGTGCACCAGGACGCACGCCGCGCCGGCCGTGGTGTTCTCCATCGGCGGCTACACGGGCAACATCTTCCACGACTTCTCCGACGTGATCGTGCCGCTCTACAACACCGTGCAGCGGTACCGCGGCGACGTGCAGCTGATCATGGCCAACGTGGCCTCGTGGTGGCTCGTCAAGTACGACACGCTCCTCCGCGAGCTGTCGCGTCACACGCCGATCGACCTGGCCAATGCCGGCGCCGCCGGGGAGGTGCACTGCTTCCGCCACGCTGTCGTCAGCCTACGCGCGCACCGGGAGCTCATCATCGAGCGGGAGCGCAGCCTGGACGGGCTCGCCACGCCGGACTTCACGCGGTTCCTCCGTGGCGCGCTCTCGCTGCCCCGGGACGCGCCCACGCTGCTCGGCGACGGCACAGGCAGGACGCCCCGCTTGCTCATCATCTCGCGGCGCCGCACCCGTCTCCTCCTGAACCTCGACGCCGTGATCCGCGCGGCGGAGGAGGTGGGGTTCGAGGCCGTGGTGAACGAGTCGGACGTGGCAAACGACATCGCGCAGGTGGGGCGGCTGATAAACTCGTGCGACGTGCTGCTGGGCGTGCACGGCGCGGGGCTGACCAACATGATGTTCCTACCGCCAGGCGCGACGATGGTGCAGGTGGTGCCGTGGGGCGGCCTGCAGTGGATCGCGCGGATGGACTACGGCGAGCCGGCGGAGGCGATGGGGCTCAGGTACATCCAGTACGAGATCGGCGTCGGCGAGAGCTCGCTCAAGGAAAAGTACCCGAGCGGGCACGAGATCTTCACCAACCCGACGGCGCTGCACAAGAAGGGCTTCGGGTTCATGAGGCAGACGCTCATGGACGGCCAGGACATCACCCTCGACCTCAACCGCTTCAGGGAGGTGCTGCTCCAGGCGCTCAACAACCTCGCGCAGTAGCATGCATGCATGCATGTATGTACTAGCTAGCTAGTAACTATACGGTATACCATGTATGTACGTACGTACATTTCATTTAGTTGGAGCTTTGTCACTCTCCTGTACACTTCACATACTTTTTTTCTCACTAGCTTGCATTGATCGCCAATAATGACTATACGTACTGGTTCTGGCTGCAAGATGAACTGTTCATGCATGAAAGTGAGATTATATTACAAAAGCCAATTAAGTAATGGTAAATGATGCATCCAGGGAGGAGCTTAAGAATTGTGTGAGAAGATAGCCTACTGGTCTTTGATGTGGACCTGTAAAAGACAGCTGGTTGCCATCCTTCAGGAAGTCCAGACTTGAAAGAGTGCTTTCCAAAATACATGACGTTCCGCAAGAGTTCAGCTACTTCGGGGGTCTAAAGCTTCTGCCGTGCTTACCAATTTCGTCTTTGTCTTGGTATATGAATTCTTCTTTCTGATCAGGGAATTCCTTTGCATATAGCTCTACAGGCTCTCTCTCTGATCATCCCAGCTTCGACTGTTCTGTAACTGTACTCACCTCTTTTAACGTATTGGCAGAGCTCCTGCCTTTTTTTCAAAAAAAAAAAGACAGCTAGTTGCTTGGAATATCTCCAGGGAAAAGAAAGAACCTTCGATCAGAACTGTCAAGGATTCGCATATCTGTGCAAGGCAACAAACTAAAACTAATTACTGATAGCTTCGTCTCTGAAGCCTGGCAATGTCAGGGTCCTAGCTAGCGCTTGACTTTTACCTGCTGTTGGCTCACGAGTAGCAATCTTCTACACTGTCGTGTGACAAAACCAATGGATGCCTGATGCAATCTTCCAAAATTGGTGCCTTCACCAAACAAACCTCCAACCAAGACTTCGCAAAGGTGTTAGAATCCTGATTACTCTAACATGTTGGCAATGGTGGAGAGAGAGAAATAACAAAGTGTTTCGGAACGAATACAATGGCAACGAGGATATCTTTCAATCCCTCAAAGATGAGGCGATGGTCTGGATCATCGCTGGAGCTATTCAGCTAAAAAATCTTCTGCAACGCCACGCTTGACCCACCAAACGCCCTTCCTCATGTTTTTTTGTTGTGCTCCCTCTTATATTTTCACCCTGGTGCAGAATCCTACGCCTTTTTTCTTGTAACCTCTTCTCCTATCTAATATAATTCACAGCCTAGCTGTCCTTAAAAAAAAGACAAAACCAATGGAGTATATATTCTTAATTTCAGACTAGAAGGAGTAGGCAAGAGTGATTGCATCAACTAGCACAATTCACAACCACTGAAACTGAAAGGTCATGCGATCATCTCTCCATTAATGTCTATGCTATTTGCAGGGGTTAAACTAAGCTCTGGAGTTCTCATAGAGCCGCAGAGGCTGATGGGCTGAGCAATATGGAAATGCTAGTTGGGCTAGCTGTAGTTAGTCAGTTAGGATCACATAGTTAGATGGCATGTCGTCGTTGGCTACATTCTCTATATATCGTGCACATGTTTTGGAAATCGTCGGATCACAATACTTTATTAGGTTTGTGCTTCGGCGTGCGTTTGTTTAAACGTCTGATTGCGCCTCATGATTTGCTTATGCGAGGCCAATCATATGCATGAACAATATATATGTAGGAGAAGCATGTGAGCGTAATTTTAAGTTTCCATCCTTGATTAAGTCTCTAAAATCCCCAACAAATTGTTTTCCCTTTCTTTCGTCATTGATGATGTAATCGCAAAAGGGCAGTCAGTAGTCACCGACACACGATGAAGTTACTAACATACACGGGCACTCTGCATTTTAATTCTGGGTGCTGGTTCCAGTTTGTATCTCCTAGGTGTAGCAATCTTGTTCTTAATTATTTGATGCAGGCTCCAGAAAGCTACTACTAGTATTCAAATACTTCAAGTCCAAAAAAAAAAAGAGGAAAAAAAGGTCAGTTAACAACGCGTACCTAAAAATGCATACTGAAAGTTGAAGTTTCGGTCGCGTTTAAGTAATCAGCCAAAATTTACTCTTATAGAAGGAACAAAGCTCCATTTTTATGAACGGGACAACAGAGGAGTCACCATGAGCTTGATCAGCAACAGAAGAAGGAAACCGCCCAACATTTTTTCCACGGTGATCAATGCAGAGCTTCTCTGCAGTACTGTCGATGCAAATGCCTTGTCAAAGAGGATAAACTGAGAAAGCTAATGCTACAACTACCATGGGAATCTTTTGTCAACCTTGATGAGTTCTTCCTCAGGATAGCAGCAGCAAGGGCAGCTGAAAATGACAATGGAACAGCAGCAACGCAATACATGGTCGAATCAGCGGTGGTTGGCGTGGCGGTATCTCGAGAGCACCACACGCCTGAGTTCGACTTGCAGTTATAATTTATAGCTTGATTCAGGCATGATGATATATAGGACAAGCATGTGTGCTTCAGATAATAAAGGCTAATATCATCCGATCATGATGTGTGAGATCAGAATGGACACAAGATCGAGGTTAGGGGTGGGTATTCGATTTTTTCGGTAAAATCGGTTCGGTTTTTAAAAAGTGCTTACCGAATTTCTCTAGTCAAAACGAAAAACCGAACTGAATTAACTGAACCTTGGTTAATTCGGTTTTTCATGCAACCGAATTAAATACTCAGGATACTACAGCAGAACATCGTAGGTATCAAGTAGAAACACATAAGAATTTAGCACGATTCGTAAATGCAAAGCGCAATTTTTTTTCTTGTAACTGCGGATTGGGGAGCTATCTATTTCATGACAACAACAACAAAAAAATCATGCCAACAATAGACCATACAGACTAAAGAAAGCAAGGCAACCGCTCCAAGATCGTCAGTACCTAGTACTACTACCATTTTACAGCTACCATAAAGTACTACTACCATTGTACAGCTACCATAAAGTACAGGGAAGAAGTAGAACTAAGCACACAAAGGAAAAAAGTTACACCTAGATCCTTCCCATCACAATTCACAAGCCTTGACCAAATTACAGAGATCGAATTAAATAGCAGAAGCAGTAAGCACTCACTCTCGACGATGGCCAGAGCTTTGGAGTCCTCGACGGCCGGCTTCTCCTCCTCAGCGAGCTCAGCCTCCCTTGTGAAAAGGCCCTCCACCCTTGTGAAAAGGCCCTCCAAAAAAGTCGAATTGTGTCTGGAGGAATTGGCGCCCTCCTAGGCGTGCCAACTCAGCCCCCCTTGTGAAAAGGCCCTCCGAAAAATTCAAAATTGTGTTCAAATCCTTTCATATTTTTTAAACAAAATAGACCAAAAACCGAAATTATGTTTATGTCCCTCCACAGTTTATGTTCAAGTCCTTCTGACGGTTTTTAGCAGAATAGACCCGAAAAAAACAAAAAATACGTTTATATCCCAAGAAATCGGTTTTTAGTACGATGGACCCGCAGAAAAACGAAATTACGTTTAGGTCTCTCCGCGGTTTTCTACTAAAAAACCATAGATTCACCGACGATTTATAGTCGTCCACAGATTCACCGACTAGGACTAGCGACCCATTTTTTTAAAAAAAACAAGAAAACCCAAATTGCGAAAAAAAAACGAAAATACGTTTAGGTCCCTCCTCGGTTTTCTCCCAAAAAAAATCTACAGACTCACCGACGGCTCTAGCAACCTATTTTTTTAAAAAAATGAGAAAACCGAAATTACGCAACTTTTTTCAGAAATATCCATTGGGCAACATATTCGGCGATGGTTTATAGCATTTCACACATTCACTGACAGGTCCTAGCGACCCATTTTTTTAAAAAAAAACAAGAAAACCGAAATTACGAAGAAAAAAACAAGCAATCCACGGTTTCAATGACGGCTCCTAGCAGTCGTTTTTCTAAAAAACAAGAAAAACGAAATTACACGGGTTTTTTTTCCAAATATCCGTCGGACCCAATTTCGCGCAGCGTAGTGTCACGCAACCGAAATTCCTAGCTTCACACGGCGCATCATCACGCAACGAAATTCCGCACAACGCAGCGTAGCGCATAACACTGGCTGGTAACTTATATTATAGCTGGGAGGATTGGTGCCCTCCCAGCTATGCCACATCACCTTTTCCGCATTAATGTCCTCCTGAAATTTTGAAATCGCGTTTAGGTTCTTCGGTCGGTTTTTAACAAAAAGGACCCAAAAAATGAAATTATGTTTAGGTCCCTCTAGGGTTTACGTTCAGGTCCTCCCGGCGGTTTTTAGAAGAATTGACCCCAAAAAAATAAAATTACGTTTGGGCCCCAAAAAAACGGTTTTTAGCATATTGGACCCGAAGAAAATCGAAAATACGTTTAGGTCCCTCCGCGGTTTTCTACAAAAAAAACCACAGATTCGCCAATGATTTATAGTTGTCCATGAATTCGCCAACGAGTCCTAGCGACCTATTTTTTTCAAAAAAAACAAGAAAACCGGAGTTACACAAAAAAAACGAAAATACGTTTGTTCTCTCTCAAAAACTAAGACCAAACAGAAGCCACAGATTCGCCGACGGTTTATAGCAGTCTACAGATTCACCGATGGGTCCTAGCGATCCATTTTTTAAAAAAAACAAGAAAACCAGAATTACGCAAAAACAAAAATACGTTTATGTCCCTCCGCGGTTTTCTCCCCAAAAAAACACAAATTCACCGACGGTTTATAGCAGTCCACAGATTTGCCGATGGGCCCTAGCGACGTTTTCCTCAAAAAAAAAACAAAGATTCGCCTACAGCTTCTAGCAGCCTATTTTAAAAAAAAACCAAGAAAGCAGAAAATATGCAAAAAAAAATTCAGAAATATCCGTCGGACCAAATTTCACACGGCGCAGCGTCACGCGACGAAATTTTGTATGACACAGTGTAGCGCGTAGCCCTGGCTAGTTAGGTTTGTACGCAAGATGGAGAGATGAAGAGAAGTCGTAGGAGAGAGCATCCGTGATGAGTAATTAGGTTGACGATCGGTATCATAGGCAGCACGGGCTTTTCTTTCGCAAAGGTGACGAAGCGATGTTGGTCCAGTTGATATCGAATCGGGCCACACAAACAACACAAGATGCATTTTGGTTCGCGATTGCATTATCCAGTACATGCCGTCTCAAGTACCAAAATTAATCATTGCAGGTTAACAACGACTTACCATGATTAGAGGTGGGCGTCGTGCCGTGCTGTGTCGGCCCGGCCCGGTCCGGCACAGGTCTATCATGCTTTGGGTCGAAATCGTGCTGAGCCGCGACGACCTGTCGTGCCCTCCGTGCCGGGCCGTACCGGTCCAGCTCGCCCTCGAGCTGTCCACCCGACCGAGCGCCCCCTCGGGCCCCTCGCTTCCAGTCCCCTTCCTCGCCCCTTCCTCGCCGGCCTCTCCTCCCCTTCATCAGCACCTTGCCTCCCCTCCCCTTCCCATCGGCCTCGGCTACCTTCTCTTCAACGTGCGACGGCACGGCCCCTGCACCACCCGACCTGCCGCTCCGCTACTCCGCACCGCCCCTCCATCGGTCCTTCATGGCCCCCTCCATGGCGACACGATGCGGGCGCGGGGAGACGACAGCCATGGTGGAGGAGGCAATGAGCGTGGGCCTGCGGGCCCGCGGCGAAGGAGGCGGAGGGCTCGGGTGCACAGGCCCATGGCCACACGGAGGAGGCGAAGGGTGCAGGTGCACGTGCCACGGCGACACGGCGTGGGCGACGAGGCGCGGCACACCTCGGCGACGCGGCGGCGGCGGCCTCTGCGGCGAGGCCACGAGACCCACGACAACGCGAGCATCCCTTCCCTCTCCGGCGCGAACACGGTGGTGCGCCTGCGCGGCTCGGCGCGGCGTGTGAGGCTGCGTGGGAGGCGGCCGCGCGCGAGGGCCGTGCAAGGCAACGCGCGAGCCCCACTCCTCCCTGCCGCTGCGAGTCCACGGCCATCAGTGCGGGGCGTCAGCGCGCGCGCTTGCGCGATGGCGCAGAGCGAAGATCGGACCGTCTTGCCACGCGCCTTGCCCCGGCCGTGGGCATCTTGCGCCGCCGCCGACATGCCGCTGGCCTTCGCGTCGTTGCCGTGCGGGCGGTCGCGGCCGCACGCCCAAACGGCCATGTCGGGCCGTGCCGCCCGTCGTGCCCTATTTTTGGGCCCGACACGATCCGAACTACAGTACCGGACCGGCACGGCACGACCCTCTAACGTGCCGGACCGGGCTTGGGCCGTATAGTGCTCTCCGTGCCTCGGGCCAGCCCACCGAGGCACGGCCGATGTGCCCACTCTAACCATGATCGATTGATCGTTCATGATTCACCATGCATGAGGACAAGACAAGGTTGGGGAAAAAGAAAGAAAGGATATCTTCTTTCCATGAGCTAGGCCATGTTGCGGAATTTGCAAGTCCACTACCGGCAAAAAAAAAATTCTAAAAGAAAATGTTGTGCTTACTTTTTGCAAGTGATGATGCGTCAAATTAACAAGATACAGTAATACATAGCCACTTCTGTTAATAAGGATCATATAAACAAACCGGGTCACACTTTTTTTATAATCAATGAGGCAGAATTATTATTATGTTTTTGTTTCAACTGAGTTCAAAAAACATGTTTTGGTTTTAAATTGTTGCCGGCCGGGCGGCGGCGAGGGTGAACTAGGCATGGCTTTTGCCCCGCCCATCGACGAATGCCAGCCACGGCCGGAGTGGGTACCTCATTATGTCAGAAAACAGATTGGGCTATGAAGGTGGCCTGCCTGCCTGTCAACCTGGATGCCGGCTTCGGCTGGAGCCTAGAAGGCATTTTCGTTTCCGTTTATCTTTCTATAAAAAGAGAGAGAGCTGGTGAAGTAATACTGTAATGCCACGCCACTAATAAGACATGTCATTGCTCGTGTCATCGCCGTTCTGACTAAAAAATTACAAATTTTACTAGCATTGACCAGGCAATAACAAGCAACGAAGAGATGCATGACCTCGAATATCACGCGCACAAGAAAAAGGAAATATAAGCTGCCTTCCTTTCCCTTTGATTCAGAGTGACTGCAATTCTCTTGTGCAGGTGTAAACGGTTTGATGATTTGACAGTTGACACTAAGCACTGGAGAGGCAAACGATAAGAATCTATGCATAGCCGTGCCTGAACTGAGGGACCATCCTCACACAGTCGGGTTTACGCATCGGGCAGTACTGAACCTGAACAAATTCAGCAGCATGCAGGCGACAGTTCGCAACCCAGCAGCAGAATTACCAACCCACGACCACACTAGAGACAGTGAACAAGCACCTGAATCACCCAGCCATGTCAATCAGGCTCAGCAGCAATGGGCTCACACTACACAAACAGGCACACTGCTGCTACACTGAAACAAAATAATGTAATTCACGTGCCAACAGCAGCGCATCATCGGTAACTCTGGACACTTACTTCCCCTATAAATAGGAGAAATTTTACACTAGATTACATAGATAGTAAGTAGTGATAGTAGAAATCAAATCTAACCATCCATTCTCAAGGGTATTTTAGACTTTTTCTATCCATTCATCATGGGTATTTTAGATTTTTTTCTAATTCGTTTACAGTTTTGGATTTACCGAATACCTGTTGATCTTCAAAGACTTCTTATCCATTCATCCGTCATTCATCAGGATCACAGAACGTGTTTTACCATAGAGGACAGATAGTATGATGGAATTTTTTACCCTTTTACCCCTCTTTCAATTTTACTACCAATACTACATGTGGTAGTATAACTAGATCTAAATCGATCTCAACCATTAGATTCAAAGGAACGAACGGCTTATATTGATTTTAATCCACCGTAAAAGAGCTCGTAAATAGAGATGTCGTCAACAACTGATCCACAAGATTGGAATTTGAATTCATAACTGGAAGTTGATCTCCACCTTTAATCCTATGTAACTGAACACACGGATAAGAGTGCGACCGCGGAACTCATAGAACAGAATAAGCCTTCATTCATTATTTTCATGAATTAGATTGCATCAAAGGAACAACACAGTTTCAGAGCTGACTGACAGAGTACTTCACTGGAAGGAAGGGGAATCCTATTTTGCTGATGGAAAAGAAAGACGAGACATGAAATTTCTTATGATAGTCTTCTCAAGATCACCAATTAATTGCTACTGCTACATGTACAGAAATTGAATAAATATTTACACGCCAATATTGAATGGAGGAGGAAAGAATGGGCCAACAAACAATGGGACGGGCACAATCATAACCTTTTTCTTATCATTGTTCGGTAAATTTTCCAAGTCCACACAAGAAGGAAGATCATGAGAAGCGAGGCCACCGTCGTCCAAAATATGATCAACCATGATGGCATTGACCCTGGAAAGAGACCTGTTCAGAAGCCAACTTGGTCAGCATGCTTGAACGAGGTAAAGATTACTTATAAGCTCCAAGAAATTGAAATAGCAGTGTTCTCACCATGTCCAAACTTGATACAGATTAGAAGCTCTACAATGCATATAGCCAGAGAAAGCCAGCAGAAAGACCCCACCTTTTTAACAGGTTTCCTGAAATCGTTTAGCACATAAGATCATTATTTCTAGCAAGACTGTCTCCCGGTATTTGTGAGAACTAATAGCCAAGTTCACACGCAACCACTGTCTAGCAGGCAGAAGACATTTATTGCCAACAATAGTGGCATATGTGCACTATCATGTAGCATGTCAAGTAGTAATAGTTAACAACAAGAATGGTGCGTCCAAGAAAAAGCAAAATTTCTGCTGTTGGAAAACCAATAATGCTTACAGCGTACGGAGTTAAGTCATCCAAATCATGTACAGTTTGCTATGAAGTAAGTATGTAAAGTTTGAAGGTAGTGAGTTCAAAATTGTACCTATCTTGCAAGTAAGTATTGTACTCACGGATGGTTGGTATTGCAATCAACCACCAAAGGACCAATCGGTAGACAATCAAGGGGTTTTGGGGAGGAATCCAGAGGCAGAACTTGAGAAAGAATGTGTTAAGTTCGACAGTCATGAAAATAATACAAAGGCTCAGCACTTGGATGAATCTCCACGGGCCAAGCAGAGGGTGCCACTCATCTTTGTCCCATTGTGCTGGTGTGAACTGACCTAGTGTCCTTTTCACCTGAGAAGCATAAGGTGAAATAAATAAACTCATGAGAAAGTCTCACAATATCAAGATCAAGAATCAAAAGCTGATAGCTTCAGAAATACACAACATAGAACTTCACATAAAAAATTAACCTTGGAGATAATATAGCACACTACAATGTAACCTACACAGGCTATTTGTTTCAATACACATAAAAGAAAACATACAAAAAAGGACTTGTCAAGGCATAAACATCAAGCTGAAAAGTTTTTCCATTCTGTACCCGTAATTAACAGTAAGCTAAATATTGGGCTAGCAGTGCACTAATATATCAGTTTTGCCAATGGCAAGTATGAAGGTGTGTGAGTATTACTGTTTTGTGAGCAAAATGCTTGTTACTTAAACTGGAACTCTGGAGTGTCCCAATAGTAACAAAAGTGTACGCAAGATTAATACTAGCATTTGTTGCATCGGTCAGTGCAACACTCCAGTCAAGGCTTAGTGGCGCAGTTGCACATAATCCATTGTAAATGATATGAAGTTTGAGCTTTTGCATAGAAAAGCTTGGGCTTGTACTTTAAGTATTCCAGAACAGCAAAGGAATTATTTTAATTGTCAGACCATAGAGGGAATTGTGTTGGTTTCTCAGTAAATCCCACATTCCTAGACTTAAATCACCTTACCATGAGACCAAGGAAGGATAAAACACAACATACAACTGGAAAGAGAAATATGCTCCCTCACCTCAAAGATGAATATCACCAAAATGGGGACAAGGGCTAAAAGGAAGAAAATTTAATTGCCCTACATGCTTTGCTGGGCAGCTCACTTGCCTAAACATCCAATGAACATACCTTACTGATAATATTGGGTTGGCGACTCAAGCCAACCCATTCATATGTCCTCCCATCAAAGTATCTCACAGTCTTCATTCCAGCCCAGATACCTGAATCACAGATAAAATTGCTCCCGTCAACAAGAGGTGAAAACTAGCATGTAAATGTAAATGGCTAAATTATGCCACAATCACTCTAGTACTTCAACAAAACATGCATACAAAGATGATGCAGCCCAGAAGAATAAACAAATATGAGAATACCAAGCATTACCAGTGATGACAGAGATATGCATGGAATCAGTCTCTAAATTTTAATGGCATGAATGTCTTAATATGTAACTATGCAGTTCATCCTGTGCAATTCCATACAGAATATCAAGTCAAAAAAATCCATATAAAATACCACAGCTTTGCTCCTCATCCAAATGATCATGAGAACCTCACAAAACTATAATAAAAAACTGATCTTCCCTGTTTGCAATAAGCAAAAGAGTTCAGTGGATTAATGGAAAACATAGTTGTTTCCATGAATAACTTTTATGTATTAAGGTACACATTGTAAATTGAGGTCTTCAAGGAATCAGAGGATGCAACTCCATCAGCATTATAGTACAGGTAAACTGTGTTGCAAATGAGGCTGTAAAGCCAGAAAACAAAATTTTAATTTCGATATGTGCTAAACGAAGGTATTTAGTTTAAACTTCAAACAAAAGAGAGGTATTTTATATAGAAAATTTACTGAAAACCACATAAAACCTCACCAAACCAATTGCAGATCAATATGTCTAGGACAATGCTATCCCACCAACACTCGTTGAAATTTGGCAACATATGCCGAAAAGTAAGCTGCAGTGCATAAGACACTACGTAAGGAATCTAAATTCAAAAGACAGAAGTCAAAAAGAAATTGAGCACATAAGATAAAATAGTACATACCTCCATTAGCTCAAAGCCAATTGATAACACCCATAAAAGTGGTTGGTTTCGTATCATTATAGCCTTTCCCCACCATCCAAGGATATGGGCAATAACAAACTCATCAAAAAGGATCTCCTAGAGAAACCTATATTCAAGTCAGTAACTTGAAGCATCTCCAAGACTGCTCGATCGGAGAAATAAGACAAATCAAATTGAACATTAAAGGGAAGTAGGTTGGTGAATGAAGTCATCATACATAAACATTGTTAAACCTGCTTTTCGGATGATCAGGTACATATATACGGCAGTCATTTCCGTAAGATCTTTCAGGTAATTCTGCTCAAATGTAGGTAGGAAAATAAGGATTTCTTCAACAACATAAATCTCCTCTATTAGATCAGATATCGAAAAGTAACTGCATTACCTACACCAAGATCAGGGTGAAGATACTTCATAAATTGCCTGGCATCATCACGAGTCTGCAAAATTAAGTAAAATAAAAATATGAGATGCAAGGCTAGCTATAGCTTTTATTTCTATTTTTATTATCTTTGCCAATAAATTATAACTTGTTGAAACTTGAAACATTATTTTATCTGATTAGCATGACCTATTGGCCAATAAAACAGTATAACAGATAGCAGCAGAGTAAAGATATGGGACAAATCATATTAAAGCAACGATGCAATTTTTTAATTACAAATAAAGTGATAAATTACACAATTAAATTTGTGCTGAAATATTTTTCGATTTCAGATGTGCTTAGAAGAGTTCGCTACTTTTTTTAAAAATAAAAAATAAAGAAGTGTGAGTTGACAATTTTTTGTTGGCATTTTGGCTACCTGTCAGAATAATACCCGAACATGGCACCAAGCTATCTGGGAGGTTTCCTACTGCATGAACAAGCTACCCGAATGCCGCAAAAATGGGACATTCTGACCCTTTTTTCCCATTGCGTCTTACTCTCTTAAGTTATCCTATTTCCAAATTGATCTATATTCACTTTCAAGTTGTACTATTACACTTGGCATCGGTACTCTTATCTTATGTTGTCAATATGTTTTGCCAGGTATTCCAATTACCAAGCAATGGCCTATATTTAGTTGGGAGTGAAGAATGGGCTGTAGTACTAGTAAAATGCAATTCTGTATGCTAAGCAAGAAACTGAGACAGGGACTTTTATGCCATTAGCAATGTGTGAAGCAGTTAATATGATATGGTTTTGTTAAAGAGATATAAAGAAAATAAAATGTAACGTTTTCGACAATTCATGAATCCAACGAATAAAATCGAGAACTTTTTTAGCAAGATTAATAAAAAAAAACTGTACTTACCTGGAAAAGCAAAAAGGTGAGGGCAACAAGGTAAACAACTGCCATCCCATGGACCAGCCGCCAAATGGCAGGATGTGGTCTAATGAGTACACTGAATCATAGTGGAAGTAAATGTCAGTAAATGTTTGCATAAACCCACAGAAACAAATTTAATAGAGAAGACTAAAATGAAGCAGAGGGTGGGTGGGTGGGTGGGAGTGCTCTTTGATTTCTTCTATAAAGTTAACATATCAGGTTAAAGGAGAAAATTCTCTGAATCACACTAACAAGCTAAAAGATATTGAGAAGTTGAAATAGAACATCAAATATCCAGAAATGCATTCTCCATTTGTTCCATAGCAGTGTGTGGTATCCTTATTTATAACTGCATGCCCATCCATACCATAATCAGGGTTAGGATAAAGTGTTTCTGTAACTCACGTTGAAGGTGCCTGAAGAAAAGAATAAGCCAAAAAAACAGCAATCATTGCGAAGACACCCCTGTTGACAAGGGAAAAACATATGAGTATAGAAACTCTCCTGATGAGAAGCTGCAGATAAAAGATCGAGAAACAATGGTAAAAAAGTAGTGAATGTAGAGTAGATGGAGCTTCATAATAAATAGAGATGCAAAGCAAGCAATAGAAGAACACAAATCCCTGCAAATTGTTATCCCTATCAAGGGATAAGGACTAACAGATGTCCAAATGGTGAGCGCATAAGAAAACACTCGTTTTTATAGCCTGTAATATGTGGGATACCTTTTAACAGATGAGACACGATCAGTGCAGAAGCTTCTTTCTGGATCAAGAGAACCACTTGCCCAGCTGATAAAGAGCATAAAACAATTATCTATCAAACATACAGCACTTGCGCAATTCTTAAGTATTTCCTTTTTTTTTGTAGTAGTCCTAACAACTTGTTTTATTCCTAGTCTACCCTAACTTGTTTGGGACAAAAGGCTGGGTGGTTGTTGTAGTAGTAGTAGTCCTAACAACGGTTAGGTCAATCATCAGCAATACATTAACATCTTCATTATAAGAAATCTCTCTTAGAAACCTCGAAATAACTCTACGGGAAAAGAAATTGAGCTCACATTAAAAAGCATGTTCCCATCAGCAACAATGAGATCGTCCGTGGCTTGTATGCCCATGCTGTCCACGGATCAACTTCGCCAAAATTATTGAGCGGTTTTACACCATTGCACTCTCGGACAATAAATTCTCTTCTAGGTTTGTGATGACAATTGATCTCCATGGGAACAACCTTGGCAATTTACTATCTGTAAAATATCCATAGTAGCATATGAGAATACGAAATCTTACTGACCTTCAAGAAGAAACAAATGAACCACTCTTCCTGAAGAGAGTACCGTGTAAGCGAATCATAACCTGAACCGGTTTATGGTGCAAGGTTCGTGTTCCTAGTAGAAATTAAAAGAAAAAATGGCGACCCGTGAATCCGAGTCCCGTACCGCGACTCGAACGAACCATGTTTTTGGTAACTATGGTTCCAACCCTTGCTAAAGATGCACAACATCTAGTGAGACAAATAACTAACAACTGAATAATGTACAACTTAGGCCAAGGAAATAAACCAGTAGCTACAAGTGGACAACTAGAAATGGTCCAGCACATCTGGAAATAAACACTTCCTTCAAACAAAAATCCTAATTTGACATAAACACATCAAACTGTACCATTGAAGCATCAAACCTACACTTGTACCGGACAAGCTTATTGTTCTAGCTCTATCCATAGGATTTGCAAGAGATCACTGGGATTCCACAGTCTGCACCTACTTATCTCCAAAATGGTTCAAGTGGCACTTCAGCTAGGTGAACTTGTGAGGTGCCTATACTACAGCAATATACTCTCATACCTTGTGTGGCTCTGGTTATTCCAAAATAACAGAAAGAGTGGTCTGCTGCAATCGAAGGCTACATGAGAGGATAACAGACGAAACCTCAAACAGCAAAAGGCAATAAAGGAAAAGAAAATACATTTGTACTTAAAAGGGAGGCAAAAAAGAAATAAAACAGCATGATCTAACTACTGTGGACATAAGGGGAGGCCGTACACCTCCTCCAAATTAAGAAAACGCAAAAGCTAAAAGCAGCAGCTTTTGCAATGCTGCAAAAGTCGGGAATTACAGATGCGCACATCAAATCGGATGAAATCTGTTGGTGATTTCCACGCATAAAAGGGCCCTCAAATGCACATCGAAAAAAAATGAAATGGGCAGAAAAAGGCTGCGTTTTTCGTAAGGCTGATAAATAAGCAGGAACAATGGGTTTTTGTGGTTGAGAAGGAAAAATCGATGAAAAAAATGCAAGCAATTGCATTGAGAAGGTACTTGGGCAAGAACAATAGGAGAGAGACATTGGTAGCATTTTGATCAGTCCCATACGCTGGTGGCCTGAAGAAACCGCCTGGGTTCCTCCTATCAGAACTCCCAGGTAAGTATCAAATCAAAAGCACCACAAGAATTCACTCAAAAAGCACCCAGGAAAAGGAACCGTTTCAAGAGCTGAAGACAACCGTCAATGGCAGAAACCCCAAAAAACCCAAACAAAAATAGGATTGCAATGGAGGAAACGCCGAATGGGATTAAGCTGGGAAAACGAACATACTATTTACTGAACGCAAATATATCTTTTGGAAAACAAAACTAATACGAAATTTCTGCTGAGATGCCGATAGAAAACTGGAGAAGGGGAGAAAAACACCTACGTGGAGGAGGAAAGCGACAACACCGTGTCGCCCGTACGATCCCCCGTGGAGGAGATCTTGGCCGTCGAAAGCGATCGAGGGATTTGTTCTTTTCGCTTCTTTTTTCTTCTTTGCTGCTACTTCGGAGGGAGAGAGAGAGAGAGGAAGGGGGGAGATAGAGATAGATAGAATGGATTCTAGCCCTGAGAATCTTCTTATAAGAGAGAGATGGTCAAAGAGAAGGGGGGAGAGAGAGAGAGAGAGAGAGAGATTGATTTCTCTTCTCAAGACAAAAGAAAAAGATGAGAGAGAGCGCGCGCGCGCGCGCCGGTTTTTTATAGTCTTACAGGGATCATTTGGCCACTTCGATGCTTGTTTATCTCTCTTAGCAATGGGACCCACCATAAGGGCACCTATTTGATTTACACATAAGACGCCAAAACCAAACTTAAATTCTGTCGAGTTCCCCACTGTTCTTGCCACTCCAACGCAGGCTCAGCGACGCTTCGAATTTTTTTTATCCATCTTTCAAACTATAAATATTGTTTAAACAGTCTTGCTTAGAAGTATAAGATTTACATAAAGATTTAATAAATCTTTTCTTACTATACCTTTATTTGTTCTCTCAACCACATATATTTATTCATTACCACCTACATTAAGTATTATCTCTCATCTTTTAAAGCAATTAAATGTCGATATCTAAGTTATTTTCTCTCGTAACTTTCTCAATTTTACCGTAACATTAATCCTTATACAAAGTCAAAATACACCTTATATTTTCAAACAGAGAGAGTACCGTACTTTGTGTGCAGCAATATATGCTCGTATCTTATCCAAATTTAAGGTATAGCTCTTTAATTAGTTCAATTTAACTGCACCTAGAAATGGGATGATGCACGGGGAGTATTTGGCTAGTACTTCTTATACATCTCCCTTTTCAATTTTGTAATCCTAACGAAACATAAAGCGGTTTAATTAAAAATTATACGTTCCAAATGGGCCTTAATATTCGAATGATTTCCACAAAAATGTTGAAGAAAGGAATTAAGGCCCGTTTGGATTGGAGGTTTTTCAAAGAAATTTCAAGGGATTGGCGTTCCTCGGTATTCTTGGGGCGTTTGGAACATAGGAAGCACTGACAAAAATTCAAAGGGAATGTAGGAATTTCTGTACTTTCACAGGCTGCATGTGAACATGAAAAAGAGCTCAGATCCAAGGAAAGTGTTTCCCAGTCCCAGGAAGATCGCGGTATTCGAAGCCTCCGCATATCCGGTCTCGTTGCCATTTATTCGTACAAACCTAGCCTCGGTACGTAAATATAATTAAAAAAATAGTTTACTTCTCAACTATAAAAATGTTATTTGCGTTCATGTACCGTGGTAGTAGTCGGTGGGCAAGCCTACCATGCTCCTTCAACTCGACAGCTAGGTCTCAAGCACCACGCGCGGCAGCAGAACGGCAGAGCAGTGCAGTGCAGTGAGGGATCTGTCATGATGGCTATCTTGTTATGGTCTCAGAATCCTACGATGACACACGGGCGTGACAAGTGACATATGACAACTGCTTTTCCACGGTAACAAAGATGTCCAACTTTATAAATTTATTTTGTACCGAGACTAGATTTGTTAAAAAAAAAGTACGAGAAAGCTATAAAGGCTAACTCTTCGCCACCTTTTTTCTCGCGGGAACCGTGCTTACCAGCGTGGCCTCTCCTCATCGCGGACGAGGATGCCCAACGGCGCAGCCCCGTCACCCGCCTGAGCAACAGCCGCTCCGATCACCATCGCCTCTGCTGCCATCTCTCGCTGAACACCCTCACTGCCATGGTTGCATGGGAGCACCATCTTTTTTTTTTGAAAATGGTGAACGCCATTAAATTTATTAGAAGACGTAGAAGAGTACAAGTAGGGGGCGCAGAGATCACACCCGAGAGTTTAATAGTAAGACAGAGAGGTCACAGAAGGGAGAAAAAGAATAGGGAAAAGGAGAGAAAAGGAGGAGGAAAAGGGAAAAGGAACAACAACACGCCTTTAAGGCTGTCCTTGTAGTAGATCGCGTAGATGCGATGCCCCGCAGAAGCCCAGGTAGCAGCGACATCCTTGATAGACCGGAGGATTTGGTCGTGAGTCGCCCAGGCCTGTCGAAAGATTCTATCGTTTCGTTCCTTCCACCACTGCCATCAGGTCAGGATAATGATGGTTTTAACCCCTTTTTTAAACCTTGTACAACCCGCAATACGTTGAAGGTTCCACTGGTCGAAAAGTATTGAACGGAGGTCCACATGCGTTGGACTTCGGGGCAGTGAAGGAATAAGTGGGAAACCGTCTCTAGATTCCAACAGCACATGTGGCAAAAATACTGATTAGGCCAACCCCTGAGGTGCAGACGTTGTGCTGTCCATAGTCGATTTTGCTGTGCAAACCAGAAGAAGATCTTACTGCGCATAGACGCAGGGGCACCATCTTGATATGTAGAGTAGTGCGATAATATGAGAAGGCCAGTCCTTGGTACGTGGAGAAATGGCAACAGATAACGGTGAAGCAAGTAAAATCTATTTTGAATGAGCTATTAAATTGGCTAGAGACTATATGTTGATTTCTATCTCAGATTGAGATTGTATTTTTCCTTTAAACCTTTATATATATATATATATATATATATATATACTACTTCTAATTATCAGTTGGTGACGGTGGTCCGTTCTCCACGATTTGAAAGGAAAGTAGTAGTGTATCATATCACAATTTGATAATTGATTGGAAATTGATCTCTATAGAAGATTACGTAAAATTTGAAAGGAAAGTAGTAGTGTATCATATCACGATTTGATAATTGATTGGAAATTGATATCTCTATTGAAGAAAAGGAAAGTAGTAATGTATCATATCACGATTTGATAATTGATTGGAAATTGATATCTCTATAAAAGATTACTTAAAATTTGGACAGAAGAAAAGGAATGTAGTAGTGTATTATACCACAATTTGATAATTGATTGCAAATTGATATCTCTGTAGAAGATTATGTAAAATTTGGATAGAAGAAAAGAAAATTTTACTTTGTTTGCCTTGAGCTGTGAATCTGTGATGGCGCCATCACAGCGCGCAAATTAAGGAAACGTACGTACGTGCCGTGGTCTTATAAGCATGCAACCGTAGCCATCCGCCCCACCCCGTCTCGCCTCGCGCGTGCAAGAAACAGAGCAAGCCGAGCGAGAACCATGGGCAACACCACGACTGTCGACGTTGACGCCGCCGCGTGCCCGTCCTCATCCTAACTAACTAAACTAACATCACCTAATCGTGGACGTGGCAAGTACAAAGACGGCTTGTCGGTGCGCGGCTTGGTCGACATCGATTCGGCGACCGTTGCGCTGTCCGGCGGCGGGCCAGACAAGAAAGCGAAGCTCCACGATGTGGTGCTGGGGTGCACCACCTCGTACGACGGCCAGAGCTTCCAGGCCTCGGGCGGCGTGCTCAGCCTCGGCAACAACAACATCTCCTTCGTGTCCCACGCCGCCGCGCGCTTTGGCGATCGCTTCTCCTACTACCTGGTTGATCACCTCGCCCCGCGCAACGCTACCAGCTACCTCACCTTCGGCCCAGGCCCAGACACGGCCTCCAGCTCCGCCGTCGCTTCATCGTCGCAGACGCCGCTGCTTCTCAACGGCCAGACGAGCCCATTCTACGCCCTGACGGTGGAGGCCATCTCCATCGCCAGCGAGGCCCTCGACATCCCGGCGAAGTGTATAACGTCGAGAGGAAGGACGGCGCGATACTGGACTTTGGCACGAGCCTGACGATCCTCGCCACCCCGGCGTACAAGGGTGTGGTCTCAGCATTGAGCAAGCAACTCGCCGGTCTGCCGCGGGTGAGCATGGACCCGTTCGACTACTGCTACAACTGGACGGCTGGTGCACTGGCCATCACAAAGCTAACGGTGCAGTTCGCTGGATCGGCGCAACTGGAACCGCCGACGAAGAGCTACGTGATCGACGCTGCGCCCGGCGTGAAATGCATTGGGCTGCAGGAGGGCGCGTGGCCCGGGGTGTCCGTCATCAGCGACATCCTACAGCAGGAGCACCTCTGGGAGTTCGACCTCCGGAACCAGTGGCTCAGGTTCAGGCAGACGTTGTGCACCTAATGATTTTGACGGTGCACAATTCGTTTAGCCATGCAAGTCGTAACGGTGGTGATGGTAATATTGCTGCTTTTTGTAAGGCTCTTGGCCAAGTGTTAATAACGCTATAGAATGATTTCTAGAAAAGAAGAAGAGGCGTTAGTGCAATGGAAAAATGTTCGGGAATAGCTAATTTGATGGTGCGGTTAGGATGTCCACTCGTTATGATAAGTAACAACACTTCATTCCTTTTATCACTTTTTTCCTTACTCAGCGTTATCACATTCATCTTTCTCTATTTTTTAACTGTTTTTGAAAGTTTTTAAACTGAAAGTTTTTTATTCGAAACTTTTTATTTGAAAATTTTCAACTTGAAACTTTCTAATTTGAGAATTTTCTATTTGAAAATTTTTCAGACTGAAACTTTCTAATTTGAAAATTTTTCAAGCTGAGTTTGCGAAGCTTTCGACTCTCTCCACGCGTGGGGCAATTCAGTCGGATTTTGTGGTTCCGCGCGCGCAAGCACAACTACCGATGGCTATGCCCACGTGGAAGGTGGCTATGGAGTGACACCAGCCAATCGATGGACAGCTGCAGCTCCTCGTCCTCGGCAAGGTTCCCTTTCTGACCCCTCTACGGTTCTCCGATCTGTCTACCACCTGATTATGAAAAGAAGGTGATATATATAGTAAAACATTATCATCAAATATGATTTTTTTCATAATTCCCAGGTTTTTTATTATTCCGGCTAGGAATAGCGGGATAAGTCTGACAAAGGCTGCCACGGAGCATAGCATAGTCAGGCGTGGCGATGGAGTCGAGAAGGTGTGTAGACCAGGAGGAGTGTAGATCAAGTACAGTGGAGAAGACACGATGCGGGTCGGACAGAGTTCAGCTGGTTACTTAAACTGAGTCGATGACTTGATTGATATAAGCCAACTCAATGTGTTAGATAACATGATTTTTTTTATTCGTAACAACACATGGCCATTTTCTTTTATTGCTTGACCTTTATGTTTCGTTATCAATTTTGTTTTCCGTAGCAATGCACGGGCACTGAACTAGTACTACTTCTAATTACCAGTTGGTGGCGGCGGTCTATTCTTCACCCCTACCCCTACCCCACACCCCCACCCCACCGACAACACACCCCCACCGATTTGGAATGAACTCTTAATTTGGAATGAACAAGTACATATCCGTGTACTATAACTACGATCTGTGTGAAATATGTAAAGGTTTGCAATTTTTTTACCATCCACATTGTTGTATATTTGGAAATGAAGATACTAATGCCTTTTCTGTTACACATGGGCAAGCAGGATTCGCTCCCTACTTACACAAAACCCAGTGAGAACTTGTTTTTGGTGGATGAGATCTGCTTTCTTTACTTTCCTTCAAATGTTTCTTCATTCTTTCGATTTATGTATTGGAATTTGTAAAGACTCGTATTTGTTAAGAAAGAAATCTACACGTTCATTTATAGATACATAGAATGCGCTACGATATATGGCTTTACTTATATGCATATAGAAGGCATGCGTGTAAATTGGAAACCGAATTTTTTTTTTGAATAATACATTTTTTAACTTGTGCACATGTTGGCTTCTTTACTTTATTAGATAGAAGATTGTCTCTACATGTTCTACTTCTACGATATATATAAGGTTTTTTTTTGTTAATCACGATTCTTGATTAATCGGTGTAGTTTGGAAATTCTAACCAAGTTGTGTGAGGCAAATTACTATATTGGCTGCCAAATCGAAGTACACACAAAATGACAACAGTATATACAAGTAAAAAAAACTGGAGTTGTGCTTCTGTTCTATGATTTTTTTTAAGCTGCACAAACACGAAAGTATGAACTATAAACAATGATCACTATTTCTAGGCGTGGTTTCTCTTCTTCTGGATCTGTAAAGCCTATACAGGTGAACTCTCATTTTAATGTTGTTAATACTACTTATGTCTATTTTGAATCTCATATGAATAAGAATGTACAAGTTGAAGTTGCTTATGGATTGAAAAAAGAGAGATGCTTTAACTCTTTACATCATAGACACGGTTTTGATCAAAATGTTATCTAAGTCGTATTGCAATATAACTGTTTATTTTCAGATCTTCTAGGATATATACCAAGAATAGAATATCATTTTTAAATATGTTCTAATATCATAAATGCCTTATGTACTATGTACAATATATTTGGTTTTAATTTATGCCGGAGGAGAAACCATTAAAACTTGTGTAATCGAAATAAATAGATGTTTGATCTTGTAGAACAATTTTCTTTTATTGCTTGATCTTTATGTTTCATTACCGATTTTATTTTTCGGGCATCGAACAAGTATATATATATATATATATATAGACACTCGCGTGCATGTGCCCCGTAAGGGTCTTCCCTACTACTATCACTAAAAAAAGCAAGTAAAATATAGATAAGTTACTGTGTAGTGCACACCTCCCTCACCGATCGATATTTTGCCTTTACGCTTCCATAGCAACCAAAGTGTATAGTATAGTGCCTGTGCTAACGCAATGACAGCAGTACACCCGCTTATCAATTAAATGAGAAGATAAGTATGAATACAACACTTAATAACAAAAGAGAAATTTTAAATTTTAAATGAATTTAGAAAGAAAAACGGAACTAAATGGAGGTCGAATAGGCGAAAACGGGCTCCCAAAAGATTTTAAATCAAGAAAGAGAAAGAAAAAATAATTTTCTGATCTTAGATTATTTTTTTTGCAGCTTCCACAGAGAGCACAGCGTGCTCTCAGGCTTGGCGAGGCAAGGGAGGAAGGCGAGGTGTTCGGCGGTCGCGTTGGGTCGGCATCAGTGCGGCGAGATCGCCAACCGCGCTGCTGAGGAGGAGTCACGGTTGCGGTGAATTTCGCCGGAAAAGATGACGGTGATGGCTTGGGTTACCTCCAAAATCCGGCGATCTTTACAAGAGGGAGCACTTGGGGATTTACGCAATGCGATGGGGTGGAGGAGAGCTCGCCGACTTTTATAACACCGAAACAAGCATATTTATGGAAACCATAATTTGGGATCAAATCAGATTGGGAGGAAATTTCGGCAATAGAGCACGAAATTTGGTGAATTAACACCATAGATGGAAAGAGGAGATTTGGTGCGGGATTGATGGAGCTTTGGAGCTTCTTTCTTGCTTTAATGGAGGAGGAAGAGAAGAAGATTCTGCAGTGCAAATTGCACTAGAAAAAGCTACAGTGAGTTGCCTTCATTTTTTAAATATAGAAGGATTTTTAAAAGATAGCACATTAGGTTAAAAATTCTAGAAAAACTCTCAAAAAACTTTCGATTATTTTGTACTTAATAAAATTATTTTCAAAAAATTTAAATTATAAATTTGCCGAGACACGGCATGCCGCGAGGTCGTGACCAAGAACCTCGCCGCATCGGCAAAGCCACCGATGGCGACCGTGGAGCCATTGCGGACTGCGTTCTCCGTATGTTGCCCCATCTCCGGTTTCCTTTTCGCAGACATAATGTATGGTCCTTTCCTTTTCTAAGACGTTTGTTTCATTTTCCTTGATTCGAACGTTTGTTTCCTTTTCCTTGTTGATCTTTGGAGGTGAGGAAGGTGCATTTGTAGGCCACAGGATGATTTCAAAAATATGGAAAAATAAATGCGCTCTCGATCACTGGATCCGCAAGGAAAAAAGATAAAAATTAAATGATTGCTCGCGTACACTGGTTTCATGAGAAAAATTGAAAAATTAAGCGGCACTCACAGACGGTTGGTTCCTTAGATAAAAATGAAAACAAAAATTCAGCGCTCTCCGTGCTGCCAAATTAGGCTCTATGGGGCTAGATCCGTAAAAAGTCTCGAGAAGGGTCATATTCGGAAAAAATACGATCACAATGCCGTGACAATAAAAATTCAAGTCTTGTTTCCTTGCATGCGTATCCTCCCTGTTTATTTCCTTGTTTGATTCACCCTCCTTCCAAATATGTAGTACGTACAATTTTGGCCAGTAAAAAATTCAAATCTGGTTTCCTTGCATGCGGATCCTCCTTATTTATTTCCTTGTTTGATTCGCTCTCCTTCCAAATATGTAGGTGGGGGAGGTCTGTTGTGGGTCACAGGGATGATTAGACACACTAAATAATGACCATCGGATGTGGGTGAGTAAAATGAGGAAAGATCTGAGACGTTCATTTTGATGAATGCAAGTTTCTGGGGACGTTTTGCTGGGTGCACGAACATTGGGCCATCTCTAATGAGGTGCATTATTTAGGATGGACGTAGAAAAAATTGCTTAGGTGCATTATAAAGGGGTATAGATTAAATGTTTTTTTAGATTACTTTGAAGTCTTCAATTCCGATTTCAAGAGGGGCCTAAAGGTCACAAGAGTTGTCTTGGTAATTAAAACAGTCCTGACATGAAAATGGTTTTACATTTTCTCACTCTATGGAAGTTTTTATCGTATTCATTTCATAGACAATAATCAGAAAAAAATTGACCGGTACTCGTATGCGTTGTTTAAAAAAAATCATATTTCCAAATCCCACTTCTAATAAAAAGAATTAAAGTTCCAACTAACATGTGCTTTAAAAATATGCACATAAACAAAAGAATTACCACCTACATTCAAATTAATCCAAGTCTAATATCTATAGGAACCGTTTTTAAAAGAAAATGGTTGAAGTAAGGAAATGGAACATCTAAAGCCCAAGTTCCTGCATGGATCTTGGGTAGACAAGATTTCCGTGCAACTGATCCAAATAGTAGTTGCACAGGACAGCCAATCAAGCTCTTTAAAGTTGTGTGGACAATTTTTTTATCATGTGCCCAAAAACACGATGACCATCAGATTAAAGAAAGATACATACATACATACATACTCCATGGAAGTACATTGCAAAAATTGATGTGCTGGGGGTGAGTGCCAAACCATAAATGGCTGAAATAAATCCCATACGGTCCATCTAGAACAGTTATTGGGTCACATGCCACGACCTACAACTGACCAAGCATCCAGCTACAATTTGGACATTAATTTTGATCTTACCCATTTTGAGGGGCTAAGGCATTGCTCTGTTTCTTTTGACGGTTGTATGGTGGCATGACATGACATGACAAATCAAGTTGGGAACTTGAATCTTGGGCAAATATGTGTAACATGCATGCATGTCTACTCCACGATTACACGTTTTACGGCAATATTAATCTTTCCAGTTGATTAACAGGAGAGGTGCTTGCAAGATATTACGTTCCTTCCTTTTTTTTTTTTTTTTTTGCTTCATGTGCTGGAATCCGTGCTCTAAAGTTTGACCGTTAATAGATTTAAAACTATCTAGATTAGCTATATAAAAATTATATCATTAGATTTTTCGTTAAAAGTATTTTTATAATATTATTACTACATTGTGATGTAAATTTATAAAAAGTAAGATCAAAGTGGCATCTAGACCATAAAAGTCAAAAACGTCAAGGAAAAAAGAACGGAGGGAGTACATACATGCTGTATGAATTATTTCAACCTGCTAAATATTGTCAAACGTTAGGGGGTCACAATTGCAAGTATTAATGTTTAAACAAGAAATGGAATCATTTTAGCTACTGATGCCTTTCATCTTCCAACTAAGTCAGTAATGTGAGCAAAACCTTGCCAAAATTATTACTCGTTGTAAACCAATTGAGTTTCCAAATTTCACCTTGTTTTGCAGAAATTTATGGCACCAATGATTGGGCTTGATTCAAAGTTTTAAATCGGAGGGCCAGGAAGGAAAATGAAAGGCATGAGTGACAGTCAGTCACAGGAGAGTGGGGGGCGGCCGGGTGTCCCGACACCCAAATACTACTGATCCTCGGTTGAGCTTTTCTCATTCATCATTCATCGTACATTGGTACTAGTACTACTATACTTTGTACCCTACCAACAACGACAAAAAACGATAATAAAAATACTAGCTACCTCTAAATGTGCTGTACTATTACAACTTCCATCCGAAAACATGCTCATTTCTCCTTACAACCTGTAGTCCACCATCTCAAGAATATTCTCATCCCCAATTATCGTCATCTGGTACAGCTCAATTTTTCAGTAACAACAGAGACTTGAGTCGGCTGTTGATTTTATACTGGGACAAAATAACTATGCCCTTTTTTAAAATTTGCTCTTGTATGAAATTAACCGTGTAGTGACATCCTTGGACTAAATCCCAAGGCTAGCAAACACTCAATGTAATTATATTGCTCATAGTACTGAAAGAAGCTAGATTTGTCTTGAATCATTTTGGAGCAAAATTCCCGGAGAGAAATGAAGAATTCGATGAACATTCTCATATCAAGTTTCAAGTTGTCACTTTTTAGTGATATGACAAAAATAACGGGTTTGTAGTACCTACCATGTATCATCCCTAGCTGTAAGTGTTGGCAAGGGGCTTTTCCCTAGGTTTTAGGAGCAATGGAGTTGCACGGTTTAACTTCGATGTGTTGTCGCGTTAGAGTATGAAATAGACTCATAGTGCCAGATCAAAATTATGTTTTTACTCTCGTCTTAGAGAAGGATCTAGGACTAATCAAAGGACAAAATTAATGAATATTCATTCAGATCAAGGCCATGACCAAATGAATCTCTTACCATGTATCCCAAATTTCACACCGACTTTTATTTCAAGGTTCATCCCATTCAATTCATTCTCAACACCCCCCCCCCCCCCGCCCCAACACACACACAATTGAGTCTCCTATCTATCAACATTTCATCTATTAGTTCACCTCGATCTGTCAAGTACCCCACCCTAAACTTTAGCATCGACAAAACCTGGTAAAATACATGGACGTGAACAACAACAGTTGGATTAGTAGAGGCCTCCGTTTTATGAAGGACAAGTAATCTGAACTAAGTTGGCATTTTTGATAGAACATGAGTCGAAATATCGATTTATTTTTTTTTTCTTGGAAAAGTTTCAACAGAAGGTGACAATGTTCAGTCAATCAAAGTCACTGAATAGAGTTGAAGACCCCAGGAATCGGGCCCACCCTCATATGCCAGGGAGAAAGGTGAAGGAAGAAACAGCAACGCAATTCTGAAACATTTTGCTTTTCAGGGGACGGGCATCATTTTTTAGAGGAGAATAACATTTTTTCTGTTTGTAAATTGCACTCTCAAGTCAAGAGACGACAAAGAGACTGAGACAGTGTGACTGTTTAATTTGAGTCTCCAAATTGCTGAGTAAAGACAAGAGCCTTTTCTCACGCTGACGCTTCAAACAGGACCCACATATTCTTTTTTCTCCTTTCCTTCCTCTTACTGGATCTGGCTGGACTATATCACATCAAATTTGTTGACCTCTTGGGACATTATTGGATTAGGCTTGCTTATCTTGTCTGGTGATGCGGATAACTAGGATCTAATAAGTATATTACCTTTTTCACATAATTATAGCATGTGCCGCATAAGGCTTGCTGCTTCATCGCAAAAAAGAAGAAGAGGAAAATAATGTGCTGCTTGATATTTACTTGATCAGTGGTCAAAAGCCTAGATTTCGAGATATACCATTTCAGAATATATAGATTATTTTTTGTGTGCTGACCATGGGAAATATGTTTCGGTGACATGCCTTGTATATGCAGACTAGCTTTTTTCTAGTGTCATATATCAAAATTTTCTGTTTTTTTAGCAAAAAGGCAACCATCCTATGTATAAAGCTTACAGATCAGAATTGGACGGCCGCATGGTGGTTGCTTCATAAATAATTTCAAGGCAGTACATTTAAACTTGCACTGCTCCATATCTTAAGGTTCTGGCCAAGATTTGCCTGGCTACTGAGTCCAAACAGAAAGAAACCAAAGCTCCACTGAATGCAACTGCAAGAGACATGGAAGGCCTTTCAGTTCACCATTACTACAATGGCAGCAAAAGGACGATGCAAGTAGGAGTACCCCATTGAAGTGAGGAGTAGCCTCACTCACACTCTTGTAGTACGAAAAAAAGAATATCTCAATTAATGTCTCTTCCTGATTTTCCGAAGCTCAACAATCTGATGATCTCACCTGATCCTTCTGCGGCATGCTTAATTTTAGAGTGTACACTAATCTCGCAACTAGTACTATTTTTGTTTCTTTTTTTTTCTTTTGATTATATGAGATGCAATTATGATGATGGGAACGGAACAAGGATCCTGTGCAGTTGTAGTAGTAACTGCTAAATTTGTAGTTGCCGTCCGACCGCTCGATCAAAGTAAGACACGCGAGACTGTTTTGGATACTGCAGCAATTTACTGTAGCAAACCGTTCTTTTTTTAAATCCGGACCGCCGATTCGCTCGATCCAACAGTTGGATTGCCCAGCGACTGTAAACTTGGCGGTCACTATTGTGACTACCAAGAATCTGGTTCCATGGGAATGACAGGAGAACTCTGAATTATGCTAGGCACCTCATCCCATGAAATTAACATTATCTTCTCCCTGTCCAGCAGATGGCCGGATGATCTTGAAACATTATTATCTTTTGCTGGGAAGAAACCCTGTATGGAGTAGGGCTGTAGGGATCATTTCCAAGTTTCCAACTAAAGCATGATCTCTTCCACTAAAAGGAGATCACATCTTCTTTTTTTCCTTTTTTTTTTTTGAGGTGGAGAAGATCACATCAATCAAATCTTCATATTGCCAAACTAATGAAAAGAAATAGGAAATTAAAATGGAGGATGATTAATTAGACAATGCCACACTGTGTGATGCAGCATGTTGTGCTTATAAGTAATTAAGAGTTTGAGGCCCTTGCCTTCTCTAGGAGCCGTCTTGACTAATTCTATTATAATGATCGTTAGAGCATTATTATTCTTCCAAGTCCTCGAATAGATTACAAGTTGTCATTTGCTGGCTTTGGAGGATGGGAAGTTTCTATGGAGGCGCAGAAGGTACTCTCGGTATGAGCGATTGATACTATATAGTACATAGATGAATATCATGGTTTTTGTGCTCTGTTTCATTTGGTTTTGTGTCTCCATCCTACTTTAGTAACAACAAGTACATATATATGGGGCTGCTAGTACTGCATTAACAACTTGACAATTCGTGACCGGGTGCTCTTTTCAATACATTTTTAAAATTATCAGCTAGCGTCAAGATTGCCTTTACGATAATCATGTCGTGTCTTAGCTGTTAAGGTCACTCCTTGTTAAATAGAGGCACCTCGCAAAAACTAATTAATCTTACCATAGCAAGGTCAAGGGATTCGCTAGAGAAAGCTAACAAGTAATTGTATCAATGCTGAGGAACAAAAACGGGGATTTTTTTTTGTTGCTGATATTCACTACTACAGAACTGGGCATCACAATCGGCCTATTAGAAGCGGTTTGGTGCGAACCTGTTGTGATCTTCGCACCAGAAGCGGTTCGTTGGCAACGGTCCGAAGAGGGCTTCCAGAAGCGGTTGGAGACACGAACCGCTTCTGAAGGTTGCGTTCTAGAAGCGGTTCTTTTCTCAAACCGCTTCTGAAAATCGAAGCGGTTTGAGAAAAGAACCGCTTCTAAACGCAACCTTCGAAGCGGTTCGTGTCTCCAACCGCTCGAAGCCCTCCAAGCAGCGCATTTAAACCCTTCTTCCTCCATGCGCCAGCAGAGGTACGAATACGATCGAACAGAGAAGGCCGACCAAGCGCTGTTCTTGGGGAGGTGCTGTCCAAATTTTTAATTGGAGGTGATTAGCTCTAAATTAAGTGTTTCAAAGTTAGTAACATCATGTGAACATCCTTCTCACCTAGATATTGCTATTTTTTTCAATGGATGTGGAGAAATCTTGAACTTTTTAAGCATTATCGAAAATTTGTTTTCCGTGCCTTGTTTTTGTTGTTGTATGAAGATGTAGGGTGGAGATCTAGTTCAAAATATGACATTACAAGGTAAAGGTGATTGGAAGCTTTAGATCTAGGTGGTTGTTAGCTTTAGAATCTTAAATATCACAATATTGGGAGAGATCTAGGTACAACATTGCAAGGAAGTAATTATTGGTGTATGAAATAAAATAGAAAAACATGTAGAAGGATAAAAAATAATTACAAAGGTAGGAAGGGATACAAAATAATTAGAAAGGTAGGTCTTTAATTGGATGACGGTGTAGGTGGAGTTTTTTTCATTGGGTTTAAATGTTACTAAATTTAAGTTAGGTTATAATTTTTCTAACGAATTTGTTATAATTTTTAATGAAATTATAACTTGGTATAGATGAATCGGCAATGGATGTACAATGCGGACCGTCGCTCGAGAGAGTTCATTGATGGCGTGTGAGCTTTTCTCGATCGGCCGTTGCATTCTTACCTCGAGCGACTTCATATGTTGTCCGTGTGTAGATTGCAAGAACGAGAAGGAGCACTCCCAGCGATGGCAAGTTATGAACCACTTGATCATGAGAGGTTTCATGCCAAACTATACATGTTGGACCAACCATGACGAAGTTGAGGTGATTAGCCAGGAAGACGATGAAGAAGACGAGGAAGAGGAAGATGGATTTAACAAGATCCCCGGACGACACGCAATACAGTTCCGTGGAAGAAACACTTGGTGACTTTGGTGATGATGAGCTAGACCAGATCTTTGCGTGGCGGAGAGGGAGACTACACAGATGAAAGATAGTTCGAGAAGTTCCAGCGCATGTTAGAGGACCACAGAACTCCTTTGTACCCAAACTGTGGGCAGGGCCACAAAAAGCTGCGTACCACACTGGAACTCATGCAATGGAAGGCTAGAAATGGTGTGTCAGATAAGGGATTCGGTGAGGTGTTATCACTCGTAAAGAAGTTGCTTCCAGAAGATAACACTCTGCCCGAATCTACATATGAAGCCAAGCAGGTCGTCTGTCCTTTGGGATTGGAAGTACAGAAGATACACGCATGTTCTAATGATTGTATCCTGTATCGTAATGAGTATGCCGATTTGGATGTTTGTTCAGTATGCAGAGGATCACGGTATAAGGTGAAGCGTGGCGATCCGGTGAAATAGATGGGGAGCGTAAGAAGAAGAGACCTCCGGCTAAAGTGTTGTGGTATTTCCTGTGATCCCCGATTGAAACGTATGTTTGCTAACAAAGCGCATGCCCGGATGATGCGTTGGCACAAAGAAGAGCGTAAGGACGACGGGATGCTTAGACACCCCGCAGATGGCTCACAAGGAGGAAAGTCGACCGGACGTGCGGACTTCGCAGATGAGGTGAGAAACATAAGGTTTGGGTTGAGTACCGATGGGATGAATCCTTTCGGAGAATTGAGCAGCAGCCATAGCACCTGGCCCGTTACACTATGTATCTATAACATTCCTCCATGGTTGTGCATGAAGCGAAAGTACATCATGATGCCGTTGTTGATCCAAGGCCACAAGCAACCCGGAAATGACATCGATGTCTACCTGAAACCATTGGTTGAAGATCTTGTGACATTGTGGGATGATGGTGCAGGGGTATGGGATGAGTACAAAAGGGAGTATTTCACCCTACGTTGTGAGACCCCGTTCTGATGAACAGGAACCTCCATGTGATTACTGTGCCATTCCCTGGATCAGTAGCTAGCACTCACATGTTTACAACAATTGGAATCACAACCATACAACAAATATTATTAAGCGGAAGCTATTACATAAAGAAGACTCTTACAACTCAGAGATATAGCAGCTAAAGAAGCAAGATCTTGTAGTGTGCCCATCCAACACCCGCAGGCAACTGACAAGGCATAATCCCTAGAAAGATCACGACGAAGAAAAACCCGCAACCTGCGACGAAAGAAACCTTCGAAGCTTCGCTAACTTATCCACCTAAAAACAACATATAAGCAAGGGTGAGTACTTTCGTACTCCGCAAGACTTGAGCAAAGCCTATAATATATGCAGGCCATTTCAAAGGAGGCTACTACAGTTAATGAAGGACCATGTGGAGGTCCATCCATGTTTGTGATGAGTATTTGACTTTATTTGAGCAAGGTGTGCTCAAGGTTGAGTTTGATTTGGATTGTTTTTCGAGCTAGAGCAATTTGAGTTACTGATAGGAGACCAGTCGTCCGACCCCGAGTGGTCGGGTCGTCCGACCTGAGTGGTCGGGGCTTTGGCTGTGTTGCAGACCAGTCGTCCGACCCCGAGTGGTCGGGTCGTCCGACCTGAGAGGTCTGGGCTTTGGCTGGTTGGAGACCAGTCGTCCGACCCCGAGTGGTCGGGTCGTCCGTCCTGAGAGGTCGGGCTTTGGTGGTCGGAGACCACCGTCCGACCCAGTGGTCGTCTTTGGTTGGTCGGAGACCAGTTGTCGGACCCAGAGAGGTCTGGGCTGTGGCTGGTCGGAGACCAGTCGTCCGACCCCGAGTGGTTGGGTCGTCCGACCTTGAGTGGTCGGGATGGAGACCAGTGGTCAGACCATGGTTGGTCGGGATGGAGACCGATGGTCGGACCATGGTTGGTCGGGATGGAGACCGATGGTCGATCACGTGTGGTCGGGGTTATCTTTGGTCGGCGTAGTGTATATCTGCTTGTTGAGATGGATATGTGTTGTTAGACATTGCTATGTGATGTGGTTTCCTTGTCTATGATGGTTGCGGGACTTTGGAGCTAGGTCATGGTGAGGCGAAGGGATCGGGACTAGGCCGGGAGCCGAGGTCCGATGATCAAGGTGTCGCCAAAGATGACCGAGGCCGGGAGTAGCCGCAAGCCGAGAAGACAAAGGAATGGATGAGATGCTAACTTGGAGCCGCTCGATCAAGGAGGACCGTTGGATCGCGATCGGGAAGATAGAGTAGCGGTCAAGTTAGTATGAGTCAGCGTGCAAAACCCGTTGTGTTGTTGGGTTTGGGTGAGCCCATGCATAGCTTTGTGAGTGGGTAAAATCTCACCCTTGATGGAGTGCTCTAGGGTTTAGAGGCTCATCCAAGGGTGGTAGGTGTTCCAAGCTGCTATGAATAGACAGGAGTGGGGTGTCTCCTTGGGGGTGAGCGGTGAGGAAAGTCTACGTGAGTAGTTGAGAGTTGTTGAGAGTGACAGTGTAAGGATCAAATCTCGGCTCTTGGATGTTGGCTTAGGATTGAAGCAGACATTCAAAGGTGGGAATTGATCCCAGGTCACTATAAATAGAGGGGTAGGGGCAGCCTCCCCTCTTTGAAGGTTCTGAGGTTTTTGCTGCTCATTTGAGCTTTGCCCACTTTGTTGTGAGGCTTTGTAAACCTCCCTTCCAGAAATGAAATGTTCTTCATTTATATTCTTGTTTCATTTCTCTTACGTATTTACATTACGCACTTGAATTCTGTTATATAAATTCCGCATTTACCTTCTTGCGATTTACTTTACGTAATTTGGATTTGCCTCATCTCCTTCTACATGCTATTGAGTCTTTGTTGAAATTCATGATTGATGAACTCTTCTCTGGATTCGGTGCTTTCAATCTTTTAGGCAATCCTTACGTTCTTGTTGCAAGTTGTAAATCTGTGTGTTCTTAAAGTGCGTAAACGTGTGACTTGCAGTTATTTAGTCTTGATTGGCTTCTGGTTCTTGTTGCCAAGGATGAAAGATTGCTGGATGAATCTCCTATAGATCATATCCCAATCATCTAGGCAATCTACAACCTCTTCTATTCAGTTTTGCAAGGAACCAATTTATGTGCCTAGTTTTCAGATGGTGTTTCTATTTGTTTGAAGGGTTGTTTCTTCGTGTACTTACTTGCTGTGATTTGTGGAGAGTCATCCAAGGATATTCTGACTATCAACTCCCACCGACAAATTACGGTGAAGTCTGTGTTCGTGACTCTGTTTTTGGTGTTGCATTTGTTAAACCGAAAAGGACGGAACCTTGGTATTAATTCCTTCGATTGTTGATTGAAATAGGTTCCTGACATCCTTTGGGAGGTGCACACCAATTTTCACTGTTTTTGGATCAGCCGATCAAAAGTTACATCGATTTCTGTTTTTGAGATCGTGCTGATTTTTCTATTCACCCGAGTACTGTTCATCCGACCTCCGAGGTCGGGGGTACTGTTCATCTGGTCGGGAGGGTACTGTTCACCCAAACACTATTCACCGTAGTAATCGCTCATCCGACCACTTCGGTCGGAGTCTTGTTCATCCGACCGGTCTTTGGTCGAAGTCTGCTCACCCGAACACTATTCATTCCGAGTATTATTCATCCGACCTCTGTAGGTCGGGGGTACTGTTCATCCGACCAGAAATACCCGACCAGTGCAGTTTCTTTCTGGTCTTTTGGTGGTTTGAATTTTAGGGGGAGAGTTTATTCGAAAATTTTATTTGGCTCCTATTCACCCCCCCTCTAGTCGCCTTTTTCGATCTTTCAGTTAATTTGCATAAAGCAGAATTGACACTGTAAAACAAGTTATTTGCAAACGGAATTTATAAAAGCATAATTGACTGATATGAAATAATAAAGCATAAGTAATATTCACAACCCATCGTGAATATCGAAATAATCCAGAAATGGAATCCAACAATGTCGATCCTTTGATATAAAGCAAAAGCTGCTAAACAAGTTCCAAACCAAAACCCAATTTTTGGAAATACGAAAGCATTCTAACATTGGAATGACTTCACCAAGCGTCCATAACCGTGGACACGGCTAATTAATTAGATTTACACTCTGCAGAGGTGTACACTTTACCCACAAGGAATGATCAACCTCTATTGCCAGATCAATTAACACACTTCCTTTGGTGTGTCGGCAAGGAGATCATACAGAGCCATTACATTATCTAGATGTGGCTTTGAACCAGCCCGGGACGTTTGGCCCTCGCCATGAAAACAGAAACACTCACCCAAGACGTGGTTCCTTTCACAACACACCCAACACCACGTTTCTGTCCATGGCAAGGCGTACACCGTTGCATTGGTAAGTAGACCCCCTACAGACAGACCGAACCGGAATGCCTGTGCAATTCTCCCGCCTTCCTTAGATGCAAAGCCACACCTAAACAACTTAATAGGCTAAGACCCGCCCATACAAGCCCTCGTGGTTGTACGAAATTCTTGGATCTATAGCATCCCATTGCTCGGTCCTTAATCCGACACGGGCGATACTCCACCCTAACTACATGCAAATCCCTCTGCACCTCCGGCTATTGCCAATAATCGTCCGCATCAAAACCATAGTTTTATTTTGGGTTTTTAAATCAAAATACCCATAACCAACAGCTTTATTTCCAACATTTTCCATTTCCTAAGAAACACATTTTGATCTGATCATCATTCTCATTTGTTCTAAAAGCATGACTAAGCATGGATAGAAGTAATCGCATATACCCACAATGACATTAAGTAATTGTCTAAGCTCAATCTATGGTTATCAAGGTACACATATCCAAACTTATCAAGGAAGTTTCATGAGACAACAGGTATAACTACCTTTACCACAAAATAGCAATTTACAGAAAGTAAACGCATGCATGAAACATTTTAATAAACAATGCAATTTAAATTCTGGGATCAAGATAGTCAAAGGGGGTGCTTGCCTTGCTCATTTATTGCTTACGACGAAGACACGGTCGCAGATGACGGAGGCAACGACGGAGGAAGGGACGTCGGATTCTACACGTCGATTAATCGGAAAATAGCAAATATCCAACTTTAATAAGGGCAAAAAGAAGACAGACAGAAACTCAAATAAAGATTCATTGTAGAAAACAAGAACACTTTAGAGTTTGAATTATTTAAGAAATTATTTTATTATTAAGCTTAATGGCTTTTATTATGAACAAAACACGTTTTCTTTTAAAGATTATCTATTCTTGAATTACGAATTCAAGAGGCTAAAATTGTGAATTCTAGTATTTATAACTTCGAATTATAGATGCTAAAATTATTTGGATTAAAAGAATTAAAATACTAACTAAAGTTAGGGTTATGCAAATAGCACTTAGTCTTAAGCGACTTTGCATAAGAAGGGTTTTCGAATAAGTTGGATCTATTAATCTAGGTTACTAGATTAATTTATGGTTTTTAAGAAAGTTCTGGTGATACAAATATATTGGTTATAATTTCTTTATTACAAGGTTCACTTAACCTTATTATGGCAAAGTTCATTAAACATGAAACTAAGGGTTATTTGACTACTAGAATTTATATGCCAAATATGACGAAATAAGATTATTTCTTCGCAAGTGGATGGCATATACTTAGAAGAAAGTATCTAGGCTGATCTCATACATTTTGGTGTTTAGACGAGACATTATTTTTCTTAGTTGAAAAAGCTTATGTGATATTAAAGACTATAACAACTGTAATTTTCAAGAGTATTTGACTAGCAAGACTTAATTGAAACGAAAGTTGTAAATGAAATATTTTTCTAGAACATGGTAGACTATATCCTAGATATTATTTCTAAACTTATTTCTATTATATTTTCATTTAGACGAGAGGTTCTACGGGTTGATGAAAAAGCTTGATAGTTCAATTAATTACACGATAAAGATTTAGTTTTTGATATAAGATTGCGACTACAACAACTAGGATAATCTACTCATTTTTCAGGTATTAACAGGGCATGACATTAGAAGTGATTTAAAGTTGGTTTCGCGACAATTGGCTTTTATCCGCGATGTTTTCCATTTACGAAATCATTAGGGTTTAATATGGGCTTACTTCAGACTAGCACAAATATAAAGTATTTCTGCATAAACAGTGAGAGTATTATTTTTCAAGGTTAACGGATTTGGTTTTGTCAAATTTGGAGTTTATTCGTGAAAATTATAACTATTTATATCATGCAAGTATTAACACTTTGACTATTAATCATTTACTGTTTTATGTAGTGAACTTTAAATATTATTTCATATCTGGAATCTTGGTAATGTTAGGAGCACAATAAAACTGATTTGGTGATTTATTTGAATTCAATTGATCTATATTACAACCATTTGATTTTCTATGCTATATGTATATACACATTTTACATTTAAGTTATTTCACACTTTTCAAGACAGTTCAAAACAAATTCACTTATTAGTTATTTTGGCAAATTAAGGTATTCTAATGTCATGCTAATATTTAGAAATCAATTTTACTTATTCCATATTTCTTTTATTCAAACTATGTTTATTTGAATTTCTAATGCATTGAATACAATCTTTAATAGAAAGTAATTCAAACATAAGTAAAAATTAAATATTTTTATATATTTGAACTTCTGTAAGCATAAGTATTTCACTAAAATTAGTTTCATTCCATTCCAAGTTTTTTTACAACTTTTTAATATGTAGCACTTCTTTAAGTCTTTTCTTTAAATTTGAATTTCAAATTTACCCAGTGAACATTTTCAAAATGTTATTGCATATTCTGAAAGTTCTTGATTTTACATGAATATAGAAATTGATTTCACCCAATTCGGAGTTATAATGAAAAATCTATAAGCATTTGAATCATCTCGGTTAATGAAAATCAAACTAAATTCACAAATACGCTTTTGCTTCTCAAGAGACGTCTTTTACCATTGTACAGGACTTTGCATTGACCGGCTGACATGAGGGGCCCACGGTTCAGCGACAGAGAAGCAGAGGCTTGTGGATTCCGGCTCGTCGGCGACGAAGGATGGCCGGAGGGGGGGCTCCGCCGATGGGATGAGCTCCAAGGAGATGATGCGCAGCTAGGGGTGGTCTTGGCGTCGGCCGGCAGTCACTGGAGAGGGCCAACACCTGCAAGGGGCGGCGGCGTCAATGGCGCACGGCCGGGAGTGAGAATCAAGGTGCGAGAGCTCGAATGGGTAAGCGTTTTAGCTTCTAAGGGTCACAAGGAGTCCATTTTGGTATCTCACTTGCGCGGAGGATGACCGGGGAGCTCCGCCACCGTTCGGCCGGAGTTGGAGAAGAAGGCGCACGTCGGTGGCTTGATTTCGCATGAAGACGGTTAAGTATTTTTGAGGGGTTTTGATCACTAGAGGGTATAGAAGCTATACCCGGAAGCAATTTGGGAATGGGTTGCCCATTCGGTCGAATTGTTTTCGGCTTGAAGCTCCAAAGCCCTCGGTCATGGTGGATTTGGGGAAAATTCCGGGCGTTAGGCTTGGAGAAACGAAGAAGGGGGAGAGGGAAAGATGGTGCGGCTCAAGAGCGAGCTCGGCGCAATTTATAGCGAGGCTTGCGATGTACAGAGGTTTGAACGCAGGGAAAAAGGGCGGCTTGGTTCGGTGCTTCGCAATGGAATGGCACAACCGTCTCACTGGCAAGGAGGCGACGTGGGGGTGGTCAAAGCATGGCGCGCGAATGCCGAGGATAGACGTGGCGTCAGTTGACGGGGTGGCCGCACGGCTTGTCAGGCGAATGGCAGCGATGGCGCGGGAGAGCGCAAGCTCTGCCTCGGCGAAGCGAAGAAGAAGAGAGGGAAGAAGGAAAAGAGCGGCTGACGGCTGGGCCCGGGGTCCACCGGCAGTGAGAGGAGGCCTTTTTTCGTTGCCGTGCCAGCAACCATTACGGCGAAGGGATGGCCCACCTGTCGGCGAGAGGAGGTGAGTCAAAGGATAAGCACGGCTGAGACAGGCTCCATGTGACCATTAAAATTGCTATCAAATCACCATTTAATTTTGTAAAACCTTTTGACCGACATGATCTGGTAGTTTCTAATCTCCCATAAACATTTTAGGTTAAAATACCGCATGGTTGAATTCTAGAAATTCTGACACTGTGGACTTGTACATGATTTGAACTTTGGTATTCTATTTATTTTAGGATGTAAATCATATTAATTATTTTCCAAACTTTTTATGAGAGTTCCGTTTTACTTATGGATATCTTCATAAAAATTTAAAGTCAAAATATCAAGTTAATATTTTATAAAAATTCTGACATTAGGATTTCTAGTTTTTAATTGTTTCTGTTTTTGAATTATTAGAGGGCTTTTCCGACATGATCAAATCCTGATATTTTTACCAGGTATAAACACTGCTATAGGGGTGCTATGGTAATTTTTATGGGTTCAGATAACTTTCGAATATTTTACACAAATTCTGACTTGAACTGTTTCTAGTCAAAAGAGGTGACATTAATTTCATTTATCCATTTTTCTGTGCATAACAATTTTACTTGTTGATTTTTATGACTTAACAGAGTGGTAAGGGTTCCATGGTAATTTTTTCAAAATTTATCTTTTACCTTTTTATCTTTTTACTATTATCCATTCTTTAATTCTATTTCTTTGATTTTTCATTCAACACAAAAATCCAAGGAAATCCAAATAAATTCCATTCATGTCAAGAAAATCAGAAACAAATATATTCAAATTCAAAATATAAATTTTTATATTATTCCATTTTTCGGGATGTTACATACGTGCATTGTTATTTGTAACAATCAACGACTGGCCTACTCTCGGTAACCTGTCTGGCCTAACTATCAAAGGATATAGAGCCTGCATCCAGTGCTTAGATGAAACGGACGGCATGTACCTGAAAAACTCTCGGAAGGTTGTATACATGGGTCACCGTAGGTTTCTTCTTACAAATCACCCGTTGCGGAAGGAAGGCAGGAAATTTAACGGGCAACCAGACCTTCGTGCAAGGCCTCAGCATCGTAGTGAGCCACGTGTGTTTGCTATGGTAAAGGATTTGAAAGTAGTATTTGGAAAGGGTCCTGAAAGCAAACATGTGCAGAATGAGGATGGTCATGCACCCATGTGGAAGAAGTCAATATTTTGGGACTTGCCTTATTGGGAAGTTATGGAGGTTCGTCACTCACTTGACTTCATGCACATCACGAAGAATGTCTGCTTGAACCTGTTAGGCTACATAGATATGTACGAAAAATCGAAAGATACACTACAAGCTCGGAAGGACCTTAAACTCTTGGAACTGAGGAACGACCTACATCCCGAAAAGAGAGAGAAAGGACAACATTACCGACATCCTGCAAGCTACACTCTAAGCAAAGAAGAGAAAAAAAGCGTGATAGAGTTCCTGAACAGTGTGAAGGTCCCTTTCGGATACTCCTCGAATGTAAAGAGACTCGTAAACACGAAAAAGAATAAAATCGTACACATGAAATCCCATGACTGTCTTGTGTTAATGACACAGTTGCTCCCAGTGGCTGTGAGAGGCATACTGCCCGAGTGGGTACGAGGGACAATCACAAAGCTGTGTTCTTTTTTCAACGCGATTTCACAGAAGGTCATCGACCCAGATAAACTAAGTAAGCTGCAGGATGACGTGGTACAAAGTTTGGTTAGTCTTGAGATGATCTTTCCTCTTGCATTCTTTGATATAATGGTTCATCTCACTGTTCACCTTGTCAAAGAGATAGGTATCCTTGGACCCGTGTATCTACACAACATGTTCCCTTTCGAGAGGTACATGAGTGTGCTAAAGAAGTATGTTCGTAACCGTTCTCGTCCGGAAGGATGCATTGCCGAGGGTTATGGGACAGAGGAGGTGATTGAGTTTTGTGTGGATTACATTAATGATCTAAACTCGATCGGCGTCCCTATATCACGCCATGAGGGGAGGCTACGGGGAAAAGGGACACTAGGAAGGAAAGCAATTGCATGCAATGATCTTCTTACATTTAAGCAAGCATATTTCACGGTTTTGAAACAATCAACTATAGTGGCCCCGTATGTCCTTGAGCACAAGAGTATTCTACGCCGCAATTTCTCGGGGAGGTCTGAGGATTGGATAACACTGAAGCACATGGATTCTTTCGGCGCTTGGTTACAAAAGTACATCCTTTTGAAAGGGTCAGACAATGAACAGTTGCAACGCTTGGCTCGGGGACCATCTAGTGAAATCGTGACATTCAAGGGGTACGAGATAAATGGTTACACATTTTACACCAGATCGCAGAATAACAAGAGCACCAACCAAAATAGCGGTGTCCGTATAGACGCCGAAGACAACAAAGGCAAGGTGGATACATATTATGGTTTCATAGAAGATATATGGGAGCTTGACTATGGACCTTTAAAGGTCCCTCTATTTAAGTGCCAATGGGTCAAACTGACTTCAAGCGGCGTGAAGGTAGACAAATACGGTATGACAATCGTGGACCTCACGCAAGTCGGCTATAGGCGCGAACCGTTCGTCCTCGCGAACGATGTGAGACAGGTCTTCTACGTAATGGACATGTCAAGCAAACCTAAGAAGCATAAGGACAAGCAGAAAGATTGTAGTACTAAGCCAAAGCGACACGTGGTTCTACAAGGCAAACGAAGGATTGTTGGAGTTGAGGACGTTACAGACAAGGAAGAGTATAGTCAGTTCGACGAGATCCCTCCTTTCCCTGTGGATGTTGACATAAGCCTCCTCAATGACACAGACGTGGATACTCCTTTCATACGTCGCGATCATAATGAAGGAACACTTGTAAAGACAAAGTACGTTACTACTTAAGATGTACCCCTACTGTATGAACTATGTATATGTAAGTCTTTTACAGTATGAAGTGCTTATTTGGAATGAATGTAAAGTGCCAAAATTCTGGAATGAAACTAAAGTGCTCAAAGCATTTTGTAAAAATTATGGAATGAAAGTAAAGTTCTAAAAGCTTTTTAAAAATTAAGAAATGAAACTGAAGTGCTAAAAGCATTTTTTAAAAATTCGAATGAAATCAAGTGCTAAAAGCTTTTTCAAAAAATATAGAATGAAACTAAATTGCTAAAAGCATTTTTTAAAAATTATGAAATGAAACTGAAGTGCTAAAAGCATTTTTTAAAAATTATGAAATGAAACTGAAGTGCAAAAAGCTTTTTCAAAAAATTATGGAATGAAACTAAATTGCTAAAAGCATTTTTTAAAAATTATGAAATGAAACTGAAGTGCTAAAAGCATTTTTTAAAAATTATGAAATGAAACTGAAGTGCAAAAAGCTTTTTCAAAAAATTATGGAATGAAACTAAATTGCTAAAAGCATTTTTAAAAAAATTATGAAATGAAACTGAAGTGCTAAAAGCATTTTTTAAAAAAATTGAAATGAAACTGAAGTGCTAAATGTTTTTTCAAAAAATATAGAATGAAACTAAATTGCTAAAAGCATTTTTTAAAATTTTTAAAATGAAACTGAAGTGCTAAAAGCATTTTTAAAAAAATTATGAAATGAAACTGTAGTGCTAAAAGCACTTTTTAAAAATTAAGAAATTAAACTGAAGCGGTTTGAGAAAAGAACCGCTTCTAGAGCGCAACATTCGGAAACGGTTAGTAATAAGAACCGCTTCTAGAACGCAACATTCAGAAGCGGTTTTAGAAAAGAACCGCTTCTAGAGTGGAAGATTCAGAAACGGTTAGTAACACCAACCGCTTGTAAAAGTTATCCCTCTACAAGCGGGTTGATCTAAATCCGTTTGTAGAGATATTCTACAAGCGGTTGGTTCTACGAATCGCTTGTAGAAGTCCTCCCCCTACAAGCGGTTGGTTCTAAAACCGCTTGTAGATATTTGCTACAAGCGGTTGGTTATTAGAACCGCTTGTAGAAGTGCTCCTTGTATAAATTTGAAACGCCCCGCCCTCTTCTCACACCCAAAATTTTCTAAGCCCCGCTCGAGACCCCCCCCCGCGCGCGCCGCTGCAGCTCCTGTCTCTCTCCGGCCGCCGCCTCCGTCCAGACCCCGCGCCGCCATCCTCGTCGACGCCGTCGGCCTCCTCCGCCACCTCACCGACACCTACACGCCACCTCGCCGACACCAGTCCACCCCTCGTGCGCTAGCTGCCCTCGTCGCCACCGTCACTCCACCCCGGCCGCCGGCGCCTTCTCTGCCACCCCGCCGACGCCTACTCCGCCACCAAAGCGCCGCCACACCGCCGTCCACCCAGGAGGACCGAGGTTTATGTGTGCACGCGTCGTCCTCCCTCTATAGTTCCGGCTGCCCACCACATGTTCGGTGAAATGCCCACAAGTGCTGTGCTTGTTACTTCTCATCCACTGACATGAAGAAGATGAAATTCCTATAGCAGACGCCTAGTTCTTGGAATTTTTGTTATGTGGTAGTAACATCTGTGAATATTTTCTTCTAATTATTGAGATGCAAAGGAGATATTTCGTTACACTGTTGAAAAATACAACTATAGTTTTAAAGGGAAGGAAGAGTAAGAGTCCATTTCGACTGCCTTGTTGCGCCGTACTACACCGTGAAATTCTATGTTTGTTACACGAATTTTTACTAGTTCTAATAAGTTCTCGTTGTTATGGCTCCCAAAAAATATTATTCCAACCATCTTTTGTACCGAAAAGCCATCACAATGTCAAGCGGAGGGCATCTACAACGCAGCAATATATGTTCAAGATCATAAACTAGCTTGTAGGGTTCTACCAGATGGATCTAATCACCACGATCAAAACAACTAACTAATACGACCTACTGATCTAATAGATTGGGAGAAAGAATATTGCATGAACTAGACAATTGCAAGAAATAAAAGAAGCTATTAGAAGTAGATGCTCTGTAACCATTAATTTAGTAGAAAGGCACATGATCCTAGCGTTGCCCCCGATTATAGTTTTATACAACACAAGGATCAAACACGGTCAATGTTGCACATTTACTTTTGACATATAGTCCCTGTGTTCAAGTTTGGTGTATTTCTTGTTCTTGTGTCCACGAGTTCGTGTTTGATCCTTGGGCTAGTTCCAACACGCCGTAGTACTTAATGCTTGGTGTAGAAATTTATGTAATAATATGCTTGTGTTGTAATCAGTAATATGGTTGTTTCAAAGTAATATGATATTTGTGTCAACATTTTTTCGGAATTAGGATAGATGGCGCAACCAGGACGTGGTGACCCTACTTTCGATGAGGGAGAACAGTTCCTGTTGGACTCCATCGCGCTGGGTACCATCGAAGATGATGCTAACGCTGCTGCCGCTGGGGCTAATGGTGGTTCCGGTGAGGCCGTTGAGGCTGCAGCTGATGAAGCCATTGACGCGGGAGCCGCTGAGTCCGATAACACTGGTTCCGCCGGGATGAGGTATGAGCGTAAGAATATAATCCCGTAGACATGTTAATTAATCGCAATTCATTAATATAATACACTCGACACGTTTGTACATATGTTTATGTATTTCAAGCCCTGTGCATCGAGCAACCAATCCAAGCATCGGGGACCTAACAAGAAGCCGCCCACGAAGCACGTGTTTACCGATGTTAACAACGAAGGGATGCGGTTGCCCTCTTTTAGCAGTTGGGCGTATAACAACGCTTGCGGTTACCACGTGAGGGATCACATCCCAATTAGCATCGTAAAATGGGCCAAGTTCCTCAAGCTACCAAGGACTGCTCTGCAAGATATTAAGGAAAATTTCACATTTCCTCAAGGGTCCAAGACAAGGCCAAGAAATTTACTTTGAAGAAGATGGCAACAATGTTTCAGCTGGAAGACGTCTCTCACCGCAAGTACGCGTGCGAGAAGGGAGAAAGACCCGACTTCAACCAATTTCCTAAGTTGGCGGATCACCGGAAGCATTCGAGGAGTTCAAGTTGTCACCAAGGCCGTGCCGTCGGTCAAGAACAAGGCCAATTCACGATGAAGAAATACCACCACCATCTTGGCACCGGTGGTTACATCAAGGTTGTACCAAAATGGGAGAAGCGGGAAGAAGAATTAATGGCGAAGGACGTCACACCGCTACCGCTCAGTGGGAACAGCGCTGCGCAATTGGTTCATGGGTCATGGGGAGCCTTCGGATGACGGCGGTTTGGTGATGGCACCAGAGTACAAGAGGTCGGCCAAAGGATTGTACAAGATGTGGAGCGCCTCTCGAGCACGTACATTGGTGCCGAGCGGGAGAATGACGAGCTAACACATGCCCTTGAAAACCCTGAGCACCCAGGACGGACACGAGGTATGGGCAAGCTGACGCCGTGGAAGTATGGTTTCGCTAAGGATGCACATACGTACAGGAGCCGGCATAGAAGCAAATCAAGAGAATCACGTAAAGTGTACCAATTGGAACAAGAGCTCAGAGCAACCCAGGCTAGCATCGGCGACATAGTTGCGCAACAAGTACAAATTGCCCTAAGCAAGCTTCAAGGACTAGGTCCGAGCAATCAGCCGGACGCCGTGATCGCCCCTCCGCGCGAAGTAGTAGCGCTGGCCCACCGGGCCCCGGCGGACACCTTGCTATCCCGTTATCCCGTGGATGACATAAGGGTTCGCCGCCAGTGTGAGCTACACGTTGATGCGCGTAACCTCTCCATCAAGGTGGCTTACGGCATAGCATATCCGGTGGAGCTGGGCCAGATGTTCCACTGCAACGAGATACCCCCGGGTTACTCAAAGGTCGCGGTGGAGGAGGTGCTTGCGGTTTGAAGAACTTCACCTCGATATTCTTTGGAGGCGACGACGTGACCAAGCTTGGACAGGCCCTCCACAATATCATCCTTTGGCGCAAGCGGTACATCATATTTCCACCGCTATGGACGCGTCATCTCCACCACGGCAACCCACCTCCTCCAACGTCCACCGTCACACAATGCCTCGCCAAGAAAAGCGAGCGTAATCCCTACTCCACCACCAGCAGCTCCTGTGTCTCCACCCGCTCCACGCAGAAGCCCTACTCCACCACCAGCATCTCAAACAAAAAAGAACCCCCACAGGAAAACCACGCCTCCACCATCTCCTCCGAGGAAGAAGCTCGATAATGAATTAAGGCTCCCACCGCTCCCAAGAAAGCGGAGTCCACCGATCGACCAAGGTAAAGGAACCTCCAAAGAGGGCATATGATATGAATAAGGAGGAGAGTGACGCGGTCACTAAAGCGTATGGCTGCACACTTCGCAAAAAGAAGGTAGAGCCAAAGGTACCAACCGATCCAAAAGCGGCGGAACACTTCGCGACATGCCGCAAAGCATTTGCTGTGCCGTCCAACTATGAACGGACAATAATTAAGGCTACGTAAGAATAAACGTGGTCGCGGCGCGGCAAAGAAGAAGAAGAGAGACCAAGATCGGAGAACCTCGAGAGGTTTATGAAGGAGGCAGACTCGGTTCCACACCGCAGCTCTTGGATTAATAGATGATATCCCAATGGCAACAAAGGTCGATGGCAATTTCGGTTAGGCCGGAGCCGATTGACCCAAATGAGATAAAGGATCGCCAACCAAGATGCGGCAATTTCACGAATGGTACATGACAGAGTCCGCTCAAGGAAGAACGATGTTCCTCCGTATCAAAGAAGATGATTTTTATCGCGGGACAGCACCATATGGCTCGAATTTGACGACTTATACAATATTTACCGTGCCGACTCCATCAATGTGTCTCTCATGAGTCTTTGGTGCTGTAAGTGTCAAGCTCATACCTTTACCGTGTGCTTCCTCGCATAATAAAATTGCAACTATTAAACTTATACCTTTCTATGTAGAATGGAGATACAACGATGTAGAAAAGAGAATATCTTCAACGTGGGCTTCATCGACCCGTAGATTGTTAACGAGTTCGTCTTTGGATACAACCGAAAGGATCTTGAAGATTACATTCTCGATGCATTCTTGGGACAGAGACTACAAACCGTACATACTTCGCCCTTCAACTTCGAGTACATATATATACAACCTCTCGTTCTTATATTTTCCAAGGCATTTATAATACTACTAGCTAGTTACATATATGTTGCAATACATGAATAGGTTTCATCGATCCTTCTTGTCATCAAGCTTGATAGCGACGGATCATTGTTCAAGACTCGAAAAGGACTCCGGTGAAAAAATATCAATTTATCATTGACACCCGAACAGGTATATAGCACATATATATAAGATAGTTTTCCTTATTATATATATTGAAATACCTTGCTAATTCCAACTCTGATAATTACCATTCATACTAACGCATCACACAGGACATTCGCACGGTTTCGAAAGAAGCAACAAGGAGATTTCGAGAACGAATTTGATGTACAATTAAGCACTCGAGTACGTATTAAAGAATATTAATATGACGTAACAGTTTTTCATCCCAATAATCGTGTTCTTTTCAAATTTCATCGCAGGTTCTACAACAGACGGGTGGAAACAACCTATGTGGCTATTATGTGTACCACTATATGCAAAGTATTACCCACGGTGATGTGCCGACAACCAACGCCGAGGTAGTGTGCACATGTCAATTTCTTAGTACTTACACTTTAATAATTACATGTCCAGAGATTTATTTACCTCCCGCTTTGTCAGCCCAACATCGATGTGCAAGACGTGATCCCGCCGCACCGGGTTGCGGCAATCCAAGAACAACTCATCGGATTTATTGTCGACGAGATTGTATCCATCAAAGGCGAGTTCACGCAAATGGTTGGAGAGATTGTCCTGAAATAAGGACAGGTGAACTGACATCAACGTCGACCAAGGGCACAAAGAGCGACGCACGCAAGAAATAAGCTCAAAATTCGCCCTTTTATTCTTTGAAACTTGTAAAAGTGGCTTATTATTTCATGTGTTCATCAACTTGTTCATTTTTTAGTCTGTAATTATCTGAATGAATACTCATGACTAATATATATATATATATATATATATATATATATATTTAAGTGTGTCAAAAAAACTCATGAAGTTCTATTTATTTTAATTGTCAAAATCTATATCAAAAACCCCTCTGAAAACATATTCTATATTGAATATAATCAAAACGCTACGCTGTCAGACTCTTCACAAGCGCTTAGTAACTCCAACCGCTTATGGAGAGAGCCTCTTCACAAGCGGTTCGTAACACCAACCGCTTTTGAAGAGAACCTCTCCACAAGCGGTTGGTAACACCAACCGCTTGTGGAAATGTCGAACCACAAACGGTTCGGGGAACCGTTTGTGATACCCGACGGGGTATCACTCGCGGTTGCTTACAAGCGGTTCTAAAACCGCTTCTGAAAGCGGTTTCGAACCGCTTGTGCATGCCCGATCCGCAGTAGTGATTGCCCAAGAATTAGATCACCGACGTGGTCATTTGCCTATTTGCCTATAGCTCTAGCTAGTGACAGGTCAACAGAACCCTACTATGGTAGGATGGCAAAATGTCTGAAAAATACAGAAGAACAGCGAGAAAAATCCATGCTAAAACATGTAGGATTCGGACCAAAACAGTTAAATGTGGTCGCTTACTGGGACATGCGTGCATGCATCCACAGATGCTGGGAAAAAGGCATGTGAAATGTCAAATAATGCTATACATATATATATATATATATATATATATATACACACACATACACATATTGGAATAAGACTAAGACACCATGGTGCCAGAGTATCATGATTTCAAATACGCGCATTCAAGCTAAATTCAGGTATATTTTTCAAAAAATTCAGTTTTAGGTATATGCTCATCTATAACAATTAAAATAAAACGTGTACCTTTCAAAAGATATACTCGAATTCGAAGATTTTGAACAAATTTAGATCACATGATTTACTTATATATATATATAATCAACACATACCTACAATCAAACTACCATAAAAAGACAAATCTAGTTTGAATTTAAGTTCAAATTTATTTGAACTAGTTAGTAAACTAGTTAAACTCAACATAAAAAAAACTTCAAATTATTCTCACATGATACATATGAGAAATACCTATTTTATATCATAGGATCATGTTGTCCCAAATAATTATAGTGTGCGTGTATATATATATGTGTGTGTGACGTCGAAATGGGGCACCATGGAGCCTAGGCTCCATGATTTCAAATGCGCGGATTTAAGCTAAATTCGGGTATATTTTTCAAAAAAAATTAGTTTTAGGGTATATACCCATCTACAACAATTCAAATGAAACACATATCTTTGAAAAAATATACTCGAATTCAAAGATTTTAAACAAATTTAGATTGCATGATTTGCTGATTTATATATATAATCAGCACATACCTACAAATAAACTATCATCAAAAAAGGAAACTCTAGTTTAAATTTCAATTCAAACTTATTTGAACTAGTTAGTAAACTAGTTAAACTCAACATCCTAAAATTTTTAAAAAATTAAACATACAATATATAGGAGAATATACCCATGTTGTATCATATACACACGTGTGTTTGTACGCACACATTAGAAATTTGTGCAGACGTGTAGAGGTTACCCTCTACGCGACGTACAATATATAGGACTCTGCGCACACCTCAAAGATTGCCGCCACTACGCACAGGACCACAATGTCAGGTTTAAGAGCAAATGCCACCTGCTAGGTACTAAATTAACCCATCTGCAGGCTGCCTAAGATAGCTATGTGTACCTTTTTTTTCCCTAGGATATGATAATCATATGTTTAATACTTAATTATGAGGAAAAGATAATTCATTTATAGATTATAGTGTATAACAAGATATATATGTGCAGATGATTTTTCACAACAACCGTCTCTAAATATATATTTGAGCTACCTAACCTAATCGACCCCTTCGTTATGCAGAATTGTAGATAATAATTGAACTGATCCTGAATCAGCCAGTACTGTTCAATGGCCGACTGAGGAGATGCATGTCAGTCCCGTATATACTGGTGATAACTAGTCTAGTGCCAGTCAAGTTACTGTTATTAGGGATCCTGGTAATAAATTGCAATTAACCAAGCCAAGGACCAGCAGGCAGATTATCCTGAATAAATTATTAGTTGATCGACCTTTAGACTGTAAAAAATGAATAGCTAGTTCGCATGCAATGATGCATGTTTGAGCGCTTTTATTCCCCTAGCTAGCTATTACGTTGATATAATGTAATACCCTATTTTTTTATTTAGAAGAAACTGAAAGTGGATTAAGGAGAAAGTAAAAAAAAAAACTTGGACTGGGCGACGTTGAGTCGTCCTCAGTGTGCACACCGTGCCCGAGCCAGCCTTGGGCAGTGCTACTTAAGCGAGAGAGGGAAGAAGCACATCCGCAAACCCTAGCTGCCTCTGCCCTCTCCTCTATCGCCGCCTTCTCGTCGTTGCCATAGCTGCTCCTATCGACGTGCATCAGGGAAGAGATGAGCACCACCACGTACGGGAGGGACTGCCGCGTCGCCACCGTGTTGGGGCTAGGAGGGTGAGTCGTCGCAATGCATATCACCACGCCTGTGCGCATCGTGCTAGAGCTTGCATGTGTGTCGTTCTTGAGATCTGGTCATGTCGATCACCTTGTGCAGGGGGTGCCGAGGATTGCGAGGACGTGTCGCATGGAGTTCGAGAAATGTGTCGATGCAAGGAACATGTAGGGATTATGAATACCACCGTTTACGACGGTTCCAAAAAAACATTTGGCTTTTAGGTAAAACCCTAGGGTGATGTTCCTCATTGTAGTTACACTGTAGATCAATTATTATGGTCATGGTTCACAAAACCGAATTTCGAAATTCGCGGTACGAAAACCGCAAAAACCGCTCGAAAACCGTCAAAAACCGAAGGGTTAATAAATCAATTTTTTTCTGAAAAATTCCAAAAAAATTAGAAAACCCGCTGCCAACTAGATGTTCATCGCAAAACGGTTTTTGTGAGGGTTTTTGACGAAAAACCGAGCGCATAAATTTTTTCAAAATTTTTAATTTTTTTAAAATTTTTTTGAATGGACCGGTTTACCGAACGGTTTTTGATTTCGAACCTCAGCGGTACGCGAGCGGTTTTCGTCGGTTTTGTGAACCCTGGTCATGATAGTGTACGTACGTGTAGAGAGGCAACTTTAGGGGTTGAGTTTTGGTGCCTGGGTTCGTCAAGGTGCACAGTCCGAATTCATGGTCCTATTTTGTGGTATTTACGTCTTGTTTCATAGATTTTTCATATTATGGATAATGTATATAATTATTTAAGGCTTCCATAGAGGTAGTTTTGTTAATCTGCTATTTAAACTTAACTAGCAGACTTACCCGCGCAACTGTGCGTCCAGATATTATGGTATAATTGTCTTTGATATACAACTCTACTTCCAATGATTGAAATACAATTGTATTTGTTATATAACTCTATTTATATATGATTAATCTGCACCGTTATAATCTGGACCCACCAAAATAAGTAGTGGAGATCCTTCTTTGATATTCAACTCTACTTCCAATGATTGAAATACAATTATATTTGTTATATATGATTAATCTACACCGTTATATATAATCTGACCCTACAAAAATAAGTGGTGGAGATCATTCTCTTCTTCTTATTAATGTGAGAATTTCTAGAATTTAGGATTATTGTGGGATTTTCTTGCTCTTAAAACAAAGGAGGTGCTTTGAATATCACCATTTGTTTTTATGTATATAGATAGATGGCCAAATTAAATAGTGTTTTTAACTAGAAAAAGTTAGATAATTTTTTATAGTTTCTAGAAGTGGTACGGTTTGCCACTTTTGTTATGGTATAAAAATAAATATAAAATTGTTAAGCCTACTGCCTAGTAATGCAATAGAACAATCTTTATGGTTAAAAACGAGGACTGTATGGATTGATTAGGGTTTTTTCCCAACTAAGAAAGTGTGAAGATTTTGTGTAGTTTCCAAAACTCCTATGGTATGATATGTTTAGATTCATGATCTAGAATTTATGGTCATTCGACCACCGGGATAGTGGAGGGGGATTGTCCGGTGGAAAGGGGTTATTAGGTCGGAGTTGTGCGTAGAAGCAATAGTGTTTTGCTTCATGTTTATGTATTGTTGTGGCACCTTGTTGAGGTTGGATATTTGTTTTAGGGGAGGAGTAACATCGGAGTTGGTGTCAACTTCACATCAATTCACTCCACATGGTTAAAAATGCAAGTGCATGGTAGAGCAGTAGATAGTTTATTTGCTTTTGATGCTTTATGAATATGTTATGTTTATCATGTTGCTCATATGAATACTTATGTTAATAATGTGGCCTGAATGATTATGGTTATATGATGATTTATGGATAATGGTTAATGGTGACTGATAGATGAATAAAGAGAATTATGTCATCTTATGCATTTATGACATGGAAATAAATGACCTGAGTGGCCATATCTATGATCTACTTTGTGTGGGACACCCACGAGAATAGGAAGAGTACGACCTACTTTGGTAGGCACTCGATAGGAGAGGAGATGAGGCCTCCGTATGAAAGAGGACGGGCCTGAGGTCTCCGCATGAAAGATGGTGGGCTTGAGTGCCCACTCTGCTATAAATGTATAAGCTAAAGAGCTGACGAGAAATGTGCACGAGCATTCGCATTGCATTAATGTATAACATAGATAATAATGAGTTATGTAGAAGGTGATATGATTTTTTTATATTTATGGTTTCGTCAATGTTTATAATTTTATCATGTACGTGCAAAGTCATAGACTCACCCTTGCTTAATTATTTTTTTAGGTGATCATTGATGGCAACATGAATGGGATGGGAGTAGCACATACACATCACGTGCATAACTATTGATTTATTGATCATCTCTAGTCATTCTTAATCAACCGCAGTGATTTAGTTCGTATATATGGAATTTAGTTAATTAATGGTATATTTAGATAATATTGATAGTTGTGTGGAATATGGTTAGTCACAACTTTTGTTACAAAAGGTTGAATTATTTAAGTTATCTTGGTTATTGTTTAATTTTTTTGTCATCACGAAAGGTGCGAATGTTTTCAAGCACATGATTCCTGTCGTTTTCGAGTGCATGGTCTCGAACGTTCTCGAATGAATGGTTTTGACCGTGCTTGGGCGCAAGGTTCCAAGATTATAGTATTAAAATGCTTTACTTTTACTCTTGTAATCAATCATGTTTATTTTTGAATCATTTATTTGTGAAAGCATAGTTACTGAAATTGTTGTTGAAAGTTTTGGATAAATATTGTTTTAATTCAAAGACAAAAAGGTTGATGTGTTATTCTAGGCTATATTAGTAGAGGTGATATTCTAGGCTACATTGTGCCGGCCGGGGTGCTACATCTGAAGACCGTAAAAATGAATGGTAGTTCTCTGCAAAAGACATGCATGTCCTACTACCCTGAATTATTCCTGCTGACAACAGTGCAAAATTCAGTGCCAACAATAAATAGTATATAATAATATATCAACGCATGCACGACTGCGCAGGTTTATTATATATAACTGGGATATATCATACATTCGTACTGTACATGGGGTCGAGATTGTTCGAGCAGAGCAGGGCAGAGCAGATGCAGATGCAGGGTGTGACAACCTAGAAAAGAAAAGAAAAGGGGGAGTTGCATGATCAGAAGCATCCATCGACGACACACACACCCCAACCACTAGCAAGGAAGATATATATCGGCGGTAGCTAGGGAACATGCAAGGAAGGATTGGCATAATATATGAACTCTGACCGACTCTGTGATAGACTGATGGTGATGCTACCATATATATATATTCGTATTATAGTATACACGTAGATATATACTCATGTACCTACGTGCGTGAACGTGATGCATACACATCATGTATTTGATGAGGTAGCTAGCAGCCAGCAGATAAATAGAATAATTCCCTTGCGACCAGACCACCAGTACTCTTGAGTCTCGTCAGGCACAGCGCTAGCCTGGAAAGAAGCACAAACTGAAGCTGCATGCTGCTCAACTGCACAACACAACAACTCATGCAATGGAAGTTAATAGGTGCATATATGCATGCTATACGTACGTACATTATATTGCTCTTGTAGCTAATATATAGCTGCTGCTGCTGGCTGCTGTTTCTGATGTTATATGTTGTGCTGTACTATATATGAGAGAGAGATCGATGTAGAGAGTAGCAGAGCAGAGCAGTGTGTGACAGGGGCCGGGCGGGTGGAAAAGTGGCCGGCCGCCGGTCAAGTCCCCAGTAGCATCTTATCGATCGATCTCATCTCTGATCTAGCTCTTCGATCCCACGTTTGATCTGACTGATCGTCCTGCATCCGTCTCTCGATCGCTTACAAATTAAGGTAAATTAATTTTTCATGAGGTAAGATCGATATATCGAAGAAGCTAGCTAGCTCAGCTCGCATGCATGACCCCCGCGGCCGTCTCATATAATATCTTCTTCTTAATTTTTTCTTACAAATAGTTAGATATCCGATGAATCTGCATGCGCGTTATAGCTTAGATTCAGTGTACGTAATTAATCGTGTAGATATTTCTCATTTTCTCTGATTAATATATGGATTTCTAGCATCTCACTCTCTCAATTAAACAACGTTCGTTAAAGGTTTCGGTTAACATCGTTTTCACAATATAAGAGAAGATAGATTATAGATAGGTGGCCTCATCTCGCTAAGTCATCTCAATCAATTGCAGGAGGCATGAGGCACTGCTACTCTCTTTGGCTGTAAAAGAGTGACGTTCTGGGAAATGTGCAGCTAAACTTCGTAAATTTTGTTTACTGGCAGGCATCTCTATGAATACTTCGAATGGGGATAGCTAGGGAAATGATGTGTAAATTTATCTCATAATATTACATTTTACTAATATGTTATAATATAATTTAGTAATTAAAGTTGTGTTTTAGGACTATATTAATATAAAAAAAACGTTGTTTTTTTTTTGTTGATTGAAGGGAGTACGCACCAGGTCAGTACTGTGCATTTGACGCTAGTGCTAGCACAGTGAAGTTTCTCTCTTTTCAAAAGTAAACCGTCCATGCATATATGCACAGGATTTGCAGAGGGCCAGCTGCACGTGCTGCTGCTAATTACTCCCTCCCTCCTCGGTCTCCGCGCATGCAGGAATTGCACCACCGACCAAACTCTGCTGACCGAATTAAGTACTCTTTTTGTTCCGAATAGCTATCCATTTGGATGTCTACGACAGTCTCTAAAATACAACTTTAATTACTAATTTATATTATGATATATTTATAAAATATAATAAAATTAAAATATTATAGAAGTACCTTTCGAGATAAATCTACATATATGATTTTTATGTATCCAATTAAAATAGATATTAACAGTTAAGATTTTAAAATTGTAACTATATTTGTATCCAAAACGATAACTATATGTGACGAGCGAGGAATTCACTAAGCCCTTACAGAGCCATGTTGGACTGCCTGTGGCTGTGGGGATCGGATGGATCAATGCACATACATGCAGCTCCGCTAGCTTACTGCTCGATCGACTCTAGTAAGCAGCAATGTTTGGTAAGAGTAGACTGATACTACCGGTCATTCACTGCTATTTCACTCCATGAGGGCAAATGAAATTAGCAGCAGCTGCCTGTAACGGTCAATGATCGTATCGGTCAAAAAAGAACTCCGAAATCTCGTCGAGATACACCGAAATCTCGTCGAAATACATTATCAACTATATTTGTTTAATAATTATCGTATAGGAAATATTTTCACAAGATTTGTCCGAAATAAAAAAAGCAACTTTTAAGACCGAACTGATCCAAAATCCTTACCAATATTACCAACGTCCTTTTATATCCCTTGTTAGATTTTGATTTGGCCTGTTTTTATGAATCTTTTACATTAGAGACTGAATTAGCTAATGATCACACCGGTCAACTCGTCTTGCTGTGCTAGGCCTGCAATTCTTGGAAGTCACTGCTTTCTAGGGTTAAATAATTTGTATATGTATTTTTTTTTGCAAATTTTTCACATGTATTCCTCATAAAAGGCATTAAAATTTGTAAAAAAAAATTGGTGCGAAATCTGATAAAAAAAACACGAAAACCGGTCAAAATTATGATCATTCGGTCTAAAAGGCCAAAATCTCAGTGAAATTGATTGAAATTCATCAAAAATTATTGTAGCAATTTTTTTATAAAATTAATTCTTTTGTCCACCAAGATTTAGAATCTCGATGTTGACCGAAATTCAAAATTTTAATTGAGATTTGGGAGATTTCGAACCATGCTGTAACCTCCTCCAAAGTCCAACCCCTATGCAGCGCAGAAGCAAATAGATAAAGATTAATGGAGGTAAAAGAATTGGCTAGTAGGTGGGCCCACTGCGGCAACACCAGACTGCACCGGAGCGAGTCTGACCCACACTTACTGGCGAAGATGCCGACCGCCTTTTCTTCCCTTTTAATATTTGTTTATTGAGATTTTTTACCAGCTTTAAAGGTGCTCCTCTCCTCGTCTGAGTTTATACGAAGCATTTTTTAAAAGGTTTTATCCATAAATATAACATATATTTTATATTCTAATACAAAATTAGTATGCTGTTTTCTTTGTAACCATAGTAAATATCCATCTTTACTTTATATTTTCTACATATTGAATATAGTGCTTGGTGATAATAATTAGGGGTAATATGTCATTTTTAATGTCTTCTTGGTTTATATGTCAAAAAAATAGCCTTATGAATTTGGAAATAGAGAGTATCAAATTATCTATTGAGTTAATATCAAGAGGTACCAATATATACCAAAAGTTTAAGAGTAATTTGATGGTTGGTATCTCCAAACTATGACGATGCCCTCCTCTCCTCTCACGGCTAGGCAAGTCCTCATCGCCTCTCCTCCAAGATCGAGGAAGATATTGTACTAGCGAATTTTTTTAATAATATATTTTTTAAAAATTACAAAAATAATACACTGGAACAAAAATTGACAAAAATAGTTACCTATCGCCATTTCAATTGGAGATAGGGCCCTGTCGCCAAATGAAATGATGACAGGTGTTTTTTATTTTTATTTTTTACTACAAATAATTTGTGCAATTTTTCCTGCTCAGAATTGTTTTCATATTATTTGTATAAATTGTATTGCTATCCAATTTAAAATAGAGCGAGAGTGTTTTTTTTTTTGAAATTATAATTTGTATGAGAATATTGACGTACAATGTATTTGAGGAGGACATCGCTACGGTGCGATGAAGCCAGTGAGAAATGAGAAATGAAAAGGTTAACGACATCGGTAACAAGTATGAAAGAAATGACAAATAAATGGTAATTCAGAAAAAGTACAGTAATAACATGACATAGAAAATGACATCGTGGACATAGTATGATAGAGAAAATGATATAGCTTGACATAGAAAATGACGAAAGAGACATAGCGCAATGACACGGACAAACCATGAACGGAAACTACAGCTAAGGTATATGTGCGCCTTTTAGAATCGAAAAAAGTCATGCTTGCTATTGTAGACCCTATATGGAAGGATCCATCAGTGCCTTCCCCTTTTATTGTGTGAGGCTCAGGGCCTTGGCTTTCTTCTAGTTACTCCTATAGAGATCGACCCAATAATAGTCTTCAAGCGCGATCTTAGGCTCCTCTCATGCGTGTGCATATGCCGCTTCGGCTTTCTCCTCCATCTTCTTACGATGTGCCTGAAGCTTCTCCTGTGCCTTCTAGAAGTGCGCTTCGTCATGGTAGGGGCGTGGTGGCTTTGGTTTGTCTTCCACAATCTGAGGCTCAGGCTTCCAACATTTGTTTCGCTCGGGCGCTATAGGGTAGTGCAGGAAGTATGTTCATAGAATGCCTTGTCGAACTTGCCTGGCCCATCGATCCACCGGAAGAAGTAGCATCTTGTCTATTGCTAGGATTATGTGTGGATAAAGTTAGAGCTCGGGGGAACACAATATACATTACGGAATGTAACTGCTTGTCATTAACTTACGTGCATCACCTGTAGAAAGCACGCCTGGCGGTGTCTACATTCTCAGAGTGCATGATCCATGCCGGAAGACCGCAGTCATAGTTTGGTCGGGGAAACTTCGGAGGCACAAGTGCATCCTTGCAAGAACTATTAGGGTAGGATGCCGCCTTCTCAAGATTCTTTCTCCGCTTCCAAACAAGCTCCGCGTAGCTGGACATCGGTAACCCCGATATTGTAGGGGAGTGTTGGGTGTGGCGTTGGCATAGATGGAGTGTCTGCGGTGGAGGTTGGGCTAGTGAAGAAGTGTTGCCTGGATGGCGGGTGGTTTTATAAGCAATGTGTAGTCGATGCATAGCTGATAGAGTGGGGGTAGCGTGTCGTCACTTTGGTCTGACAAAGTAATGGATAGTGTGTTGTCACTTCGCTCTGACAAAAGCGACCAATAACGTATGGGCAGTGTGTTGTCACTTCGTATTGAGAAAGCGGGGGCAGCGTGTTGTGAAATCAGGCTAAAACAGCAATGGACAGTGTAATGTGAATTTCATTTGACAAATCTTAGGGCAGTGTGTTGTGAAATCAGGCTAACAAAGCAATGGACAGTGTATTGTCAATTTCGTCTGACAAAGCTTGTGGCAGCGTGTTGTCAAATCAGGCTGACAAAGCAATGAACAGTGTGTTGTCACCTCGCTCTGAGAAATGGGGGGCAGCCTGTGCTCTCAGACGAACGCAATAAGTTGACTTACAAATGCAATAATTTAGTACAATGATTCGACATAGTAATGCAATTATTTGAAACAATAAAATGCGCACAACAGTTAAGTTCCATACAATAGTATTACACATAGAAGGCTTAGAACAATTTTACGTACAAACTGCATAGGAGAAATACAAGTTCTGTACCACAGTTTTACACATGGAAGGCACACAGCAGTCACGCAATTGTGCGGGATGACTATAGAACACTTCCAAATGGTGTCCCATTTGGGCTGGTAGGCATGGACACGCCATGGGCATCCGTCCATCTTGCATCTCACATCATAAACCCGGGGATATGACTTAACAACCTTAAAGGTTCTCCACAGCAACATTGCAAATGTTGTTTCTGCTTCCTACACCTTCCACTTACTCTTGTAAATGGCTCATTGCCTCACCTTATTCTGATCATACTCCCATGTAACGCCTTCAGCCTCGTTGACCACCAACCTATCGAACGGGTACTCCTCAAACTCCGTAGGAAATGGCTGTTCATCACATTCTTCATCAAATAAGGCCTCATAGTCACGGCTTTCAACCTCCATCGCTTCTACCAACCCTTCAATGTGTTCTCCCTCGTTTGCCACACCTATCGGTTCTTGCATCTCCGGCTATGGAACATCAACTTCCTCGACTTCTGCTCTCTCCTAACCCGAACTCATATCCTACCTCACTAAGCCTTCTACACTTTGACTATGCTCTCCAACTTCCTCTGTCTCGTCAGCAATAGCCTCCTCCTGCATCACATGGCTAGCATCAAATTTCTGAAATGCTTGAGCCAACAACACTAATGGCTATCTTTTCTCAATCGCCAATCTTATATACGAGCTCCACGACTTCGGCCCCCTCAGTTCCACTAACTCCTAGTAAGTGCAGTCACATCTCCAACAGCCTACCCCATACAACGTCAGATCATGCAACTCACGGTCCAACGAGAATAGGTGGTACAACCATCTAGTTACCGTGCCCCATGAATGCTACCCTGCATGTGATAGACCAGCCACCACACTTGGATAATGGTCTAGTTCCACACCTTGTGCACCTATGCGCATAACCCCTTTTTTTTTATCCGAAGCGGTAGAGAAGACCCCTACAACATACACACACACACATATATATATATATATATAAAGTAAAAGAGGACACAAAAAATTATGTACTGAGCAAAGCAAAGATTGAAAGGTAAAATTACAACCCCAAACCGGGGAACGAGATCAGGATAAAGAGTCTAGCTAGTCAATTAAAGTTTATTTATGTTGCTCTTTGACACGGTGCACATGTAGAGTGAGCTCATTTGTAAATAACATTTTCCAATTTGATATACTTGGATCAATTCCCTCAAATATTCGATTGTTTCTTTGTTTCCATATTTCCCAAGCTGTAATAATAATGATTTCCATGTAAAAGATAGAGTTAAAGTTGGGATTCGAACGTTCAACCTTTCGAACAATATCATGGTCATTATCCCAAAGTATGCCAATAATGTTCCAGTATGAGATATTGAAGGAGCAATTAAAAAATAGATGATTAACTGTCTCAACATGTTGATCTTGGCATAAGACGCAGTATGGACCTTCCTCCATATGAAAATGTTTTCTATAAAGCAAATCTTTAGTGTTCAATCTGTCAAAAAACAATAACCATGCAAACACTTTGGGTTTCGTCACATATTTACTTTGCCAAATCCACTGAAAAGGTTTTGGTGTAACCATTGCAAGAAACGCGTATTGATAGAATTTTGTGATGTGTATATGTTTTTATTCCAAATATAAGTCCAAACATCCAAGAAATTATTCATGGGTAAAAATCTTTGGATGTCTTCAAGTAGCAAGTTGTATTCTCTTTAAGCCTCGTTAGAGAGCGGCAGGTTGAAGTTGTGTCTTATACTAGAGTTTTGTAAAAACTGTGATACTGAAATTTCTTTATTTTTGGCAAAATTATATAAGGCTGGGAATCTGAGGCAATAAATATTGTGATTCCAAATATCTGAACAGAATAAAGCTGTTGTCCCGTAGTGTATTTTAAATTGTACTCGTTCATCTATTCCTGTCGAGCATTTCATCAAATTGTTTTTACGCACACAACATAACATCATCTTGTTTAATCACTACATGAAACGAGTACTGCAAATATTCATAAATTTAATTTATGAACTATATACTACCGCACATACTTTTTACAATTTTTCATTCCCAATCCGATTCATTCTACATATTTCAAATACTAGTACTACAAATCTTAAAATACCTACATAACTACGCAACTAGTGCTACTCTATACAGCTAAAACGTCAGAAGCAAAAATTATACCTACGACGTAACCGACGACTTCTTCTTCCTCCTTCTCCTTCCCTTCCTTCACCTCCTACTTCTCCCCTTCCTCTTCCTCCTCCCCCTTCCCCTCCTCTTTATCCCTTTTTTTTCTTTTCCTTCCCCTCTCTCATTCTTTCTCTCGGCTGGTAGATGCGAAATGTAGTTGTTCTGACCGATCGACAACGTGCTGCTAGCCAGGCTTTTAGCAGCTCATTGTCGTCATTCCATTTGTCGGCAGTAGAGTAGTTCTGTAAAATTTTCAAATGGTATATTATTTCTGTATATTTTAAAAAAAATCTCGTACTGGCTGGCTAGCTAGTGGCTGCCTCCCTGCTTTACAGGTAAGCTTGTTACGCTCAGCCTGATGCTGCATGGCCAGCGCAGCAGCTGCACCTGCGCGGCTGCACGTACTGCACCGCCAAGTTTGAACAAGATGGCCGCGGGCATTGCTTCAAATCAGCCATGGTTGGGACTTGGAAGTACGTAGTCGATCTATGTATGCTTTGTTTGCTATTTGCTTTTGACCAGTGATGAGACGATCAAATCAAGCATTAATTGCCTGAACCACGCATGCTCGTCCGTCCGTCTGTCTTATTACCAGGATTAATCGGTTTAGCTTGACTCCGATCTGGATGCATGATCGCAACAGAACATGCAATGCTTATGACTATGGATGGCATCTGCACAACTGTACAAGGACACATATATAATTAAGCATGTTCAATGAATAACAGACCGCCCTTACCCATGCCAGGCAGCAGATTGAGCTATCATTAACATGTTCAACGAAACGCACATGTCATGAAGGGAACAGCAGTGCTAACTAATACATTTGACCTAGCAACTAAGATTCCACTCACTACCTTGCATGTTAAACGCAACCAACAGGGATGTGTAAAAGTTATTTATCAAGAGTAAAGTAAACTGCGGCATGCACTCAGCTGTGCAGTGCAGTCAACTTCTTTTGAGGGTTTGGTTTCTTGAGCAACCAACGTGGGGGGTGGAGCAGCACATGCACAAGGATAATGTACAAGAGGATCTTACCATCCCATCCACCATCCCCAGGATAACAAAAACTATAGAAGACCTCTCTCTCTCTCTCTTCATGTAGGCCGGATTCCAGCCCACCGGGAGACAGCCATTGTTCCTCCCTTGCTTTTTCTTCTTCTTCTTCTTCTCATCTTTCTCGTGTCACGTCGTCGCCATGAAATTTTTCTTTTCGGGCATCTGCAAAAATTGCGTGGTTTGGTCCATCGGTATTCCCACAAAAAATTTTCTTTTCGAGCATCGTGAAAATTCACAGTATTTTTTAATAGTATTCTCAAAAGATTTGAACCGTTACTTTTTGATCCAAAGGTACGTCCAAGTGCAATTACTTAAATTGCAGTTCCAATGGACTGTGCATTGGATCTCAATTGTCAGTCTTCAGATATGAGCCGTCTAAAGCCCCACATTCGACCCAGCCGCGGACATGACATGTCAAGTTGAATTTTGAAAAGCAGCCGGCCCTTGATTTTTGTAATATGACCCTATTATATTCCTTTAATTTGTTTATCAACCATGCGGTTATAAGGGATGATATCATTTCTTCAACCAAACAGACAAACAAAAGAAAAGAAATCAAACACCCATAGGTGTATTTTCCTAAGAAGCGCATACCCTAGAAGAAACGATACAATTAACACCATTATCCATGGTCTTCAACTATATTTATTGCAACCCTTCATTGGGAGAACCACCCTAGTTTCTTTGTTATCGTAACACCTGTGAATATTCAATTTCCATGCTCTTCCGTACGTAAAGTTTACAATCGCGCACGTAATTAGCGCCTTAGTGGAGTTATTGTGTGAAGAGATCCATCCTAGGGTCTAAAACGAAAATCGATTATCCTTCCTTGCTTCTTGCAACATTACAGCCTGTGTTGCCCACTCATGTAATGTTTTTTTCTTTCTTTCTGTAACGTCGTCGCACACAGCTGCCCAGGCTCAATTTTTGGGCATCTTCCGAAAAATTGCTGTGTTTTAAGCTAATCTACGAATTATTTTTTTGTTGCTAGCTATGCCTGATTGCTACGTACAGGGAAAGCAAACACTCAAATTTCTAAACATCAAGTCCTCCTATGGTGATGCGTCTTCCTGCGTGGTGGTTTGAGCAGCATGGACATGTGATCCGCGTCTCGTGGGTCTCTCGATCGAGTCGGAGGGCGCTCCTCCTCCTCCTCCTCCTCCTCCTGCTGCTGCTGCTGTAAGCCAGTTCAACGCCTCTCCTGCCGCGTCCTTTCTGCAAGTGCAAGCTTCTTGTTGGCGCACGGCACGGCTGCCCTACGAACTGCATTCCGTTGAACTCTACTGTTGACCTGAAGAGGCTGCTGTTGATTTGCTTCGTCTTGTAGGACGGGTTGTCATGCCCAGCCCTAGTTAAAAGCGTCTGGAGCTGGCTGGTTCTTGGGCTTGTCCCCTCCATTTCCACCACCACGGCTCATGGAGGCTGATGAGAGCATTGTCTTTGCTTTAGTGCATATCTATTGCATATAAACATACAATGGGTATCGTATTGTATAAACAAATTTCATCCAAGATGGTGAATTGGAGCTGGCAGCTTGGCACTGCCTATTTAGATATTCAAACTGTCAGCTAGTAACTAAAAACGATAAAATAAAGAATGTGGAGTACCCGTATAGAATGATACGTTAGAAGTCACTAATATATACCTTGCAATGGATTAAACTCTCAAGTTCACTCTTGTGATTCAAGTAAATCGATGCGAGATCACGACTCATGAAGAACGATCCAGATATCCTCCGAGCATTTTTCAAGTGTCCGTCCTGCAGCATAAAGTAAAAATTATCCGATAGTGTATTTGCTAATATGAAAGATAAATAAGCAATGCAAAGGAACTTACCAAGCCCCCTTGTTGTATGTTTCCTCCAAAGAGCAACAATATAGAATCGGATATAGCTGTTGAATCCCGGAGAAAAACAGAATTCACCTTCACCTTCTCATTGAACACTAGCCAGGGGAATGGAATCTTGGCTTCTTGTCCATTGACTGAACTCTGGAAACAACAAAGAGCAACTAGGTGAAGCTTTGTCATGTACATCCATTGACACAATTTAACAAGCAACATGATCACCAGTTATGATACGTAGAATGTAGTGACTTACCGAGTAGAGCATGACCTGTCCATCCTCCATTGTGAGAAATTGATTTCTCCTTGTTCTGGAATTACCAAGAAGCACATAAGAAATCGCTGATCAGAGAATCCAAAATGATCTAATACCGGACTTAATAGGTTAATTTAGAGCCACAGACATCCTCCATACAAAACGTATGCTTCAAACATGTTTCCCTCATCCTTTTAAGTGGATATCCTACTAACTCTTTGATCATGACCAGAAATAGCTGGGACCAGAATAACACTAGACAGCATGATTCTTATCCCAGGCAAAATAAAAAGTATACTACACAACAATAAAATTACAGGTGTGATAAATGCAAGTGATAAACAGTAAATGAAAAAATCATGACATGAAACAGTAATTCAAATAAAAGTAACTCACCACAACAGAGGAAACACCTGGATATAATCCCGCACAAATGACTGCCCGAACTAGATTTTCATCACGACTCCATTTATTGCACAAAGTCATGTTTTCATCAACCAAACCAGTGTCTTTCAGAGGAAAGAGAAACTGCCTCCGAAGGGAATCTATGGCTTTTAATGTTTGCACAGAAGGAAAAATTTTCCAGCGGTAGTCATAGCCAGTTTAGCCTCTCTCCATCCTTCATATGCACGAACAAGCGCAAGGTGGTCACTATAGTCACGGCATGAAAACTGTAACTTAGCCGACTCCGCAAGCTGCATGGAGAATGGCGGCATCATTTACAGTACCAAAAAATTAAATAAACAAGTATAATGAAATAATTAGAAAAAAAACACTATTAGAACTTTAATACTAAACGAGCAAGATGACCCGCGCATTTGCGCGTGCATTATTTTTAAAGTATGTTTAAATGACTTGATAATATATATGCGATTTTTTTTCAAAAATAGATCAATACAAAAAACAATTTGTGATATTTTGATATAGTATATTATAGGAGAGAATATATTTACTCCGTTTCTCAGTACTTATCACATATGACCGAAACTTTCTTCTACGAATACTTACATAGAAAAATAGTAAACATAGCATAACATAATATTTTCTATTTATATCATCATCTTTTAATTTTATTATTACAATGTTTGTCTCGGTACTTCTTTTATTGCACATCATATTGCTCATACCAGTATAACTGAGTGAACAACTGTCGATGTATCACCCTCTTATTCTCTTCGTTCCGTGGAGATCCACCAAATAAAGAGTTAGAATTTTTGGTATATTCTGTATTATTTTAGCGACTATAAAAAACATGTAATCGACTTTTATTACATAATATTTAATATATATATATATACACACACAAATCAAATTACTTATCTTATTTTATTTCCCCCCTTAAATTAGCATATTTCTAAAATTTTAATTCTGAATAAAATGAAAAATTATATTTTTCACTTAGAATGGATTTAAAAAATAATCCCTAATTTCCTTTTATTTTTATTCTTATGTTATTTATATTTAATTTAGAATTTGCATGAAAACCAAATGACTAATTTCATTTTGTTTTTTTATTTCAAATTTATGTTAATTTTTATTTGTTAATTTTTATTTAATTTTGCATATCGGTTGTACTGTAAAAATCGTATACAAATCCAACTACTATTTTTTATATAATTTATATTTTGTATTTTTGCAATGTACATGTTTAATTTGGACTTCATATGAAAGTTAAATGGTTAATTTTCATTTATTTATTATTCTGAATTTCTGTTATTTTTATTGTTCTTAGTATGGGCTCTTTCTTTTAATCTAAGCCATTGATTTTATTTTTATTTAGTTTTGAATATTAGTTTTGGATTACAATTGATAATACAAATCCAATTGCTAATTTTTATTCTGAATTTTAGTAATGTACGTGTTTTAATTTAGAGTTCATACGAAAATGAAATGTCTAATTTATTTTTATTTTTTATTCCAAATTTTTGTTAATTTTTTGTTGTACTTCACATAGTCTCTTTCTTTTAATCTAAGCCGTTATAATTCGGATCCGCTAGATAGACGGTAGACGTTTTTTGAAATAGTAACATCAAATATAATGGCTATTATAGTTCAACTTAGTTAAGGTTCACTAAATTAAAGGTTATATGTTTTACATTTTTATGAGAATTTCTAGGATTTTATTTTTTTAACAACTCTACATGATATGCTATTGAAGCGCCGTAGGACCAGTCTTGACCCTGTGACCCAGTATAGGATGGGCGTAATGACTTCTAATGAAGCACAGAACACTATTACCACATCAATTTGTTTCCTTTGATTAGGTCGGTGTCATACTTGATGTTGAATCTATCATAGACAAACCAAGAGATAAAAAAGAACAAATCTAAGGAATCCTGATTTTGTGGGAGTTAGATTGGAAGATCAGGAGGCGCACTCTTCCACGTCAAGAAAGAAGCGGCGATTTCTGTTTTTTTTCTAGCTACGCAAGTAAAAGGATTCGAAGGGCGATCGAGCTCGTGCAATGTTATTATTTTCCCGTTCTTTTCATTCCTCGGGAGCACTTGGACGGGGAGCACCAGCAGACACCATGGCGTCCAGGAGATAAGTCTATATACAGTAAATATCTTGATTTATTTGTTTCTCGATAAAACCTATCTACTTTTAGGAAGTTCTTAGAAAAACCAAATCAAATACAAATTAGTTTTGGGGCTACGTGACTTTTATGTTATGACTGAACCAACATGAGGTCATTTGTATTTTCTTTAATTGCATGCATTGAGTCACATCGGTGTGTATTGTCTGTATAAGGCCAAGGTGCGTCCAATGTAATGTCAGAGTTCATGTGCTAATTTGTTGGTTATGATTTACTAATCAAAATTATAATTAGTCTTAATCACACACGAGATCCAGATGTATCGATCTGCTCCTACCATGTAAGTTTTGTCTTTAATTTTGATTTTATACTGCAAAGTAATATATATCTACTCAATAGTATCTAATGGTCAATATGATGCATTTTTAATTAGGGTCCACCAGATTAAAGGCTAGATATTTTGCTTTTTTTGTGAGAATTTTTAGTCTATTTCTCAAAGATCCAATGACAGTTGTAAATAAAGTCTACCAGATTAAGGGCTGGATATTTTGCTTTTTTGTGTGAATTTCTAGTCTAACTTTCATGGGCTTTATTTCTAATCTATTTCTCAAAGATCCAATGGCAATTATAAATAAGGCCTATAAGATTCAGGGCTAGATATTTTGCTTTTTTGTGAGAATTTCTAGTCTATTTCTCTTTTTTCTTAGCGACTCTCATGAGATTTTAATATATAATAGATATACAACACTAGATGCATATTTGAATGCATTAGACGGAAGATGCAGTCAGCCAATCATTGGAGTTGGACATTACTTGCATCCTTCTTGTCAAATGGAGTCAGGAATAGATCTCTCACACTAAGTCCAGAAACGATGGTTAATATGGGATCCAAGCAATTAAAAATAGCCCCAAAAATAAGCATCTTGCCTAATTTAGGCTCAACTGGAAGCATAGACAAGTGCTTTCCTGAGTGCCAAGCAGTGAGTACAGTTAGCAGACAAGCTCCAAAAGCTCCAGCATGATACAGTAAAGTGGTGATTATTCACAGTCCAATTTAAAGGGTGGTCTGGTACCTAGAATTGTCAATTCTTCATTCTGATCAAATGCTCCGATGACTTTTGAGATTTTCAATGGAATTTTGAACCTGAAACGAAAAATTGAATTAATTCATCAAACCATTTGGAGACACATAAGGGCAGCATTTTTTGTGACTCATGATGACAGATTGAAAGAAAGGGACCGATAGAGACTCGGGTGACTGCAAAGCTCTGGATAAAAATTATGAGATGCTCCCAAGCCGCAAGCTTTTTATTTGCAAACAGAGGGATTGGAGAGGGGTTCTCAGAAGTTCTGGCAACTGGTAGTCAGCAAATGCATCATAAACACATCGTGGATAAAGACGGTAACACTCCCCTGGTTGGACTCGGCCAGCTCTCCCCCGTCTCTAAATTATCAGACATTTAATTAGCAAAACAAAAAGGGGTAAATGATATGATAGAAGTGTGATGACCAAAGACACTTCGAAGGTAAGCCATGAGGGTTGCTTTATTAACGTATCCATAACCACAACAACGCTGATTGATTCAAAATGTGAGTTACGGTAAAATAAAATTAGTAATATTCCAAGAAGAAAGAAAATATTACTTGTCTGGCAGAAGCCTTGGAGATCCAGGTCAGAAGCAAACATGGGGTATTATTCAGTGCATCATAAGACGTCTCTTTTGCTTTTCCACAATCAACAACAAAACTACATCATTGATAGTAATACTAGTTTCGGCCAAATTGGTAGCAAGAACTATTTTCCTTACACCAGACTCAGGTTTATCGAATATTAGTTTCTGAACAAAAAAAGAGACAGTTATATTAAACATATAATCATTGCTATAAGAGAAGACATAAAAATATGTAGTGTTTGCTATCCATGGCCACAAATGATCTATATGACACATGATACATAACACTTAGCAGAGCTATGTGGTAGAATAATCAGACAATCATACAGTAAAACGAGAGGAAAACATGGACTTCAAGAATATGTTCAACACATTAACACAAGTTATCATACATGATAAATTCACGATTTAATCTGGTCGCGGAACTTCCAAGCGCAATTGTGCAGAACAGACATTAACAAAGTAAATTATAGGCAATACGAACAAGTATCAGGAATCAAATGAGCATTGCCACACATTAATGGACAACATCTTGATCGGTCAAATATGTCAAATTTAAATAAACAGCATCAGCGTACAGAAATGCTTTCTCTCATGCTACCAGCAATATTAAAATCATGTATGATGTAGAAAGAAGTATAAATTTACAAAAACTTACAGAGAATAGTTCCAGCATTACCAGCACAATTAAATGGTAGGTACATGAATATTTCATTGCTTAAAAAAAAGAACTAAGCATGGCTGTGCTAAAACTACAAAATGTAAATTAAATCACCATAGTGGTAATACCTGCTCTGAGCTAGGCCTTGAACCATGACACGCAAGCAGCAAAACTTTGCTAGGGTTTCCAAGCAGTGGGTTTGCTTGCAGCTGCTCTTTCAGTGCATTGATGTCATCCCAGCCAGTCATAAATACAAGAACAGCACCAGATGTTTCCTTTTGACAAATATGGCATAAGACATTTTCTATTAAGTTGAAACCAATTGAAACAGGATTCCAACAGGACAGTGAGTCACGAGTTCGCGTGCTATAGTTCCTTAAGTTAGCAGCTTCAACTGCATCATGTTCAAATGAGAAGCTTAGAAGCCAAAGCTCTGAGCAGAAAATAATGGTAAAAAAAGCAAGGACTACCATACTTCCACAACAGAAGCAATTTGTCTCTTCCTCTTTCTTAGAGCTTGCTTTTGCATCTTCCAACATTTTTCTTGACCATAGTCATCAATTTGATTGTATGGAATCAATCTGTGCCCCGTAACTTCAAGAATATCTTCCAGAAAATTTGTCCGAACAGGGTATGTAAAACCCTAAAATGAAATATACATGAAACCTATTAGGAGGGACATCGTAATAATACCTTTAGGAGGAGCATGGAGACAACAGAAACACCCAAACAAGTTGTAGTTTTAGACAGGAAAACAAGATTAAAAGGTTTCAGGAAAACCAAATATACAGAAAGCTCCAAAGCAAGGTAAATTGAAAGTGATTTGAAAGGCTAGTTCCCAATTCTCCCTGTGTCGACCAGGATACGGAATTCCAGTCAATACAGAATTGGCTTGTTCCCAATTTTCCTGGTGTGGACCAGGATATGAAATTCCAGATGTTTTTTTTTTTAATTCCAATTTTGGATTTCAAATTTGAATGTGGGAGAAGTGGTTAAGAGTAACTGTGTGCATAATATAGGTGTAATCTCAAATGTTACATATGGGACAGCCTTCTGACAAAGGTACCTCTGAACAGTGGAACACGCGGGCGCTGGTGTATGGAGATGAGGGCGACGTGGCCTCAGTTCGAACGTCATTAGATGGACGGTTGTTCGGACCGTGACTTGGCAAGCCGTGATTGGATAAACAAACGTATGGGACCCAATGTTGTGTTGTGTCGACAGGCTATGGAGGGAGAGTTGGGCCCAATCACATTGGCAAATGGGCACAAGCCCTCTACATCCACCAATTCATCGTTGCGGCGCGCAGCCACAAGCCCTCGACCTCGAGGAGGGATGGACTTTCAACTTTTCCGTAGTAGTAAGCGAGTTTTTCAGAGTATGCATGCATACAGTGAAGTTTGTTCCTCAAAATAATAACACCTCAGGCAACTCTAAAGTTTCTCCACGGCTAATAAAGCTAACAGTCGTTGGCACCAAACATGCTGGTGCTGGTGCTGGTGCTGGTGCTTATTCACTCCAGTGTTCAAAAAACAGTCACGCAAAATGACATATTGTATCTCATGGAAGTATTTGCGTCCTCATTAGTAAGTGTAGCCCTTCTGGAACATTCCTTTCTTGGCCTCGTCGCTCTCGCCCTCCCCGGTGTAGCGACCGAGCTGCGCCAGCGAGTTCGCCTTGGCGCGCACCAGAAGCACCTTCTGCGCTGCCTCCACATTCTCGGCCCGCCCCTGCCATGTCTTCAACACCGAGTTCTGGAGGGCCCGGGCGTAGGAGAACGACACGTGCCACGGGTTCGGAGCTTGGTTCATTGCATTCAGGTTCAGGGTTGCCTCCACCTCAGACTGTCCGCCAGAAAGGAACTGAAGAGAGAGAGAAAAAATCGGTGGGGTTATAGCGATTTCTTATCCTGGTTTTGTATGGAGATACCAAAATAGTACAGAAGCTAAAATGGTTCAAGGGACGAGACAATACCATGATTCCAGGGACAGCAGGCGGCACTCTCCTCCTCAGCATTGTAAGGGTGTACTTCGCAATGGCTTCTGGAGATGCCTTCTCCTTGTGTTCAGCTCCAGGCGTAATCATGCTGGGTTTCAGTAGGATACCCTCAAACAAAACGTTGTTTTCGGCCAGGTAGAAAAACACCTCAGACCACACCTTCTCTGCCACCTCAAGAGTTCTCTCAATCGCATGGTCTCCATCAAGAAGGATCTCTGGCTCCACAATTGGCACTAAACCATTGTCCTGCAGATTATTCAGGTCAAAACATGCTGAGCAAAGATGACAAAATATTTCTGAGGAGCTCAACAGAGTAGAGCATATATGCATTTTGGGCTGTATAAATGTGTAGCAATTAAAAGAGGTACTGTTGCTTTCTTCTTGCTTCATACAACAAATTTTAGATGGTATCAGCAGCTCTAAACAAACTACATGTCAAGGGTGTGTAAACATAAGAACCTCTACTGTAAATTTGGAAGGAAGTAAATATACCGCTCCCATATTATTAGAACTGAAACAACATGCTACGTTGGAAAGAAGTGCAAGTGCTTTTCCTTATTCAAATGACATGTCCTTTTATGTGCAGTCACTGCACCTAACTGACATATATGATTTCAAGAACAGTGCAAGTGCTCAATGAATGTAGATGAGGATAGATCATGTCATCATACAGGGTTCCAAAATTCAAAATAAGCGCATAAAATAAAGCAAATTGAAAAACCATTTGGAGGTCTATCCATGTTTGTGATGAGTTATTAACAGTGTTTGAGTATGCGATGCTCAAGTTTGAGTATATTTTGAATTCTATTTTAAATTTGAAGCAATTTGAGGGGCTGTCAATGTTGGGCGTCACTACCAGCATTGTAGTGGTGGTAGTGCCGGCCCTGCGGTGCTACCAGTCGTGAGTGCGGTAGCCTTTTCAAAGAGAGGTGTTTTCTCTGAGGTTAGACAAGGGCGGCACTACTGTCACTTGCGAGCAGTCGTACCTAGGGTGCAATACTACTGGCCTCCAGTGGCGTTAATTATCTTCCAGAGAGAGGTCTCTTGGAGTTGTTCAGCGGGAGCGGTGCTACCGGCCAACCAGGAGCGGCAGTACCGGGTTTCCAGCGACTTGGAAGTAAATGTGTGGATTTCGTTGATTTAATTGCATATTAGTGTGAATAGTGCTATGTGATGTGATTTTTGTCTGTGTTGGTTAAGACTTCGAAGCTAGGTCATGGTGAGACGGAGGAGACCGGGGCTAGGCTAGGAGAGTTGAGGTCCAAAACGGTCAAGGAACGCCGGAAGATAACTAACACCGGGAAGTGGTTGCAAGCCGGGAAGACAAAGAGCCGGAGCGTGAAGCACTCTTGATAGACATGGCGGGCAACAACATGGACTGGAAATAGGCTCAGGGAGGAGTCGAGGTCCAGAACGGTCAAGGAAGCCGGTGCCGCCATGGTGAAGCGATCGAGGACACGTGGCGCACCAAGTGACTTGAGCCGATTTGCAAGCGAGGACGGTTCGGGGGAGCCCGAACGCGTGAGAGGCTTGGTGGGAAGTCATTGGAGCTGCGTGGAAAGCGACGAAGTATGGGCGATGATTCGAGAAGGAAAACCGGTCATTGGGGCAAATTGGTAATTTGCTCAATACCGGTGGTCGAGACGGTTCGAAAAACCGCTGCGCTAGCCTAAGTGGTTTAGGTCACGCCAAAGTGGAGTTTGATGCAAATTCGGGCTCGTTGAGTGATTTGTGCGTCAAGGTGAAGGCCGCTTTGAGAAGCATGCTTGTGTGAGTGTAAAACCCGGTATGGTGTTAGATTAACAGGTTAGCCCATGCAAATGTGGATGGTATCCACATGTGTGTCCAGGTTCTAGGGTTAGGGTTGCCTCCACTAAGATGTAGTACGGGTGAAGCTCTAAGCCACTAAGCCTAGATTAGAGTTTCCACAAGACTTTGGTGTTCTTGTGTGGATATGTGAGTGCTCTTTGGGAGCTTTGCCCTCAGGAGAGAGGCTTTGTAAACGTTCTTCATGATCTGAATGCAAATCATTTTCTTGTTCAAGTTTTACCTCAAGCTTTAATCTTCTTCTTGCTTTGCTCTTGATCTTTTCTTGTGGTTACTTTATTGCTTATCTCGAGTTGCCAAAGATGTATGACTGATAGATGTATCCTCTGTAGATCATCTCCTCAATCATCTAGGCAAGCTTTTTGATCATCCAAGATTCTCCAAGAAACCTGTTTTTAGGTTGAGAAGGAAGATTTTGAGGTAGATCTTGATCCTGCACGTTTGAGAGAAATTTCTTTGGAGCTCTTGCTTGCTGTGACATGTGGGAGGCCATCTAAGGTCATCTTGATTATCAAATCCCTACAAGCAAGCTCAGGGCAAAGTTTTGGATTTTGACCCGATTTTGGTGCAACTTTCGGTAATTTGGAAAAGATCGGAACTTTGATGTTAATCCTTACAATTGAAGGTTAGAATAGGTTCTTGACATCCTTAGAAAGGTGCATATAAAGTTTCATGAGTTTTGGATCATCCAATCGAAAGTTACATCAATTTTTTGGATTTGAACTTACGCTGATTTACTGTTTATTTGGCTGATTTTACTGTTCCGCAGTAGCACCGCTCCTACATATGCGGTACTACCAGTCCTCGGGTGAAATTCTCCGAAAATTTTCTTTTCCGCACCTCTTTGATGTAGAGAGGTTTTGGGTTAGTTTATTTGGGGGTAAAATTTGCTTTGTGATCATTTAAGGTTGTTCATCAAGTCTCATAAGTACATTATCAAACTATACAAAGGATGACTTCTTTAGTGCAAGAAATAGTTGGAGGTATATACTGTTACCTGAGCAATAGCAGCATATCGAGCAAGTCCCCATGCCGCTTCCTTGACAGCTAATGCAGAGGGGCCACAAGGGATGCTAACAACAGTCCGCCTGGAGAAGATCAATATACCATAGCAAGTTTAGAAAGGGCATACCAATAAAATCAGTCAGCACATGCACAATGAGGGTATGAACTAACCACTTTGCAAAGCGTGCCCCCTGCTTGTAGTACTCAGCACACCTTGAAGCCAAACCATCGAGACCTTGGCACCAGGATTCACTGTTGGATCCAGGCAATGGAACCAAACCCTTTTTGGCACAATAAAACCATCAAGAACTATAATGCTAGAACTGTCTTGTTGACTACTATAACATGATGATTGTCATATCATCGCATGCATACCTTGTCAACCTTGATACCAGGCATGATATTCTGATCCTTCAAGCAGTCAACAAACTTCTTGCCATCTGTAGTTGACTGATAAAGAGTTTCCTCAAACAGAATAGCACCAGAAATATATTCGCCAAGACCAGAAGTGGTCAGTAAAAGCTGCCTGTACGCCTGGCGGTTAGCTTCCGTGTTGTCCAAACCAATGGATGCTAATCTCTTTCCACATGTAGCATTCGACTCATCAATTGCCAGGATCCCACGCCCAGGGGAAGCAACAGATTTCTGCACACGGTGAACCATTAGATCTGCAGTCACGAAACCCAACAGTAATGTGCATTGCAACCAAGATGGAAAGAGCACTGGTGAGTAAATAGGAAATGGATTAGAAGACCAGGTTGACATTATCAACTTCACCTAATCATACAGTCATCAGTGCTAGTTTCGGTAGTTGAAACAGAAAACTGAAAGTATGGTTCATTTGTATGAGGGCATACTTGCACTAGTTGACATACCAATAAATATGGTTAATTTGTATGAGGGCATGCTTCAATAAAAACAGAAAGATTGCAATTGAAACCAAATAAGCTCTAATATATGCATAATGCGAAAGAGGAAGTGTGTGAAAGCAAACAGATCCTGTTCACGTCAGCCCATTGGAACAATCAGATCAAAACTAACAAAACCATAATTAAATACTTGTAGTAAGTTTTCCACATCGGCAGCCCATGCATCAATAGATCAGGTCAGAGCAACTGTGCACTAGCGTTTACACCTATCAATCTACAAACTAAGCTACTTAGACAAATATAAACAACCAGTCATATTGCCCTTAAAACAATATGACCCTTGGGTTTGATAATTTATCTTCAGAGCAACACTAGGATCACATTATCTCCTTTTGTCCAAAGACTAAAGCTTATTGTACTTTATGTTAAAAGCCAACCCCAAATAAAGACAGCAAAGATCATATCAACACAAAAATAACTGCACAATTAGAAATAAACAACAATAGGTGTCCTAAGTCACCAATTTAATCGAAATATATCTAAGGCTCTCAGCATCCATACAGCACAGAGCACATTAGTTCATTTCACCATTATGCACTATGTGTTTAGTAGAGACCAGGATCAGTAAAAGTAGAAAAACCTGTTCAAGACCACCAGATTTACCATGGCCTGATCTGGGCTGATACAAGTAAGTACAAGAAGCAACCAAGTAATTGGGAGCCTGTTTATCACGGATTCAATGGTTTTTCCAAATCATGCAGCCTGCCGTTATTATAAGAAACCCTTAACACGGCATATGTACTTTCTTAAACATTCATCAATGAAATTTTGATTGCACGGAAAAAGATTGTGAACACTACGTTATGCTAGAACCTCACCATATCACCTTGTTATACGGCGTTGCAACAAAAGAGATACACAGTGAAAAGGGTTGTTTAATCTAGATTAAATTTCCATCGAGAAATCCAAACAAGCTCGATTCTTCCCCTGGACCCAACCCTAGTGAACAGTCCCCATCAGAATCGCTAGATACAAACACGGAGCCATCATAGATCGCTACATACGACACATGCAACAGCCAAAGGTTAGACCCTTCAGCAAGTGACCGGGTCCTAGAGGAAACAACTGAAGGGCAAAAGGGTGGGGTGTAGGGTTTGGTGGGGCGCTCACCGCGGTGGAGACGAGCTCGTCGGCGTAGGAGCCGGCGGCGGCGCGGATGAGCGCAGCGCGGCGGGTACGCGCAGATCGGCGGGGGCCGAGCGGGGTGCGGCCACCAGTGAGCCAGTTGGTGGGCGGGGAGCTGAGCTTGGCCGTCACCATCGCCATTGATCCACGCGTGCGATGCGATGCGATGCGATGGCTTGGGATTGGGAGAGAGAAGAAGTGGGTTGGTGGCAGACGAGAGAGAGTAGATCGCCCTTTTATGTTCCGAACCCTGGAGTTCTGTTCACCTCCCTGACCTGCATCTGTCTGCTGTCTGTCTGTACAGTAGTAGTACATAAAAAGTATTTTTGGTAGACATCACACAGCACTGATCTACATACAGATCATTTTACTCCAATATTCCACATGAAATTGAAGTGGAAATATGAGCTAAGAATGAATGATCTGGTACGACGTGTTGTAGCCCGTTTGATTTGAGATTGAACCGCGTACAGTTGATGAAAGTTTTTTAAGCTAGGGCTAAGAAATGCAATAAGAAATAGCTTGAGGACCAAACTGGAATATATTTTCTCTCGTTTTTTTCTCTCTTTCCTGAAGCCTTCCTTGGTTTTGTTCTCTCCGCCGCCGGGCGGATCCACCGAGGCAAGGCCAGATCAAGATCGGAAATTACGAAGAGACCCCCTCCATCCGGTTGGATTGGAAGGCCTCACGAACTTAACTAGGCAGCCCAGTAGTTTCCCAGATCCACCTGGAAAAGCCTGGCCCTTCGAAACTCTACTCTCTAATGTGTTGGGCTATGGATCTGCTAATTAACTTGGTCATATTTATGTTGGTCACTCGCTAGCTACTCCATCCGATCCGATTCTTGAGGCAGGCAACGCGCTACAGCCACTTAATCAATAATCATGCGACGACATTATATATTGCTGCCGTCGAGAGCTGAACGCTAGCTAGCTGCTTCTCTGCCAAGGACGAGGCTGGCAGAGAAACTTACGGCATCATCTACGCATCCTTGCAATGCAAACTCGCCATCCGATCGTGTACATATGTGCAGACAGAAGCTATCGAGCTTCACCTAAATTGTGGCCCTACATGAGCGATCCTGTGGCTGCTGGGGGCGTAGTATAGTCTCGTTGAATCAAAAAGCAATAGTTCAGACCTTTCAAAAATATTGTTCGGTAAAACAACATTGATTTTTAACTATAGCCTACACCGTAGCAAAACAGTGTAGCAACAAACTGTTAAACGATCCAATCCATTTGTTTGGATGATCCTAACCTCAAGACACATATGCATGTTGATGTGGACAAGACATGGAGCTGCTGATAATATATATAGGAAACAGGAAAGCTGGGTGGCCTGCTGCTGCTGCTCCATTACTGTCATCCTACTCCTGTGTGCAATCGATATGATCGACCGACCTGTTAAGATTAAGAAAGATAGCTTCTTCTCTTCCTCTCGATCGAGGAATGGACCGGCATAGGAGTAAGGCGCAGCAGGTACGTAGTACAATGGTGGATCCAACAACAGTAAGGGCCCGAACGACCGGCCGCGTATTAAATCGGATGCGGTTCTTGCTGTGTAGAGACGAGAGGGCAGGGCAGGGCAGGGCATGGGCATGCAGGACAGGACAGGAGACCTACGGGTACTGATACAGCCTGTACGGCCCCAGTCAGTTCCACTTCCAACGCGCGACGCTTGGAGCATGCACGGCGGCTAGCAGCCGGCCGGGACACCCAGAGATGGCAGCTATATATATAGGAGAGGAGATCAATCAGACAGGCAGCCAAAAATAACAAACTCGATCAGATCGACATGCGCGCGCTTCCATGTTTACTGTTGCTCCATCTTCCACGCCACAAAAAACGGCAAGCTAGGGATGTCTTATTGTAACGGCCGGGTCAATTCCTATTTAATCTGTTTGCTACGAATTAAAGAAATTTATTTATTTGGTGTGCAGTGCAGTGCAGTGCAGTGCAGTGCAGTGCATACATATGAATGAATCAATTAAGGATATAAACACCGAAGTTGATATATATAGTCTACTCCTAGCTAATGCCTTGCCTACCCAAGTAACACAATACAAATATACAATCGTTTTCCTTCGGAAAGAAGCCGCGCGCGTGGGACACACAGTTAAACCGTACTACTAGACGTTGAAACTACGCTAAAACCCTACGAGGCTACGAACATGACAAGTCGTAGGCGCTTGTCGGATGAGCCCGGTGGGGTGGGGTGGGGTGGGGCTGGGCCTGGGGAACACTGCCTGTGATCTGTCATGTCTTCGTCAGCAACAAGACTTGCTAAGAGGGCCCGTGCTAATAACTAGTACCGCTGTTAATCCTTTCTTTGGAGACAGCGTTAGACCCACATGCCAATGTCGTCACGTCTGAACTTTGCTCATATATATCTGATCATGCCCACTGTCATTAGGTCGATCATGACCGATCGATGACTATGTCCTCCAAAAGCCCAGCAGATCGTTGATGCGTAGATTGACGCAATACGATGTATGTACTCTTGTTCGGTTGTTCTCTGACAAATAAATAAATAAATATTTTTTAAGAACACGTAAAAGACTCGCGCGTCTTTAGTTTGTACTGAAATAACCAAGCACTACAACCACCAAGATCATAAAGATCTTTTTACCAATTTGCAGTGGCGATCAGATCTATTGAGAGGTCATCGAGCAGGACGGCGCACCACCGGTTGGCCGGACGACGCACGTGAAACTACCACACATAAAGTAATCACAAATGATTTAAAAAATTATCACATAAGGTTTTGTAAACCGTCTAAAAACATGAGTCAGTGATGACAAAGATGTATCACAGATGATTCTTGAACCGTCAGTGAAACTCACATCACAGACGATTCTATAATGTGGAGTACATCACTGACATGTAATAACATTCAGATGGTTCTTTAACATCACATAAGGTTATAGTAAAAAATCGTCTATGGTATGTGATATATCATAGACGTGATATTAGTTTTTACTACTAAATACTTTTTTATTTATTATCTAGCCTTAGAAAATGCTAGCTATGCCCTCTGAAACAAGCAGATTACACATCACAAGTAGATCACAGATTGCATAAACACTTCAGAAATCAACTCAAATGTTATATTAACCAACATATCACAGATTACACCACCATTTGAGAGACCAACTGAAATGTTATATTAACCAATGGAATACGCAATTAGAATTGACAAATTCACACAAGTTTCACAAATTAACCAATAGAATGCTCAAGTTTTACGAAATAGGAAGCTTGGAATGTGCCTTTTGGAGCTATTATGACCTCATGCATCAAGAAGCCGGAAAGGTGTTCTCGAATTGCCTGGACCTTTTTTCAACGTAGTTGCAACGCCGATATTCTTCGTACCGATGAGGGTTCGCATGTTATGGCAAACATAGAATGCACATATGTTATTTCCCTGTCCCTGCTGGGCGTACTACGAAAATAGAATTGGTTAGTTCCAGGGGCATTATTACAGAGTGATATAGGATTATTGTGTAGTAGCGGCTACCGAAAAGGAAAAATCGTGTTTCAACTTCGACGCGTCCTTGTGTGGCCCTTCACGATTTCTATACACTCTAAACGCACTATGTGATTACAAAAAAGTTAACCTCAGCCATTCCACAAGCTACATGAGAGTTATTTATAGAAGAAACGTGATTACTTGTCGAGTAGTTTTCCGATAGACTTCAAGTCGTGGCTGCCCTTAATTAAGAAATCAATGTAGCCAACCCGTTTTTTTTGTTCAAATACAATTAGAACACAGTGATAAAGCCATGGTTACTCAACCTAACTTTGAGTTGCGTGTAAAGTACAAATCAACGTATAGCATGTAGGGCAACACTTACGACGGGTTGTAACGTAGAACTATGAACTCTGTATCGCATTGTGCCAGCGATGCCTCTGTCACGTAATCCTCGACATAATCAGCATTTTCTTTCATTGTTTGGCTCGAGACTATGTGTGGGTCAAGGAAACCCACCGATATTTTCTTCCTTTTTGCTTCAACGATTATGTATCTATATACATAAAAGTAAGGAGTTATATGTCATTTATCGGTAATACATGAATATATAGACCGTGATTATACACACTTACAATGTCCAGCATCTCATGAGCATGACGTCGATGGCGTCGAGGTTGAAGAGATTGAACAAGTCCTTGAAGTCGACCGTGAAGAAGTCCCCAGACGACTGGTTGAAAAGATGCCCGTGCTTGAAGTTGATCGAGAAACTTGTTATGTTCCATATATCAATCGTGCAATCTAATGGATTCCTTTGAAAGTTGTTGTAGACCCTCTTTCGTTACTAAAGGCTCTCTTAATTTGAATTTCTGAGCCAACGGGGCATATTCATATTCTAACTCCTTCATGATCTACTTGGATTTCATCTTGTCTCCCTTTCCACTTTTGGTCGTCTTCACGGGAGAGGAGTGGGCACGAAGTGTTTTATAGGCCTGCATTGATGCTCTGGGCACGATAGCCGATTGTGTGGGCCGGTTCGGTGCAGTTGGTGGCTCCAGTAGCGCTGGTATCTCCGCCGCAGCAGGTGGATCATGTTGTGCAGATGCTGGAGGACAGTCATCGATTAAGATGTCCCTCTTGCACCACTGGATGAATGTGTTAACGGTATGCTCCAGTGTCACGATCTCGTCGTTTGGGGGCATCTCTAGCAGGATGGGCTTGAAAGGTTCATTCACATAGTCCACAATGACCTTCGCATAACCCGACACTACCGGACGATCGTGAACAGTTGTCGCTTCACTGATTGGATACACGCGCCCTAAACTAGCCTGTAGGACAATAGATCTATCGACAAACCTCACTTGGAGTTTGCCATCGATCTTGTGATCAAGCATTCGTTCTGTCAAGCTAGCCATCGATCTTGCCTCAATTGTCAAATTCTCAATTGTCAAATTCTCTCTCAGCTTAATTAGCAAGTAGTAAGATGCAAGCGAGTTGTGTCAAGCTAGCCATCGACTTTGTGATCAAGCATTCGTTTGTTTAGTCTATTGTAAATGATAAATGCAGGAGTTCCCGAATGGCGAATTGTCGAGTTGAGCATTTGGACTAGATTGGATAAGTTCTCAGTATTGTTGCTGGTGGTCTAATTCTTAATTTGTTCTTACTAGTGGCTGTTTGGGAGTTGACGATATAGGTTCATATCCTTATGTACTTCAATTTATACATCTAATTATGAGTCTACAGAGGCTATATATATGAGATATATATACATGGGTTGGGGCTTGGCTCTCGTGAACCCTAGAAGATTACACTTGTTGCCCATACCCCTGGGCCGGCCTTGCACGAGCTACCTCGCCGCCATCGACCCCGAGCTGTGCCCGCGCTCCGGCGGTCCGCCGCGCCGCTCGTCGGAGCTCCGTCGTCTTCCGTCAGCCCCGCGCGGGCGCGACGCTATATAGGCAGATCTAGTTTGCCGCAAGCATACAACACTCTGTGCGCTTTCTATCAGCTGCTCAGACGGTCTATATAGATTGGTGCGAGAAATTCCGAAAGAAACCCAACGAGTCCATTTGCACCTTAGGTCGCCTAGCTTGTTGTTTCCTTTTGGCTAGAATTATCGATATCACGGAGTTCAATCCATGCCCATACAGCTAGCGTCAATCGACAACCTATTACTGAAAGCCTAGTTGTTTCTTCTGGCGTTTTCTGTGGATGTTGATCTCACTGGCTGTAAATCCCCAGTGTCATCGTCAATGTCGATCCCATGATCGGGCCATCTCCATTCCCTTGTGGACAGCAGGCACGTATCTAGGGCATATGCGAAATTAAGGGTCTCATTAATTTTGTACTAAACTTTATTCAATTAGTAAAACTTAATCTTGATATTAATTAGTAGTAAACTTGTAAGTAAACACCCTTTTTTATCCACTTCTTGAAAAATTCCACCAATTCACATTTACTTTCCCCACTTCTCTCTCTTCATTTTATTACGGTAAACTTTTACCTAAAAATATTCTTAAGAAAAATATAGTCACAATTGGTATTTTAAAGATTATGAAACAACTATATTATTTTCTAATTCAATTGTTGCATATAGAATTTTGTTGAGTATTTATATAGTTTTTGCATTTGCAAAAAGGAATTTTATAAGTAGAATTTTTTGAAGTCCTACTTGGATTCTACAATAAATCGAGAAAAGATTTGATGAATTGGAAAGACTCACCGTAGCACTTGAAATTAATGCTTAATTTAGGAAAAATTAATTACAAATAAAATTGATGGGTTTTTTCCCCAAGGAATAGTAGTGTATGATGATTACAATGTCAGATAAAAGTTTGAAGAGTGGAACATAATCCTTTGTTATGATAATTAACCTTTTTAGGAGGATCTATTTTTAAATTTAGTTCAGGCCCGAAAATGGCAGGTACGACCATGATGACCAGCAACCTCGTCACTGTCAATCTAGCCTCTGCCGGCGCAATGAATCTCCCAATATATCTCGACAAGCACACGCAAACACTTTGATCGAAATGTGATCAACATTGCCACATCCTGAGTGTTGGCATATGGCATATCTGATTTGGCCAATGGCCTCGTCACTGTCAGGCCCCTGTTGCCGTCGTAATTCTTGACCCCGACACACATATACGACATATCAAGTTAATTACTTGCTTCACAAGTTAGAATTGGTTTTGGCTCAGACCAAGATAGGATTTGATATACCGTGCAGATAACGAGACTGTTTACGCAAACAGTAGTGTGTATGTTCTTTCTCTACCATTACCTAGCTCCTAATCATTTCAATCAGCCGGAAACCTCTATCTGATTCAAAGCATGATCAATCTTATCTGAGATTGAAGTGAGAGGGGCTTGAGAGTGCGATCAAACTTATACATGAGATTTCAGTAATGGAGTGACTTAAATCCGAGATTCGCAGCAATGGGTAATGAGTAATGACATGATTTAATTATATTGGACGATCGATGTACAGCTCGAGACAGGCCTATACAGAGATTCGTGGCAATACTAATAGTGCTTCACACTGGCACAATAGTTCTTCTTGGTTGCATGATTGAAACAGTTAAAAGTACAAGCACCCACGTCAATACATTTCAAACCCCAATACGACTACAGGCTCTCGAACTCCATATCATGCCAGGTCAGTGGGTACTTCTTCGTCTTTAGCTGGAGCATCTTGCCCAAGCAGATGCCTGGTCATGTCTCCTCCCTGTACCGAATCTTGGTTCTTGGTCTTCTTCTCCTCGCTTTTGCCCCACAGCACGAAGTACAGGCCGATGACAATCAGTACAGCACCAATGATCCTACCACAGTACGGACCGATGATACGTCAGAGAAATGCATGAATTAATTCTCTTAACCGTGTGATTCTGTATTTTTTTTAGTTCTGTCTAGATTTACTTTTTTTTTTACTGTGATTCTGCTATATATATTGTTTGTGTATGTATGTCCTTACCCTCCGGTGTATAGCTGGTCTCCTAGAATGATGGCAGCCATGACGGCGACGGCGACGGTCTGCACCGGTTGGAAGACGGCAGTGAAGAGTGGCCCTCCCCTGTCAATGCACCATATCTGCAGAGCAAACGCAACGCCAGATGCCACCAGGCCCTATACAGAAAATGGCATATTGCATTTTAAGTTCAAACAAGATGATACATGCATGTGAGTTTTTTCCCCTTCAATCTATTCGCAGGTACTTACAGCGTAGAGGATTGTGAAGAGCTCCCCTCCGGAGCGCACCTTCCACCTGCTGAGGTCTTCCTCGGTGAAGGCTGCAATGACTAGGAACTGGAGGAGCCCAAAGATGCAGGTCAGTGAGAGAACTGAGAGCCTGGCCGGGTATCTCTTCAGCACTGGCACCTGTTGACAAAAATATTCCAAAAGATCAATGCACCAAGTAGTAGTACTAGTATAACATTTTGCATTCGCAGTTCAGGCATGCACCCATGATCCATCTAGTCTGCATGCACAGGTGCTAGATTAGTACTACCTGAAGAACCATCCATCCAGACCATGAGAAGCAGTGGCCAAGGATGAAGACACAGCCCAGAGTCCAGTTGAGGATGGGGCTTGAGGAGGCCAGGGACACAAGGGACTTGACGTGCAGATTGTGATGGAACAATGGTAGGCCCTTGTAGAGGGTTATCACTGTGGCACCCCCGATGCTCACCACCGTGCCCACCACCTTGGCTAGCCCATGCCTCCTGCTTAGGTCTACTTGCTCAAGCCTTCACAGAGAAAAAAAAAGTTTTTGTAATTAACTTTCGTTGTTTCTTAATCTTTGTAACGAAAACTACATATTACAGCGTTTCTGTAATGGTTAGAACATAACATGAGTTATGTAAACTTTTCCGTATAAAAAAAGTCATGTAAACCTGAGAACAGCAGCCATGACAAAGGTTATTGCAGGAACTGTGTTCTGTATTGCAGAAGCATAGGTTGGTGACAGGTGATACAACCCCAGGAGGTAGAAACCTTGGTTTGCAGTTATCCTGAACAAACAATTAAAAGATAAACATTTAGTTCAAGAACAACAACAAAGGTGGCAAGAAACATCGATCTTATACTTGCCCACAAAGTGCTAGAAGAAAAAATTCCACCAGCAAAGAGAAGGTGAGTGGCGGCCTATCTTTCCTGAAACAAGCCGTACCCGAAGAAAACGTGTAAAACAGACATCAGAAAATCGTTGTTGTCTGACAGCTTAAACTTTTGGAGCAAACTGGTTGTCGAAAGAGAAAAGGCCGGTTTACGCACTTCTCGAGGAAGTAGGCGAAGGGCGCGAGCAAGGCGAGGGAGATGAGGTTCCGGTATACAATAAAGACAATCTTGCTAATGCCCATGTTGAGTGCAGCCCTGGTGACAATGTGGAATCCTGCAAGCAGGAACTGCAGAGCCAGCACTCCCATGAACAGCTTCAGCTTCTCATGCACCACTACTACTGCAGCACCTGCTGCCTGATCCCTCCCCATCTCTCCCTACTCCTTCCTTCCTTTCTCTCTCTCTCTCTCTAAAGTTTGTTACTCGCAAATGCAAGGTTGCTACTTGCTGTTGCTTGTGGTTTGAGAGGAGCGCAGGGTGTGCCTATATATAGAGGGTATTGTTACTACATCTCTCCTATCTTTGGTTGGCGTGACGCATGGGAGGACATGGTCCTAAAGAGACCTGAAAAATGCATGTATGCAACATTGCTATAGTAGTTTTGAGAACAATTGTCAAATTGCAGCTCATGGTGTGGTGCTTTACGTCATGTTTACACCAGATTAGCAGCAGTAGAACAGAATGTTAAATGCTTCGTTCGTCAGGTAGCCTTCACATAATTAAATCTATTTACATGAATATGCTTCATGCTACTCCACGACTAGTGTTTCTATGTTTTCCCTTCTACTATAATTTGCACAAATTTTAAAGCAAGCGAAGGGATAAGTAATCAACTTCTACTCTTCATTCATACTTTAATATTTGTGCAAATTTCAAAAAGAAAATCATAGAAGCACCTCTCGATATCAAATACACCTAATTACCTCTAATTCTTTTTTCAGGAAAAGTCAGAAGATAATTTCGTGTATTTGATACATATATATAGCTTTTAACTGAACCGGCCGTGTCCTACAGGAAGTTATAAACATGAAAAGTTAAACCTATTCATGCAGGCTATGTAATTACGGAAAGAGCAGAACATTCTAGTTCTTATGCTGAATGCTGATCGTGTCCTTTCCCTTTAATTTCTTTTCGCTGTCGGTGTGATATGTGGCCAAGCAATTTGACTTCATCTTTTTGGTGGATTATAGTATGGTACTATATATGGGGGAATTTGGATATATGTCATTGGTTTCATATGTGGGCAGTGGGTTCCTGACAGGTAAGCCTGCTGGCCGGGCTGGAGCGCCCGGCGTTAAAAACATGCAATCAGTGAGGAGGAGGGCTCCCTTGCATCCCTGTTCTATCTATGTCGACTTAAATGCGATGCTTCTTATATCTTTCTCATTTTCTATTTTAATTTATCCTTTTGATCACCTTGTGATTCTCTCGAGCTTTTCTGATCAGGACCGATTCGATGAGATGGACAGCATGCAAGAGAATAGTCAAGAGCTGTGGTTTCCTTAAGGAAAATTCAAGAATCACAACATGAGCAAATGCAAGTATCCAGGGGGCAAATACTGCAAGCTAGAATTGAAGGATTCAGAACTAAAATGAGGCCGGTTGGAATTTGGAGTTTGGATGTCAAAAGGTTGAGATTATCTGATGGTAGATAAGAATTCCTGTACATTTGTGTAAAAGTTCAGTTTAACTCGAACCTTGACATGCATACTTCAACCATGATTCTAACAGTCCTAAAAAAATGGATAGTCATGACAAAACCATACTTCAGCCTCAAATTTTAGAAGAACATACATATCATTCAACACCAATAACTCTGAATTTAAGGTTCAACGGACAGTCTTCACAGAAATGAGTCAATGCTCCTAGCATTTGCTATTCTTCAGAAGAATAAAAATTCAGCATTCAACACCAATAAATCTGAACGTAAGGTTCAGCAGGCAGTCTTCACTGAAATGAGTTAATGCTCCTAGCATTTGCTATTCTTCAGAAGAATAAAATTTCAGCATTCAACACTTGCAACTCTGAATTTTAATCCTCATATCCAGCAATCCTCAATGAGATAAATCAATGTTCATAGGTTTATCTCATTAGTAATACATCAATGAGAATTTAAAAAATCCGGTATATTATTACATCATGGACACACCATCCACTGGCAAGCAACCACACGTGTGGATGGCGACATGACAAATCTGCTGTCGATCACCTACACTACGACAAAGCCCACCCAATACAACTACAACGTCTGCTCTCCTCTTCTCTTCTCTTTCCTTTTGCATAATTGCATTGCATGAGGTTTAATTAGCAAGGTGAATGCCTTCAAAATTTTTTTAGCAAGGTGAATTAATTAAGGTGTGTTCATGGCTAATGCATGCATGGTTGTTGAGAGAAAGAGAGGGGTGCATGGAGTGCAGGTCATCTTGACCATCCTATTCACAGGTTTGGTGCAGCACATGGCGTGTGGACCTGAACTGAATGAACATTTCAGTACACAAAGTACGTGCTCCTCGGACCAAACTACTTTTAGGTTTTGGTTCAGAATCAGAGCTAACAGTTAATAGGGGTCCGTTAGGATTAATGCCGATGAACACATGATGCTGGTATGGTACACATGATTTGATGACCATCACATGCACGATTTGGTGGTCTATCCTTGTATCGCATTTACATGGTTTGTTCTTTGCTCCTGCTCGTTTGTACTAAGCACTTTGTGTTGAGCCATGACTGGGATGTACTGGTGCATGCATTGCCTGTAACTAGTCAGGGTCTCGCTTCTTTTGGTGGGGGCAGGGTTTGACGTTATAATTAAGGGATCGCACGCTTGCAGGGCTGTTTAAACAGTGGGAAAAAAATCAATGCGAAGTGTGCAAATTTGAGGCCTTAGTTTATGCCAATAACAATCTCAAAGAAAAGTTTATCCCATAAATTATTTTCTTTCAGCTGTGAATTTGTACATAAAGGAGTGACTATGAATCTACTGTATTTACGTATTCGACAATGCTATACACACAAACTTTTTGTAGTACATACGCTACAACACATGCTTGGATGGTGTATATCAAGAGTAAGATTAGGTGTTAGGAGGCTTCAAAGGTTGAGATCATTTTGTAGTACACATGTACTACAAGAAATTTAGTGTGTGAAGTATTTTCCTTACACATTCTGCATGTATTTTTTTTCTCCCGCCAATTTCTATTTATCCTACCAGCGGGGGTAGAGGAAAGTTGAAAAAAGTAACAGCGGAAAAAAGTCAAGAATTTTTTGTTTTTTACCTTGGGCTTTCTCTCTCTCGGAAAAAAACTTGGGCTTCCTCGATTTGGAGTTACTCTAGATTATGGCACACTTGTTTCATAGAAGATGAAAAAAAATTCCATGTTTGTCTACCTTTATATATATATATACTAGTATAGTGCCTGTGCTAACGCTACGACGACAGTACACCCGCTTATCAATTAAATGAGAAGATAAGTATGAATACAACACTTAATAATAAAAGAGAAATTTAGAATTTTAAATGAATTTAGAAAGAAAAACGGAACTAAATAGAGGTCGAATAGGCGAAAACGGGCTCCTAAAAGATTTTAAATCAAGAAAGAGAAAGAAAAAAGAACTTTCTGATCTTAGATTATTTTTTTTGCAGCTTCCACAGAGCACAGCGTGCTCTCTGGCTTGGCCAGAACAAGGGGAGGGAAGGCTAGGGGTGGCCGGCCGGTCGCGATGGGTCGGCAGTGCGGTGAGATCGCCGCACCGACGCTGGGGAGGAGTCACGGTTGCGGTGAATTTCACCGGGAAAGATGACGGTGATGGCTTGGGTTACCTCCAAAATCCGGCGATCTTTACAAGAGGGAGCACTTGGGATTTACGCAATGCGATGGGGTGGAGAAGAGCTCGTCGGCTTTTATAGCACCGAAACAAGCATATTTATGGAAGCCATAATTTGGGATCAAATCAGATTGGGAGGAAATTTTGGCAATAGAGCACGAAATTTGGAGAATTAACACCATAGATGGAAAGAGGAGATTTGGTGCGGGATTGATGGAGCTTTGGAGCTTCTTTCTTGCTTTAATGGAGGGAGGGAAGAGAAGAAACTTCTCTGGTCTGGGCTGCAGCTAAAAGAAGCTACAGGTGAGTTGCCTTCATTTTTTTTAAATATAGAAGGATTTTTGAAAAGACAACACATTAGGTTAAAAAATTCTAAAAAAATTCTCAAAAAAACTTTCGATTATTTTGTACTTAATAAAATTATTTTCAAAAAAATAAATTATAAATTTGCGAGAGCACGGCGGCTGTAGGTCGCCGACCAAAGAACCTCGCCGCGTCGGCAAAGCCACCGATGGCGACCGTGGAGCCATTGCAGAGCTACGTTCTCCCGACCGCGCTGCCCCATCTCCCGGTTTCCTTTTCCCAGCACGTAATGTATGGTCCTTTCCTTTTTCAGGACGTTTGTTTCCTTTTCCTTGATTCCAGGACGTTTGTTTCCTTTTTCTTGTTGATGCTGGAGATGAGGGAAGGTCTGTTGTGGACCACAGGGATGATTTCGAAAAAATATGGAAAAATAAACTGCGCTCGTCGACCATTGGATCCGCAAGGAAAAAAAGATAAAAATTAAATGATGCTTTCGGCCACGTGGTTCGCGAGAAAAATTGAAAAAAATTAAGCAAGACTCACACATAGTTGGTTCCTTAGATAAAAATGAAAACAAAATTCAGCGCTCTCTTGCTTGTACGAAATTAAACTCTATGGGGCTAGATCCATAAAAAAGTCTCGAGAAGGGTCATATTCGAAAAAAAATACGATCACAATGCCAGGACAATAAAAAATTCAAGTCTTATTTTCTTGTATGCGGATCCTCCCTGTTTATTTCCTTGTTTGATTCACCCTCCTTCCAAATATGTAGTACGTACAATTTTGGTCAATAAAAAATTCAAATCTGGTTTCCTTGCATGCGGATCCTCCTTATTTATTTCCTTATTTGATTCGCTCTCCTTCCATATATGTAGGTGGGGGAGGTCTGTTGTGGGCCACAGGGATGATTAGACACACTAAATAATGACCATCGGATGTGGGTGAGTAAAACTGAGGAAAGATCTGAGACGTTCATTTTGATGAATGCAAGTTTCTGGGGACGTTTTGCTGGGTGCACGAACATTGGGCCATCTCTAATGCGGTGCATTATTTAGGGTGGACGTAGAAAAATTTGCTTAGGTGCATTATAAAGGGGTATAGATATATACACACATATATGTATATATACACATATATAGGAAGCCGAAATAGGGCACCATGATTTCAAATGCGTAAATTCAAGCCATATTCGAGTATATTTTTCAAAAATTTCAGTTTTAGGGTATATACCCATCTATAACAATTCAAATGAAACACATACCTTTGAAAAAGCATACTTGAATTCAAAGATTTTGAACAAGTTTGGATCACATGCTTTGCTGATTTATATATAAAATCAGCACATACCTACAACCAAACTATCATCAAAAAGGGAAACTCTAGTTTGAATTTCAGTTCAAACTTGTTTGAACTAGTTAGTAAACTGGTTAAACTCAGCATCATAGAAATTTCAAAAAGTATACCTTTGAAAAAATATACTCAAATTCAAAGGTGCCCGGGCACCATAGTGCCCCATTTCGGCTTCCTGTATATACATATACATATACATATACATATACATATACATATACATATACATATACATATACATATACATATACATATACATATACATATACATATACATATACATATACATATACATATACATATACATATACATATACATATACATATACATATACATATACATATACATATATTTGTTTCAAAATCATGTTGCAAAACAGAACCCATTGCATTTATAAATAATAGAAGAAAATACAAGAGTAGGGGTGACGAATACTAATAAAAAGGATACCCCAACAGCCCGAAGCGACGAGCCAGCGGCCTCAAGCATATCTCCATTAACAGTAGCGCGCCGGCCACGCCGACCGAATCGCCTGCGAGACCGCACAAGACATCCGCTCCCGACCGGCCAGGGGAAGCGAATCCGACCAGACAGCGCTCCCGACCCCCTCTTGGCGGGGCGGGATCTCCCGACTCCAACCGAACCAAGGTGACGGACGCCGAGTGCCGCGTGTCAGGTCCTCATCGGCCTACCGCCACGTACCCCCCGAATGAGGTCAATCAGAGCGACTATACAAGGGCAGGTGGCTCCTTCCCAAGAAGATCTGGTGACTGCAGAAGACAAAGCTTCCAGCCCCATCAACCAGTCACGTACAGTACGAGCGCACGCTCCCTCCCGAGGCAGCACCAACGTCACGCACCTCGACGTCAGCATTCGCAAGGGTCACAGAGGGCAAGTACGCTATTTCCCGGGGAATACCTAACCTCCCTGACCACCAAGGCTACCAACCCAGCATGGGCAAGACGGGTGGCGACCAGTCCACAGGACGAAGGACCGGAGCTCCTAGCATAGGTCACCTCGCTCTTCCTCCCAACTCTCGATGTAACCTGCCCCTTCCTTCTGTATAAAAGGGGGCAGGGCTAAACGATTCAAGGGGAGCGAGAGGGAGAGGGAGACATAAGAACACGAGGAGACTAAGTCATTTAGGGGCATCGTTTGTAAAAACATAGTGCAAAAAGCAATACAATACGGCCATCCGAATGGAGTAGGGACTTTCACCAACCAAGATACATCTTGGACTCACGAGTCTAACCATTCAGGAGTGGAACGCGCGACCCCTAGACTTACAAATTTACTTGTCGGCTCAAAACGCCGGCGCCAGCGCCAGGTAGGGGCTTCGCGTCTTCATCACCATCTCCGATTCCGTTTATCTCCCGATGGCATCCACCCACTGCGACGGCATGACTGCACCGGGGAACCGGATCCGCTTCGGCTCCCTAGACTTCGCTGTCACCCCGACGGGAGGGCTCACGCTCGTCCCCGCCGCCTCGGAGGACAAAGCGCCCGAGAGCTTGGGCGTCCTCTCGGCGACCGCTAAGCTCCGGCTTAGCGCCCTGCAGCCCCGGCCGGAACCGAGGAGTGCTCCGCCACGGTCGGCGAAAACTCCGTAGGCCCGGCGGTGACCATGTCACCCCGTAGGCTCGCGGCGTGGCGATGGTGGCTACTGCGGCCTCCATCCACGAGCTGCTGGAAGACTCTTCCGGACGTGACTCCAGCTCCGACACGGAGTACCCTGCCCGCAGGCGGCACTCTCGCGAGTGCAACATGGCGGGCACCGTCGATTTGCCCGTGGCCCTCGCGGCCGCGGGGCCTCCTGTCCGGCGCACTCAGGCGCAGGAGGAGGAGTGCCAGCGCGAGCGTACTGAACGCGCTCAGACCCGCCGCGCCGAGCTCCAACAACAGCGCAAAGAGTTGGAGGAACGAAGAACTGAGCTCGACCGGCTCCAGGCCAACCTGGAGCAGGAGGGGCTCGAGGCCCCGCATGTGCCTGGCGACGTCGCGCGCGCGGCGTCGAGCACACCCCAAAGAAAGAAGGTCCGACGGTCCTCACTTCTTCCCCACGCCGGTCAAAACGCGTGGCGCGCGCGCAATGCCGCTTCGAGGCCTCCGGGCCGATCGACCCGAGGCCAAGGCCACCTACCAAAACCTCCGGGTCAGTAGCACGCGGCCGTCAGAAGACATGCACGCCCCGGCTCTATCGCCCGGAGCCACCTCTGCCACCGGCCCGTCTGCATTGTCTGGCCGGATGGTCCAAGACAGCGCCGCCGCACCGCGAGCCACACCAGGCCTCGCGAGCCCCGGTGCGCCAACGCCTCGGTGATGCCTACGACATTCGCGCTACCCTTGAGGCGCGGAGAAAGATGGCGGAGGAGGCCGCCCACTCACGGGTTGCGGCGGCGGGCACCACCACCGCACCGAGCCCGACGGCCCGCGGTCTGGACGCGGCGTTACGCCAGGGATCCGCCAGCGACTTCCTGCCGATTCCGAAGCGCCACCAACATTGCCAAATACACCGGGCCACAAACCTGTGTCGGCTCAAGATTACCGGCTCGCATGCGGGGGAGAGCAACGGATGACCTCTTCATCATCCAATACCTTCCCATCTACCTCGCAGACTCGGCCGAGCACAGCTCGAGTACATGCCGCCAAAACCATCGTGGATGGACCGACTTGAAGGCCCTCTTCGTCAAGAACTTCGGGGCACTTACAAGCGCCTCGAAACTCCTGACCTGAAGGTGCAAACAGCAGCCAGGAAACCCTCCGGGACTACATCCGCGGTTTTCCGCCACAGATAACGAAGCTCCCGACATCTCCGACGCCGATGTCGTGGGAGCATTCATCTACGACACCTCCGCAAGGCCTTGGTACACAAACTAGGCCGTCTCAAGCCCGGAACTACCAAGGAGCTCCTCGATATCGCCACCAACCACGCCTCCGTGAGGAGACCGGGGGCCATCTTTGAGGAGAAAGGCCAGCCGAACCCGGCGTCCGCGCCGGGTCCCCTTCCGACCGCTCCGACAAACTAAGCGGCACGGGAAGCGATCCGCGAGCCCTGTGGTCGCCACCGTCGACCGCCCCGCCAAACAAAGGCGGTGCGACCGACCGTCGCGCCCGACCACTTCGAAATTGATGGACGGCCGTGCCCAAACCACGGGTTCTCCGTCAAGCACAATCCGGATCGCGAGGTCCCGAGGGCGTTACCTCTCGGCGTCCCCGCAACGCCTCGTGGCAAGGGAAGAAGTTCACGCGCCCCACGCGCGCAGAGAAAAGCGACGACGAGTTCCACGAACCCGACGGCCGCCTCATGATCTTTGGAGGACCGGCTGCTATGCCGAGCAAGCGCCGGCTCAAGCTCGCTTATCGCGAGGTCCATACCGTCGCGCCATCGTCCCCAATACCTCCGGTGGTCGGAGTTCCCGATCACCTTTGATCGGACCGACCACCCGACCACGTTCCACAGTAGGAGATACCCCGTGGTCGGCCCGTCGTGGGGAAGAAGCGCCTTTCAAAGGTGCTTATGGACGAGGCGCGGCCTCAACATCCTCTACGTCGAGGCGCCGGCGCTATGGGGATCCGCGCCAACCCTCCGACCCAAAGAAGGCGCCCTTCCATGGCGTCATTCTCGCCAAGAGCCCATCCACTCGGCGGTCGACCGCGTTACCTTTGAGGAACCGGAAACTTCCGCACCGAAACCCTCGCTTTTGAGGTCGTGGATTTCCCGGTTCTTACCATGCCATCCTCGGGACGGCCATGTTACGCCAAGTTCATGGCGGTCCCGGCTCGCCTACCTCAAGCCGAAGATGCGGGGCCACGGGAGTCATCACGTGGCATCGTCTTTCGGCTTGCCTACAATATGTGAGCGCGCAGCCAGTGAGCTTGCCTCGGCGGTCATCGCGTCGCCTCGAATCCGCCCGAGTCCGGCAAAGTCGGGGCGGATCTCAAGTCCGTCGAGGACACGAAGGAGGTCGCGGTCGATCCACGTGATCCGACCAAGATCGTGCGGATCGGAGCCGCGCTCCCCGCCAAATAGGAAAGCACGCTCGTCGACTCCCTCCGCACCAACAAAGACGTCTTCGCATGGAGGTCCTCCGACATGCCGGGAATCCCAACGGAAGTCGCCGAGCACTCCTTGAGCATCCGACCGTGCTCAAAGCCGGTCGCCCAACGCCGCGCCGCCGACGAGGAGAAGCGCAGGATCATAGGGGAGGAGATCGCCAAACTTATGGCTGCAGGGTTCGTAAAAGAGGTGCGCTACCCCGAGTGGCTAGCCAACCCTGTACTTGTAAAAAAGAAAAATGGGCAATGGAGGATGTGCGTTGACTATTCGAGTCTCAACAAAGCTTGTCCCAAAGATCCGCTCCTTTGCCCCGCATCGACCAAGTCATCGACTCCACCGCAGGTGCGAGTCCTCTCTTTCTCGGATGCCTACCGGGCTACCACCGATTGCGCTAAGGGAGTCCGACCACCGCGACTTCCTTCATCACCCCGCTCGGCTCATTACGCTTTCGTTACGATGCCGTTCGGCTAAAAACGCAGGCGCTACATACCAATGTATGCAAACGTGCTTCAATAACCGGATCGGCCGTAACGTTGAGGTGTATGTCGACGATATTGTCGTAAAAACCAAGAAGGCCGACGACCTTGTCCCGACACGGAAGAGACCTTTGCGAACCTTCGACGATTCCGCATAAAGCTCAATCTCGAGAAATGCGTTTCGGGGTCCCCAAAGGAAGCTCCTTGGCTTCATTGTCTCCGAGCGAGGCATCGAGGCCAACCAGAGAAGATATTAGCAATCGCAAGGATGGGCCCAATCAAGAACCTCAAGGGGTCCAGAGGTCGACCGGATGCCTAGCGACTTTGAGTCATTTCGTGTCTCGACTTCGAGCGCGAATGCCACTCTACTGAGCTACTCAAGAGATCCGACCGCTTTAGTTGGACCCCAAAGCTCGGAGGCCCTCACCCTTTGAAGGCCTTCTGTCCTCGCCTCGATCCTGTCGCCCGGCACCGGGGCAGCTGCCTCCTCGTCGCCGCCACTACCCAAGTCGTCGGTAGCGGCCCTCGTGGTGGAGCGAAGCGGAAGAAGGCCGCGAACTTAAGGTACAACGGCGGTTTACTTCATTAGCGAGGTCCTTTCCGAGTCCAAGACTCGGTACCCACAGTGCGAGGCTTACTCACGCGGTGCTCATTGCGAAGAGAAAGCTCGTCCACTACTTCGATCAAGACAACATCACCATGGTGACCACGTCCCGTTAGGCGAGATCGTCCGCAACCGCGACGCCTCGGGAAGGATAGCCAAGTGGGCACTCGAGCTCGGTGCCACGACATCACATACGTCCCTGACGGGCGATCAAGTCGCAGCCCTAGCCGACTTCGCCGAGTGGACCAAACCTGTGCACCACCGGTGATCAAGACCCGAGTCTCGACAATGTACTTCGATGGGTCTTACAACAAGAATGGCGCGGCGCTGAGTTGTCATCATCTCCCACTTGGGAACAAGCTCCATGCGCCATCGTGCGCTGATGCCACCAACAACGTTGCCGAGCACGAGGCCTCGTCAACGGTCTCCGGATCGCTGCCGACCTCGGTGCTCGCCGACTCTACGTCCACGGGACTCCAAGCTTGTCGTCGACCAAGTCATGAAGGCCGCGGGCCCGAGACGCCCGTATGGCGCGTCTCGTCGAGAAGTCGCGCGAGCTCGGCGCGCAGTTCAAGGGCTTGAGCTTCACCATAGCTTCCGACGCTACAATAGCGACGCCGACTACCGCCAATCGGCCTCCAGCAGAGCCGGTCCCACCGGGATCTTCGTCTGCGACCTCCTGCGCCTTCCATCCACCGGGCCGGTGGCGAACGGTCCCCGACCTACCTAAGACGGTCGCCCGACGCCGCGTGGCCGGGCGTGACTTGGTCGGGTCGAGCCACGGCGTGCTAGCAACCGAGTCCGATGGAGAAAGCCATTCATAGATCGCTTGACGGACGGGTCGCTTCCTCCCGACCGACCGAGGGCCGGCGCCTCGCCCGTGAAAGCAAAGTCTTCGTCTGATCGGTCCTGACCTTTACAAAGGGCCCCTCCGGTCCTCCAAAGCGCGATTCGCCGACCAAGGAAAACAACCATCGGACGACATACACAATGAATTTGCGGTCACCACGCTGCGCCCGATCTCGGTGGGAAAGGCCTTTCGGCAAGATTTCTATTGGCCGACCGCCGTGTCCGACGCAGAGCGCATCACACGCACTGCGAAGGATGCCAATTCTTTGCCGCGCATACATCCGCCATTCAGCCTTGCGCATAATCCCATCACGTGGCCTTTGCGCTTTGGGGCTCGATCTGGTCGGGCCTTTCAAGAAAGCGCCCGGGGGCTTTACCCATTTGCTCGTCGCGGTGGACAAGTTCACCAAGTGGATAGAGGCCAAGCCGGTCGTAAGCGTCACGTCGGCACAAGCGGCCATCTTCTTCCGCGGCATAGTCTTCGATTCGAGTCCCAAACTCCATCATCACCGACAACGAACGCAGCTTCACGGGAAGGAATTCCTCGAGTTCTGCGATGACTTCAACATCCGCGTCGATTGGGCGGCCGTGGCCCATCCGCGGACCAACGGCCGTGTCGAGCGCCAAAGCGGCATGATCCTTCAAGGGCTCAAGCCGCGGATCTTCATCGACTCAAGCGCTTCGCGGGCGGCACCGCGGCCGAGCTACCCTCCGTCCTCTTGAGTCTACGGACCACGCCGACCGGGCGGCCGGTTCACACCGTTCTTTATGGTATACGGTCTTGAAGCCGTCTTGCCGATGCACCGGAGTATGGCGCCCCAAGACCGCAAGCCGAGGAGGCTCGGGGCTCGCCGCACAATAAGACTCGTCGACCCGATCGACGAGGCGCATGACGTGGCCATCCCGCGATCGGCGGATATCAACAAGCTCTGCGACGTTACCACGATCGCCCGAGTTCGAGCGCGTCTTTCGTCTTGGCGACACAGTCTGCGTCGGTCCGCACCGGCAAGGATAAGCACAAGTATCGCCCCCAGGAAGGCCCTTCACCGTCGTGCAGATCCTCCGCTGGCACCTTCGGCTCAAGGACACCGACGGCGCATCCTTCCAAATGCATGGAATATAGAAAAGTTAAGCGATTCTATCCTAAACTCTTTTCCTCTTCCTAGCATGCTCTTTACTTTCTTCCTTCCGAGCACACAGTCGCCATGCGACGACTCGAGGCTGCCTTCTGGCGCCCGTTCAGCCCTCCCGGTCGGCGCTATGCGGGTTGATGACCCAACCGACCACAAGGTCCTTCCCGGCGGTAACCCTTTGACCCAAGTGCTACGACCTCGCCCGGCTATGGTTGCTAACACTTCGCGGAAGAAGGAAGTACCCGAGTGGAGTGACCTTTGGGTCGGCGAGGAACACTCCTCCCCCGCACGAACTCGGCTATCCCACGCTTATGAGGGTACGTGACCCGACCGTGGTCATGAGATCCATCCCGGCGGTAACCCTCTCAACCCAAGTGTTACGGCCTCGCCCGGCGGCTATGGTTGCTAAGTAGCACTTCGGAAGAAGGAAGTGCCCGAGTGGAAAGATCCTGGCGGTCTAGAACACTCCTATCCCTCACAAGTCGCCTAACATTGCATAGCCAAGTCTCCAATCCACCTCGCTCCTCCCAAAGCGACCGACCTACGCATAAGTGACCCTGCGGTCCTTAAGGCTATGGTCGCCAAACGCTCATCCTAAATACTGAAAAGGGCGAGGGGCGATTAAGGACTTGATAAATTCAAGATTGTTTAAATAGCGGTCTTTACAATCTAAGAAGGATAAAGCTAACTTTTTATTCTTCTTGGCGGGCGGCCGGTGGCGAGAGATAGAGAGTTGGCGCCTGCGGCTTCGGAGGCGGCCTCTGGGCGATGATCTGGTGGCGATCTCCCGGGCGTCTTGGCTCGACCGGGAGCTCGAACCGGTCGATCTCCTCGTCGATCCGGTTCCCGCCACGCCGCTCCCACCACCGCGAGGTCGATGCCGTCGTAATACGAGATGGTGTTGACCGGCGCCGATGAAGCTCAAGCGCGGCCACCGGTGACCACCGCCTCTTCTACGATCGGCACTCGGGCGGTAGCGGGGCAAGGCACTCGGGCTGCCCGCTCTCAGGATGCGATCGCGGACCTCGACCGGCCTTGCGGAGGGCCTCCGCCAGCGCTCATCTCGGCCCGACCGTCCTCCGCAACCTTCAACGCCGCCGGGCCTCGTCCCCGCCCACGATCGCCACGTCGCGAGCATCCGAAGCCGTTCTCTGCGCCTCCACGGCGACGCCGATTCTTCGCGCTCTGCGGTTGCGGAGATTTTGGATAAATTCGCCTGCGGGTCGCACCCCAAACTTAATTGAAGAATTGAGACACTTACCGCCGCGAGTTGGTCGATTGCGACTTCCGACTTGGCGCCTCGTATGAAGTCTTGGCTCGGCGGCTCATACGGCGATCGCCGCTCGGGCGAACTCGGCAACGTCCCCGAGCCTTGTTTCGCTCGGTCCGCGGGCGTGTTACTGCGTCTGCGCGGTCCCCGCAGCAACGGCGGGCATCCTTAGCCTCGGTGACCTCCGTCGAGAGGACTCGATTCCGCCACTTTCGCCCTCAAGGCCTCGGCTCGTGGCGCTCATCATGAAGGGCCTTTGTGGCTCTTCAAATCCTTGGCGGATCACCACCGCCTCCGACGCCTAATGCCGGGGCCTCTGGGCTAGGCGCAACTCAAGCGCGACCATCCGCACTCCTCCGCACGCGCGCCACCGGCCGTCTCGGGCCGCGCAGAGCTCAACTTTGACGCCGGCGAGCCCGCAAGTGCTGCAAAAATGTGGACACTCCGTTAGTCGCACGGAAGAACTATCAAAAATGTGCAACGAGTCAGAACTTTTGGTGATCTACAGGCGATGGTCGGACTCCCGACCATCATATCCGGTATACCGGTGGAAGACTTGAGCAAGAGCGGACCTTCACGGATCGCCTCTATCTCGGCTTGCGTCCGGTAGCGCCTTGCCGGCGGCCCACTCGCTCTCCTCTGCCTTACCCATGATGCCCGACCCGGGAATTACACCCGGCGGCGCGCCTTCGCTCGCCCGTTCGGGCGGGACGTCGCCCGTCCAAAGCACCATGGGCAAGGGTGACGAGGTCAACCCTTCAGAAACCCCCTCGGCGACTTGCGCCTGAGGAGCATCGGTCGGCACCTCCCACGGGGCGGGTCGGGCACCTCCATCGCCGGCTCCGCCACGGTCGGGCGCGATCACCGGCGGCGCCATTGTCTCATCCTCGAACGCAGCGATCACGTCGTCGGTGGGAATCCCAGCCGGGCGGCGGAAGTTTTCTTGCACGACCTCGGGTGGGGCCCGTCCTCGAAGGCGATCGCGCCCTCGACGCCGACGCCGTGACCTCCACCGACCGGCCAAAGTCACCAAATCACCGGCGCCGTTACTTGCGGAGCCGATGTAGCACGCCCACGGTCACCCCAAGATAAGTTGCTGCGTTGCAAAGATTCAAGAGTCACTCGGGCGGCTTTGCCAAAAGAAAAATGCTACAATAAAAGAATACACTTACAAGGCCGAAGCGGGTGCGTGGCACGCGCGCCTCTTTGCCGCCCCGCCAGGGCAAGTCGGTGGTCGCTTCCCAGAAGCCACCTCCGGTAGAGACGTTGCGACGGCCGCAGCGCAAGATCACCCCGCCTGAGGATCCGTAGCCACGGGGCCCGTGATGCCGCCCTCGGCCGAGTCCACGCTTCGCCGCCGCCGCGATCGGCAGTCGTGGAAAACCCACCATAGGGGTGGCCGGAGGCACTCCGCCATTGTCGATGGAGGTTGTCCCCACGGCGGTGGTCTCAGACACATCCTCGCCGCGCGCTTCGCCGCCAGCGTGGCGAATACTAATAAAAGGATACCCCAACATCCCGGCGGCGAGCCGCCTCAAGCATATCTCCACCCAACAAGCGCGCCCGGCCGCCGACCGACCGCTGCGAGGCCGCGCAAGGCATCCGCTCCCGACCGGCCGGGAAGCGAATCCGACGCAGACGGCGCTCCCGACCCCTCTTGGCGGGCGGGATCTCCGACTCAACCAAACCAAGGTGACGAACGCCGAGTGCCGCGTGTCACGTCCTCATCGGCCTACCGCCACGTACCCCCCGAATAAGGTCAATCAGAGCGACTATACAAGGGCAAGTGGCTCATTCCCAAGAAGATCTGGTGACTGCAGAAGACAAAGCTTCCAGCCCCATCAACCAGTCACGTACAGCACGAGCGCACGCTCCCTCCCGAGGCAACACCAACGTCACACACCTCGACGTCAGCATTCGCAAGGGTCACAGAGGGCAAGTACGCTATTTCCCGGAGAATACCTAACCTCCCTGACCACCAAGGCTACCAACCCAAGCATGGGCAAGGCGGTGGCGACGATCCACGGGGCGAAGGGCGGAGCTCCTAGCATAGGTCACCTCGCTCTTCCTCCCAACTCGATGTAACTCGCCCCTTCCTTCAGTATAAAAGGAGGCAGGGCTAAACGATTAAAAGAGAGAGAGGGAGCGCTATCAAACCCATCTCGCTAAGCCATTGGCATTCTCGCTTGTAAAACTTTGTGCGATCATACATACCAAGAGTAATACAACACCACCACACGAATCGGGTAGGGACCTTGGCCCGAACCAAGATACATCTTGGACTCACGAGTCTAACCATTCGAGGAGTGGAACGCGACCCCTAGACTTACAAATTTACTTGCCGCGCTCTAGAAAACGCCGCGGTTGGCGCGCCGGTAGGGGCTTCGCGCGCCTTCATCACCATCTCGGATTCAGATTTATTTCCCGATGGCATCCACCCATCGCGACGGCATGATCGCACCGGGAACCGGATCCGCCGGCTCCCTCGACCGGCCGTCACCCGACGGGAGGGCTCACGCTCGTCCCGCCGCCTCCGAGGACAGCGCCACGAGCTTGGGCGTCCTCTCCGGCGACCGCTAAGCTCCGGCTTGGGCGCCCTGCAGCTCCCGGCCGGAACCGGAGTGCTCCGCCACGGTCGGCAAAAACTCAGAGGCCCGGGCGGTGACCATGTCACCCCGTAGGCTCGCGATCGTGGCGATGGCGGGCTACTGCGCCGCTCCATCCACGAGCCGAAGACTCTTCCGGACGTGACTCCGGCTCGACACACGAGTACCACGCGCTCAGCGGCACTCGCGAGTGCAACATGGCGGCACTGTCGATTTGCCCGTGGCCCTCGCGGCCACGGGACCTCCCGTCCGACGATTCAGCGCAGGAGGAGGCGCCCGGCGTCTTGAGCGCGCAACGCCCCGCCGCCCAGCTTCAACAACAGCCGCAAAGAGTTGGAGGAACGAAGAATCGAAGCTCGACCGCCTCAGGCCAACTCGAGCGGGAGGGCTCGAGGCCCCGCATGTGCTGGCGACGCCACAGCGCCGCGGCGTCGCACACACAAGAGCGGAAGGGTCCGACGGTCCTCACTTCTTCCCCACGCCCGGTCCAAACGTGGCGCGCCGCAATCGCCGAGGCCTCCCAGGCCGAACGACCCGGAGGCCAAGGCCACCTACCAAACCTCCGGGTGGGTAGAGCACGCGGCGCAGTAAATGCATGCACGCCCGCCTCCTATCGCTCCGAGCCACCTCGCCACCGCCCCGCATCTGCGGCGGCCGGATGGGTCCGCACAAAGCCGCCGCACCGCGAGCCACACCAGGCCTCGCGCGCCGGTCGCTAACGCCTCGGTGATGCCTACGACATTCGCGCTACCCTTGAGGCACGGAGAAAGATGGCGAGGAGGCCGCCACCACGGGTTGCGCGGCGGGGCACCACCACCGCAGCCCGAGCCCCGACGGTCTGGACCACGAGCGTTACGCGGGGATCCGCCAGCGGACTTCCCCGCCGGTCTGGCGCCTACCAACATTGCCAAATACACCGGGCCACAAACCTGTGTCGGCTCAAGATTACCGGCTCGCATGCCGGGCGGGAGGAGCAACGGATGACCTCTTCATCATCCAATACCTTTCCATCTACCTCGCACTCGCCCGAGCTCGCTCAGTACCGCCAAAAAACCATCGAGGACTGGACCGACTTGAAGGCCCTCTTCGTCGGCAACTTCCGTGGCACTTACAAGCGCCTCGAAACTCCTGCGACACGAAGGGCAAAAGCGGCAGTGGAAACCCTCCGGGACTACATCCGGCGGTTTTCCGCCATTAAACGAGCTCCCGACATCTCCGACGCCGATGTCGTGGGAGCATTCATCTACGACACCTCCCGCAAGGCCTTGGTACACAAACTAAGCCGCTCAAGCCCGAACTACCAAGGAGCTCCTCGATATCGCTACCAACCACGCCTCGGCGAGGAGGCTGGGGGCCATCTTCGAGGAGGAAAGGCCAAGCCGAACCCGACGTCCGCGATCGGGTCCCCGCCGACCGCTCCGAGCAAGCGGGCGGCGACGGAAGCGGTCCGCGAGCCCCAAGTGGTCGCCACCGCCGATCCGCCAGCGCCAGCGGCAGTCGCGACCGACCGTCGCGCCAAACCACTTCAAGAAATTGATGGGCGGCCCGTGCCCAAACCACGGGTTCTCCGTCAAGCACAAATCTGGGATCGCGAGGTCCTCGGGCGTTACCTCTCGGCGTCCCGCAACGCCGCGCGTGGCAAGGGAAGAAGCTGCTGCGCCCCGCGAATCGCGAGAAAAAGCGCACGACGAGTTCCACGAACCCGGCGGGCCGCCTCATGATCTTTGGAGGACCGGCTGCTATGCCGAAAAGCGCCGGCTCAAGCTCGCTTATCGCGAGGTCCATACCGTCGCGCCATCGTCCCCAATACCTCCGGTGGTCGAGTTCCGATCACCTTTGATCGGACCGACCACCCGACCACGTTCCACGGTAGGGAGATACCCCTGTGGTCACCCCGTTGTGGGAAGAAGCGCCTTTCAAAGGTGCTCATGGGCCGAGGCGGCCTCAACATCCTCTCGTCGAGACGCCGACGCTATGGGGATCCCGCGCTCAACCCTCCGACCGACCAAGGCGCCCTTCCATGGCGTCATTCCCGGCGCCAGCCCATCCACTCGGCGAATCGACCGCGGGTGCTACCTTTGAGGAACCGAAACTTCCGCACCAAACCCTCGCTTTTGAGTCGTGGATTTCCGGTTCTTACCATGCCATCTGGGGCGGCCATGTTCGCCAAGTTCATGGCGGTCCCCGCCACGCCTACCTCAAGTGAAGATGCCGGGGCCACGGAGTCATCACCGTGGCATCGTCTTCGGCTTGCCTACAAGCGCGAGCGCAGCGAGCTTGTGAGCTTGCCTCGGCGATCGCCAGCGTCTGCGAGCTCGACAACCTCGAGAGGAAGCCTCCGACCGCCTGAGTCCAGCAAGTCGGGCGGATCCTTCAAGTCCGCCGAGGACACGGCGAGGTCGCGTCGATCCTCGAAGGCCTTCCCGCCCTCGCCTCGATCCGTCGCCCGGCACCGAGGAGCTGCTTTCTCGTCGCCGCCACTACCCAAGTCGTCGGTAGCGGCCCTCGTGGTGGAGCGAAGGAAGAAGGCCGCGAACTTAAGGTACAACGGCCAGTTTACTTCATTAGCGAGGTCCTTTCCGAGTCCAAGACTCGTTACCCGCAGGTGCAGAAGCTACTCTACGCGGTGCTCATTGCGAAGAGGAAGCTCGTCCACTACTTCGATCAGCACAACATCACCGTGGTGACCACGTCCCCGTTAGGCGAGATCGTCCGCAACCGCGACGCCTCGGGAAGGATAGCCAAGTGGGCACTCGAGCTCAGCGACCACGACATCACATACGTCCCTCGGACGGCGATCAAGTCGCGAGCCCTAGCCGACTTCGTCCGGCCGAGTGGACCAAACCGTGCACCACCGGTGATCGAAGACCCGAGCATTGGACAATGTACTTCGATGGGTCTTACAACAAGAATGGCGCGGCGCTGGGTTGTCATCATCTCCCACTTGGGAACAAGCTCCAAGATCGCCATTAGGCGCTTTTGACGCCATCAACAACGCTGTGCGAGTGCGAGGCCCTCGTCAGCGGTCTCCGGATCGCCGCCGACCTCGGTGCTCGCGACTCGCCCACGGGGACTCCAAGCTTGTCGTCGACCAAGTCATGAAGGCCGCGGCCCCGAGACGCCGTATGGCCGCGTCTTCGCCGAGAAGTGCGCGGGCTCGGCGCGTTCAAGGGCTTCGAGCTTCACCATAGCTACCGACGCTACAATAGCGACGCCGACTACCCGCCAATCGGCCTCCGGCAGAGCCGGTCCCACCGGGATCTTCGTCTGCGACCTCCTGCGGCCTTCCATCCACCGGGCTCGGTGGCGAACGGTCCCAACCTACCTAGCACGGTCGCCCGGCCGCCGCGCGATCGGCGTAGACTTGGCGGGTCGAGCCACGGCGTGCTAGCAACCGAGTCCGACCGAGAAAGCCATTCATAGATCGTTTGACGGACGGGTCGCTTCCTCCCGACCGACCGAGGCCCGGCGCCGCGCCGACGAGCAAAGTCTTTCGTCTGATCGGTCCAGACCTTTACAAAGGCCCCTCCGGTCCTCAAAAGCGCGTCGGCCACCAAGGAAAACAACTCTTGGGCGACATACACACGAATTTGCGGTCACCACGCTTGCGCCGATCTACGGTGGGAAAGGCCTTTCGGCAAGATTTCTATTGGCCGACCGCCGTGTCCGACGCAGAGCGCATCACACGCACCTGCGAAGGATGCCAATTCTTTGCCAGGCAGACACATCTGCCAGCTCAGGCCTTGCAGACAATCCCCATCACGTGGCCTTTTGCAGTTTGGGGGCTCGATCTGGTCGGGCCTTTCAAGAAAGCGCCCGGGGGCTTTACCCATTTGCTCGTCGCGGTGGACAAGTTCACCAAGTGGATAGAGGCCAAGCCGGTCGTAAGCGTCACGTCGGCACAAGCGGCCATCTTCTTCCGCGGCATAGTCTTTCGATTCGGAGTCCCAAACTCCATCATCACCGACAACGGACGCGCTTCACGGGAAGGAATTCCTCGAGTTCTGCGATGACTTCAACATCCGCGTCGATTGGGCGGCGTGGCCCATCCGCGGACCAACGGCCGGTCGGCGCGCAAGCGGCATGATCCTTCAAGGGCTCAAGCCGCGGATCTTCAGTCGACTCAAGCACTTCGCGGGGCGCTGGGCGACCGAGCTACCCTCCGTCCTCTTGAGTCTACGGACCACGCCGACCCGGGCGACCGGGTTCACACCGTTCTTTATGGTATACGGTGCTGAAGCCGTCTTGCCGACAGACCTGGAGTATGGCGCCCCAAGACTGCAAGCCTTCGAGGAGGCTCGGGGGCTCGCCGCACAACAAGACTCCGTCGACCAGATCGACGAGGCGCATGACGTGGCCATCCTGCGATCGGCCAGATATCAACAAGCTCTGCGACGTTACCACAGTCGCCAGGTTCGAGGGCGGTCTTTGGTCTTTGGCGACCGGTCTGCGTCGGGTCGGACCGGCAGGATAAGCACAAGCCGCCGCCCCAGGAAGGCCCTTCACCGTCGTGCAGATCCTCGACTGCACCTTCGGCTCAAGGACACCGACGGCGCATCCTTCCAAATGCATGGAATATAGAAAAGTTAAGGCGATTCTATCCTAAACTCTTTTCCTCTTCCTAGCATGCTCTTTACTTTCTTCCTTCCGAGCACACAGTCGCCATCGCGACGACTCGAGGCGCCTTCGAGCCCCGTTCAGCTGCTCGGTCGGCGCTATGCGGTTGATGACCCAACCGACCACAAGGTCCTTCCCGAGCGGTAACCCTTTGACCCAAGTGCTACATTCGCCCGGCTATGGTTGCTAACACTTGCGGAAGAAGGAAGTACCGAGTGGAGTGACCTTTGGTCGGCGAGAACACTCCTCCCGCACGAACTCGGCTATCCAGCGCTTATGAGGGTGCGTGACCCGGCCGGTCATGAGATCCATCCCGGCGGTAACCCTCTCAACCCAAGTGTTACGGCCTCGCCCGGCCGGCTATGGTTGCTAAGTAGCACTTTGCGGAAGAAGGAAGTGCCCGAGTGGAAAGATCCTGGCGGTCTAGAACACTCCTATCCCTCACAAGTGCGCCTAACATTGCATAGCCAAGTCTCCAATCCACCTCGCTCCTCCCAAAACAACCCGACCTACGCATAAGTGGCCCTGCGGTCCTTAAGGCTATGGTCGCCAAACGCTCATCCTAAATACGAAAAAGGGCGAGGGGCGATTACGGGACTTGATAAATTCAAGATTGTTTAAATAGCGGTCTTTACAATCTAAGAAGGATAAAGCTAACTTTTTCTATTCTTCTTGGCGCGGCCGTGGCGGCGGAGAGTTGGTGCCTCGGCTTCTGGAGGCGGCTGCGGCGGGATGCGGCTGGCGATCTCCCGGGCGTGCGGCTCGACCAGGAGCTCGAACCGGTCGATCTCCTCGTCGATCCGGTTCCCAGCTACGCCGCTCCCCACCACCGCGAGGTCGATGCCGTCGTAGTACGAGATGGTGTTGACCAGCGCCGATGAAGCTCCAAGCGCAGCGCCGGTGACCACCGCCTCTTCTCGAGTCCGCACTCGGGCGGCGGGGCAAGGGCACTCGAGCTGCCGGCTCCAGGATGCGATCGCGAGACCTCCCGACCGGCCTTGCGGAGGGCCTCGATTCGGCGCTCATCTCGCCCGACCGTCCTCCGCAACCTTCAACGCCGCCGGGCCTCGTCCCGCCACGATCGCCACGTCGCGGGCATCCGGCCGTTCTGCGCCTCCACGGCGGCGCCGGATTCTTCTGCGCCTCTGCGGATTGCGGAGATTTTGGATAAGTTCGCCTGTGGGTCGCACCCCCAAACTTAATCGAAGAATTGAGACACTTACCGCGCGAGTTGGTCGATTGCCGCTTCCGACTTGGCGCCTCGTATGAAGTCTTCACTCGGCCGGCTCCTTCGGCGATCGCCCTTCGGGCGAACTCGGCGGCGTCCCCTGAGCCTTGTTTCGCTCGGTCGCGGGCGTGTTACTGCGTCTGCGCGATCCCCTCAGCGGCAGCGGCGGCATCCTTGGCCTCGGTGACCTCCGTCGAGAGGACTCGATTCCGCCACTTCGTCCTCAAAGCCTCGGCTCCTAGGCGCTCATCATGAAGGGCCTTTGTGGCCTCTTCAAATCCTTGGCGGATCACCACGCCTCCGACCGCCTAATGCCGGGGCCTCTGGGCTGGCGCGACTCAAGCGCGTGCATTGCACTCCTCATTGCGGCCCATGGCCACGATCCGGGCGAGCTGCGAGCTCAACTTTGACGCCGGCGAGCCCGCAAGTCTTTGCAAAAATGTGGACACTCCGTTAGTCGCGCGGAAGAACTATCAAAAATGTGCAGCGAGTCGAACTTTTGGTGACCTACAGGCGTGGTGGACTCCCAGACCATCATATCCACCCACGGTGGAAGACTTGAGCAAGAGCGGACCTTCACGGATCGCCTATCTCGGCCAGGCGTCCAGTAGCCTTGCCGGAAAAGGCGGCCCACTCGCTCTCCTCCGCTGACCCATGATGCCCGACCGGAATTACACCCGCGCCCCAACGGCCGGCGATGAGCGGCCTCAAGCATATCTCGACCCAGCAGCGCGCCCGCGCCGCCGACCGAATCGCCTGCGAGACCGCGCAAGGCATCCGCTCCCGACCGGCCAGGGGAAGCGAATCCGACCAGACAGCGCTCCCGACCCCCTCTTGGCGGGGCGGGATCTCCCGACTCCAACCAAACCAAGGTGACGAACGCCGAGTGCGCTTATGCGGTCCTCATCGGCCTACCGCCACGTACCCCCCGAATAAGGTCAATCAGAGCGACTATACAAGGGCAAGTGGCTCATTCCCAAGAAGATCTGGTGACTGCAGAAGACAAAGCTTCCGGCCCCATCAACCCGATCCGCGTCGGCCACGAGCGCCGCGCTCCCTCCGAGGCACCAACGCGTCACGCACCTCGACGTCAGCATTCGCAAGGGTCACAGAGGGCAAGTACGCTATTTCCCGGAGAATACCTAACCTCCCTGACCACCAAGGCTACCAACCCAGCATGGGCAAGACGGGTGGCGACCAGTCCACAGGACGAAGGGCCGGAGCTCCTAGCATAGGTCACCTCGCTCTTCCTCCCAACTCTCGATGTAACCTGCCCCTTCCTTCTGTATAAAAGGAGGCAGGGCTAAACGATTAAAAGAGAGAGAGGGAGCGCTATCAAACCCATCTCGCTAAGCCATTGGCATTCTCGCTTGTAAAACTTTGTGCAGTCATCTGTACCAAGAGTAATACAACACCACCACACGAACTGGAGTAGGGACCTTCACCGAACCAGTATACATCTTGGACTCACGAGTCTAACCATTCAGGGAGTGGAACGCGCGACCCCCTAGACTTACAAATTTACTTGCCGGCGCTCTAGAAAACGCCGACACCGCGCGTTCCTTATTTTTCTTCCTCCTTCTTTCCTCCTTCCGCTTCTTGCGGGAGGAGTCAGCCTCTGCCGTCCTCGCCCGGGCGGCCACCTGCGCTTCCTTATCCCCCGGGAGCGGCGCCCGGGAAGACATCCCCATGAGCCCCTAAGAGGATGCAGGAATGTCGGTCAAGTGCTAAGGACAAAGAAAAGAGAAGCGAAAGAATTTCACCGCTTACGGTTTGGCGGAAAAGCGCGAGAATGGCTCGGGTGGCCATCCGCTGCCACCGTGGCGCTCCGCCAGAACGCCGCCACCCGGCCTCCACCTCGACGCGCCAGCTCGGGTTCGCCATCCTCGCCCGGTCGGACGGCCCGCGTCAGACCGAATGGGGTGCGGCACGTGCACAAGTGGTTGCACGCGCATCCCCATAAAGCGCGCACAACAACGTCCCGGTGAGCCCCGCCTCCTTTGAGCCCCGATCGCTCCACGATCGGGGCGGCTTTTCTTCTCCCTCTTCTTGGCGCCCGGTTCCACCGCTCCTCCACCATGGGAAGCTCGCCGGTGAAGCGAGGGGCGCTGTCGCGACGTTTGAGCGTACGAGCCATTGAACGCCACCCTTGTTGGACGAGGCGCTTTACCTCCGTACTCCGTGCTCGACCGGGCGGCCGGAGGCCGAGCCACCTGTGGGCGCCGCGGCGTCCGACGGCTGTCCTTCGAGCCTTGCGGAAGAAGTGCCTCCACAACGCCCAGTCGCGGCTCGATCCCCAAGAAGGCTTCGCCTGCGTGATGAAGATGGCGATGTGGAGGACCCCATTGGGGTTGAGATGGTGCACCTCCACCTTGTAATGAGACAAAGACCCGGACGAGCGGGTGCGTGGCGAGCCAAAGCAGCTCGAAGAACGAGGCGGGCACCACAATCTCGTCGCCCGCGATGCGGGTGGCAGCCCGGTCGGCACCCTCCAAACGGAAGGTCTGCGGCATGAGGAAGCCCTTCTTCACCAAGCCGAGCGCCTGCCGTCTTCTTGCGAGCACTCCGCCACGACATCTTCACGGGGAGACGACTCGAAGGTGAGAAAGAAAGGTGGGGTTTTCTTTCCTTAGCTCTCTGGTGCTTTTCTTGTTTGAGGCGAGACGAGAGAAGGCAAGAAAGTGTGACCACTCAAAGCACCCAGGCGTATTTATAGAGGACGAGCGAACGTCGGCCAGCGGCGCCGTCAAGCGGCGTCGCGACCACCCTCGCTGTCGCGCCCGACTGTAACTCCGGTTTCAATACCACTCCGCTTTTAATCCTGTCTTGTCGGCGACAAGGGCCATAAAGCGCCGCCCGAACAACGTGTCCGTAACCTCTCGGTCTCGCCTTTAGGCGGAGCAGTTGCTCGGTGCGCGCGAGAAGCCCATCGGCCGCTGCGGCCCCAAGACGGCAAAGCTTTGTGGCTTGCGCCGAGGGCCCAGCCGAGGAGTGGGTTCAAAGAGGCCTACCCCACCGATGGGTATAAGGCGCCCAAAGAAACTTGAGCAAGGGGCGGTATGAGGTGAGCCTCACGGTGGGCCCTCGGTTAGGTCGGTGACGGCCTAATCACCTCTACTCGCGTCGAGACCATACTTCACACTCTCCGGGAGCTCATCAATGGCGACGGCCACCGTGCTCGGGTCGGCGGACGACCTAGAGTCCATCTGGATTGAGTAGAAAAGGTTTTTATGGGTCGCCCACAGCAGGGCAGGACACCCTACTCGGGACCGTCCGCTCGGAAGGGTCCCCTTAGGCGGGACCTCCCGGACCCACTCGGACTACCCGCTGTTAGCTCCACGAGCACGACATTCAAACCAACGCAGGTAAACGCGCGCCGCTCATCCCCTCCAGGTCCCACACCTGCGGATGGGGTATACATGTGGGATAGACGGCGGCCATTCCTCTCGCAGCTACCCTCGCCCGACGAGGACTCGAGAAGGATGCCCCACGTCCAGCTACGACGGTAAACGAGCACTCACGTCCAGCTACGACGGTAAACGAGCACTCACGTCCAGCTACGACGTTAAAACGAGCACTCGGACACCCGAACCTCACAGAGGCATCCGGTCGTCCTGCCGACCAAGGCACTCGGACACCAGAACCTCACAGAGGCATCCGGTCGTCCCGCCACCAAGGCGCGGACACTAGAACCTCACAGAGGCATCCGGTCGTCCCTGCCGACCAAGGCACTGTCTAGCTACGACGATAAACGAGCACTCGGACACCCGAACCTCACAGAGGCATCCGGTCGTCCTGCCGACCAAGGCGATCGGACACCGAACCTCTCGAGGCATCCGGTCGTCCTGCCGACCAAGGCACTCGGACACCCGAACCTCACGAGGCATCGGTCGCCCTGCCACCAAAGCGATCGGACACTAGAACCTCACAGAGGCATCCGGTCGTCCCCGCCACCAAGGCACTTTGTCTAGCTACGACGATAAGCGAGCACTCGGACACCCGAACCTCACGGAGGCATCCGGCCGTCCTGCCGACCAAGGCGATCGGACACCGAACCTCTCGAGGCATCCGGTCGTCCCGCCGACCAAGGCGGTCGGACACCGAACCTCTCGAGGCATCCGGTCGTCCCGCCGACCAAGGCGATCGGACACGAGAACCTCACAGAGGCATCCGGTCGTCCCTGCCGACCAAGGCATTTGTCTAGCTACGACGTTAAGCGAGCACTCGGACACCGAACCTCACAGAGGCATCCGGTCGTCCCCGCCACCAAGGCGATTGGACACTAGAACCTCACAGAGGCATCCGGTCGTCCCTGCCACCAAGGCACCGTCTGCTACGACGATAAGCGAGCACTCGGACACCCGAACCTCACGGAGGCATCCGGTCGTCCCGCCGACCAAGGCGATCGACACACCGAACCTCTCGAGGCATCCGTCGTCCTGCCGACCAAGGCACTCGGACACCGAACCTCACGAGGCATCCGGTCGTCCTGCCACCAAGGCACTTGTCTAGCTACGACGTTAAGCGAGCACTCGGACACCCGAACCTCATAGAGGCATTGGTCGCCTGCCACCAAGGCGCCGTCCTAACGATTAAAATTAAAGCAAACTCATCGCGAAGACATTTTCATAAAGAAAAAGAAAATTTTATTATAGGCCAACAGCTCAAACTTTACACGACTTTACACACATGCAGAGCAGATACAAGAGTGGCCACGCCGCACCACAGCAGGACTCTACCCACGCCTAGAACCTATCAAACATCCGTGCGGCATCGGTGGCACCGACGGCGTCTTTGGTAGGCCCTGCTCAGTCGGCGGACACGGCCGCCCGCGCCGCTGGTAACACGCCGATGCCTCCATTGTCGTTCGGCGACATCGACGCGGCCGCACTAACTACGGTCGGCGCCCTTGCGCCATCGCCTCGAAGGGCCCCCTTACCACCTCGAGCCTCGGGCGTCCTCGGCGGTAGCGTCAACGAAGCGACATCACGGCTGCGGCTTCCTCCTCCCTAAGCTCGGCCATCGCTGGTCGAACTCAGCCCAAAGCTTCGGCGGAGGATCTTCTTCTTCCACCGCGATGTCATCGCCAAAGCTAAAGACTAGAGGGTGTCTGAAGCCATTTGAAGGAAGCGAAGAAAGAACTCTCATCTCCTTCAAGCAAGCTACGGCGCACATATATATACCCGGACGAAGGAGGCTAAGCGTCTCGAGTAAATGCGGTAGCGGAAAGCGGCGTCCTTCACGAACTCAAGCGATCAAGAAGACGAGCGGTAGCGCGCCAAACTATACTCGGCATGCGCAACGAGGCGAGTAAAGCCCCGGCGGTTCAAATGCCCCGGCCAAACTCGGGACAGCCGTCGGATCCAGCGGCACACTTGACGGAAATCGCTTAACCGGATCGGTGGACCGACCGACCGTGCCCGACCACCACTTTCGTCCAAGTTCAACCCCAACCGAATCGCAAAATCGCTCGGGAGTTCGGGGCTCTTGACGAATACTAATAAAAGGATACCCCAACAGCCCGGCGGCGAGCGGCCTCAAGCATATCTCCACCCAACAGCCGCGCCCGCCCGCCACGACCGAATCGCTGCGAGACCGCGCAAGACATCCGCTCCCGACCGCCAGGGAAGCGAATCCGACAGACATACAGCCTCGACCCCTCTTGGCGGGCGGGATCTCCGACTCAACCGAACCAAGGTGACGGACGCCGAGTGCCGCGTGTCGTCCTCATCGACCTACCGCCACGTACCCCGAATGAGGTCAATCGGGCGACTATACAAGGCGGTGGCTCCTTCCCAAGAAGATCGGTGATGCGAAGACAAAGCTTCCACCCCATCAACCCGATCCACGTCAAGATCGAGCGCACGCTCCTCCCGAGGCAGCACCAACGCCACGCACCTCGGCGTCGGCATTCGCAAGGGTCACAGAGGTCAAGTACGCTATTTCCCGGGGAATACCTAACCTCCCTGACCACCAAGGCTACCAACCCGGCATGGGCAAGGCGGGTGGCGACCATCCACGGGACGAAGGACCGGAGCTCCTAGCATAGGTCACCTCGCTCTTCCTCCCAACTCGATGTAACCCGCCCTTCCTTCTATATAAAAGGGGCAGGGCTAAGCGATTCAAGGGAGCGAGGGGAGAGGAGACATAAGAACACGAGGAGACTAAGTCATTTAGGGGCCTCAAATGCAAAAACATAGTGCAAAAAGCAATACAATACGACCATCCGAATCGGAGTAGGGACTTTCACCAACCAAGATACATCTTGGACTCACGAGTCTAACCATTCAGGGAGTGGAACGCGCGACCCCCTAGACTTACAAATTTACTTGCCGGCGCTCGAAAACGCCGACAAGGGGTATATTTGGTTTGATGACAAATTTATCCTACCATGCCTTACCAAAATTTGCGTGCCAAAATTTTGGTCATCAAATTGGCAATGAAAGTTTTGGCTAAACATTGGCAACAAAATGAACTAGGAAGTAAGAGAGAAATGAATATTGCCAAAATTCGGTAGCAACCCAAATACTTGTAAAATCGAGTAGTCAACACTAGCAAAGTTTGATAAGACAATCATTGACAACTCTTAGCATCAAACCAAACATACCCTATCTGTCTTAAAAAAGAACATACAAGAGTAGTCACATAGAAAAAAGAAAGCACTTGTCAAAATTTAATTTGATTTTGCTAAATATAACACTTGAATGTACATATGTGCTTTCCCACGACGACCACACCACATGACACAATAACCATAAAAGCGATTATTTGCTACATAGCTATTTTTATACTTAGTCCGTGTTTAGTACAAAAGGATTTTGCTAGGCATTGTACGTGAATTGAATTGCCTACAAATTTATGGGATTTTTGCAAAAACCCATAAAAAAAGTATGGGAGTTTTTTCAAAAAAACCACCCGCATCTCAAATTATATCAACCATATACCTGCAACTTTCATATGGATGCAAATCCCCTTCTCAGGATTAGTTTTTGTTGATACTCCGACGTGGATCGATCCATCCATGTACGTACCCTAATGGGTCATCTCCGTTGCCTGGGCAAGTGTCCTTTAAGGCCCAACACAAGGTCGTCGGGCTGATGCTAGTAAAGTCTGAGGTAAAGTTTTCAGGTGATGGTGGTCACTGTTTTAATTAAGAATGAAAGAAGTAAAATGATAAGAACTCAATCACTTTATTGATCAATGTGTATGCATATATATACAACTTGAAGGGGTGTGAATAAACGATGCGTATGGACCTTCGCGTCCGTACGGGATGAGACGCGTCTGTATGGGGACAAGATCATCGTATTGTAACACTCCCCCTTGATCGAGTCCATCATGAGAAAAACTCCTCAAAAACCATTTAGGGAAAAATGAGGAGAAATCATGATATATATATCCAGTTTATCATCTTGATATGATATATAAACTTGTGGTAACATTGCCTCATTAAAAACTTTAAATGAGAAAAAAAATCCTTTTAAAGGAAAAACCTCATAAAAGAAAAGAGTACAATATGATGTGGAACAAGGTTTCTGATCAGAGAGAATCTCCCCCTGATCCCTGCAAATGTCTGAATCTTCTCATACCTATTCTTTCAACATATTTGTGAAAAAGGGAATAAGGTAGAGACTTGGTGAATAAATCTGCAAGATTATCACAAGATTTAGTTTGCAGGATGTTTATCTCCCTATTCTTTTGCAATTCGTGGGGATAAAACAATTTAGGAGCAATATGTTTAGTGATGTTGCTCTTAATGTAACCTGTTTCCATCTGAATAACACAAGCAGCATTATCTTCATAGATAATAGTAGGTGATTCTAGAGAACCAAGACCACATGATTTTAAGATGTGGTTAATCATTCTGCGAAGCCACACGCATTCAAGTGATGCCTCATATAATGCGATTATTTGAAATGATTAGTGGATGTAGCCACTAGGTGCCTTTGAAGACTTCGAGAAATTCTTGTACCATTTTGTAAAAATACAAAGCCTGTTTGTGATCTGGCATTATGGGGATCAGATAGATAACCAGCATCAGTGTAACCCAATAATATTGGATCAGGGCTCCTCATGAAATAAAGACCAAGATCTCTTGTGCCATTAAGATATCGAAAGATATTCTTAACTCCCGTCCAATGACGTTTAGTAGGAGCGGCACTATATCTTGCCAGCAAATTGACTGCAAACGCAATATCTGGCCGGGTGCAGTTTGCAAGATACATAAGTGCTCCTATGGCACTGAGATATGGAATAGTAGGACCCAAAATATCTTCTCCGTCGTCCTTAGGTCTGAATGGATCTTTCTCTATGTCTAGAGATCGAACCACCATAGGAGTTTTTGATGGATAAGATTTATCCATATTGAATTTCTTCAATACTTTCTGGATATAAGCGGCTTGATGTATAAAAATTCCTGAAGGTATATGCTCAAGTTGTAAACCTAAGCAATATTTGGTTTGGCCCAAATCCTTCATTTCAAACTCCGTTTTTAAATGATGACGTGCTTCATTAATATCCGCTTTATTACCAATGATGTTGAGATCATCAACATACACTGAAATGATACAGAATCCTTTGGAGGATTTCTTAATGAAAACACATGGGCAATCATCATTATTAGTGTATCCCTTAAGTTTAAGGAATTCACTTAACCGATTGTACTACATTCGGCCTGATTGCTTTAATCCATATAATGACTTTTGCAATTTTATACAATACATGTTGCGATTTGCCTGAGGATTTGGTATACCAATTCCTTCTGGAACCTTCATGTATATATCCGAATCCAATGACCCATATAAATATGCGATCACTACATCCATTAACTGCATAAATAGATGATTTTGTACTGCCAAAGATATAAGATATCGAAAAGTTATGCCGCTCATTACGGGAGAATATGTTTCATTGAAATCGATGCCAGGCCTTTGCGAAAAACCTTGTGCTACTAGCCTTGCTTTATATCTCACAACCTCATTGTTTTCATTTCGTTTCCGGACGAAAACCCACTTGTATCCCACAGGGAAGATACGAGGAGGTGTAGGCATTACTGTCGAGAAAACTTCTCTTTTATAAAGTGAGGCTATTTCTGTTTCGATTGCTTCTTTACATTTGATCCAATCTGAGCGTCATCTGCACTCTACCATGGATTTAGGATCTGGATCAAAGGTATCAACAATTTGTTCAGAAAAATAAGTGTCGACAAATGTAGCTCGTCGATCAAAAGACTCTCCAGTATCAATAAAATTGATGGCAATTTCATTTATCTTTAAAGATTCATCATTATTTCCCAATATGATAGATCTAGGATATTCAGATGTTCCAACCTTAGTGCATAAATGCACTTGCGCTTGAGAGCTAGATTGTGGAACAGAATGTTCCAACTGTTGTTTTGAACCATTGGTTGGGATGCGATTCTCGCTTTCTTCTTACATTTAGAAGAAGTAGAATCTGTTCTTGGCCATGCTTCTCCCCTCTTATTGCTAGTCAGGGGATGAGTGGATTTGATTGGTACCTCCACTCTTTCTGGTACATTAATGGCAGGATTCAAAGATTTTGTAACACCTTTGTAATTGGTGAATGCATCTGGCATATTATTTGCAATGTTTTGCAAATCAATAATTTTCGAACTTGTTGTTCGATTCGATGATACGTGGATCTGAATTCGAAATGCTTCGTGTATTCCAATCAATTTCCCGGCATTCTTTCTGGTACTTGAAGTCTCCCCCTAATGCCGGAAAATGATCTTCATTGAATATAGAATCAGCGTATCGAGCAGTAAATAGATCCCCTGTAAGAGGTTCTAAGTACTTAATGATCGACGGAGAATGATATCCCACGTAGATCCCCAGTTTCCTGTGTGCACCCATAGTGGTACGCTGAGGTGGTGAGATGGGTACGTACACTGCACACCCAAATTTACGCAAATGGGAAATATTTGGAGGATTTCCACGTACTAACTGCATGGGAGAAGATTCATGATATGCAGTTGGTCGTAGTTGTATTAGGTCAGCAGCATGTAGGATTGCATGATCCCAACATGACGTAGGTAAATTACTATTCAATAAGATTGGTCTAGCAATGAGTTTGATTCTTTTAATCAAGGATTCAGCCAAACCATTCTGAGTATGGACATATGGTACAGAGTGTTGAACTTGAATTCCCAAAGCCATGCAATAATCATCGAAGGCTTGAGAAGTAAATTCTGCAGCATTGTCCATGCGAATTGATTGAATTCGATGTTCAGGATAATGAGCCTTCAACTTGATAAGTTGGGACATTATCTTTGCAAATGCATGATTACGTGTCGATAGAAGATGCACGTGAGACCATCGAGTAGATGCGTCAATCAAAACCATGAAACACTTGAATGGTCCAGAAGGTGGTGAAATTGGTCCACAAATATCACCCTTGAATACGTTCAAGGAACTTAAGTGGTTCTGCAATAATTTTAAGAGGAAATGGTCTTAAAATCAGCAGCACAAGATGTGCACATAAAATCAGAAGATTGTGGGAATTTTGCAGTACTCAACCAATAGAATTGGTAATAATCTTTCTCATCATCCCTATACCAGGGTGCCCAAGTCGATCATGCCAAGTTTGAAATACATCGACATTTTGAAAGATTACTTTATATGCAACAGTTGCAATGGGCTTAATGTATGTGAAGTACAATCCAGAGTCGAGTGATGGAATTTTCTCACAAATGTGTTTGCCGGATCCAGTAAGTTTAGTAAAGAGAAGAAATTCCTCTTTATTCTCTATATGGGTTTCAACATGAATCCTATTCTTACGGATATCTCTATAACTTAGTAGGGTGCGAGTTGAATCAGGATACAATAAAGCATCCTCGATTATAATCTTCGTACCCATTGGAAGAGATATAGTGGCTTGACCAGAACCAACTATCAATGCATCGCGTCCGACGATGGTCAAAATATTTCCTTCTCTTTTCTTAAGAGTTTGAAAATATTTGATTTCTCTAAGTATAGAGTTTGTGGTATAACTGCCCACAAGGCATAATTCCTCCTCCAGGAGATTGACTTCATGAGACATCTATAGTGAAAGAAGAAATAAAATTCTTTATTCAACAAATAGAAGTACATTCATTATTTTCTATATTAAAATATCAAACATAAAAATAAGATATTACAATATAGGAGAGTTTGTATAACTCCAAATTACAAGGAAGTTAATACAACTCAAAAGGTTTATAGGGCTTGCATAAAATTACAACAATACAAAATAAGAACCATCACCATCAGGGGGGCTTCAACTTAGATCTCCAAACATGTCATTAGAAACATATTCTATGATCATGTCATCCGTGGATGGGAGATTCTTTTGTTGAGGAAGAGAGGGGATATTTTGATTAATATTCATCGGATCTGCTTGTGAGCAATCAACCTCTGGAGCAGCCTCAGAAAGATTGAAATGTGCTTCATAGTTCTTTGCTGGTGCTTATTTTGTTTCCTTAAGGTATTTCTGATAGAGATCAACCAAGTGTTGGGGGTACGGCACTTGTTGGCAAAATGGAAAGTACCACCACACTTGTGACAACGTTTGTTGTCATTTGATGGCTTCACATTACTTTTTTCTCTTGCATTATGTTTTCGCTTCCAGTTGTGGTTGCGCTTACCACCAGGTTTCTTTAGATTACCAGAGGTAAATCCTTTGAAATTCTTTTTATTCTTAGATTGATGCTGTACATTGTGGACCTCAGGTAAAGGTTTAGCACCAATAGGACGCTTATGATGATTCTTCAAAAGAAGTTCATCATGTTTTTCAGCCTGAGTCAATGTATGAATCAATCGAGAATAAACCTGGTAGTGTTGAGCACGGTATTGCTGGATAGAGTCTTTTCTATCTTGTCGCTTCGGTAGGTTCTTTTCCACAAAACTTTAACTTGGAGCAAATGTTATGAACAACATGGTTGAAATCAGCGATAGATTTAAAATCTTGAAGTCGCAAATGATTCCATTCATGACTTGCCTCAGTCAAAATCAATTCCTTTTGTTGTTCATAGCGCTCTTGAAGAGCGAGCCATAATGCACGGGGGTTTTCTTCCATAAGATACTCATATTTGAGATCTTTATGGATATAGAACCTTAAATATAATAAGGCGCTATATCTTTGTTGATCTGTGATTTGAGGATTCCCTTCAATAGGTTCCTCGATTGTATGCAAAAAACCTTTGGATGCAAAACTAATCCTGATATCGGATGCCCATGTAGGATAGTTGTGTCCGTCCAAGGCAAGTTCATCAAACTCCTTGACAGCCATTACTCCTACAAAGGATAACCATTGATTTAGTTAATTTACCTGTGGTAAATTAAAAAAAATCTCTATGGTATTTGTTGTAATGAGTGAGGCAAAATTTGATCTTATAACACATTGGATGTAGTTTGGAATAAAGAGGTAATCACAAATAGTGTATACCTCTAATCTTTTATATTTTATTAATAGTGGTATACATAGTGAAGATAGTCTCTATGTTTCACATAGAGTAGATCTCCGAGCAGTAGGCAAGAAATTTGCTGCTATAGGCATGGTCTCTGGGCTGATATGTTCAAAAAATGAACATACAGCAGCCAATGCCTAAGACTCTACCACCAAGTGTATAACCAAAATTAATAAAATAAAAGAAAATTTGGTAATCACCACAAAGGGTGTAGACCATTGGATTATTCCAAAATATACAATTTGGATGGACATAGTGGAGGTAATCATCAAGTTTTGTGAAAACATGATGTAGACCAAAATAATGGGTGAATTTCATCACTGCTATAGGCATGGTCTCAGGGCTGATATATTAAAAAAAATGAACATATCGCAGCCAATGCCTAAGTCTCCATTACCTCTATGTCACAAACCAAAAAATATATATATATAAATAATTGAGATCAAATTTTTATTTCATTATGTTTATGCAATTATTGTAATGCAAACAAATGCAAAACAATAAATATATGTGATTTAAAATACACATATATGCAAGGAAGCCCTGGAATTGCATTAAACATAATAAAAACGGATATATTTACAAAAACAGTAAATTACAAGGATCTAAAAAGATCTTGTTATTTGAAAAAGGACTGAAATGTAAATATGGTGGAATTTATGGACTAAAAAGTAAAAGTCATAAATATGAAAAAAAAGGATTACTGTACGTGCAGGCCGAAACAACCTCGGAATCGGCCCGCACGCACATTGAGCCCAGAGGCCGGCGGACGCTACATGGAAAGCAGCCGCGCTGTCATTGGTGGAAAAAATGGCCCATGGCCAACCGATATAAGAGGCGGCGGTTAGGGTTTGCAACCCTAACCGCCCCCATTCAGGCCGCCACCGCCTCCCTCTTTGGCCGCCGCCGCCGTCCATGGCCGCCGCATTCCGTCGCCAAGGTCATGCGAGCGCCACCGCCTCCCGCCATCACCACCCCCTCCCGCCATCCATCATGGCCGCCGCCTTCCCCTCCCCTCCGTGCCTCAAGGGCGACGGTTTGAAGAGAGATGGGGAAAAACGGCGGTGATGCGGCGGGCGGAGGTAGGCGAGGGGGGCGTCGGCGTCGGAAACCAGTCGCGGTCGAGGGAGGAGAAGTGAGTCCACCTGTGCGCCGGGCAAAACCCGAGCGCCGTGGTAGCGGTGCGGCTCGGGCCGGCAGCATCGGCGCCAAACGGCTGCGGGGCGCGTCGGCCATGTCGACGACGACGCCGGCCACCGCGACGCTCAGCCCTTTGAAGGGCGCGACAGAGGACGGCTTCAATGTCGGCGCAGCGGATGCGTCCAGCACGAGCGTGATGAAGCGCATGTTCCATGGCGAGAACGAGACGAGGAAGAAGAACTGAAGATGGGGGTAAGGTACCAAACCGAGGCATCTTACCCTTGATTCTCTTGTTCTTGCTTGCTGTTCTTGATTTTGCTGTGATTGGAAGAGCCTACGGGCTGATAACGTGTTTTAATTAAGAATGAAAGAAGTAAAATGATAAGAACTCAATCACTTTATTGATCAATGTGTATGCATATATATACAACTTGAAGGGGTGTGAATAAACGATGCGTATGGACCTTCGCGTCCGTACGGGATGAGACGCATCTGTATGGGGACGAGATCATCGTATTGTAACAGTCACAACAGGAAGAGGGAGGTGCAAAGGGGAAGAAGAGGTGGTCACAACGGCGCTAGTAGGTTTAATTTGCATTTTGCCCCAATTTTAATAGGTTTCAGTCTATTTTGACTTATTCGGGAGGGATTTTTAAATTTTAAATGTTTGGTTTGGTGGCAGTTTGGGGGATTTTCTACATTGTGGCGGCTTCTCAGGATATAGTCTACTGCACCTGTTCACGCTAGAGTGCCACACAAACACCACGTTGAATGGTCAATGGAAAAACTGCCCTTAGCAGGAAATTTGCAACCATATAAATTTGCGGATGTGAGACGGACACCATTTGAGATGTGTGTGAGTTTTTGACAACCTCCTTTATTTATGGGTTATTTTTTGAAGAAAAAATCTTTTCTTGTGTTATTCCATGGACTTAAAAATAAAGATGTATAACCTTCCTTGGTAGACTTAAGCAATGGGTCATGCCTTTTTAAACTGTCCCTTGCCACAAAGGGTCTAGCATGGCCCAAAGCACAGCACGATGGGCTGCTCAGCTTGACATAATTGGGCCGTGTCTGAGGTGAATTAGCATGAAAACTACTCTTTCATAAAAAAAATATCCAATCTACAGCTTAGCACATCATTAACTATCTCACCCCAGCGACCTAGCTATCATCAAATACTACCTCTCCCCTTTGCCTTCTCCAATGATCCATCCGACGCAGTTGCCATCTCACCGCACTTCCATCGTCTTCTCTCTCTCTCCTCTTGCCCTCCTCCACTCCTTATTTCCTCCTTGCGCCGCTACCTTCCACCCTACGCCACACCATCTCCTCATCATTGTCCCCCCGCCATCGCCTCATACCAGATCCAAGGGGCCTTCAGCTACGATGCCATCGGATATAGCATTGTGGCATCGAGCCAATAGCTTCGCCGATCGTCCTGATGAAGAAGACAACGGCAACCGGAGAAGAAGAAGAGGAAGCGTCGTCACATTTTGACAATCCTGACTGCCTCGACATCGGATGCAACAATCTTCGTCCATGCCGTTGCCTAATCCGGCCTTCAAAACCATATCATGTCGCCTCTGTCCCCGGCCATCATGCATCTTCTTCCTCGACGCTAACACCTTCTTCGCCTTCGATTGAGCTATACTCCATCCTCAAGATCACGTCTGTAGGTGCCTCTGCTCGTCCCTAGCTCCTCTCCTCTCTACAAAAGTTCAAATGATCTGTTCGTAGACCGACACGACACTGATGTGACACGACGTGTCAATAAGGCTAGACTCGGTAAGAAATTGGCTGGCCCACTGTGCATCGACGTGGCCCCTAGTCTGACAGGTTGTCCCATCACGCATCCAAATGTGTCCTCTGGCCCCACCTTGCTGCGTGTACCCCGCTTACACTGCCACCGGGCCCGGCCGGCTCAAACAACACATAAAACCCCATTCGTCTCTCCCCTTTCTTCCTCGCGCACGCGCCGTCTCTCTCTCGCTCTCCCAACACTCCCAAGCCCCACTAACCACAACAAAACCCTACCTCCTCCGTCTCCGCACGCCACTGCAGCCGCGATGGTCATCTCCTTCAGGCTCTCCTGCCGCGGCCGCCGATTCTACCCGCCGCCTCCCGCCTCCACCGTCGCCGCCGCCGATGATTCGCCTCCTCCCACGGAGTCCCCCAACAGGACGCCCCTGCCTCCGCGGCCGCCTCATCCTCCGTGGGATGTGAGCATCCTCACCTCGTTTCTCCTCGCCAGCGTAGTGTACGATAAGCACCATATCGATTGCGTATTCGTGTTAATCCAGACACTACCTATACTTAGTGCATGATTAATTTGATCGTGTTTGCAAGCGTTACGGATGGTTGCGTTTTTAATTCGTGTAGGCCGCTGCAGTGCGGCTTGATAGTGGCATCGCCGCCCGATCGTGCGTATCGGATAGAAATGGAACCGGTTTCCGGATGGATATTCAATTGATGAACCAAGCAAGGTCTGTTTGTGAGTTGTAACTATATGTTTGTAACTTGCTGTTCCTAACAGCATCCGTTGGTTTTGGTATTTGTAGGGAATGCTTTTGTTCCTGATTGGTGATGATCCAGAGAAGCAGCTGTATAATAGGGCATCGAAAGCTTTGCTTTCTGTAAGTATGGTGCTTGTTTAAACTTCCCTAGTTTGTTGTATATACATCCTCTTTTGATGACGTGACCAGAGTAAAGCATTATTCTTCATACATTTTATAGAACAATCATGCGTTTTATTTCTTTGTTGGTATTCTTTCCGCAGGGAACCAAATAGCTTTAGTTGCAATTCCATTCTCAGAAGTGAATAAAAATATTCAAAACTTCTCAACAAATTTTGTTGCCCCGATGGCTTAGCTGATTTCTACTACAGTTTCGTGTATGTAGTGTATCTATTGTTTTTGTAATTTTTTGCATGGCATCCATTGCAAATTCCTAAATGGAACTATTATGTGCTCCCTAGGTTAGCTAAATTCATCAATCTAATTTTGCAACTTTAAACATATGTGGTATCTCTGCTCAGGTGTGGTCTCTGTACATTGTACAATACCTAATTTCGGGACTACCTATCCTTTTTGTCTAATGGTGGTGATTCTTCAGGAGGCGACTTCACAAAAGTGAACAGAGTTGCTCTTAGATTGGGCACTGAATGTGTTGTGAAAGATCCGCCTTCCATTGTGGATGCTTCGTGCACTTATCACGATCAATTGGTCAGCACTTCTAAACCTGCGACAGACAAGGTTACATGTCATCTACGACTTTCAACACTCAACCTAATTTATTTTTCTCTTGCATATTTCAGATTGCCGAGTCTGTCATCCTTAATGCCTTGCAACCCATACTTAATTTGGACACTACACCATGCCTTGAAAGGCTTTGCAACTCTGTTGTTAAGAAGTTAACCCTGTTTTTTCTGTTTCTTGATTGCACTTAAATTCTATGTTTAGTTTTGGAAAGTATTATAATTTGGATTGCGCTTTTGCACCAAAATGTATGTAAAATAGATTGATTTAGGTCTAAATAAGGGATGACAGCAAACTAAAGACGCATCTCTTCTAGATATTTCGACCTATCCTCTTGAAAAATGCAAGCCCAAGGAATGCGATGCCTGTGAATAGGGATGAAAACGGGTCGGATATCTCCCGCCCGATCCGGTCGGGACCGGATTTTACTATCCGGTCGGATCCGGGACCGGATCCGGATACTTGAATCCGGATTCGGGATCGGATCCGGAGCATCCAATATCCGGTAAATACAGGACGGGATCCAGATATTCGGATTTTTTCTATTCGGATATCCGGATTTTTCCTATTCGGATATCGGATCGGATATTCGGATTTTCCTATTCGGATATCAGCAAGGCCCAGCCCATTTTCATCATTTTTTTTCCATTTCAGCCCATTTATATTAACAATAAGTTGGTTCTATTGATCCTAAAATAGCATATTCTTTCTACGATGTTTGTTGAATTTAATTGATATATAATTTGTTACTATAGTCATGTACTTGTATGGTTTTAATTCAATATATATTACTCTATATATGCGTGCATTATCCGTATATCTTTATCCGTTTCCGACCTGAATCCGTCACATATCCGTCCTGTATCCGTATACCGAATAACCCGAATCCGTATCCGTATCCGGTTAGCTCGTATCCGGTTCCGAATCCGGAAAAAAATATGGGTTAGGATACGGGAAGAGCAATATCCACCCGTATCCGACCCGTTTTCACCCCTACCTGCGAAGGTGTAGCAGTATGCATTGAGAATGAAGCTCTAGAAGTCTTGCCTAGTGGAACATCGAACTGCTTATCAGTGAACTGTCCATCCCCTCTCCAAATTAACAATGCCAAATCAACTGTTCGATCTGATCCTGATAATGCTACTGAATGCTTTTTTACCATTAGGAACAGTTCTGCCTTATGTGACAGAAAACAAAGTGCATCAAGTACTCCTGCTCCTGATCATTTGCTTCAGAGTCATGAACAGCGGGCGCAGGTAGCAATTTTACAGGTTGATTGTAAAAACGGACTATCACAAAGGGGGACAGTTCTACCACCGAAGAGAAAAGAGCCTTCAAATCTTCCACGTGAAAAGCATGAGCGACAAAACGGCAGGCCTTCAAACAAAATTGCAACGTTCAGTTCCCAAAGCTCGAAAGGTCAGTCTCAGAAGTCAATGGAGACTTCAAATAAATAAGGGCTTAAGCTGGGATCTCCAAAAGATCTGCCGGTTGAAGCTAAGGTAGATCAGACGATAGGCAGCAAGAACATGAGAATACAGAAACAGAAGCCCTTGTCAATCTTCCCAACCAATCGTTCACATCCTTCCTTGAACAGAAACAATCCATGTGTAGAAAGAATCCCTGAAAAGGGTAAGCTGGGATCTCCAAAAGAGCTGCCGGCTGAGGTTAAGGTAAATCAGACAGTAGGTAGGACATAAGAGCACACCAACAAAAGCCCTTGCCAATGCTCCGAACCAATTGTCCACGTCTTTCCTTGAACAGAAATAATCCGTGTGTAGAAAAAAAAATCCCTGGAAGGGTTTATTTTTCGCATAAAAGGATGAAAGAAAGACATCTGGCCTCAATTTTAGATGTGGACAATTATGGCGTAGCAGATCTCGAAGACAGCAGAACACCCTCTGTTACCTCCTGCAGTGAAAGTTCTAGAAAGGCAGTTTGCAAACCTTATGAGGATAAAGCTGCTACAGAGCCTCCAACCTAATACTTCAAAGAGATTGGTCTCGGTAACTTATACCGTTTCTCCGAATCAGAAAATTAATTTGAGAGGGAAAAAGCAGAAGGCTGATATTCAGATCATGCAACCGTGTGAGAACAGAAGCTCAGAAGAGCCAGCCAGGTGTTACTGATGGTACTAGCGGTCAAATTGGTATGTCTCCAGATATTGAGTTGTATATTGGACACCCTTTATATGCCACTGATCCTGATATTGAAAAGATTCTATCAGAGGTCATCCAGACTACCCAGAGGTGTTGCTTTGTACAACTTCTCTATCTGTAGTTTGCATTTCAAGTTGGAGGTTTTTTGTTTGTTTGTTTGTAAAGCTGATGCGTCAAATATAAAAGTACTTCTCAATTTGTCTACTTAGCTTGTTTTTTTTTCCTTTCTGTAGGCATGCACTGAATGGAACAGCTGCTGAAATTGATAGTCTAGAAACATCAAGGTCATTGCCTCCCTTCTCGCTATCCCAATTCTTTCCGCCTGAGAATGCTGGGGGAAGTCCATATATGCGGGAAGAAATCATTTCATACTTTCGGACTGGGAGAACTAAAACTACATAGAATATTAGAAGAATTATCTTTCACCTTGCACAGTATTTCTGTAGAGGTGGGTTTGTTCAATTGTTCCTGCTTTTGCATGGAGAATCTTATTTTGCTCTTAATCCTATTCTTCTCCTAACGCATCACACATGGCAGGTATAGTTGATCGATCTCAATACATACTTGGCCTTCTTGAATCTGAAGAACCGGATGACCATCAAATAGCTGTAGAAACTTTGGAGATGAGCATATTCAAATTTGCTACTCTTCCCACTTCTGTGAATATTATTTAGTTCTGTTTTACCATACAGGAATAATACCTCTTGATCTCTGTCTTATCCATGATATTCTTTGCAGCATCATGCAACCAAGTTCGTGGATCAATTCATTTCTCTGGTAAGTAAGCCTTTTCTTAAGGCAATCATTTTGGGTCTTCTGAAGTTCCGATCATAAAGAAAGTAAACATTTTCTGTTTGTAGCATTTTAGGCAGTGGGAGGCTGCTGACATGTTTGAATCTTATTATTTTTCCTTGATTATGGAGTGCGCATATCAAATCACACATTTGTTTTATTTTAATGAGAATCTGGAGACTTTTAGGGAAGTTATAAATGTTCTGTTCTTGTACTGAAAGAATGCTTTACCCCTATTTTTGAGTTTCGTATTCTCTGCGCAGACGAAACAGGATGGCTACACACTTTGCAATGCTGCGGTCTGTAATGAACCCTCTGAACTTAAACAGGTAACGAGAGAAATACCTTTTTACTCTGGAAAGTCAACAGCACTGTCTGTTTCATATTGACGCCGTCTTCTTTGCTTCACTTACTCGAATGGAACCTTTTTCAGCATTTCGAAGATGTCTGTCATCTAGGCTGTTAACTGGAGAATATCCACTACACCAGATGTTCTCACCTTGTGTTGCAAAAAGTGTAGTGATTAACGAAAGGAAGGACATAGGCTTTGCCTTCCAGAAGAGGCTGCCGGATGTACACGCAAATGTTCTGCAGCAAGGGAGCCAGCAGTGTGTACTGACAGAGCAATTTCCAACTTTGGCTAGTGTTGAGGCATTCCACTTCTTGAATCCCAGCTATTCCGGTGAGCAGCAATATAACAGCAGAATCCTCCAAGATCAGGGGTTACCATATGCATGTGGAGTGTGCTCAATGTATCTGGAGCAGTATCTATCTGTTGAGCCATCTCTGGAAGTTCTCATGGATCAGCACCTGCAATGCATCAGACATGATATACCAGGGTTCAGCGAGAGATGTGGGACAATCACGAGCACATGCAGCTATGATCAGTGGCATCAGATTCACACACAATTCGACAGTAGGATGTACCAATTGGATCTGGCAGCATTTGGTAGTAAAAATGGCAACTGCCCTCCATTGCATGCTGGGAGGAGCATGCTGTTGTCGGCGTTGCATCCGGTTGTAAGTCCGCAGGCGAGCTCGCAGATCACTGGCTCCGATGATGTTCATCTCCCCGTACATATCGATTACCAGTACCTGTCCCGTGGAATATGTTGAAGTGTAACAAGTGTTGATGGCCTGTGTGGTTTTGTTGGTGCTCCGTCCGTGCCTTTGCATACCAATACATCAAGTACAGCATACAGATTAGAGATACTGGTAATAGTTGTTGGAAACTTGGAACAAGGTTCCTTCTTTTTGTTCTTGATGTTACATACCAAAACAGGCGTACCGTTTTGTTCTTGCTTCTCTGATGGATGTCAAGTGGTCTTTATAAGTGGATGTAATCTAATCGCTAAAACTTTGGTTCGAAGTAAAAGAAATGGAAATGCTTGTACCGTTTGACTAACAACGGGTGAAAATTTGAAGACTTGGGATCTCTTCGTCCATGCTTCGTTGCTTGCCCTGGAGTCTGGACATGTGAGCGTTTCCCCTTGGGACGGTTTCGTCAATGGTTTTGCCTTGCGCGTTCCACCACCATGCTAGTCGTCGGTTGCTGTCCACTCGCCATCGCCCGAGCGCCTCCGCGGTGGCACGACCTTGGACATTGCCTATCCTGCCACGCTCCGCCCCCTGCACGATGCAGGTTTCAGTATTTGGATTCGAAACCTTAGCTGATAAATCCTCGAATCCGTGGAGCAGAGCATGTTTCATCAAGGCAATGAGGAAGGATTGCAGCAGGTCGCTGCTGTACAAAAAACCCTTGGATTCAAGCTAACACCGTATTACGGTGCTATTCTAGTCTTGTTTCCAGTGTACCTACCTTGAGCATTCATGCAATCATGACTATGACGTTCCGATACTTATTTTTGTCGAATTACAAATGTATAACGAAACATGTGAAGTTGCAAATCTATCAAATCACGTTCAAAATAGCACCTAAAAGCTATCCTGTTCATCAAAGCAGTTAACCGTTTTCATTATAGATTCAAATATTAAAAATTCAAAGAAACCTTGGCGTTCTTAATTGTAGGGGACCTCCTACAGGAGAATCCCCTCCAAAAATTATCGTATGCTGCTATTTGCGGCGTGCACACGGTATTCTTTAGTAAAAGGCGAAAGAATAGTTCGCTTTGTGCTCACCGCGCAGCTGCGTGCTTTCTGAATGCCGCCCTTGCCCTCCTTATATGCTTCTCCCTCGTTGCACCTCCCTCAGTGGGAAATGATGTGGTACTAATCGCTCGCTCCTCCGCGCGGCTGCGCCAACCGAATTGGGCCAGGCCCGTGAGAGCTCCCACCGACCAACCATTTATGGGCCGGGCCTGCACACAGCATAGCGCAAGGGACAACAATTTTGTGCCGTTGAGCGCTTTACGGGGAATGGTAGGTTATATTGCCCCTGGGATGATATCCCGCAGCTTTGGCATCATATCATATCGAGCAAATATGATGTTTACAGCTTCGGGATGCTGCTGCTGGAGATGGTTTTATTTACTGTGAAACACACACTATCTGCTGTCGAAGTCTATGCAAAATCGGGAGTGAATCATCATGCAGCTGTTAGCTGGTAGAATTCGGTAAAATGGATGACTGCAACTGCAACTGTTAGATATGCAATACTAAAATTTGTACTATCTGTTATGTGGACGATCTGCAGAATAGAAATCGAGTTAGCTGTTGTTACTAGTACTTAAATTGTGTTTTGCTTATCTTTTCTAGAGGTGTTTTCAGGCTTTTTTTTTTTTTTACAGTTACACAAATATCAAAGTATAAATAAAAAATAGATGATGATTACTTACCCTTTCGATTACTCCCATGTTTATACAACTTGCATAGAAAAGAAAAGCATCGGAGTAGGGTCCTCTCCTCTCACATGCAACTACTAGCATTCATGCAATTTGACTGCGAGCCGACCCTGAACCTCCAAGCGCCGTTTGATCAGAGTTGCGCGGTCCAGATCGAGGCCCATAAGTCGGTGGGTCGACCAGCCCACTTTTCCCTTCATTTTATCAGTTTTGCCCCTGATTTAGATCGCACAGAAAAGTCTCGATCAGAATTTGAGCCTGCACGAACCGTTAGATGAAATATCCGTGGTCCACGCAACCCCCAGAGGAAAATAGCGGAGTCGTTTTTACAAAAGAACCCCTACACGCGAGATCCCGTTTCCGCCTCCCAACCACGCTCCCGGCGGTGCTCCGGCCGCCGCAGCGTTGGCGCCGGCGATCTGGCCTTGCCGCGACCCGCTGCTTCCCCCTGAGCATTGGACGCATGTACAGAAATTTCTCATCGCGCTTTCGCTGCTCTGCACGCCGCCGTCAACACGCGCCGCTCGGGCGCTGCGCTGCCATGCCTCTCCGTGCCCCTTGCGCCAAACTCACCAATCCGGATGCCGCTCAGCACCGCTGGTTATCAAGCTTCGCATCTTTCTTAACGCCTCCTCGTGCTAGAACAAATCGCCCCTCTGCTCCGGCGAGGGGCTCCTGCGGCAGCTTGCTTTCTTCAAGATCCTCCTCCTCTCTGACATTGATGAAGGTAATTCTTCTGCTTTGCGATGCTTTTGTTTTTACTAGATTTTTTAATTGTACTCATCGATCCGTTCCCATTGCAATTTTTTTTAGCACCTGCGAAGCTGGGAATAAGCATGGCGTGATTAGTTGCCAGCATAACCACTACAGGATCGAATGGTGCTGCACAATTCGAGGGGTTGAAATAAATCACAACATCGAGCCATCGACAGAATAAGGTACTAAGTACAGACTAGTTCTTGTCTTTGAACATATACAAATCCTGTGTCATATATGATGCTAACTAATAGTAGTACATCGTGACAGCTTATAACTAAGGTGACTAATAGAATTTAATTACGAAAATGCTCTACATGCTAGTAGCTCGCTAGGCATTATCGTGCAACAAGCTAACTTTCAAACATTTACTGGTAAACTATGGTGATATGTTCTCGATATTTTACGGCTTAGGATCGCTTGCAGGCTAGACAAAGGGTTTAGGAGGCATCTGTAGATTCTGCATCCTCCCTGTTAGCATGTTTACCACCTTTGTCATCGAGGGCCTGTTTTTTGGGTTCCACTGAATGCACCATAGTGCCACAAGGGCCAGCTCTCTCACGGTTTGTTTCTCTTCTTCTGTAATTTCTCTAGTAAACACCAAGTCATGCCCATTGATTACTTTCTCGTAGATCCACACAGGGAAGTAGACCTCATTTTGGTTCTCAACACTTGGGTCTGTGTTCCTCCTTCCACTCACCATTTCTAACACCAGCATGCCAAAACTGTACACATCTGACTTATAGGATATACCCCCGAAGTTCCGAGAATACAGTTCCGGTGCAATATAGCCCATAGTGCCTCTTGCTGCAGTCAAGGTAACGATGCTTTGGTCCCTTGCACACAGCTTTGCAAGGCCAAAGTCTGAGATCTTCGGATTGAAGTTGTAGTCCAGCAAGATGTTGTGAGGCTTGATGTCAAAGTGGAGGATGCGCTGGTTGCACCCTTGATGTAGGTACTCCATTCCTCGGGCAATGCCTAAAGCAATATCTAGCATTTTGCCAGGTACCAGGGGTTCTTTTGAAGTATTAGAATCGCGTGAGAATATATATTTCTCCAGCGACTCATTAGGCATGAATTCATAAATAAGAGCCCGTCTTGTTCCTTCGGAGCAAAAGCCTAGGAGGCGGACAATGTTTGCATGGTGAATTAGTCCAATGGTTGCTACTTCATTTATGAATTCTTCTCCCTCTCCTGTAGAGTTCTCTAGCATCTTGACCGCCACAGGCACTCCATTTGGCAGCTCGCCTTTGTATACACTTCCAAATCCACCCTGCCCTACTTTTTCCTTAAACTTTCTCGCTATCTTCTTAACTTCAGAGAAAGTGTACCTCGTGGGTTTCGATGTGCCATATGTCTTGAGAAACATTTCGACCTTCATGTGTATCTCTTCGTTGTATCTTGTCTTCAGTGAAAAATAAAGCGCGGTGGCCACCATAAAAAAAAGAACAACTAATGTGGCTACCGATGATGTAGCTGAAAAAACAGAGAATAGGAAATAAACATATTGCAGTAGGATATAAAGCCATCACTTAGTGATTGTAACAAGTGAATGTAAGAGTCAGAGTAGCCAACAAAAAGAATTTGTGTGTGATAGATAACTTTGTTTCTTTTCGTTTTTTTTCCTTTTGAATTAAAGGGAGGTTTGTATTGCAGCAGTACCTGCAATGACTTTGACACGTGAACCTGCAAATACGAAAGAAGAGAATAAGATTCAATTGATGGTTTAGTAAATAAAAGAGAAATTCACTTCTTGACGAAAATGAAGTAAGATGCAACATTGTTATACGAGTGGCTGCAATACTTGACATGACCCCAATGGGATACGAATCATACGATAGAGTTTTAGTTTTTGAGAAACATATCAGTGGAATAAAATTGTTCATTACATCTTATTCAGCAGATATCATCAGAAGCAAGTTTCCTTTCCGAAAAAAAAAATCACCAGAAGCAAGTTGTTATGGCAGAATAAGTATTATTAGGGTGTATTAAGGGTTACAGACACCTGTGCTTCTCACTTCACAGATCTGTTTTACCGGCATCACCCATCAAAATCAAAACGACCCAACAATGTCTAACTGTAGCTCTTGCTGTATCATGCAACCCACCAGAAAATTTCTATTTGTGTGCCCTCGTCTTGTCAACTCATCCTTGCTGGAACCAAAGGCCACACATTGGTGACTCCAAGGTAAATTTTTTCTTAAGTTTTTTTTTTCTGCCGGCATCTATCATACATTGGTTATTTTCCTGCTTTCACTTCTTGTATTCATTACCAAGTCACCATAAGGAGGTTCTTAAGTTACTCTGTGTATCTTTTTTTTTCCCTTTTCTGTAGTATCTTTTTGTATGGGACCATTCGAATCTATTTCCATGGAACACATTGCATAGGGGTATTGATGCAGCTCATTGGCATCAGGCTCTAGTACTGCAACTCCAGCATAAGCCATGATACCAGTGATGATGCAAATTTTAAATCTGGCAAGTCAGTAATGCCCAGAATCATAAGGGTTTGCAATGGCAATGGAGTCAAGCGGCATTCAGTATAACATGTTCTGACATGAGTTACTGCCTAGTGCTACAACCTCTTGTCAACTGTGGGTGTGGGCTTGTCATCTCACAACAATGTTGACGGTGGTATTGCTGTGTTAGTTCTTGTTCATACCCAGAAAGCATCCTTAATGATTGATTGATTGCTATCGACTAGCATGTGTTTGGTCTGAGTCTTGCCTAAATTATTGCAACCCCATTTATGCCTGTAACTTTGTAAGCTCATATCCAATTTGTTACAGTGGAGGAATTGCTTTGTCTTAATGTTATGTCTGTTGTGTTTTCGCATAATTATCTTGAAAATTTTCAACAATGGAGCAGTAAATTAGTGTATGTAAAACTTTGATGGTCATTATTTGATCAAAGAAGCTCAGGCCATTATTCCTCTATGTAGTCTTCTATGTTTAGAACTCAATTTATCATAATTTTTATGAAGATGCTTAACAATTTGAGTGTGCTGCTTTTATTAACTTTTGGGCTATCTGATTTATCGATAAATTATTTCCCTTTTCCTTCATTATTTTGAGGTATTATGCTTTTGGGTACCTTTGTATGTCTACTGGAGTGTTAGACTCCAAAAAAACTGTAGTCATGGTGGCTGCCTGCTGCTAGACGAACCAACCTAGTAATATATAATTCCCATTTTGTGTATTTTTTTGGGTGAGATTTTGATGAGAATTGGGGGCCTTAATTTGCTAGGTGAAGCTAGCTACCTAAATTATTTCTAGTATATCTAGTTTGCAAAATAATTTGACAGAATATCTTGGAAACTTCAAATAAATTGAGAATCATGAGAACATCTAGAGTATAGAACTATGTTATGAAATAAAACGGGATGGTGCAATTATATATATGGTTTTGGCCAGTTAGAAATGATACCGTGATGCGTGCAGAATGTTTGATTCCTTTGCGAGCTGAACGCGCAGCGTCGCCCTTGAAGTTCACATTGTCGGCACTCGTACGGAGTGTAGTTTCGGTAACCTGTCCAGGTCCAACTAGCAGTCGTCTCAGCAAAACTGAGGATTTTTTCTGCGCTTTCCTTGAATGTTGGGTCAGGATACCAGGGCATCATGCCTTCGGCCGGTATCCGAATGAGGCCATCTGAGACGACCTTGCAGTCCAATGGAAGAAAAGAAATTGGTAGATCAGCATCCACCAAATACGAGAAGTGGCTAACGTTGCTGAGGCAAGGGATTGGACCGACAATACTATCGGCAGCGTGAATACTTGGTGTGAACTCTCTTAAACACAATACTAGGGTTGCATCATAATGTGAGTATATTGCGCAAGGGTCATGGTATTCTACCCGCACTTCTCCATAGGCATCACGATGACGTACAGGTACGCCTATCGAGATGAGCTTCTGAAGCGGGCAAGGAGACAAGGTCTCTGCAAGAGGGGAGATCGTCAGGACAGCACTCCTGTAATCTATGGCGGTCACTCTGAATCGGCCGAGATATTGGTTATCTAGGATGGTATCTTGGCCCGAGCATGCTAGCTTCATGCATGGTGCGCCACATGACGATGATGTATTGCTGGATTCAAGCCGGAAAGGAAACCTGATCTCTGGGCCATGTTCGCTGCACTGGGACGGTGGACAGTGTGTGAAGAAGTCTTTGTCATCCCACGCTGCGGCCAAGTCGGCGGTTCCATGGTTGGCAAGAGACAGCAGGAGGGCGGTGGCTACAAGTATGCTCATCTTGCTGTAACCGAGATGCATGGAGAGGAAGGCAAGCAAGATGTTGCAAGTTGTGCTGTACTGATGATAGCTGTGTGCCTTTCAAGGGCCGCCGCGTGGAAATTAGGGGATCGTGTAATCGCGCGAATACGGACCATTACCGAGTCCACTCCTGTCGTCTTGAGTCTTTTGTTCTACTTATATTAATGTTGAGATGACAGCTTTGTTCCAATTGGAATTAAAGATTCCAATCGTAGGAAATGACAAGTGAGCTCTTCCGTCTAGTCACCAATATATTTTCTGAGTCATAAATAAAGAGTCTTCTCTATAACTATCACTACAGCAAGCCCCTCTTGTTGGAACATTCATGCGTTGATCTGGGAAGCTGTCATGGCAAACTCCGGAGCATTTCATCCTTCTGTAACCTTGCAATCTTTAGTTGTTCTCTCTCTTTTTGTAGTTCTTGTAGCCGATGTTGGGGGACAAAATCAGTGTCCCCCTTTTTCCTGTGGTGATCTTCACAACATACACTACCCTTTCCGTCGTCCAAGCGACCCACCTGAGTGCGGTGTTCAAGCATACGAGCTGGTTTGTAGCAATAGAAAGGCTACAATTCACATCAACACAGGAACATACTATGTGACTCGCATCAACTACACCGATTCGTCCTTCTGGGTCGTCGACGCCAACTTGGATATGCACAGCAGCTGCCCTCTTCCTCGCTGGGATCAACTTTCTTACACGGCATGGGAACAGGAAAGGAATCGTTCAGATGGCTATGTCGATTTGGCCACTGAAGCTTCTTGGGCATGCTTTGTTAATTGTTCGCGAGCAGTAACGAATAGTAGCTGGTACAAGCCCGTTACTTGCCTGAGTGCGAACAATTCATCATTTGTTTATGTCTCGATTGATGGCTGCTACGTTGGATTCCTTGAACCTTCTTGCGGGTACCTGGCCATGATTCCCTTTGGTAGTTGGTGGCTCCCACAGCTACAGAATGCAAGTTATGTAGATATAGTAGAATCCATAAGGAAGGGATTTCTAGTTCGATTTCCTATTTATTATCGTCCTTATCACTGGCCGCGGTCTTGGATCATCAAAACATGCCTGAACGACTCAATCAGGTGAGTCCGCGCTCTGGAGTATGGCCATGATAAGCATGTGGTTCTATTCCCCGCCGAATTTAGTTTGTCTTATAATTGTCTGACGATATCTGCTATTGGTACTTCCAGGTACTTCCATGAGCAAATATCTGGTGCAAGCATCCTGAATCAATCTCGTGCTTTTGTCTGGAGTGATATACATTTCTTAGAATGCGTAAACGATCACTCCGGCAAAACATGGATGTTTTTGGCGGCGCTCGCCATAGTATCTGCTATTGATACCACCAAGCTACTTATTGGTACGTCAGAATTACATTACGTCTAATCGTCATGGCTACAATCTTGTAGATGGTCTGACTTATATATGCACGACGATTTGTTTGGGAAGTACTATGCAGGTTTGTGTTTGCACCATTGACGATTTTGACCTTCCTTGCCTACAAGTTCTGGAAAACAAGAATCACAATCGATGCAGTTGAGAAATTCCTCCGAATGCAACAAATGCTTGGTCCGACAAGGTACGCCTACACGGACATCATTGCAATCACTAGCCATTTCAGAGACAAGCTCGGCCAAGGAGGTTATGGCTCTGTATATAAAGGTGTGCTACACCCATGCGATGTACACGTCGCCGTGAAGATGCTGGAGGGAAAGTCCAAGTGTAACGGGGAAGATTTCATCAGCGAGGTGTCCACCATTGGCAGGATCCACCATGTCAATGTGGTGCGTCTCATGGGGTTCTGCTCGGAGGAGATGAGAAGGGCGCTCGTCTACGAGTACATGCCCCGTGGCTCCCTCGACAAGTACATATTCTCATCCGAGAGAAGTTTCTCCTGGGACAAGCTCAATGAGATTGCTTTGGGCATCGCAAGGGGTATCAACTACCTGCATCAAGGGTGCGAGATGCAGATTATACACTTTGACATCAAGCCACACAACGTCCTTCTCGATAGCAATTTTGTCCCAAAAGTTGCTGACTTTGGCCTCGCCAAGTTGTACCCAAGGGACAAGAGCTTTGTGCCAGCCAGCGCCTTACGGGGAACTGTTGGGTACATAGCTCCTGAAATGATATCTCGGAGCTTTGGTGTCATATCAAGCAAGTCGGATGTTTACAGCTTTGGTATGCTGCTGCTGGAGATGGCTGGAGGGCGAAGAAACGCGGACCAGAATGCAGAGAACTCAAGTCAGGCATACTACCCGTCGTGGGTGTATGACCGGCTAACTGAGCAGCAAGAAATGGGTGAGATATCTACTGCCGCCGCCGCTGCTGAAATGCACGAGTTGGAGAGGAAGCTGTGCATTGTTGGGCTTTGTTGCATTCAGATGAAGTCGCATGATCGGCCGACGATGAGCGAGGTCATAGAGATGCTTGAAGATGGCGTTGATGGCCTACAGGTGCCTTCCAGGCCCTTCTTCTGTGAGGATGAGCACATCCCTGTAGCAGATTCCTACCATTTCTCATCCGAGCTGACTGCAATCTCGGAGGAGGATGACTGAAATATATATGTAATTTAATATAGGTGAAGTAATATCTTGTGAAAAGATCAAGTAATGGTTTTATTTCCTTTAAAACAATCTGCTGTGTTTTCTATGAAAGTTCATGTAAAATCGGGAGAAGCATCTTGTTGCGCGCCTGAATCTCTGTTTAGGTAATAAGAAACTGTTAGTGTGTGTTTATGCTGAGATGTAGTTCTTCCTGTTAAACATATAAGCAATTAATTTTGCATCTTTTATTTGCATGACATGCAGGAAGAGAAAGGGTATTAGTTGCCAGGCCCCAGGCAGCATGGACCATCTGCGAGCTTGTCACGGTAGCAGAGTGCTTGATCAGGAGGAATTCCAAACCGCCAATGAGATATAATTTTCGAATATCTAAGAATATGTAATGCTCTTTGTAACCCGAGTCCCATCTGAACCTGAGTCTCATATGAATATAGCGTATACATCGTGATAGTTTGCCTTTGGGGACATTGGGCAGCTCACTTCATGCATGGTGAGAGATTATTGGATTCAAGCGGGTGTCCATGTCTTCCCTGGGTCGACCCGTCGCTGACGACTGGTGAGAGCAGGAGGGAAGGCAGGTGGTGGAGAGTCCAAGACGTACCCTCACTCCCGTTTGTATGTAGAGCAGTGCTTCAATGCTTTCCCTTCTAATACAAGTTGCACAAATCTTGAAGCAAACGAAGGGGTAAGTAATCATCATCTACCATTTATTCATGCTTTAATATTTGTGCAACTGTAAAAAAGAGAAGCATGGAAGCACTTCTCTTGTATGTATGATTTGCTGAGTTGTAGCAGGGTTTCTCTTGCACGAAACGATCAAGGAGAAACCGCCAGATTTGCGTGTTGAATTGCTCAACGGTCTACGGTCGAAGACCTAACTTACTGGAACAACTTAGTACGACGGATCCGGACTCGCTACTTATATACTCTCTCTGTTCCTGATAGACGATGTTTTAGTACACTTCAATGAAGACAAATATACAAAAGACCAAAATTTTCTCTTTCATTATGCCACTTATTGTTATTGGATAGCATGTGCCGTGTATTACTCTAGCCTATAACATTTAATAATCTTGAAAATAGCCAAAATAGAGGGGTATATAATAAAAAGAGGAGGTGAAAGATAATCTCGAAATTGACGAATGATATGTATTTAGAAATAGAATTTGAAAGCTAGAATGATCATCTATTCAAGTAACTTACCAGTAGATCACGTAACTTTGTTCGTTCCTGATTTGCTCTGTTGCGCGAGTCAGATCACCTGCAACTCTCTCTAGTCTCGAGTCTTGAGTGGAATATACTTCGGTCCAAAAACGTGGGGCCAAGCTAGTCAGCGGCAACTGCGTGGAACCAGTTCGAGGCTTGGACTGGCCAATAATGCCGTCAACTATGGGGTCCAAAATGTCTCATTCACTTCACCGTAACTTCTGTGATTGGGATGTCGGCATATATATATATTGTATTTCTGTTTTCCAATAGTTGAGAAGTGCGTATTTCTACCATCTAGCTAGTTTTCATGAGAGAGTATATGTTGGTCGACCTTTCTGAGCTGAAGTTATTAAAGAATGGAATTTAAGGCAAAAAGGCTAGAAACAAAACATGTTCTACGTTATCTGGCTATCAGCAGTTGAGTTTGGGCATTTCCGGCCGGGAGCGTCGATCTCGAGGCTCCAATAGTGCTTCAGTTTGCATTGTTATTATATATGGACAAGTATATAAGAAGAGATTAGATGTCGTCTTCCGGTACACATTTACACCAAATCCGCCGGGCTTGGACAAGAAAAACATCTAATAAACGCAGCTACATATGGTTCGTTCATTATCCATAGTAAAATGATTGATACTACCTGTGTGCGCCAATTGAACGCGGTTTGGCTTCCTAGTCAAAAAAATGAGCGCATTTGAACTGACTCGTGTTGTTAATTAGGTCGTCGCGACTTGTTCAGTCAAATGTAGTCGCACATAAACAGCTAGAGTTAGTTGATGTCTGATCATTTTGATTTTGGGGTGATGGTTGTCAGCTTCCATATATAGAGAGTAGGGACGACGACATCGTCGCGAGTGGACCGACTGCAGCTTCAGTTGGGTCTATTCACATAGTATCATAAGGGCATATAAAGTGCATCTATATAGACAGTACTAAAAATAACTTATACAATGGATCGTCTATATAACTGTCTGTAACGATCTTTCATCCAATTAACAGGCTGTCTATACAATAGTATATAAAATAGAAAGCTGTATATAAGACCGTCTGTTAAATAGTAGACAATAGTTTTCTCTCTCCTTCACACCATCTAAAATCCTACGTGGCATAGTCTTATAGACAGTTAACATGTACCATTATACATGCTCCTAGGTTAGGGATTATCTAGACCCCCACGATCCCGACGTGGGTGTATGCCCAACAATCCGTCGTGGGTGTATGACCTGCTAACTGAGCAGCAAGAAGTGGGTGAGATATCTGCTGCTGCCGCCGCCGCTGAAATGCACGAGTTGAAAAAGAAGTTGTGCATTGTTGGGCTTTGTTGCATTCAGACAAACGTCGCACGATCGGCGGACGATGAGCGATGTCATAGAAATACTTAAAGCTGGCATGGTGTCGATGGCCTACAGGTGCTTTCCAGGCCATTCTTCTGTGAGGATGAGCACAACCCTGTAGCAGATTCCTACCATTTCTCCTCCGAGCTGACTGCGATCTCGGAGGAGGACTGAAACATATCTGCGTGATTTGCTATAGTAATGGTTGTATCGAGTGTGAAATAATTTAGTATATTTCTTTCTGACTCCTGTGAAACTTCATCCGAAAACATGTGATACGTAGCAATTGGGGAAATGGAGACCTGCAACTGCTAACATAGTCTTTGCTAATATGTAATTGTTTCCTCGATGACATATATTATTTACAAAATGGTTGCTGGAGTACTTGTTCTTCTTCTTTATGCACCGCCACGCAAGAGAACGCACGGACTTCCGCGATTGGCTGCCTCCGCAAGCGCGTGGCGTGTACGGGTTAGGCTAGAACGTGCCCAGGGCTGACGTGGATGGCCTAAGATCACGCCAATTCCTCCGTCGTAAGGATAGGTAATATATATATATATATTATATTATAATTACCTGGGACACCATGGTGCCCAGGCTTCATGATTCAAAACGGGTATTTTCCCTATGTATTTTTATGCGATACTTTTTGAAATTTCTATGATGCTGAGTTTAACCAGTTTACTAACTAGTTCAAACAAGTTTGAACTGAACTAGAGTTTCCCTTTTTTATGATAGTTTGGTTGTAGGTATGTGCTGATTTTATATATAAATCAGCAAAGCATGTGATCCAAACTTGTTCAAAATCTTTGAATTCGAGTATGCTTTTTCAAAGGTATGTGTTTCATTTGAATTTTTATAGATGGGTATATGCCCTAAAACTGAAATTTTTGAAAAATATACTCGAATATGGCTTGAATTCACGCATTTGAAATCATGGTGCCCTTATATATATATATATATATATATATATATATATATACACACACACACACTTAGATGCACACCACACCCGCGTGTTGGTGTTGTGGAAGGAATCTTTGAGTTAAGCATAGGTTTTTACAGAGAGCGGATTGTTTTTAGAAATACCTCCCAAAAGAGGGGGAATAGTGCGAATCTTTTTTGAAACATATTTCTTCTTTTTTAAAATATTTCTTTAAAAGGTTACAAAAATTATAGAAATCTAATTTTGTACTGTAGCTCAAGCATGCTCTCAGAACTCTTTTCACAAATTCTCTAGAATTTACAAATTTATAGCCCAATTAAATCAACGAAGATGCTTTAAATGCATTAGTAACGCTGTCTTATTTTTAAAAAAAAATCGCATAAGTTTGATCGTGATTTAGAATTTTTACGGTAGCGTAGGCATGCTCTCAGGGACCTTCTCAAAAAAATTCAAGAATTTACAAATTTAGTAGCTTAGTTAAAGCAACGAAGTTGCTTTAAATGCATTACTAGCATTGCCAGGAATTTCTAAAATCGCACAAGTCTGATTTTGAAACGATCTATGCCTCTTGTTTGATAGTCTGGACAGTTGAAATTCAATATAGGAACACACTTAAAAAATGCATGCTTGGAGTGTTAAGTTTCACTTGTTAATGGTATTTCTCATTAACTTGCTGGTACTCATACACTAACCTAAACACACTGATTGGTGGTACAACAACCGATAGAATTGATATCCAATGTACGAGGAGTTCTTCTGTTAATGGCTCAACCAGTCGCAATGAATCAAATGAACATTGCACACTAGATTTCGATATCAATGGTTCCATGCTTGAGGCACTGGAAAAATCATACAGTGAATTGGAAAATAAATACAATGGTGGGGTTCCTACTTGTGACTCACTCCCTGCACCTGGCACAAGTGGGAGCATTGATGATTTTTTTTGTCCATGAAAACCAATTTTAGTAGCCTAGCCTCTCTTTGGTTCGTGTTGTTGAAGATGTTCCACTGAGCAGAATTATTCAAGATCAGGTAATTTTTTGCAGCATGTGTTGACTCTACAACACCCATGTTGTTCCTGCTTTAACAATTGTTTGAAAATTTTACATCAACCTGATAGATCTAGCCTTCAATGAATTATTTATTCTATTGGCTTCCACATACACCAAGTGATAGAAGATTTTTGTTTACTTTGTAGTTAATTTAATTATGATCAATAATCACTCTTAAGTTCTGTGGGTTCTTAGGGCACATTTGAAGGAAGAAGTGGTAGAGTTCGATAGGAACGAATCAAAGTGAGGATATTCCATGTTGTGGACGAAGAAGTGTTATAGATGGGGAAGAAGGCCAGTCGTTGGGTCAAGATTTAGCATCTTAAAAATCGACTGATTCAGCGAAGAAAACAATTAAATTGAGTTCCTGAATTCCCAGGGATGTGACAGGGACTACAACAATTGGTTTGATAGGAACTCTACTTCTCAGCTCTTATGATTGGGTCAGAGAGTTTGGAATTGCTATTGCTACTTCTGTGAAGATGGGATTGCAGCTGCAGTTGCAAGAGCTCTCACTGCAACAAGTGCTCGCAAAACAAATGAAATACTCGATTGGTGAATCTTTTTGGTTGATGAGGATGTAAATTCATACGATATTTCACCTTTATGTTATATTCTTTGATCATCTGTATACACAAAATTAAAACACAATTGATGTTTTATCTTGTAGGTAAATTTTCTTTTATTGCTTACCTTATGTTCCATTACAAATTCTTTTCCGTAGCAACGCACAGACAATAAACTAGTAAAGTAGTAAAGGCGAAGTCGGAGATGCGCTCCAAGTTGCAGGGTTTGGTGGTCTGGCCCTGCGCAAATGGGCTCCCTCACGAAAGCCCACTCATTGATGCCTACCCGAACTGGATCGTGGATACCCCACCTCGAGTCTTCAAACGTTGTCTGATCCATCTAAACGGCTCAGATTCAGTGGGGGTACGTTTTTCAAAGAGCTCTACTACTGAACGCTATACCGTTGGAATTGATTCTAACAGTATAGCATGTTTCACAGCTAAGTTTCACCCTAAGGTTTCATGTTTTTTCATCTAAATAGGTTCCATGTTGTTTCACAGTTAAGTTTCATCAGGTTTCGTGGTGTATTTATAAGTTTCATAACGTTTCAGTTTCGTAGGTTTCATTGGGTTTCGTATGTTTCATTAGGTTTCAAAAAGAGTTTCAAATAGATTTTATAAATATTTCAGTATATCTCAATAAATTTCAATGAGTTTCTGAGCATGTTTCACATGGTTCGTATATCTGGATGAAATATTATGAAATCTCATGAAACTTATGTGTGAAACTTAGTCCTAAAATATAAAACATACTGAAACATGTTTTACAGCTAAGTTTTACCCTAAAGTTTTATGTTGTTTCGTCTAGATAGGTTTCATATTGTTTCACAGTTAAGTTTCACTAGGTTTCGTAGTGTACTTATAAGTTTTATAACGTTTTGAATTTCGTAGGTTTCATTGGGTTTCGTATGTTTCATTAGGTTTCAAAAGGAGTTTTAAACAGATTTTTATAAATATTTGAGTATATCTCAATAAATTTCAATAAGTTTCCGAGCGTGTTTCACAAGGTTCGTATATCTGGATGAAACACTATGAAATCTCATGAAACTTATGTGTGAAACTTAGTCGTGAAACATGAAACCTACTTAAACATATTTCACGGCTAAGTTTCACCCTAAAGTTTTATGTTGTTTCGTCTAGATAGGTTTCATATTGTTTCACAGTTAAGTTTTATCAGGTTTCGTAGTGTACTTATAAATTTCATAACGTTTCATTTTCGTAGGTTTCATTGGGTTCCGTATGTTTCATTAGGTTTCAAAAAGAGTTTCAAATAGATTTTATAAATATTTCAGTATATCTCAATAAATTTCAATGAGTTTCCGAGCATGTTTCGCATGGTTCGTATATCTGGATGAAACACTATGAAACCTCATGAAACTTATGTGTAAAACTAAGTTTCACGTGTTTCTAGAATATTTCAAGTTTCACCAAGTTTCAACCTATGAGTTTCAACAAGTTTCAGAGCATATTCCTGCATCGCCGTGAACGGCCTCGAACTGCCCTAGCAATGCCTTAAGAATCGCCGGTTGCGATTTCGGCATCGCTGTGAATGGCGGCACGTCCTCAGGCCCGAGCTCTACACCCAGAACTCCCTACGCCAGCAGAGTGCTCCCGTCCGTCACTGGCAACGCCAGTTGCCCCGAGAACACCTCCTTGTTCGTCACTGGCTACACCGTTCCCTAGTATTTCTGTTTCTGAAATCAAATGTACATGTAGGCTAACATGTAATTCGAAATTATTTGGTAAAAGTTATAAATTTCCCATGAGAGACCGCCTCATAATGGCATGGATCAATGCTAAGCGCTAGTAAATTGTGAAACATCAAGTCCAAGAATTGGTTTACATGCAGAAGGTTGGGCGGCGACAACGTCGATAATTGTTCGTGATGTCACGACGACGAGATGTTACAGCGGCGCAACGTTGAATGACGGCGGCTCCGCGGGTGCAAACATGCGCTTAGCAGTTGATCGCGGATCGCCGGCTGGGATGGTTTTTACTCGCAGAACTAGGTTGAACTTTTGTGTGTGGGTACCGTTATATTAGTACTCTACAGTACAAGGTAGAGTAGTATTTCTGTTTTTCAAAAGGGTCCCCACCGTTTCTCTACAGTATACGGAAGCAGCGACCGTTAGACGCCCTGGCTGACTGGCAAATCTCGCCATTCCAAATGGCAAATGCAGATGATTTGACGGACACAGTAACAGAAGAGGATCATCATCCTAATCCAAGCTCCTGGTTGCAAGTCGCATCGCAGCACAAGTATGCCTTGCTCATCGATCGAACAACACCTTGATGGTACCTTAACTAGTAGTGAATTCTTATGCACCTGTGCATGGTCGTAAATATATCAACTCATGCCTGCAGTGAATTATTTTTTCTAGTGTTACCTGATGAACAAACCCGTCTGGTACGTGCCGGCTGGTTACTTTTGGCAGCTAGCTGCCCGAGCGGAGGAAAAAAAGGAAGAAAACGAGAGCACTCCTTTGGTGGGCTTCATTGCGTCATCAACAGCACACCACAACGTCATCGGGCCCGCAGTCCAACCACACGGCCCATATTTAGCCCAAAATAGGTACGGTACGGTGCAGGAACTTTTACATAAAGAACCCGCTTAAAGTTTGTTTCATCAGCTTGCCCTCTCGAATTGGATCGCGCACAAGATTAGCGATCGCAGCTCTCCAGCATCTTCTCCGTCACCCTGAGTTCTCCAGCATCTTGACTGCCACAGGTACTCCACAAACATTCTTTTAGACAGTGACTTCACTCCTAAAATTGCTGACTTTGGACTTGCAAAATTGTACACAAGGGACAACAGCTTTGTGCCGGTGAGCGCTGCACAGGGGACAATTGTCTACATAGCTTCTGAAATTATATCTCGTAGCTTTGGCACTGAATCGTGCAAGACTGATGTTTATAGCTTCGGGATGTTATTGTTGGTGATGGCTGGGGGGCGGAGGAACATGCACCCACAAGCAGCAAGAAGCCAGACATATTACCCAGCATGGGTGTATGTATAATCAACTAACTCGGCAAGAGGTGGGTAAGATTTCTGTGTCTGTTGATATCCATGAGGTGGAGAGGAAGCTGTGCATTATTGGGTTGTGGAGCATTCAGATGAGGTCACATGATCGACCGACGATGAGCGAGGTGTTAGAGATGCACGAAACTGGCATTGATGGCCTGCAGGTACCTCCCGAACCGTTCTTCTGTGGGGATGAGAACACCTATGTTGAAGATTCTTGCCAATTCTCCGAGAAAGTACCCTCTGTCCTAGTTAGTACCAAATTGTATCCTCCTGCCACCTCTGTCCTCTTATCCTGAGAGCATTTCAGAAGTTGATTTTTATTTTGAAAGGTTGAGATTGTGAGGACATGTTACGGTTAGATTTAGACCTATTAGGTAAGGTTCTAATTTGTGTAAAGAAGAAGATATTTCTTAATATGAGGAGGGGTCTCTGAGCTATATGGAACTCAAGCAAATGGCAGTTTTACCTTTTTCTTAACTGGAATTTTCCAGGTTTACCTGCAGTCTATTTTGTACAAGCAATGTTTCATTCTGTACTTATGTATGTAAAACGCAAACAACCTGTAGAGAACTGCTTTTATTCTTGCAGCATTTACGAAACATGAGAACCCACTGGTAGTGTTCTTTTTCTTAATGTACAATATTGAACTCATCACTTAAATTGCAGTGTCTCCTGCAAAGTTATGGTACTTTGTCAACTGAACACAAAACTAGCATGCATGCGGTGTTCTTGGTGGGAAGAAGTGCCATGATGCTGGTGCGGGGGGCTCATATCCTTGCCTTCCTCCAAGAATTCTTCTGTTCCTTTCTACAATCAATCCACAAAAAGTAGCAAAAAATGAGGTAAGTTTTGCTGAAGGAATAATTATCTTGCAATACATATATAAGTGAAAAATTACATAAAGTCACAAGAAAAGTAAGAGATTACCTCCAGTAATCCAAACTCCATGGATTGCACACACTGAGAACACGATCATCAGCAAGAACAAAAACAAGATCAGAGATAGCCTTCCCATAAGCCAACTTAATTTGCCCAAACTCCAACCACATAGATGATAGATGCATGTGACACAGATCTACCACAAGTTGGAGGTTATAAGCTGGTACTACTAGTAGCTTTTAGTTGTCAGGATCAGGAAATCTCACCAAATGACATAGTTTAGCTCTTCCTTTAGCTTTTAACATTAGTTCGTTTACTAGAGTTAGGTCAAAGACCTTTGTCCTGAGACATACATTTCCTCTAGAAGAGCTGGTTTGTCAGTTAAGAGGCCATTGTATTTGCATGTATCGTACATCAGATTACTGAAATGCCCTTGTTTATGTCCAGTGGCCTAGCCGTCGTGTGATTGCCTGCAGGGCCTGACCATGACACGCTAGTTTGCCTTATCTTTGCCAATTTAGAATTGAAGATTGGTATGGTGTCTCAGATACTTCACACGGACTCCATAATTCTTTTCAGTAAATGGAACCAATGTTCAGCACATTTATTGGTTGTTTGCTTCGTTGTTAAATCAGAAATGCAATAGAAGCTATGAATGCATGGGAATAAGGGCCAAGGAAAAAAAATGAGAATTATTCTCACAGAAAAGAACAATGTTATAATTAAGTGCAAAGGGAGGATGTGATATATGATCCATTTATAAATAGAGCACATTAAACACTATCTATATTTCGCATAACAGGGTCTGGAAAAAAATCCATAACAGCAAGAAGCCTTTGGAAATGACGATACTATGACAATTTTATGTAAGAATGAGATCATTCTCAAATCTGAAATCATGGTGTTGAAATTGAACCTCATCAGTCTCCACTGTTCAACTAGAGTTAGTTTAGCTGGTTATAGAAGGTTGGTATGCTCCTAGTAGTCCATACAAAAAAAAAACTTTTGCGCTACACCCAATTGGAGTACTTGACAGCTGCATTTCACAAACTTAATTGGCCGAGTTAAATTTGAAGGTGTGACTCTACTTGTAGCGACATAGATCAAGATGCCACACCAATTGGACTAGTCTTTGTCCGGCGACAGGGGTGGCACCTGCAGCACGCCGCAGCTTGGCAAACTGGAAGCTTGATGAGGGGCCCCGCTGGAGGTTGGCGCCGGTGGCGGACGGCCGCCGTCTCGCTTGCCCATAGACTTCTCCACTGCAAAGATGAAGAATGTATGAGCTGTTGTTTAACATGCCCAACACCCCCCCCCCCCCAACCCACCCACCCACCCCCACCACCAAACAAAAGAACAAAAAAAAGAGAGGCTCATTTACTTTATGCTTTTGGACCGTGTGTTTGCTTTAGACATGAACTTTATTGTAGCCGATTGACTTTATAAGTCAGAATGCAGTATAGAGCTCTCTTTCTGTTTTTCGCTTTGCTTTCTTACAGTGGACTTTTGTAATTTCTGATAATAGAAATCGAGAGGGTTTGTTACCCTTCTATTATTGCAAAAAAAAGGGGCTACTTTGCAAACTGCTACAGAACCTGTTCTAGCTGGAGTGATGCTACTCTTAAGTTCACCAAATGGAGACACTGATGAACAGAATGCAATAGTGGAATATACGTGCTTAGAGACAAGATTATACCATACGGTGGAACGGATTCTAGTATCTATAAAGCAATGCATGGCGAGTACAGAAATCCTGAAATTTCCAATCATGTGACGTACGAGATTAGATCAAACAGGAAAGAAGTCGTCGTCGTTACCTCCTGCTTGGAAGCCGATGTTGAGCACCGCAGGAACGATGAGGGGCAGTAGTAGCAGCACGACCTGTGCATGGATGAGGTAGGAGCAGCAATATCGTTGCTGCTGTTTCATCTCTCTGTGAAGTGATCCTCCAGTGAATCCCATTTCTTCTTACTTCTTTTTTCGCCTCTTAAAAGAGCATGCAGCTCATGTCCACCACAAGTATCTGCCTTCTGTTCTGAATTTTGTCGATAGTCTAGAGTCTAGACTTTAGAGACAAGATGCAAGAACTCACATGCTAGTAAGGAGACATTCTTGGATTGAAATGAACGGCTGGGATTGAGGCGATGAGAAACTGAGGCCTGTACAAATACAGCTTCCGACACGGCTTGATCTTCTTAGACGTTGTGTAAGCTCAGTAGAGTGGTTTAATTAGCAATTCTTTTACAGTACGCTAAATTTAATATAGTCCGTACATTCTTTTCAAATCAATTAATCGAATTAGCTATATTTATTTATACTTCCTCCGATAATAGAGTAATAAGAATACCTTCAATAAACTAATGGTTATATCTAATTTCTACTCTCCATCGTATATTACCGGTATAATACATTGTAAAATTTCTTTTAATGAGTTATCCGATCAGCCGACATCTTCTTGGTTTATCCAAACACCGCACGTGTAATACATTGATGACAATATCTCACCAAATCCTTGTGGTCAAAGCTAGCTCTCCGGATTTCTAATTTTGTAAATAAAAGTTTCAGTTCCGCTATAATATTTCTCTGTTTTTGCTGAGTCGTCGTCGAACCGCCATTCTCTAGTTATTATTGTCCCTCTATCGAATGTTATAACATGCAGTTTGACTTGATGCGATCTTCAAAGTTGAACTTTTACCGTTAATTTCTTTTATAATATTTTGTTCATAGCTATAAAATCATAATCATAGAAAGTGTTTTTAAATACGAATCTAAAGGTATCACTTTTATGTCATATAACCTATATATTGTTGAAATTATTGTTGTTCAACTTTTACAAACTCAGAATCTCGAAACGCAGGAATAACTTATAAAAAATAAACAAGGAGTAACATACGCTTGTCGCCTTGGAAAGCAGAGCAGATTCTGTCTGTCTCTTGGATCTCTGGCTGGCAAGCTGACTCTCCCCCTGCCTGCCCTGGCTAGTGCAAGTCAGTGCTGACTTTCTTTGTTTGTCTGCGAAAACATTTGTGAATCGGGTCCATTTGGCTTTTTTATGGCTACTATTTTTTTTGGGTAGAGTTGTATCTTGTATGCTGCGGCCTGGGCAGCCGTCCGCGTAACACTAACCTCGTTTGCAATGCGGGGATTTCTCCTGTATTCCAAACTAACAGTGTGATCTATGAATTTGCGTGGCTAGATTTGTATATCAAATGATATAATTTAGATGCTTAAGAATGTATTTATATATGTTGTAGGCTATTTAGATTTTTAAGACATCATAAATATTAGAATTGACAATACAAACTCGAAGGACAATACAACTTAAAGGAATATAATTGAAGTATGAGGTTTAACGTAAGACAATCACGGAACACAATAAATTGTTTGGGTTATTTGAAACATAACCATTCTCCATCGTACATAGATCATGTAGCCGTATACCTCTATTCTTCATCTATTAGTTACTCTTTTTCAAAATATTTGTATGTATATGTACCTCTATTTAATCTCAAGCAATACACTAATTATATGCGCAGCAAATTATTTTATTAGTTTATATGGTATTAGAGTAACTTGCTTATGCATACACCAATTTACCATGGCCGATCTACCTTGAACTTACCTTCTCTCACCCACCGGTTGCCTTACTGAACTGTGTATCTTTTATCTCTTCTTGTTGTCACAGCTTTTTCTATTTTAATTTTGAACAATAAGCCTAATTCTTGATTGATCTATCTCAGCTCATACCCATTCTAATGCAAAATTCTACTATACAGTTATCTTCCAACATATTTGTTTTAGTTGTTATAGAATCTTCTCACCATCGTCGGTAAAATTATGTCCCTCACTAGCAATGACACATTCCTAACTACCCAATAAACCCATATCGTCCATTGCTCATCTTCAATGTAAAAGCTTCATCTCCTCTGTGTCAAGGCTTTCTTATGATCGAGCTTCTTTGGCCACTGACTTCTTCAACAACGCCAATGCTCACCACTTGTCATTACGGTCCTTGGCTCATTTGACTCTGACCTTTCTCTTCAACAGCTCCGACGAGCATCATGATATTGTCCTCAACAAACGGCTAAGGTGAGCAGAATGGCATTGTCTGCATTTCTGCCGTCATCGCCTCAGCTCTTTGCTTCCCTGTGGGTCAATGTTTTTTCAGTATAGATTGATACCATTGCACTCTTTCATGGTCTCCACTTACACTCTTCGTGCTATCAGCGTCATAATTTTTATTTTTTATCGGAGTTCGTATACAAATCAAATTGCTAATTTTGTTTAATTAATTTATTTTAAATTTTAGTTATTTAGGGAGTTTACTTTAGAATTCTATGAAAATCAAATTGCAAATTCTTTTTTTTTATTCCAATTTAAATTATATTTTGTTGGAATTTGTATACAAATCCAATTGTTAATTTTTTATTTTTATTCCAAATTGTAGTTACTTAGGGATTTTACATTGGAATTTGTGTCGAAATCAAATTGATTATTTTATTTTATTCTAAATTTTATTTTTTTGGGTTATAATTCGTATACACATCAAATTGCTAATTTACTTTATTTTTTATTCTGAATTTAGTTTTTTTTGTTGGAATCATGTACAAATCCAATTGTTTTTATTTAATTTTTATTCTAAATTATATTTATTTATTGACTTTACTTAAGAATTTGTATGGAAATCACGTTGTTAATTTAATTTTATTTTTATTCCAAAATTTAATTATTTCTGTATTGTACTTGACATCGACCTTTTCTTTGAAGGTATTTTATTTTAGTTTTATTCCAAAATTTAATTATTTTTGTATTGTACTTGACATCGACCTTTTTTTTTGAAGGTAGACCATTATAATCTATACCCAGTACGATCAATAGTGCATATCTTTCACTTTTGATCCAATCAACGTGGGAATTTCTAGTCTTTAAGAATGAATGTGATGACTTTTTTTATTAGTTTATATGGTATTAGAGTAACTTGCTTATGCATACACCAATTTACCATGGCCGATCTATCTTGAACTTACCTTCTCTCACCCACCTACGCCTTCTTCGAATGTGTATCTTTTATCTCTTCTTGTTGTCACAGCTTTTCCTATTTTAATTTTGAACAATAAGCCTAATTCTTGATTGATCTATCTCAGCTCATGCCCATTCTAATGCAAAATTCTACTATACAGTTATCTTCCAACATATTTGTTTTAGTTGTTATAGAATCTTCTCACCATCGTCGGTAAAATTATGTCCCTCACTAGCAATGACACATTCCTAACTACCCAATAAACCCATATCGTCCATTGCTCATCTTCAATGTAAAAGCTTCATCTCCTCTGTGTCAAAGCTTTCTTATGATCGAGCTTCTTTGGCCACTGACTTCTTCAACAACGCCAACGCCAATGCTCATCAATAGTGCATATCTTTCACTTTTGATCCAATCAATGTGGGAATTTCTAGCCTTTAAGAGTGAACATGATGACTTTTTTTTCCTTAAAATTGGATAGATAGGGCCTAATTTGTGTTTCCATATTGAAAGAGCTTCCACTACTACAGAAAGGGGTATATTAGACGCCTCAGCACAGATCTGTGACAAATAATATCACTGACGGTTTTATACTTTAACCGTCAGTGAAATTATCACACACGGTACTCTACAAAAACTGTCAGTGATATACATCCATGTCACAGACGGGTTTAATTAAAAACCGTCTGGGAATATATCACAGACGGTTCTTTCATAAAACCGTCTGTAATATCACATATTATCCCAGACGGTTTTGTAATAAAACCGTCTGTCATATATCACAGACGGTTTTATTATAAAACCGTCTGTACTTCTATGTTTATCATTGACGGGTTTTCTATAAAACCGTCTGAGATTTCTATCGGCTGTATAAAATACAGAGGCCCGAGCCACTTGGTGCATTTTTAGGGTTTCGGGATCTATTTTCATTTGGCTGCGGCGGTGTGAGGCGATTGGGTAAAAGAAGACCGTTGATTTCGAAAGGTGATTGAGGATCAATTTGATTTTGGTGATCTAAGGTTAGTAACGGTGTCTAATTGCGTGATATTCAAGATCTACCTTATTAAGAATGGAATTTGATGATTTTTTAGATTTAGCTTGTAGATATTCATGTGTTCTTTCTTTGTAAGGGTAGTAATGGGTTTTAATTGCATTAACACTAAATGTTGTATTGCTTGGCGTAGATGGACCGAAGATGGATGTACACTAAGAACCGTGTGAGTGCCGAGTACATGAATGGCGTCTCCGCTTTTAGAAGAGTCGTAGAAGAGGATATGTTTAATAAGGGGGCGCTTTATGTCTTGTCCGTGCATTGATGTGAGAATCAAGATGTTTGAAACTTTGCGCAGATTGAAGCACACTTGATTATGAGGGGTTTCAAAGCGGGTATACATGTTGGACCGATCCACGGTGAAGAGCGGAGATACAGAAGCGGTATTAACATGGTCGACGAAGTCAATGATATGTCGGATGGTCATATCGATTGTGGTTCCGATGAGGATAGGTTGCGGAAGATAATCAATCGGATCTTTGCGTGATGTAGAAGGCAACCGTGATGATAGAGAATATGGTAAATTCGGGTCTTGATGGAGGACTCGGAGAAACCTTTGTTCACAGTGCGCAAGTCGAAATACACAAGGTTGTCATCCGTGCTTGAATCTGAAATTGAAAGCAAGCAACGGTTGGTCCGATAAGAGTTTCACAATACATTACGTTTATTGGCGGACATGCTTCCCGAGGGAAACGAGTTGCGACAACCACCTACAAAGCTAAGAAGGTTCTTTGTCCCTTGAAATGGATGTAGAAAGAATACATGCATGTCCGAACGATCAGATCTGTATCGCCAAGAGTACGCGAACTTGCACATATGTCCCGTGTGCAACGCATCCCGACATAAGCGTAAGAGTCATTCGGATGATGACGGTGAGGGCACCAGTGATGAAAGGACCTCTGCTAAGGTGGCATGGTATCGCCTATAATTCTTCGTTTGAAGCGTTTGTTTGCGAACCCAAATGAGGCAAAACTGTTGCGTTGGCACTCGGAGGAGCGTAAGAACGATGGAATGCTAAGGCACCCTGCTGATTCCATCCAATGGAGAACATCGATAGGAGGTTTCAAGAATTCGGTGAGGATCCGAGGAATATAAGGTTTGGATTGAGTACAGATGGAATGAATCCTTTCGGTAACATGAGTAGCCGGCATAGCACTTGGCCCGTGAATCTCTGTATCTACAACCTTCCTCCTTGGTTGTGTATGAAGCGGAAGTACATTTTGTTGTCTGTACTTATCCAAGGACCGAAACAACCTGGGAACGATATTGATGTGTACCTAGCACAATTGGTGGAAGATCTGAAAACACTATGGGTTCCCGGGGTACAGGTATGGGATGCGTACAAACGAGAGAACTTCACTTTGCATTGCCTTTTGTTCTGCACCATAAATGATTACCCTACCCTTGGTAACCTATCAGGCCAGAGTACAAAAGGGACCAAAGCCTGCACTCACTGCTTAGACAATACCGAGAGTGTGTGGCTGAATCACTCACGCAAAACTGTTTACATGCATCACCATAGGTTCCTTCGGAGGAATCACCCATACCGCAAAATGAAAAAACAATTTGATGGAACGAACGAAGACGGTTTAGCTCCAAAGCCTTTAAGTGGGATAGATATCCATGATATGGTTAAGAACTTGGATGTTGCGTTTGGAAAGGGGCGTAAATCGAGGTCCCGTGAGAAGAGCACGTGGAAGAAGAGATCAATATTTTGGGACCTACCTTATTGGGAGCACCTAGAAGTTCGACCTTTGCATCGACGTGATGCACGTGGAGAAGAATGTCGTGATAGCTTGATTGGTCTCTTATTGAATATTAAAGGCAAATCAAAGGATGATCAATGCACGCCTTGACTTGGTCGATATGGGCATAAGACACGAGTTAGCACCGAAAGAGAGATGGGCCGAACATATTGCGAACTCGCTTGTTACACTTTGTCTAAGGCCGAGAGAACTGAACTGTGCGAGTGCTTGCATGGTGTGAAAGTTCCATCCGGTTACTCCTCTAACATGAAGAGACTTGTTTCGATGCAAGATTTGAAATTAGTTGGCATGAAGTCTCATGATTGTCATGTGCTGATGACACAAATGCTCCCTGTGGCAATTAGAAGTATTTTGCCAGTCAAGGTTCGGGAGACAATCACGAGGCTGTGTTATTTCTTTAACACAATTGCTCAGAAGGTAATCGATCCCGAAGCACTAGATGCACTGCAGGCTGAGGTGGTGATGACTCTATGTAATCTTGAGATGTATTTCCCTCCGTCATTTTTCGATATCATGGTCCATCTCGTTGTTCACCTTGTGACAGAGATAAAGATATGCGGCCCGTGTTCCTCGTAGCATGTACCCATTCGAGAGGTATATGGGGATTCTCAAGTCCTACGTACGAAATCGATCTCGGCCGGAGGGTAGCATTGTCGAAGGTTATGCAACCGAAGAAGTCGTAGAGTTCTGCGTCGATTACATGGTTCAGGTCGAACCAATAGGTGTGCCTCGATCTCGCCATGAGGGAGACTCGTGGCTTCGGGACCATCGGAAGGAAAGCAATCACGTCTGATCCGGCTTCCTATGCTCAAGCTCATTTCACGGTTTTGCAACACATGGTCAGTAGTGTCCCCGTACATCGACGAGCATAAGCACTGGCTGCGGCAAGAGAATCCGACGCGGCAAGAGCCTTGGATCACGAGACAGCATAACCTTCAGTTTAACAGATGGCTGAAGGAGCGACCCATCACTGGGACCTCTTCAGGTGATACGCTCACATGGTTGGCAAAAGGGCCAACATTTATAGTTGTAACATGGAAAGGATACGACTTAAATGGGTACACATTTTACACGAGAGATCAGGACATGAAGAGCACAAACCAGAACAGCGGTGTACGTATAGATGCGTTCAACACCGTTGGGTCAACGAGGAGCTCCTACTATGGGTTCATAGAGGATATTTGGGAGCTTGACTATGTACTATTCAAGATCCCCTTATTTAGGTGTCGTTGGGTCCACCTCCAGCACGTGAAGGTTGATAAGTACGGTGTCACTACTGTTGACCTCGCACGCGTCGGATACCAAGATGAACCATTCATACTCGCTAACCAAGCTGTTCAAGTATTCTATGTAATCGACCCATCCAATAAGAAGAGACATGTAGTTCTTCAGGGGAAAAGGAGGATTGTCGGAGTAGAGAATGTAGTAGATGAGGAAGAATACAATCAATTCGAAGAGTTGCCTCCTATCGAAACGAGCATCACAGTCCAGGAAGAACAACCCGAAGAAGCTAGCTACGCACGTGTCGATCATCATGAAGGGCTAATTTTTATACAAAAGAATAAGCAAGTGGAGTAATGATTTCAAGTGTACTCTAGAAGATAATATAGTTGTTTGTAATGAGATGCTTGAAATTAAAAACAACTTTGTGTATATATGCATCTGATTTATGTAATATAGTTTTCTTTCCTTTACTGATATTGCTTCATCTACAGTTCCATATATAGTATACATTATGTCAAGAAGGCCAAACTTTTGGATTTAACATAGCAATGAGTCTGTTTAAATCTTCATCACAGACGGTTCAAATATAGGACAGTCTGTGATAAATTAATATCACAGACGGTTTTGTTACATAACCGTCTGCCATATTGTCGGCGTTTTCTAGAGCGCCGGCAAGTAAATTTGTAAGTCTAGGGGGTCGCGCGTTCCACTCCCTGAATGGTTAGACTCGTGAGTCCAAGATGTATACTGGTTCGGGCTGAAGGTCCCTACTCCAGTTCATGTGGTGGTGTTGTATTACTCTTGGTACAGATGACTGCACAAAGTTTTACAAGCGAGAATGCCAATGGCTTAGCGAGATGGGTTTGATAGTGCTCTCTCTTTCTCTCGTTCTCGCTCTCCTCTCTGAATCGTTTAGCCCTGCCTCCTTTTATACAGAAGGAAGGGGCAGGTTACATCGAGAGTTGGGAGGAAGAGCAAGGTGACCTACGCTAGGAGCTCCGGTCCTTCGTCCTGTGGATCGGTCGCCACCCGCCTTGCCCATCTTTGGGTTGGTAGCCTTGGTGGTCGGGGAGGTTAGGTATTCCCGGAAATAGCGTGCTTGCCCTCTGTGACCCTTGCGAATCTTGCCGACGCCGAGGTGCGTGGCGTTGGTGCCGCCTCGGGGCGCGTCGCTCGTCTTTATCGTGGTCGTTGATGGGCCGGAAGCTTTGTCTTCGTAGTCACGGATCTTCTTGGGAAGGAGCCACTGTCCTTGTATAGTCGCTCTGATTGACCTCATTCGGGGTACGTGGCGGTAGGCCGATGAGGACTCGACACGCGGCTTTCGGCGTCCGTCGCCTTGGTTCGGTTGGAGTCGGAGATCCCGCCCGCCAAGAGGGGTCGGGGCGCTGTCTGTCGGATTCGCTTCCCTGGCGGTCGGGAGCGGATGTCTTCTTGTGATCTCGCAGCGATTCGGTCGGCGGGTGGTCGGGCGCGCTGTTAATGGAGATATGCTTGAGGCCGCTGGCTCGTCGCTTCGGGCTGTTGGGGTATCCTTTTTATTAGTATTCGTCACATATGAACTATTTCAGACGGTTATAATATAGAATCGATTGTGATAAATTGATATCACAGACGGTTCTATTTACGAACCGTCTGTGATATTTTTATATCAGACGGTTCTTATGTAGAACCGTCTGTGATATGGGTGACCTATAAAATGCGCACTCTGCAAATCTGTCATTCTCCACTCTTCCACTCACGCGCTCAAAAACCTAGTATTCGTCTCCGCCCCCGCGCCGATGCCACCCCCGTCGTCGACGCCTCCCCATCGCCGACTCCTACCCCTCGTCGACACCTCCCCATCTCCGACGCCTCCCCATCGCAGACGCCGCCCCGCGCTGACGCCTCCCCATAGCCGACGCCGCCCCCGTCGTCGACGCCTCCCCATCGCCGACTCCTCCCCCTCGTCGACGCCTCCCCATCTCTGACCCCGCCCCCTCGCCAACGCAGCACCATCGCCGACGCCTCCCCATCGCCGACGTCGCCCCGCGCCGACGCCTCCCCATCGCCGACTCCTCCCCCTCGTCGAACCTGGTACGGATGAACTGAAATTTAATTATTGAATCGTGGTGGTTTATGATTTGATTCTGTCTATTTAGGTGTACTTCGACAAGATTGTTTAGGACCTAGGAGATATTCTAACTGCACTGCTGTCATGAACAGAATGTGCAATGCCACCAAATTTTATTTATTATCCTGCTGTGATTAATCTATTTGTGTATGCATTTGTGCCGGCTTTTTTCAATCTCGTTGTTGACCAATTGGATATGTAGTGAATGGCATCTTTGGTTTCATTTGTGTCAATTTCGATGGAGATATTTTCGATTTCAAAATGGTGCTCTAATGACGTTGGCTATTACATGTTTATTTTATTCGTTGCATCTTGAAATGCTTAGGAAGCAAATATCAAGAAGGTGCATGAAAATCTTTTGAGGTTGTGAAGAAAAGAAATTATGTTCTGTTATGAATGTAACTTTTACATTTACCTCTTGTTTCATAGCCTTTTAATGCACTTATGTGTCGCATGTGCTCTAATGGGTGTATACATAATTGTCCGCACGAAGATCCACTTTTAGTGAAGGTGAATAAGGCAAAAAAATTTGCTTGATTAAGGAAAATGCAAAAAAAGCGAGAACAACCATACTTCTCTCAACTTACCTTCTTGCCTTCTTTGAACTACCTTTGTACCCATTAAATAAAAGCAGCCATCAATTGGTAGCCTTCTATTTTTGTTTACTTGTCTTTCCTGTTGTGCCACGACACCCAGCCTAGATTGCAAGATGGTGTCCCCTCGTTCGCCGTCTGAAGGATGTGATGAGTCATCCAAAAGAAAACCTCCTCGAGGTCCAAGAGGAGCAAATAAAAGGCCCACAGAACGATATACCATCACGGCGGTTGATCGAAAGGATGGGGTCCCAACCGAACCAAGAAAGGCAGTGAATGCATTTAGGACATTGTGCGGGATAGTCGCACGGGAACGGGTCCCCATCACTTGTCTATCCTGTAAGTCGCTGATTGATGAGAGCCGCAACGACTTGGTGACAGAAATTATGTCCTCGTTCGATATCCCAGAAGACTTTGTGATCTTAGTGCGACGGTATGCACTGCTAGTGGCGGGAAAGGCGTGGAAGAATTTCAAGAGCACGCTTGTCAAGGAATATGTCAATAAGAACAGGACTCCCTTCTCTAAGTACGGGTTTATTACTGAGGACGTATGGCAAAATTTTGTTGAGGCGAAGACGACGGATGAATTCGTGCGTCAAAGTGAAGCCCACAAGGCCCTGCAGGCAAGGAGCACCCACCCCCACAGACTTGGCACCGCTGGGTACGCGGGGAAGAGGGACCAATGGAAGAGGGAGGACGAGGAGGCCTGTGCGCCATTTGCAAGTATCGTTGACCGACGCGCGAGACCGGCTCGAGCAAGGTCAAGTGCCACGCCTTAAACCGTCTCCTTTACAAACCCGCGGACGAGGAAGTCCGCCAACGACTGGTAAGATATTGGACTTCCAATTTTGTACATAATTTGTCCATAATTTCGTAAGTGAATTAACTTTTCGGGATCTTGCAGGTAGCGTTGAGTACACGATCTTCCGAGGGCACTTTTTGCCGCACAGGAGAAAGATGTACTCTCCACGACCTTGGGAAACAAGGAACACCACAGTCGCACGCGAGGCGTTGGGGTTTTGTTCCTGGAAGTCCGGATTTCGTGCGACTCGGACAAATACCGAGTAGGAAGAGAACAAAAGCAGAGCGAGAGGAACGACCGTACAAAGGATTGAGGAAAGACTAAGAGAAGAATTCAACAATAAGATAAAAGCCTCGAGGAAAGGCTCAATAATCGACCCACGAAGTCCCGAATTATGTGCGCAAATCAGCCCCACTACCAAAAAGAGCAACAGGGTCCGCCACTCCCACAGCTGAACATGGAAATCTCCTGTCTGTGAAATCAAGGTACTTATATATATGTCTTGAATGCTCCATACAAATAGATGTTAGACGCAGTAGCTAAGTCTGTATTGTTATGTAGGTGGCCACGCGGTGCACTCTCCAAGTGAGACTTGTCTGTGGGGCCATTCTTATTCCGGCTGCTTCGGGGGTCGCGTATCCGTTTATTGAAGGGGCGTTGGTGCACAGCACCCTTGTGGCAACAGGATTCACGAAGGTTAGTGTGGACGGTGTAAACGATAATTTCAAGACTGTCCCACTACCGATGCCCCCAAACGATGAGATTTTGACACTGGGGGACGCTATTCATACTTTTATCCAGTGGCCTAGCAGCGACATCTCCCTGGACGCCCGTCCTCCATCACCGGAGCTTCCCAACTATGCGAGTCATGTCTTGCACCTCGTGAGGGCACCAAATCGGCTCCGTGCCTGCATTAAAAGACATTGTGAGGATGGTGCCCACTCGTCTCCGTCACGCGACTACTTATGGCGAAAAAAAAAAAGTCAAGGGCAAATCGAAGCAGATCACGAAGAAATTAGACTATCCAATTGCCCCGCTGGCCCGAGTATACCAGCTAGGAGAGCCTTTTGTAACCGGAGAGCGCATGAAGAACCTTTCTATGGCTTGCGTTAGATTGCAGAATTGGTGCATGGAACATGCTAAAAAGCCAGTGCAAGACCGCATAACGAGTATCTCGGTCAGTTTCAAGCCTGAGCATCTATTCAACGAGTCATCGGGGGGATTCTTCACAGCCGACTTCAAGGACCTTTTTGACGTATTCAACCTCGACGCCCTCGACGCCGCGCTCTTGAGATGCTGGACATTGTAAGTGTGTGCATTCACAGTGTACATTCGTGTAATATCGATAAAAGTCATATATATATGACTCAATGCTTTCGTATATTTAGATACATGATCCGGGAAGCGAGACAGAACAAACAACCGGTGGGTTTTCTGGACCCACACATAGTCTCCAAGCAAACAATGGACAGAGATTACGGATTTATCGATAAATACGTCGGAGAGGCCTTGGCGGCTTAAAAAGATAAAGAGTTCATACTTTTACCCCACAACCCAGGGTAAGTGCTAGTTTGATTTGCACTATGCTCACAACTCTGTTCCGTTAATTGACCATGCCGACATACCTGTGTAGGTTTCACTGGGTACTCATTGTAATTCATCCATCGACGAATCGGGTCATTTACCTTGATTCCTTACAGAGTGGCAGACCACGACACAACCTATCGCAAAATTAATCACCGTAATTAATCACGCTTTCTTCCAACGATAACATGCTCATGTAGGTTGTTCAAACATGTATGTTTCTCCTGGAATAGCCGAGGCTAACTTCTTGCAATCATGTAGCGCGTTCAAAGTGTACAAAGCTTATAGAGGGCCTTCTGGCAAGGACAGGGCGAAGTTGAATCACGATTTTAAGTTTCCGGTATCCATGTACACAATAATCCTATGTAAACTATGTAATAATGAGTTTGGAACTAACCAAATCTATATTTGCAAGTACACCAGCGAGGACAGGGAATAACCGCTTGTGGATTTTACGTTTGCCACAACATGGAACTCCTTGTCACTAAGAAAACGGCTAATCGGGTAACAAGCTGCGTTGGAAGAGGCGATCCGGAGCGAATTCGAGGACGACTTTGTGCCTTCTTGCTCGACCAAGTTATAAACAAAGAGGCGAGTTCCACGCTGCCGTATAACTTGAGGAGTCGTATTTTTTCTGAATTACCATTTGTGTTAATTATCAAACTTGTGTTGTGGATTTGTAAATTGTAGTTGTGTATTCTATTAATTGGTTAATGCTATTGATTTACATTTGATTAATATATCTAAGTTCATTTATGAAAGAGATGTGCCGTGCAATATTAATCTATATGTAATATGCTTCATACTTGTGATGGAATCTAATCGCTTGATTGATGAATTGGACATAATAATGCATGTAAGCTGAAATGGTTGTAATGTTTTTGTTACATGAGTTTAGTTATTCTGTAGTCTGCTTTTTTCCAAAGGGCGTGGCTAGCATTTCCTGAGGCTAGCCAATAAATAGAAAAATGGTTGTCTGGTGGAAGCCTTATCACAGACGGTTTTTACTTAAAACCAGTCTGTGATATAAATATTTAACAGACGGTTTTTAACTAAAATCGTCTGTGATGTAATGTTTTAACAGACGGTTTCAAACAAAAACCGTCTGTGATATGATAATATCACAGACAGGTTTTTTTAGAAACCGTCTGTAATGTGAAATATCACAGACGGTTTCTGAACCGTCTGTGATATGGCGTGACATCACTGACACATGGTTACAGACGGTTCGGAAAACCGTATGTGATGATGGTTCCAAACCGTCTGTGATAAGCTTTTCTGTAGTAGTGTTCCCCCTCCTTTTCTTTTGCTTGATCTTCTGGCCTGAGGGAACGTACATGAATAGGTTTTTGCTTGTGTTCAATCGCTACGTTCGGGGCCGGCGGAATGGTAAATTTGCCATGACTCAAGCCTGGTAGGCACACAAGGACAGTAATTAAGGTGATACCGACCATTTCTTCAAACCCTTAGAGCATCACAAGCATGTACGTAGTAGTAGTACAACACCATCATCGATCTTACATATATGTCGTATCACACAAATTAAGAGGGGTCATCGATCGCATCGGTGCCGGCGGGACGTTATTCGTGCCAATCTAGCTGCAGGGTCTTGCGGTGTGGCGCAATTGTTGACGTCGCCGGCGGTGGTGCGCTGCGGTGGCCGCACTCGGGGTCGGGGTCCGGGCACATGTGGTGCACCGACCCGCCCCTCGGCGACGGTCCCCACGGCCTCCGTCCGGAGCAACTGCACGCAAGCCATCGATCGCAAATTGAACGTAGATAGTACATTGATAAATACACAACTAGTGCTGTAGTTACCACGCATATAATCGTCATCGTCACCATCTGTAACGTACGTAACTGCATGCACAAAAGTAAATACCCTAGCTAGCTACAACATGCATGGCTGAAGCATATCATCATGATGACAGCCAGTTTAATTACCTTGTACCGCGGCGGAGCACGCCAGTTGGGAAGAGCATATGATAGCCACAGTGCGTGCCTGCAGGGAAAACGGAGGAGGTGAAGAGCGCTTCATGACCATGTCCAGCTTCTCTCAGTTCTGTCTGTGTGAATCATGTCAAGTCCTGCGCTCGGCCGGCTGTTGGTTTGCCCTGCGCTGCCTTGAGAGTCCAGTACTCCAGTCCAACGAAGTTTGGGAGGAACAATATATACTGTTTTCATAATCACCTTACTCCATTTTATAATGGATACGGTGGGTTCTTCTATTCCTAATTTCCTACATTGTTTGAAGATCGATGCTATCCCTTCTTCGCAACTCGCAAAGAAAAAATGTTCCGATGGTCAAAGTTCTGCATGCCTGGCCGCCTGGGTATGCACGCCTACTCTAGTCCTGATGAGTCCAATGCTACCTCCAGGGCAATGTACAATAAGTCCATGTCAGCTCGATCTTAGTATGTACACATCAGCTTTGATCTATGTGGAGAAGTGAGAAAAGAGAAGAGAGCTGGCTCTTATTTAGTAGCCAGTTTTGCACGGGAGCATAAGTAGATCATTTATGTACAAGAAAGAAAAGATAGTTATTGCACAACATTTAAAGACAATATTTAGAGACAGTTATTGTACAAGCTAACTTTTAACTTACTATTAGTCAGTAGTTGACTTTGCTATTGTATTTCCCTGAAATTGAATACAAATAAGAGTCAGCGCTCAGCAGAGGAGTTCTCTGGGACAGGTGATGTTAGTCCAAGATTTCGGAAACCAATCCCACGTCCTGATTTGAACAGGTCAGGCAAACATGCAGCTGCTAAGTAGGACAGTAAAATAAGTTCAGCCTGACGCTGACTGGTCATATAATTAAGTCATAGCCTTTGCAGCACGGCTGACACCTCACCTAGGTAAAGTGTGGTGAATTTACTGAATACTTTTATTTTTTTAGAAAATTAGGAACTGTGATGTTACACCAATACTAGTAGTAGTACAGTATTACTTGTCCGAAGAGAATCGAACTTGTGCCCCGGGGTGGCAGACCGCCGGTGCATGAATGGTCGCTTCTGATGCTGCTGGTTTCTCTTTTGATGCAAATGATGGCACGGCATGAATGACTGGCTACTGTAGCCTGTATGCCTGCACTGCAACTTTGCATGCCTGCCAGCCTCCTGATTTGCGTGCACGATGCGCACCCCATTCATTCATTCATTCATTTAATTCGTTCCCGCATCTCAATGCCACTGCTAGCTGTCTCGTCCCTTCCGTCGATCGATCGCATTCGCATCTCCCTTCTTCTTCTTGTAGTGGTACTCCATACACGGTTACCTCTGGACCAAGTGCTGGGTACCGTCCTTCCCTGCCTGCCGTTTCATGATTCTCCCCTCAAGCCAGCTCCTCTGCCCATCTGATGATGGATCCGGCAGCCTCCTGCCCTCTCACGGATCTGGTCGATGACGGCGAGTTACTGAGAGTCCGATCGATCGAGAGACAGGCAGGCCGGGTTCACGGAGGAGAGGGCAAAGGATCGAAGCAGAGTTTTTGGGAGTTGTAGGAATGGACGCGTCGGGAAAGTCGTCGTTGCCCGCCATGCCATGCCCATGCCCATGCCCATGCCCATGCGTGCTACTTTCCTATGCCATCCATTCCAATGAATCCCAGTCGCTCCTTCCTTCGCCTCCTACACCCTTCCGCCACACCATGCCATGCATGGCCGGCTTTGTCTATCTTCCTGTACTAGCAAGCTGTACCAGCTCCACCACCTTACTACCGATCGATCCCCAGCTCAATCCCTTTTTTTTGTTCTTCTCCATTTGTGCTCTTACCGGTGCATGCATGTCGAATTTTCTAATTCGCTTTCTGATTCCTTGTTTCTATGCATATATGTTTGCGCTTCGCAGTTGCAGGCCGGGCCATGCTGCAGTGGGTACACTGCTACTTCTACTTAACAGCAGCTGTTCTAATTAAGTTGTAGCTAGGAAAGTAAGCTCCGGCCTTAGTTGGCCGCATGAGTGGCAAAACTATCAAAAATACTCGTGCGTCAATCTAAAAAAGATAGTTGCAGTGGCCTGTTGGTCACCTTGGCCCGTTCGACGAAGACAATATCAATAGACGATGGTGAAGACGTGGACAATGCCGTGTTGCTCATCTTATATTGTTACGCTGCTCCTCGGAGCCGTTGATGAAAGGACCGCAATGATGGTGGTGAGCATCGTGGTCGTTGAAAAAGTCAACGGCTAAAGAAGCTCGATTACAGAGAATCTAGCCTCGAGAAAGATGAAATGAAGCTTTGCATCGAAGACGAGCTACCAACCAACGATATATTTATGCATGCCGCATTATGCGTGATCCAAGCTATAGCACCCTACACTATGTAGCATCGGTAGCTTCTCTCCTCAAATTGAGGCACACCACAAGGACAAGCACGAATCTGGGAACACCCCAGCTTCTATACCCAACTTTCCAGTTTTATTAGGGCTAAACCAATAATCCACTTGGGCCTCCCGGGAACATAAGGGCGCCGACGGGAGTGAAGGGAAAATATTTGCCACGGCCGGCGCCGCGCTAGAAGGCTCCATCCATCCGTCACGTGGACTGCTGAACCATCTCCAGATCAACAAGTCTTCATTTTGTGTTAAATTTGGCTCACGGTCTCGCAAACAGCAAGTCCTCCACCAGGGTTCACGAAACCGTTTCGCCGGCGGTTTTCACGGAGCCGGCGGTACCGGTTTTCGCGGTAAACCGCTCGAAAACCGTGAAAAACCAAACGGTTTGCAAATTTGAATATTTTGAAATCTGGTCAAACGAGATCGCGAAAACCGTTAAAAACCGCCTGAGGTTGGAAAATTGTGGGAAAAAAGCAAAAAAAATATTATAAAATTTGTAGAAATACAGGTAATGTTAAAATTGAGTAAAAATGTAATAAATATATAAATAAGGTATGTGAAAACGTGAAAAAATTCCAGAATGATCTCTCCTAAATTTGGAAAAAAATCGACATGACCTTTGCTATATTTTAGAGAATTAGAAGTTGTAAGTTATGTATTTAGCAATAATATGTCAATAAATAATCTTTCATTGCAATACTACAATCACACAAGTGCAAAAATCGGCATTTACATAACTACAAAGATAAATCATTCGCAATTTCACTACCATTTACTTATCAACACCATTTACATTATAATGCATTTAAATTGAAGTTGTAGAGTAGGCATAAGCATAGCTTCATCACTCTTCCATTGTCGCAAAAATGACATATTCGACCTACATGTACGGAACATCGAAAACCGATGACAGAAGGAAAAATGGTGAAAATATAAGAACAAATTGAAAAAATTGCAAAAAAAATTTAAAATGTAAAAAAAATCCCAATTAATCTATAAAACACCTAAGAGAAATTTTACAATTTTTTAAATCATTATATTTCTTCTAAAAAATCTAAAACAGAAATTAATGAAAAGGAACAAATACACTGTAAGATTTTTATAAATAGTAAAATGATTTATTATATTCTAAAATTTTAATGAAAATATAAATAGTTCTAAAGGATCATGTACTAAAATTTTTAGAAATATTATATTTCATTTATTTCCCATATAAAATCAAAAACAGAAGAGCATATACAATGATAATAGCACTTTCAGAATTTTTTAAAAATACACATATCTGATCATCATCTCCAAATTTTACATAATCATTTTAATGACGTTATAACATCACAAAAAAAGTTTAAGAAATATTAGACTTCATTTTGTGCCCCTAGAAAATAAAAAACTGAAGAGCATATATTGTGACAGTATCACTGTCAGAATTTTTTAAAATATAAATATCTGATAATAATCTGAAAATTTTATAGAATCATTAGAATTATCTCAGGAACTCACAAAAAAAATTAAATTTTTTTGACTCTTTCTGCTAAATTTCTTTAAATTTTCTGTTCATCTGGCCGGTTTTTCGAACGGTTTTAATTATCAAACCGCTCGATGCGGCGGTTTTCAAAAACCGAGCGGTTTTCAACGGGTTTTTTGAACCCTGTCCTCCACACATCCTGAGTTCAGTTCTAAGACGACGACAGTCTAGCTTGATGGTTGCACGAATGAATAGATCGACTATGGTGCAGCTCAAGATGGATTCAGACTAGTGCTGCACTAAACTAGCTAATTCCCTGCCATCCCGCTCGTCACCCTTGCAGCCCGGTGTGATTCGTGTTTTCCAGGTGTCTCAGTAGGTCACAATGAGCCTCCTCAAAAAAAAAAAAAAAAAAAAAGGTGAAGTAATCTCTCAATAAATTACAAAAGCGTTACTTGGGCCAGTACAGCGTCCATCGCCTAAAACAGGCCAGCTAACCCACCTGAAGCCGATATACTGCGCATTGGCCGGGTGCCCTAATGAAGCCCATAAGGTACTCCCCATTGCCTTCCGGTACGCATCGCTAGCTATTGATTCCTCCAACTTCAATTTCTATCCATTTTAGTCGCTCTACTCCACACTTGATTTCCTGTTCCGGCCGGTAGCAACAGCCAATTCGATTAATCCTTGCTAGCTTCCGGTCATGGCGTCACGTCAAGAAACAACGCTGTCGACCTCCAGCATGTGCTCCAAGCTCTTTCTTGAGAAGGAGAGGAGGTACCTGCAACATTTTCCTTGTCACGAATTAAATCGCTCCTCAATGCCGTTGTTTTTTTACATGTGTATATATATACACATACAGTAGCGCTATTATACCTCTGCGCGTAGCGATGCTTATTCTACGCACCGATCGTAACAAGTGTATAACCTAGGAAACATCTCACGTACGCACGCGTGACGCGTGTTGGTTAAGTCAATTACCAATGTAGTCAAAGCAGCTAGTAAATGAGTTTCTAGTTTGTACATAAACATATTTTTTATTTTTTTAGCGATAGCTTTTTATTACTAGCTCCGATTCACGAACGGTTTTTAACAGTAGCTTACTGATGACAGAGGAACGTAATGATACAAGTCTCGCCAATGAAAACCGTATGAATCAGATTTTACTATTCGTATACACAGATTTTATTATCGGTGTACGTAGATTTTACTGTAAAAAATTATCAAATAATTACCACACATAGGGGAGGTGATATTTTACAACCCTATAAAATTTGAAAGCCAAACTCAATCGGATTTGAGAGATAAAAAAAACAAAGTGCTAGACAGCATATATACTATCTTTTATTGTCGAGAAAACTACATTTTATTATCTATTACTCAATGTGTTACTATATGTTATATACATCAGATTTAGGGTATAAAATTTATGAAAATCATTTGTACAAGTTTTCTAAAAATTACCATACGTAGGGTAGGTGAGCCTCTACAACCTTGTAAAATTTGAAGACCAAACTCAATAGGATTTGAGAGATATGAAAATATCAAAATAGTAAACAGCAACATATACTACATTTTACTATCAAGAAAACTACATCTTACTGCCTATTACTCAATGTGTTACTATATGCTGTATACAGTAGTTTTATGGTGTAAAATTTATAAAAATTATTTGTACAAGTTTGTTTCTACCGTTCCGTTCCGTTGTTTTGGGAAAACCACTTGTATTATTTTATATATATGTCAACTGACCTATGAACCCATGTGATCTATCTTCAGATGAAAGTTTAAAAGCTGGTAATTAAACGTCCAGAGCTGCATCAGGGGCACGTATCCACTCCAATCAAGTGGCAAGGAAGGTAAATTGATTGGTACTTGTTCTGTCCACCAAACCTCTAGTCACTTGTGATATATTGGCTCTTTGCTGGTTGTGTAATTTGTTGAATCCTTCAATTTTGGTCGCATGTGCATAATATTCTCTCAAGCCACTTTGGACTTCTCCTTCCCTTTTTAACTCTCATTTTTCACATCGGATTTGTGGAGATGGTAGCCCGGTAGAATGATTCTTTGCAAAATTAGAGTGAATTAACTCGTCTTACTTTGATGCTTGTATCTCGCCTTAGCTTCATTACTACTGTACTACGTACGCTTCATCTTTGTTCTTTGCTCTTTACCGCACCGACTATCATTGTTAGCTTTTGAAATTCTCCGCTGTGGCCTATGCACCCATAATACCTGTTGCCATGCTGCATTCTGGATTTTTTTTTTGAAGGAGAACAGTAAGAGAGTACATGCTACATTCTGTCGCCATGCTACATTTGATTAAGCTTTCCATTATGTCCTTCTTTTGTTGGTTGCTTCACATTTTTGCACCTGTTTTGTGTGCATGATAATTCACTCCCATGCGGCAGCTAGCCTCATCAGTAGGATTGATAGATGTTTTTCTTTGCACTTTACACTTACAGCACCTGCCTACCTGCTGCCTTTTCTGACCACCGATCGAACTCGTTGCAGGTGCTCCAGTCTCGCAGGCTATGTTTGGTACCTGGAGAAATTATATATGGGATCTCATCATGCAGCGATAAATGAAGGTAAATTATTTGGGCATTCTCGGTCGTCTTCAAACCAGGATCCATCGATGTGCACATTTAATCCCTGATGAAATTGTTCACTGTTAGAGAACAACAAATGAATTTACTCGCCAATCACTACTACACAAATATACATCACAATCGGTTATTTTTCGTCATCACAGTCGGTTCTAGTGGTGACACAAAGTCATGAGACAGAGATGAGACGGGCATATATTATTACAGTCGGTTCTTGCCCGATAGAGATGATATAGTCAGTCACTGTTCCTTTGATGATTGAGTGTCGATGCTTCTACTTACGACACGTTTATTATTATTGTTTGAATTCCACGATCCGAATGATGATGCATGGTTAATTAGGGGGGATAAATTACCCCAAATGACCGTTGGATCTCAGGTGCATGCTCTCTATATGGATGGGTGCTCACGTAGGAACAGGCCTCGCCCGCGCAAAAGCTCGCAACCCTCTCTTGAAAATCTGCTAGCTTCAATTCTCAATTCAATTCAAACGGGGCAAATGAACCGATTAACGAGAAGCTCCATCCATCTAACTGATCCGTTCGTTTAATTAGTTCGTCGTTCGGGGATCATCAGTGCTTGCAATTAATTATTAGAATCTGGCCGGAATCTAATTAACTAGGGACGAAGATGACACGCGCTACCCGCTAACACCATCTACGATCCAGCAGCCGACGAATTAAATTGGCTGTACGTCGTTCGTGAAGCTGAATTTGCTTTGGTTTCTTTTGTCTTGGTGTCACAATTAGTCATGCAACTGTCACTCAGACGAGACCCCTCTCCTACCGCGCGCGCGATCCACGATTTCATCCGTACGCGCAGTCGACTTCACCAATTCATTTTCTCCTCCTTGATTCCACTTTCGATCATGTGGATCCCATCATGCCATGCGTCTTCTTTAATTTCGATTTCATCTGTCGCTAAGCAGTTAAAACCTTGAAATAATTTTGTTTTAGAACAAAACTTAAAATAAGTTGGCCATGACTTCAGTCCATCGTCTTCTCTTCTCGGTGTCCATAATTAATTAATGTAGCTTATATTATATTACATATATGTTCGGTAAAAGTTAGGAGCATTTCCTTGCTTCTTCCTGAACCATAGCACATTTTTCGTCGAATGAAAACTCACACTAACGCATGGTTAGCGTCATACGAAGAAGTCGGTGTCAACCAGAGGCACTTTTGTCGAGGGCAACATATAGTGACTAACTATACCTACCAGGATTAATACGGATTAAAAAAAAAAGTGTATATACACATCGATCTGGGCTACCTGATGTTGATGTCCTTTTTTTAAAAGCAGTGTATTGTATAGCATATGGTTCCTTAATTTACTTAATTTGTATCCAGAAATGGAATCAATTCCGCCTTTCCGGTTAATATATATAGTCCATTGTTCATGATCTGTTGCTTTGTACAACTGCAAACGACGCTGCTTTAAGAAAAGCTATTCTTCCTTATTTTTCTTCCTCTTTTTAGAGCAAGAGGCTATAGCTAGCTGCTGCTATGTGCGCACCTCATTTAATTGTGCTTCCTGCTGGTTAGTTTTATATGCACACTTGTTCGTTTGTTTTTCTTTCTTTTGCTATTGTTCATCGCTTTTCACTGGAAAAGGACATGCATGCTTAATCTCCTTACAACTAATTGCACTGCTAGCAGTATAATAGCATGTACAATAGTTTGTCTCTTATATTGTCTCTAAATTTCTCTACATGGTCAACCAACAATAATACTAGAGACAACTAATCCAATAGACTGCCTCTTCGCGTTGATCCACATAATAACCACAACAACATTTTATATTTTTTCTACAATCGGAATGACATGTCAATGTCACGTTTACAAAACCTTCTCTCACCTTTCTCCCTCGGTCCGTCCTCCCCATGAATCCCAACCTTCATTAAGCCCACCGATGGCCTCCCATTACTCGTCGTCTTCCCCTCCACCGCCCTCCTCCCGTGTCTCCCCCACCACTGAGCGCCGCCCGTCGCTTCTCCTTCCCTGGTCACTCCATTACCGTTCCTTCCACGCCTCCACCACCACCAAGCGCCGCCCACCGCATGACCATGTCTCCCTCACTTGTCACTCCACCATCCTCCCCATTCCTTGCCACCCCCCTCCCGTGCCTCCCCCACCGAGCACCATCCACTACATGTTCTTCCCTCACTGCCCTCCCTTCCCCACCACCGAGCACTACTGCCTCGTCCTTCCTCATTGATGATGCTGGCACCATCGCTCACCTCCTCTCGCACTGATCCGATGCAGCAATAGCGAAGACGTGGTCATCTCCGTCGCGCTTGGTCACTGTGGTCGGCACCTTCTCACCAAACCAGTTATCGTCGTCGTCGACTCTATCATCCTCGTTTCGTCCGGGTCTCACCATCGTGTGGGCCCCACAAACCGTGTGGGAGGCGGACAAGACCGTTCCATTATCATATTTGCGTGTCGCTTTGCGTCCCTTTTCTTGTGAGTGATAGTCACACCAAGAAATGATTGTTGAGATATAACCGAACTCTAGTGTTTGGTGGGTGAATTTTGAAACTACTCCTGAGGAGTTTTACCTATAAATATAGGACCTCATTGTACAAGAGAATAAATCTACAATAAAGAGAAGAGTTGATAACTCATATATTTTATATTCGTCTTTGTGGTTGTTCTTTCGGGTGTTCTCGATACCAGGGATCAGCATTGTAATTAATCTACGGCAGACATCATCTCCATTATTCAACAATGATGATCTCGTCTCTCTCCTTGTTCTTTCTCCACTAGCTCAGTTTTTGGATGATATGACAAGCTAACTGATGCTCAGGTGTGACTATTGGAGATCATCCTACTGGAATCAGACTTGCATGGTAAGCAGGGCGAGATCAACATGAATTTTGGATAATATATAAGTATTTGTAGTAGCTTCAGTTTGTAAGAAAAAAAGAAAGAAAGAAAGAAAGAAAGAAAGAAAGAGGATAAGTGGGTAAAGAAATTGAGGGCCGGATGGAGAGAAAGAGCAAACCCATCAATTAATCAACTGAAGACTGATTAGTTAGATGTAATAAAGCAAGCGCATTTAGCAAGTTTTGATCAACGGTAAAGCTAGCTAAAGGTATCCGGATAACGATCATACTATATAGATATCCGGATAACGATCGTACTATATACTAGATAGATATGCTCTACGTCTAGCAGAACGTACGGCACGACATCACAGTAGCTAGTAGCCTAGTAGTATATGTTCATATGGAGAAAATTAATAGAGATCAAAACAAGTTAACCACAGGGATGGAATAGCGTAACTGAGATATGGGTGGATGCATAAATAAATCCAGTTGTGCATCAGTATAGCTAGCTAGCCGGGAGGAGGAGTGGAGGCGAATATATGGCATCCGCGCGTCCACGTCACGCTCCGGTTTACCAACCAAGTCAGGCACGGTTGCCGTGGATCGCACGTACCTGGCCGGACACGTGTCTGACGACGGCGCATGGGCCCTGTCAGATGTCTCGCGTAAGCAAATTAAGGAGATGAGATAACGGTGGTCACTCACGGTCACGGCCTCCAGTCCAGACCCAGACGTAACGAACGAGCATGCAACGCCCTCCTTTAAACTATTCCTTCCTGCTCTGCTCTGCTCCCGTTCTTCTTTTTCAGGCTCTCTCTTTCTTATCCCCGGCCGCCTACCTTCTTTATCGATCTGCCCCGTCTTCTTTTCCCGGCCCCTTCTACCTTCTCTTTAATTTCCCCGCACCCTTTTGTTTGTTTAAATCAATTCATTCATGTTTCATGGCTCACACCAGCTACCCTAGCTAGCTCGATTGATTCTACTCGATCACTTATCCACTGACTCTGCTTAATTGTTTTTTTTTGTATGTAAGCTCTTCTTAATTTCTAAGAACTAACTAATTAACTAATATATCTAATGGAAGGGTTAATTTGCGTGCTAACAATAATGATCGGGCCAGTTTTCTTTGCCCCAACATTGACTACGTAAGGTTAGGTTGTAATTAGGTACTAGTCTGACTTATTGTTTCATCCTAAGAATGTCTCTAATGATAGCTCTACTTTGCCATCAAAATTCAAAGGGGTTGAATTTATCTCTAGTGTAAAACATGGATAAAGAATGATTAGACAGAGGATCGATATAATATATGGCGCCACACATGGTAATTAAGATCCTGCACATGCACGTTTCTTTTCTTTTCTTTTTTTGTTTCAAAGTGTCGTGAATATACATATATAGGTATTGTGCTGGCGGCTCTCTCTCTCTCATGTTATTCCCTTTTAATTAGCTTCGACAACTTTGTTTAATTTAGTCCTAGTTCTTTTGGTGGTACGGTATATATATCACTCTATCGTGTATTGATCGTAACAAGGTTTTACGTTGCAACTGCCTTGATCTTGTAACGTGACACCATCTTAATTAATTATCGCGCGCTCATCGAATTAATTTCAATTGAGCTAGCCATCTATATATATATATATGAATACAACATATCGTCAATATATCTATGCATTTAAGCTACTGTATCATTTACATAGCAGCTCTTTAAACTAAGAAAGAAAGACGATCGTGCGTAGAGTCAATTTCAAGATACATCGATCCTATGATAATCTGTCGTATTAATTAATTCCCTGTTGAGATGCATGTCAATTAACCTTGCGCATGCATGTCGGCTAAAATAAAAGTAGATGTGGATGAAACTTGCAGTGCATGTTAGGCAGGAAAGAAAAGAAAGGAAGGAAGCTTTGATTAACCAATCAAGGCTGGGATAAGCAACCACTGGATAAATAAATAATTTAATCCGGCCGGTTTTTGGAAGCCATGGGAAGGGAAGGGAAGGGAAGGCATATAGTATATCATCATGTCGGCTTTAATTTCCTCTCTCTGTGGCTTAACGACCACGCGATCGATCCAAACGTCTCCTAGCCTAACGCCCGCCGTTTCCGTTCCGTTTGCTTATTTACCGATATGAGTATAGTATATCAGACTCCGGCCGTTAAGGGACGGACGGTCGCCGACGATTCCCGTTGAGCGGCCTTTACTGCGCGCGCGTGCCTAGTAGTAGTACTCCAATTCTTAAATCTTGTGGTGATACGTACGGCACGCAAGTAGATCGAGAGTAGTAATTCTTAATTAAAATTACTACTTACTACGTATACACTTATCAAGCCTTTACGATCGAGGGCGACCTTACTTAAAATAAATCAGGGAAGAATTAATGAGACGTTTTTACGCGCGTCTTGATGCGGCGATTGATATATAGCTTAATTAGAGTATTTACATGCATGTCATCTCCAACTAGCCAGTGACGGAGCTCAATCCAAATCTCAAGGGCGGCAGACGATCGAATAGTTACTCAAAGTGCTAAATCATACTGCTACTAGTACTATATAACAGATCGTACAACTTTGAGTTATCCATATTTAGATTATAACATATATACGTGTCTCGCGTGATATACTGAGATATTACTACTGCATTTTTCAATCGTTGGAGGGCCCTCCTTGGCCTCAACTATCCTCCGCCACTCCAACTAGACCAACCGCGAAAAGAAAATTAACAGAAGCAAACATTCCTATAAATAAAAATAATCGATCGGTGATATTCAATAATACACCTTCTTTGTTCTAAGGACAAGAAAATTTTATAATAATCTTCAAAAAAAATTCTCCTATTAATTGAAAGAAAAGGAGAAAGATCTCCACCACTTATTTTGATAGCGCCAGATTATAACGGTGCAGATCATATATATAATTGTATATATATAATTCGTATATTTCAATTGTAGTAAGTAGAGTTGTGTATCAAAGACAACTATATCACAACATCTAGCCGCGTAGTTGCGCGGGTAAATCTGCTAGTGTATCGTAATATTTGCTTAGCAAAACACAGAGAAGTTACTTACAGATTAACAACTAGCTGCTGCTACTAGTTTAAATATTCCTCGGTAAATTAAGGCAGTACCATCTCATTGTTAGTCAACTTTGTTCTACAATTAATATTTGCTCGGCTATGAACAACGATTGCACAGCCACAGGGACCGCTAATTTCAAAGCCCTTTCAAAATTAGTTGTCATTCTTAATTTGTTTGATAGAGCTGGCCGAGGCCGTCTAATATATACAAGTCGATCGAATATTTTTAACTAGCCTTGTGTATGGTGGATATCCTGAGCCAAACTAATAAGAAATTATCATCACTTAATCCCATCGAGAATATATATTAAACTAATCTGCGAGTTTCTTAAATCCCAAACCTATGTAAGTACATCAATTAGTGATCGATCTTGCCTACAATAGTATTATGATGATGATCCCCACTTGCAAGTGGGGGGAATACGTACGTACGTACGTACGTGTACAGATCGATATGTGCTTAATATTAAAAATAATCTTCGTCCCACCGATCACTAACCACCATATGCATCGATCAGGCTTACGTAACAACGAGCTCATAAATTAAGTATACTGCTAGGGTTGTGTTGGCGTCAAAAACTTGATGTAGGGTTTACGACAAAGATCACACCGCATTTAACACCGGTTCAGAGCGCGCGGTCGATTTGACCTGTAATCGACAAGGTAAAAAAACAATAAAATTCAAACAAAGCCGATCGTTAAGATCAATCGGCTTAAACTCGATCAACTTGAAGCCGATCAAGATCAAGGTATCAGGATAAATCTAACTAGCCGATTAAGGCTAATCAGAGGATAAAGGCAAATCAATTCTGAAGAAGGCGATGCGCAACAAAATCAGAATAAATCAAACCTGGGGTGTAACTGAGGATGATCAACAATCGGCGATGCGCAACTTTATTGATCAAAATCGATTACAAAGGCTAAATTACAAGAACTACTCCTAGTCGACGGTGAAAAGTAGATGAAAAGTAAAAGCTAGTTGATTGTATTGTGTTGATGTCCTTTGCAGCTTGCTTTGGCTCTTCTTTTATACCCTTAGGCCGATCGTGTCCTACTACAACACGTTTTGAGTCCGTATCTGTATCGGTCTTATCTTGGACGATTTTTTCCTTAAGAATCTTGCAGTTACCAAATATCTCGGATTCTTTCTAATCCTTCGTTAGTTCCCGTATCTTTGATTGTATTGCCTGATTTGGATAAACTTGCCGAATTTTAGTGCAAACATATGCCCCCCATTTTTGAGAGATGACTTTGTCATCTGTCAAAAATCACGATTATCGGCTTATTCAATCGGCTAACGTTTGATCTTCACCCATTAATCTTCTGTTTTATTCGCCGCAAATTTCTCGACATCTTTGTAGTGCGTTTAATCGCTCACGCCTTTTGAAATTCACCTCCGCCTCTTCAAATTTTCACCGTGCTATAAAATGCGGACCCATCTCTGTCATTCTTCACGCGCACAAGCTCTCGCTATACTCATAATCGGCTTTTGTTCTTTTTGCTCGTGTTAGCACAACTATCCCGCTTCAATCGGCTTGTGACTCAAGATCGGCCAATGGATCCTCACAGTACTTATTCCTATTCCGCACAGCGTCGATCAGTTTTTCCTCGGACCATTAGGGAATTTAAATGCAGCCACAATTGTTGATCAAGAAGTAACTCGTCTCCCCTTATCGGCTAGAGGGTATAATATTGAGGGTTGGAGTAAGAGTTTTAGAGCTTGGCCGACTGCACTCAAAGGATGGAAGAGTTGGTATAGACGAGTAGCAGCCCAAAAAAGGGAGTTTTGGGAGAGGATGGGAATAGCGGAATGCATCCCCTTAAGTTTAGCCGATCCAGAGGCCAATGAGCCCTTAGTGGCCACGGCTTGTTATTTTTGGTCGGATTCTTTTAACGCTTTCATGTTTCGTATTGGCATGGTTGGTCCGACTTTGTTAGATATTGCTCGATTTGCGCTTTGAGGCCGATGGGGAACAAGTATCGGCCTTCGATGCAAACCCAAGTACAAATTGATTCAAAGCTAAGGGTGAGGATGGTCTAAATATATAGCCAATAATAACAAGATAAATGGTCTAGTATCGGATGAAGAGCATGTCGCTTTTCTTAATCTTTGGCTAGACCGATTTCTATTCTCATGTGCTTCACTAGGGCCAACCCAAGTATATCAAACAATCATTGAAGGATCGTGGAAGGCCGTCGGTGGCTTTAGGAAAACTTTTCTAGGAGCAAGGTATCAAATGATGCATGTCATCGAGTCGATTATACATCTGGCCACTGATTTTACTGTGGGGAATGTAGGCGGCCGTTGTGGTTTATACAAGTCTGGCTATATTGCTTTTTTAGCCGACCATTTGATTTGGAGCTTACCGAAGACACAGCCTTCCCAAGAGAGGACAACGAAGAAAATGCCATTCCTCGATATCAAGCAGGCCGATCGTTTGGCGAACGATTCATCATGTGCTCAGGCAATGAAACCAAAATCACAGCAGCCGATTCAAGGAAATACTTGTCATTTTTTCTAAATTTGAGGATACAGATCTGAGACAAAGAGACTTTTTTAGCTACAGCAGTGTGGCTGATTTTCCATGGCCTTCATTTCTTCAACTAGAATCCGACAGTTCTGCTATGTCCTCGGAGACTCTTGACCTATATAAAATCTTTATTTCCCCTTGTGTTCTTCATGCTGGTCTTCATATAAGGAATCGGACTTTCCAGCCATCTTACGAGTTTTATCATCCATCAATTTATGCGAGGCAACTTGGTTTTGGTCAAATAATTCCAAGTCTCCAACTCCTTGATCGGCTTGAGCCGAGAGCTAGAGTTCGCAGTATCACTTCCGCCGAAATTGTTCTTGAGGTAGCCGATGACCTACAGATTCAAACTCTGCCGCACTTCTTTCTAAATACCAGACGAGCGGGAGGTTATACATGGGTGGTCTGTTATTGCAAATGCTTTATATCGGTCAAAGTCTCCGTCTAATATCATTGCCGAAGTTTTTCCGAATCTCCGGAGCCGACGCTAGTATCTAATGTCAACTCTAGCGTTGATACCTCATCATCGTGCTATACTAACACGAATATAGGTGTTCCTAGTGAGGTATCGGCTTAGAATCCAAATTTTCCATAACTTCAATTCGACTTCGTCCGAATTTAATTTCAGATCTAACTTGGTTTTTACCTTTTGTAGAAGACAAGCACTTTGGCTCCATCGGTGATAAGCAACCCAAAAGACAATCACAAGCTACTGCTGTCACCGGTTATGCGTCAGGATCCTTGGGCATACAAAGCCCATCTTTGTCGGATTTGGAGAAGCAAAAACAACCCAGTAAGTTTCTTTATTGTCGGCTTTTTATATAGAATTATCCCTTAGTTAACCAAGTCATTTGCCTGACAAATTTTCAGAGAAGAAACGAAAGTATACTAAGGCCGCTGCCAAAAAGGCCCCTAAACCTCTTGAGCAGAGTGGGGAGAGTTATCCGACAACATCGGCTACGGAGCAGGTAGGTGACTGCACTTTTCGTAATGAACAGAAATCTTTGAAAGTTTTAAACGTGTTGGCTCACTCCATATTTTTCTTTTTAGCCAACGCAGTCCGCCCAAGTCGCGAAGATCCTAGCCGATCTTCCAAACTTATCAACTGTGTCGACCCCTGCATCACAACCGACCCCAAATGCTCCAACTGCAGATCTACCAGAGTCATCAGATCCAACAAATTTGCTAGGATTTTCTTTAGCCGATCTCGATGACCCAGAGATCATGGCTACTGATGACTACGATGCCGAGATCAGGAAGATTCTGCAAGTTTCGAAAGAAGCATCGGCTGTGGTGACTTCTGAGCCTGGTATGAAAGAAAAACTCAACAAGCTTTTGATCGGTTACAAGGCCACAATCGAGATCCCGACCAATACCCAACCCATCCGTGATGCCATGGCGGTATCGGCCGACCTACCTCCGAGCGATGGTCGCTCTCTTAATGTGTGCCATTTGGACGAAAGGAAGTCCGATGTGGAGGCAGCTCAAGCAAGGATTCAAACGTCAAGCCCAAGAAGCCGATCGAAACTTCAATGAATTGGTTGTCGATGCTAGAGCCAAAAAGCGTAAGTTCGATACCAGTGCTCAGCAACTTAAGTCGACGAAAGAGTCCCTCTCCAAGTTAGAAAAAACGAAGAAACTTCTCCTGGAAGAACTGGCCAAATTGGAAAAACAAATCGGAGAAGGTCAACAAAGCTTGGAAATAACTGCGTCAGAGCTGAAGGAGCAAAAACTGAGCATTGCAGAAGCCGTCGACAATGTGACGAAGCAATCTGCCAAAGTCAAGCCGTGTCTGAAATGCAAAAGATGATGATCGCCGCTTGATGAAATCCAAGAAATTATTGCAAAGGCAGCAGTGCTTTGTCGCTTTAGGCGCAACTCTTCCTGATTCCGACATCCGATATTAAGTCTCGAAATGTAATTTTTACTGGTTGTTTTGAAAACATTTGCTCTGAATGTTTATTCTGAATGCTTTGTAACTTGTTATGTTTGTAATCGGCTGTTTAACCGATTCATATTTTATGTTTAGAGTTTGCAATCCTTTCAACCGATTAACAGCATCGTGTTAATATCGGCTTTGAACAAAACCTTTAATCGGCTAGGCTCTGACCCAAACACTAGGGTAGTATTTCTTCAAATACTTGCCATTAATAGCTTTTGGTAGCACATACCCCTCGAGTGTTTCCAGCAAATACGAATTTCCACCGACTAGCCGATTAATTTTGTATGGCCCTTCCCACGTAGGCGACCATTTTCCAAATCGGTTATCTTTCGAGCCAATGGGCAGTATTGTTTTCCATACCAAATCGGCTAGATCAAAAGATTTAGGCACGACTTTTTTATTATATGCTCTTGCAACTCTGATCTTATTATTCTTAAGCCGATCAAGCGTTGCCAAACGTAACTCCGCTAACTCATCCAAGCTGTCGACCATTAAATCATTGTAATCTTGAGCCGACAAACCATTTTGTCCGCTATTCAGACGACTCAATATTGATCTCCACAGTAGAACGGCTTCTTGTCCATACACCAATTGGTATGGTGAAAGTTTTGTCGCTCCGTGATAAGATAGCCGATAAGCCCAAAGTGACTCCGATAGAGTCGAATGCCAATTCCTCGGCTTCTCATCAATTTTTCTTTTGATTAATTTGATTAACGCTTTATTAGATGACTCGGCCGTCCGTTAGCTTTGAGCGTAATATGGCGAAGAGTTTAACAATTTGATACCTAGACTCATTGCGTAACCTTGAAATTCGTTAGACATAAATATCGCACCTTGATCGGTCGTAATTGTTTGCGGTATTCCAAACCGATGGACGATATGTTCATTCACAAAACTAATCGCTTCAACATCGTTACTTTCTTAAGTGGTATAGCTTCGACCCACTTTGAGAAATAATCGCTTCTGCCAAAATAAATTTATGGCCTTTACTCGAAGCAGAAATATCCGGCCGATTATATCTATCCCCCAACCCCTGAACGGCCAAGGTTTGATAATTGGATGTAAAGCCGATGTCGGTGCTAATTGTATGTTACCGAACTTTTGACACGCTTGACATCCTTTATAATACTTGAAACAATCTTCTAGCATCGTCGGCCAAAATAACCTGCTTCGTTTGAGCATCCATTTCTTCTTATGTGCCGATTGATGAGAACCACGATACCTTCATGCACTTCACCCATCGCCACTCGAGCTTCTTCACTTGAGACATCTTAACAACAAGCCCTCCATAGTCCGATAATACAAGATATCATCCATAACAACATACTTCAATGCTTGTTGCCGTATCCTTCGTTCAAATCGGCTTAGATGGGTCAACTAGATAATCTTTAATCTGCGTTCTCCAATCGGCAATATCCGTACATTATTGCTTTATCTACAGCTTCGCTTTCGACTTCGCCAACATCTTTATACCCTGATGCTTGTTGGGCCAAAGCGTTAGCTCTATCGTTCAATTCTCGAGGAACATGACCGATAGAAAATGATGTAAAAGAGCCGATGATTTCTAAGCACTGTTCTAAGTAATTCACTAACACTTCATCTCGACATTGGTATTCTCCTTTTATTTGCTGTACTACTAATAGTGAATCACCATATGCCTCAATAACACTCACTCCAATATTTTCCAACAACTGTAAGCCTTTGAGTAATGCTTCGTACTCGGCCTGGTTGTTTGAGCATCGGCTATTTAGCCGGAATGCAAATTCAAAGCTATGTCCTCTAGGTGAAGTGAGTACAATACCGATACCATATCCTTCCTCGCATACCGATCCATCAAAGAACAATTGCCATGGTGCGACCAAGACTAAATTTGCCGCCGTGTCATGTCCTGTTATAAAATCGGCTAGGACTTGTCCTTTGACCGCTGGCGATTCATATGATAAGTCGAACTCGACCAAGGCGTAAGCCCATTTGCCAAGTCGACCTCGCAAAATTGGGCCGATAATATATATTTTATAACATCGGTTTTACAGATGACTTTACAAGCGATGCCAAAGATATGTAGTGCCTTAGCTTTGTGCATGAGAAGTATAATGATAAACATAATTTTTCGACAAAGGATACCTGACTTCTGCGTCTAGCAACCGTCGACTTAAATAAAAGATAACCCTCTCTTTACCATGTACCTCTTGTGCCAAAACAGCTCCAATGGTATCTTCTTCAGCCGAGACGTACAATCTGAAAGGAATCCCCTTTTGAGGTGCAACAGGATCGGAGGGTTGGATAAATACCTTTTTACTTCATCAAATGCTTTCTGCTGATCGGTTCCCCATATAAATTCTTCATCGTCTTTTAACTTTAGTAATGGAGTAAAAGCACGAATTCTACCAGAGAGGTTCGAGATGAACCGACGGAGGTAGTTAATTTTGCCGATCAACTTTTGTAATTCGTTTTTGCATGTTGGCGGCTTAGTATTGGCTATGGCCTTGACCCTTGTTTGGCTAACTTCGATCCCTCTTTCATGTACTATAAAGCCTAAGAATTGCCCAAATTGACACACCAAACGCAAGACTTGTAAGGATTCATCTTCAAACCGTGCGATCTTATGTTTTAAATACTCTCTCTAAGTCGGCGGATGTTGGAAATCTTCCGCAGATTTTACCACTACATCATCTATATAAATTTCAACAATGTGGCCGATTAAATCGTGGAAGATCAGATTCATTGCTCGCTGGTAGGTTGCTCCATCGTTTTTCAAGCCGAAAGTCATTACAGTCCACTCGAATAGCCCTATTGCACCAGGACATCTGAAGGCTGTTTTTGGTATATCGGCTTCTGCCATGATTATCTGGTTATACCCGGCATTACCATCCAGAAAGCTTATGATCTTGTTTCCTGATGCAGCGTCGATAAGCATATCGGCTATTGGCATGGGGTATTCGTCCTTTGGCGTCGCCTTGTTCAAATCTCTGAAGTCGACGCACACTCGAAGTTTTCCATTTTTCTTCATCTTACGAATGATGTTGGAAACCCATTCAACAGATTTCGGCAAGGCCCGATAAACTTTGCTTCCAACAATCGTTCTATCTCCTCTTTTATGACTTGGTACAAGGCTGGATTAAAACGTCTGGGATACTGTTTAAATGGCCGATAGCCCGATTTTATAGGTAGCCGATGTTCCACCAGTTGACGGCTTAATTCGGGCATTTCATGATACTCCCAAGCGAAACAATCTTTATAATTTCTATGTATTTTCATTAGCTTTTCTTTGTATTTCATATCTAGATTTGCACTAACAAAAGTTGGTCTTTTTCTATCATCACTTCCTATATCGACTTCTTCAATCAAATCGGTGGATGTGAACCCTTGACCTAACTTTTCGATTTCTTCGAAGTCTTCTATGGCTTCGTGGCTATCCGTTGTTTGCCGATAGCTTTGCATTTTGTCCTGTAGCGCTTCAATGTTTTTCTTGTCCCCATCTGCGAACACTTCATTTGCCCGATCAAAGGTGCCAGCTTGACAGCGATCGGCATAAGTCCGATTTTGCTTACGATATGAAATCGCAGATCGTCCAAAGACCTTGCCCGATATACAGCCAGCTTCTTCGTGTTTCCAATTCACATCGGAGCTAGCCATGGCAATATGGGCCGATGTATCGGCTGTGATGACTTCAACTTCTTCTCCGTTCCATTGAACAAGTGATTGATGCATGGTCGATGGGATACAGCAATTTGCATGAATCCAATCTCGTCCGAGCAGCACACTGTAGTTTCCTTTGGCATCAATTACAAAGAACGCTGTCGGCAAGGTCTTACTACCGACAGTTAGTTCTGTGACCATGACACCTTTTGCTTCTGTAGGGTCGCCTGTGAAGTCATTCAGAACCATGTTAGTTTTGATTAAGTCTTCATCAGACTTACCCAGTTTTTTACATGTGGTGTATGGCATTAGATTCACTGTGGCGCCTCCTTCTACCAGTATCCTTGATATCGGCTTGCCATCTATATATCCTTTCAGGTACAGAGGTTTCAGATGCCGGTGATCGTCTTTGGGTTTCTCAAAGATGGCGCTCTGCACTCCGGAGCATAACTGAGCAACTGCCTCTTTGGCCGATTCAGTTCTGACTTTGAACTCGGCCGGCAATGTGAACACCATGTTGACATCCATGGGAGGTGTGTCATCCCGAATCATGGGAGAATCCAAGTCGTCAGCCGATTCGAAATCTTCTTCGGCTTGCTCTTTTCTTCTCCACTCTTTCTTGGCGCATCTCATTGGACGAAGTTCATTAAACACTTCGTCTCTCTCTTTCTCGGCATCGGCTTCACGAATTTCTTGCGTCCTTAGCCTCTGAAGCCGTCGTCGTTGTGATTTGCTCAGGCCTGATGGGCACCACCTGGGTTTAGGTTCCACCGGCTTTCGTATCTGGCCAGCCAAGTCTCCTTGATTAGAACTGGTCTTGTGTGTCTTGGCTTGGCTTTGTTCTTGATTCGGTTTAGATAATCTTTCATGGACCGGCCTTCTGTGACTTCTGTCTTGCTCTCTAATCGGCCCAGATAGCCTATGTTTGGCCGATTGCGTTGGCCAATTGTCTCGAGGATAATGTTCCATCTGGCGGTATACGGTGATGGCAACGCTTCTCTCTCTCTCCAAAGAAATTGCCAAAAGGGACACTTTCTATGTGCCCTCTCCACGCTCTCTGTGGTACAAATTATCCGACCGGCGGGTATGATGCCGTGGTCGGCTGTTCATCCTTTCATACTTCCATTAATTGTGAGAACGTTGGACCAAACCTTTTAAGGGCCGCCTAGATGGAGATTTCTCGCTTTGTACCATTTACCCACCGGGATTCCCTTGGGTTTGATGGTCCTTGGATTTTTCCTTCTCGATCGGCTTCTATTTGTAAGGAACCGATGGTAATTTTCAGTGTCTGGCCACCGTCCGAGCTTGATTGTACGTCGACTTGTCGATCTTTTTTCTGCTCGTCTTGCATCGGCTCTTTTCCTTTAGCCGAGCAATGTACCATATTGATAGGAAACGGATCGACATCCACCTGCATGGTCGGCTCATCGGCAAACTTCAACCGACCATCTTCAATAGCAGACTGGATCTGTTGACGGAAGATATTGCAGTCATTAGTATTATGTGAATAAGAATGATGCCACTTGCAATATCTGCGTTTTTGATCTCATCGAGGCGGTATCACATGTCCCTCCCAAGAATCGTATTATCTTTTCTTGCAGAAGTAAATCAAAAATACGATCGCACTTGGAAACATCGAAAGAGTATTTGACCTCCGACTTGTTCCTAGTCGGTTTAAGCCAAGAACAGACTAAGGATTTCTTGGATCCTTTTACCCATTCGGCTATGTTTATTTCTGCTTCCTCGTCTTCTGACGAATCACTAGGACAATATTCAACCATATTGACCTTAGCCTTATCCTTTTCTTTGTTGTTACTATTTTTAAATCTATCATTAAACACCTTATTGCCGTGAATCGGCTTTCTTGAGCCGATACGCGATGCAATAAGTGGCTAAAATCGTCGTGAATTCTCGCCACGAATTTCTCCCTAAGAGGAGGATCAAACCTTGAAATGCTAAATCGGTGAGTTGATTGTCGAACGTAACGCTAAAACACCGATTCCTGATTTCTCTAAACCTTTTGATGTAATCTGTTACCGATTCTCCAAACTTTTGGCGGACAGAACTCAAATCTGAAATTCTTAACTCTAAACTGCCCGAAAAGAAGTATTCATGGAATCGGCTTTCAAATCGCTCCATAAATGGACCAATTCGGAGGCAAACAAGTGAACCAAGTAAATGCTGCCCGTGATAAAGATAACGGAAATAACCTAATTTTTAACCTGTCGATCGGGCCGCTTCACCGCATTGTGCGATAAAGCGTCCAACATGCTCCAGGGTAGTGATAGAATCATCCCCAGAGAATTTGGCAAAGTCCGGGACTCTGAAATTATGAGGGTAAGGCATGCGATCTATGTAATCGGGGTACGGCTTTCTATAGCCGATCACTTTTCCTTTTGGTTGTATGCCAAATCGATCCTCAAGACGGTCTGATTTGATCGGTCCAATTGGCATTATCGGCCACTGGCACAGCAGGCCCTTGATAATGTCGATCATAATCTGCATCCTGCCCCGAGTGCAAGCTCGGGTTGCCAATTATGTCGTGCCGTCGGCATTCGATTATACTGATCGTGCCGATTATGCCTAATTTGTGGTTCCGGCACCGGGATAAACGGTTCTGAGTACGTTACTACCTCGTGTGACCCGGTTTCTAAGCTGTGGTAGGTTCTTGGGATATCTCTCGAGCCAATCGGTACCGTGAAACCGATTGGGAAAAGCGTAAAGGAGCCGACGTGGTAGATTGATGGATGGATCATACTTAGCGGCGCCGGTATAGGCGTGGTAATGGCTCACCCCACTTGACCGAGGATCCCTAGGCAATATGACCGTAGGTTGTGTGGGCATCATCGTGGGAGGTGAGGTCATAGCCGATGGTTTAGGATCGGTTGGTGTGCTCTGCGTGTTTTGTGATCTCAAAAACAGGATAATTTGGCGAGCTTGTAGTGGGTCATGCAAAGCTTCTGACGAGGCTAACTCTGGGCTATAGATTTAACGCTATTTGCTATCATCGGCTTAAGAGTCGTTACGAGCCGATGATTGGTTTATTAAAGCATGGTGCATGATTGGTTAATCATAGCCGATAATTCGGCTGAGCGGTAGATATCGACTTACCGCTTCACTGCTTTACGTGTCTCCTAGGGTATTGACCGTCGGCGGGCGGATTTACGTAACGCCACGCCTAGTCTTTTGGTAGCAATTTGGCATCATCTCTTCTAACGCTTTCCGATCTTCAATCTCTTGACGTTGTTCTGCGTTAAATCGCCCATTGTTGGGACGATTATAGCTTCAATGTTGAGATCGGGCGGCGGAATCGACTTCCCCGACGTAGACATTGTCCCACCGGGCGTGCTAAGAGTGTGTTGGCGTCAAAAACTTGAAGGAGGGTTTCGACAACAACGACACCGCATTTACACAGTTCAGAGCGTGCGGTCGATTTGACTCGTGAATCGACAAGGTAAAAATATCAAATTCACTCAAAGCCGATCGTGACGATCAATCGGCTTAGATTTAATCAGCTTGAAGCCGATTAAGATCAAGGTAACAGGGTAAGTCTAACTAGCCGATAGTGAAAATCAATCGGCTTAGATTCAATCAGCTCAAAGCCGATTAAATCGAGATAAAAAGGGGTAAATCTAACTAGCCGATTAAGGCTAATCAGAGGATAAAGGCAGATCGATTCTGAAGAAGGCGATGCGCAACAAGATCAGAATAAATCAAACCTGGGGCGTAACTGATGGAGATCAACAATCGGCGATGCGCAACTTTATTGATCAAGATCGAATTACAAAGACTAAATTACAAGAACTACTCCTAGTCGACGGAAAAGTAGATGAAAAGTAGACGCTAATTGGTTGGTTATTCTGGCAGCCTTTCTCGATCACCTCTAGACCTCTTTTATAGCCATTGGCCGATAGAGTCCTGGTACAACACGTTAGGAATAGAATCAGACGGCCTCTATTTGGAGGGTGTTTTCCTTAACAACCTGCTTTTGTTTTCAAATATCTTGATCCGTTATCCAATCGTATCTTGTTGATCTTGGATCACGATTTTGACCCTATCTCGCCAAATTTTGGTGCAAGCAGGTTGGTTGTGATCTCGGTTAATCGCCAGATCCGAAATTTTGAGACAAGACTCACTCATGCTTGTGCTTTGATCGGGAGCATCTCAATAGATTTAGTTTAGTCTTGATAATCAGCGCCACATTAAAAGGGGAGGCCGGCATTCAAGTGTTAGGTTTTGATCTTGAGTTTAGCTAGCCATCCATCCCAAACACCATTCCGATAAAGTGTTTTGGCGCGAGGTTGTTGAAGACTTTCACCATCACCGAGAAGCATCTCGGTGCCCCCCTCTTTCTTCATCGTGTGTCTCCCGCTACTCTTCTTTACCGACACTCAGAACACAAACCGAAGAACACTAATGGCTTCTACTTCATCATCAAATCAGTTTTCTTATGTTTTAATTTTCGATTATGTTTTGGTGATCATGATTTAAGCTAGTTCATGTATTAGTTCAACCTAAAATTTCTATCAGCTAGTGCTAGGTTGTCATCTGGGAGTAGTTGGGAAGAAATTGTGTTGCACGGACATGCATATGCATCGGCATTGTCTTCTTGGAGGATCAGCAATTAAACTAAGGCTATATATATATCATGCATTATGTTTCTTGTAATTTATTCTCAACTCGTTGGCAATACAATTAGTGGTGGCCTATCAGCATATGCATGATACCTAACGATGCAGTAGTACACACTTGCTGGAGCTGAAATTAACGTATAATATATATGTAGTGCCGCACATGATCGACGAACATATATAATTAATTAATGTACTACACCTCATGCATGATCGACTAGCTAGTTCTTAGCTAATGCATGCAACTTGTGCAAAGTACGTGCAGAGCATGCAGTCTGCTGCAGTGTGCAAGGAAGGAAGGAAGGAGGTATATATATATATAATCTTACTACACGTTCGCGGTTTGATCTCTCTCTCTCTCTCTCTCTCTCTCTCTCTCTCTCTCTCTCTCTCTCTCTATATATATATATATATATATATATATATATATATATATATATATATATATATATATATATATATATATATATATATATATATATATATATATATATATATATATATATATATATACTGGCAATCCTTCCATGTTGCAATGCATGTGCGACCTACCAGGCTGACTGTACATGCAGTGCAGTGCAGGCCAAACTCAAGCATCAGTTTTTCCATCCCCGGACCGTAATAATCAATCCATCACAATTTGCCTTGTTTCTGGCTGACCACTTCTTGATCTGATCATCTGTGCCGTGTAGCAAGGGGAGTTTGGACGTTTGTTGACCCCTCTCTCTCTCTCTCTCGATATGATTCCCCTCTAGATCTCTTTCTCTGGTGATCTGATCTCTCTCTCTCTCTGTGGTCTGGAGCAAAATGGCGGCGGTACAGTTATGGGCATAACTCCGGATATATAGGCGGGAGGAGGAAGACGAAGGGTAAAATGTCTTTCCATGTGTGTCAGCGTTTTGGCCAGCCGCAAGTAAATTTGTAAGTCTAGGGAATCGCAGCCCACTCTCGAGATGGTTAGACTCGTGAGTCCAAGATGTATACCGTGGTCGGCCGAAAGTCCCTACTCCATTCGAGATGGTCAGTATTGTATTGCTTTTTGCACTATGTTTTTACTGAGGAGAGCCCTTAAATGACTTAGTCTCTCGTGTTCTTATGTCTCCTCTCCTCTCGCTCTCCTTGAATCGCTTAGCCTCGCCTCCTTTTATACTGTATGAAGGCAGGTTACATCGAGTTGGGAGGAAGAGCGAGGTGACCCACGCTAGAGAGCTCCGGTCCTTCGTCCCGTGAATTGGTGTCGCCACCCGCTCTTGCCCATGCCGGGTTGGTAGCCTTGGTGGTCGGGGAGGTTAGGTATTCCTAGGAAATAGCGCATTTGCCCTCTGTGACCCTTTGCGAATCTTGACGCCGAGGTGCGTGGACGTTGGTTGCCGCGGGAGGGAGCGTGCGCTCGTCTTGACGTGGTCGTTGATGGGGTGGAAGCTTTGTCTTCTGCAGCCACCGATCTTCTTGGGAAGGAGCCACCGCCTTGTATAGTCGCTCCGATTGACCTCATTCGAGAGTGTTGGTATGAGTGAGATGAGGACGACACGCGGCACTTTCGGCGTCCGCCACCTTGGTTCGGTTGGAGTCGGGAGATCCCGCCCGCCAAGAGGGGGCTCGGGAGCTGCCTGGCTCGTCGGATTCGCTTCCCGGCCGGCCGGGCGGATGTCTTCTGTGCTCGCAGCGATCTTGTCGGGCGGCGGAACGGGGCTTTGACTGTGGTTGGAGATATGCTTGAGGCCGCTGGCCGCTTCGGGCTGTTGGGGTATCCTTTTATTAGTATTCGTTATAGAGCCCCGAACTCCCGAGCGATTTCTGCAGATTCGGTTGGGGTTGAACTTGGACGAAAGTGGTGGTTGGGAACTGGTCGGTCAGTCCACCGATCCGGTTAGCGATTATCCGTCGGTGTGCTTGCTGGATCCGACGGCTGTCCCGGAGTTTGGCCGGGGCATTTGAACCACGGGGCTTTACTCGCCTCGTGCGCATGCTTGCGAGTATAGTTTAGCGCGCCGCCCGCCGTCTTCTTGATCGCTTGGGTTACAGTGAAGGATGCTTCGTTTTCAAGCACCGCATTTACTCTGACGCTTAGCCTCCCTTCGTCGGATATATATATATGTACGTAGTAGCTTGCTTGAAGGGGATGAGAGCTCTTTCTTTTGTTCTTTCAAATGGCTTCAGACACCCTCTAGTCTTTAGCTTCGGCGATGGCGTCATGGTGGAAGAAGAAGATCCTCCGCCGAGCTTTGGGCCGAGTTCACGACAGCGATGGCCGAGCTTAGGAGGAAGAAGCTACGGCCAACGCCGCTAACGTTGACGCCACTTGCGAGGCCGCCCAGGGCTCGAGGTGGTAAGGGCCCTTCGGAGGCGATGGCGCCAGGGCGCCACCGTGAAGTTGGGCGAGCGCGTCGATGTCGCCGAACAGCGTGGAGGCATCGGCGTGTTACACCGCCGTCGCTGCCGGCTGTCCGTCGACCCGAGCAAGGAGCCTACCGACATCTGCCGGTGCCACCGATGCCACACGGATGTTTGATAGGTTCTAGGCGTGGGTAGAGTCCTGCAGTGGTGCGGCGTGGCCACTCTTGTATCTGCTTCGCAATCTTGTGTGTAAAGTCGTGTAAAGTTTGAGCTGTTGGCCTATAATGAAATTTTCTTTTCTTTATGAAAATGTCTTTGCGATGAGCTTGCTTTAATTTTAATCGTTGTGGGCCAGCGCCTTGGTCGGGTAGGTAGGATGCCTCTGTCACGGTTCGGTGTCCGAGTGCTCGCTTAACGTCGTAGCTAAGCGGTGCCTTGGTGGCGGAGGACGCCCGGATGCCTCTGAGGTTGGTTCGTCCGAGTGCCTTGGTCGGCGGGGACGGCCGGATGCCTCTGTGAGGTTACTCGTGTCAGAAAGTGCCTTGGTCGGCCAGGGACGACCGGATGCCTCTGTGAGGTTGGTGTCCGAGTGCTCGTTTAACGGCCGTAGCTAGGCAGTGCCTTGGTGGCCGGGGGCGGCCGGATGCCTCTGTGAGGTTGGTGTCCGAAAGTGCCTTGAGTCGGCGGGGCGGCCGGATGCCTACCAGTGAGTTGGTGTCCGTGCTCGTTGCGTCGTAGCTAGACAGCATGCCTTGGTGGCGGAGGGCGACCGGATGCCTCTGTGAGGTTCGGTGTCCGAAAGTGCCTTGGTTCGGCCGGAACGACCGGGATGCCTCTGTGAGTTACGGTGTCCAGATCGCCTTGGTCGGCAGGCGACCGGATGCCTCTGAGGTTCGGTGTCCTAAAGTGCCATGGTCGGCGGGACAGACCGGATGCCTACAATGAGGTTACGGTGTCCAAGCGCTTGGTGGCGGGGACTGCCGGATGCCTCTGTGAGGTTCGGTGTCCGAGTGCTCGTTTAACTGTCGTAGCTAAACAGTGCATTGGTGGCCGAGGGACGGCCGGATGCCTCTGTGAGGTTCTGGTGTCCGAGTGCCTTGGTCGGCAGGACGGCCGATGCCTCTGTGAGGTTGGTGTCCAGAGTGCCTTGGCCGGCAGACGGCCGGATGCCTGTGAGGTTCGGTGTCCGAGTGCCTTGGTCGGCGAGACGGCCGGATGCCTCTGTGAAGTTCGGGTGTCCGAGTGCTCGTTTAACGTCGTAGCTAAACGTTGCTTGGTTGGCGTGGGGCGACCGGATGCCTCTGTGAGGTTCTAGTGTCCGACCGCCTTGGTGGCGAGAGCGGCCGGATGCCTCTGTGAGGTTGGTGTCCAGAGTGCCTTGGTCGGGCAGACGGCCGGATGCCTCTGTGAGGTTCAGTGTCCGAAGTGCCTTGGCCAGCGGGACGACCGGATGCCTCTGTGAGGTTGGGGTGTCAGAGTGCTCGTTTAACGTCAGTAGCTAAACGATTGCCTTGGTGGCGCAGGACGACCGGATGCCTCTGTGAGGTTTGGGTGTCAGTGCCTTGAGTGGCGGGGCGGCCGGATGCCTCTGTGAGTTGGTGTCCGAGTGCCTTGGTCGGCGGGGCGACCAGATGCCTCTGTGAAGTTGGTGTCAGAGTGCTCGTTGCGTCGTAGCTAGGACGGTTGCCTTGAGTGGCGAGGGGCGCGCCGGATGCCTCTGTGAGGTTCGGTGTCAGAGTGCCTTGGTTGGCGGAGACAACCGGATGCCTCTGTGAGGTTCGGTGTCCAAGTGCCTTGGTCGGCGGGGCGACCGGATGCCTCTCCCTGAGGTTCGGTGTCCAGAAGTGCCTTGAGCCGGCGGGACGACCGGATGCCTCTGTGAGGTTCGGTGTCCAGGAGTGCTCGTTCTGTCGTGAGCTAAACAGTGAGTGCCTTGGTCGGCGAGGACGGCCGGATGCCTCTGTGAGAGTTGGTGTCGAGTGCCTTGGTTTATCGTCGTAGCTAGGCGTGAGTGCTCGTTTACCGTCGTGGCCCCGGGCGTGAGTGCTCGATTCTGTCGTGGGCGGGCGTGGGGCATCCTTCTCGAGTCCTCGTCGGCCGAGGTAGTTCTGCGAGAGGAATGGCCGCCCGTCTATCCCATATATACCCCATCCGCAGTGTGGGACTGGAGGGGATGGCGGTAGCGTTTACTGCGTTGGTTTGAGCAGCTGGTGCTCGTGGAGCTAATAGCGGTAGTCAAGTGGGTCTGGGAGGTCGCCGCCTAATGGGGACCCTTCAGGCGGACGGTCCCGCAGTAGGTGTCTCGGCCTCCTTGTGGGAGCGACCCATAAAAACCTTTCTACTCAATCCGTATGGACTCTAGGTCGTCCATGACCGAACTGGCCCAGGTACATCGCTCATTGATGAGCTCTGGGAGAGTGTGATGTATGGTCTCGGACAGTGAGGTGATTAGGCCGTCATGAAACCCTAGCGAGAACCTCTGTGGGGCTACTTCTCATACACCGCCTTGCTCAAGTTTTCTTTGGGGCGATCTTATACCCATCTGGTGGGGTAGGCCTTTTGAACCCACTCCTCATTTGGGCCTGGCATAAGCCACAAAGCTTTTGCCGTCTTGAGGCATGCACCCGATGAAGCTTCTCATGCGCCGAAAGCAACAGTTCCGCCTAAAGGGGAGATCGAGAGGTTCTGAACACGTTGTTGAGGCGGCGTCTTTATGGCCCTTGTCGCTGACAAGGCGAGGATTAAGCGAGTGGTATTGGGCAGGAGTTACCGGTGGCGCGAGGCGAGGGTGGTCATGACGCTTAAGCTTGACAGAGGCGTCGCTTGGCCGGGCGTTCGCTCGTCCTCTATCAATCCTGCCCGTTGGTGCTTCGAGTGGTCACGCTTTCTTGCCTTCTCTGTCTCGCCTGCGAAACAAGAAAAGCACCGAGAGCTAAGGAAAGAAAACCCCAGCCTTTCTTTCTCACCTTCGGTCGTCTCCCTGAAGATGTCGTGGCCGGAGTGCTCAGCAAAGGACATCGCGTCTTCGGCTTAGTGAAGAAGGCTTCCTTTATGTCGCGGAGACCTTCCATTTGGAGGTGTCGAGCGGAAATTTGCCACCCCTGCCGCGGGCGAGCAGATCGTGGTGCCCGCCTCGTTCTTCGGCCGCGGCTTTAGCTCTGCATTGCCTGGTTCGTCCAGGGGCTCTTGTCCCATTACAGGTGGAGGTGCACCATCTCAACCCAATGGGGTCCTCCATCGCCATCTTCATCCTGTTGTCTGGCCTTCTTGGGGATCGAGCCGCCTTTGGGCATTGTGGAGCACTTCTTCGAGCAAGGCTACGGAAGGACGGCCGTCGACACCATGCTTGGCCCCCAGTGGCCTGCCTCCAACTTCGCCCCGGTCGAACGCAGGAGTACAGGAGGTAAAGCTGCCCTCGTCCAACAAGAATGGCGTTCAATGGCTCTCGTTCGGCTCAAACGCTGACGTAACCCCTCGTTTCACCGGCGAGCTTCCTACGATGGAGGAAGCGGTTGGGCTGAAGCGCCGAAGAAAAGGGAGAAGAACAAGCCGCCCCGATCGTGGAGCGGTCCGGGGCTCAAAGGCGAGGGGCTCAGGGGCGTGGTTGTCGCGCCTTTATGGGGATCTTGGCGTGCAACCACTTGTGCACGTGAGCCGCACCCTGATTCCGATGTGAGCCATCCGGCCGCGAGGATGGCGAACCCGAATCGCCGCGTCTCGAGGTGGAGGCGGGTGGCGGCCCGTTCAGGCGGAAGCGCCACGGTGGCCGCGGATGGCCACGGAGCCATTCTCGGCGGCTTTTCCGCCAATCACGTAAGCCGGTGAAATTCTTTTACGCCTCTTTTCTTTGTCCTTAGCGGCAGTGACATTCCCGCATCATCTTAGGGGCTCATGGGATGTCTTCCGGCCGCTTCTGGGGATAAGGAAGCAGGCGGCCGCTTGCGGCGAGGCAACGAGGTGACTCCGCAATGAAGCGGAAGGAGGAAAGGAGGAGGAAGAAAAAGTAAGAAAGGGGCAGCAAGTGGCGATGTGCCGGAGACCACCGCCGTGGACAACCTCCACGACTGGCGGGGAGTGCCTCGGCCACCCCTATGGTGGGTTTTTCACGACTGACCAAGTGGCGGTGGCGGCGTGGACTCTGGCGGAGGCGCATCACGGCCCTGTGGCCACGGATCCCAGTGAGGTGATCTTGCGCTTGCGGTCGTCGCGCGTCTGGTGAAGGTGGCCGGGGAAGCGGCCGGCCGACTGCCTCTTGGTGGCCGCGGCAAAGAGGCGGCGTGCCACGCCCGCTCGACGCGTAAGTGTATTCTTTTATTGGAGCATTTTCTTTTTGGCAAAGCGCCGGCGACTCTTGAATCTTTGCGCGTCGGCGCCTATCTTTGGGGTGGCCAAGTGGGCGTGCCACATCGGCTCCATAAATGTAACGGCTTGTAGATTCAGGTGACCGGTTGGGGTGGGTGAAGGCGCGCGGCGGCGTCAAAGCGCGATGCCGCCGAGGGCACGGCCCCACCCGAGGTCGTGCGAAGAAGAACTTCCGCGCCTCCGGCGAGACCCCACCGACGACGTGATCGTCGTTTGAATGAGACAATGGCACCGGCCGTGATATCGCGCCGATCGTGGCGGACGGCGGCGGAGTGCCCGACCTCGTCGAGGAGTGCTGACCGATGCTCCTCGGCGCAGGGTCGAGGGGGTTTCGAAAGGTTGACCTCGTCACCTTGCCCATGGTGCTTTGCCGGGCGTCCCCTTGCGACAGGCGAGCCGCGGCACCGGAGTGTAATTCGGGTCCCGCATCATGGGTCGGCGGAGAGGCGAGTGGGCCTCCTTTGGCTAGAAGGCGCCTTTGACGCCAAGCCGAAGATAGAGCCAGTCCGTGAAGGTCGGCTCTTGCTTTGAAGTCTTCCACGGTATGTGCGATATGATGGTCGGGAGTCGACCAACGATCGCCAGGTGGGTCGACGAAAAGTTCGACTGCGTTGCACATTTTTATAGTTCTTCAGTGCGACTAACGGGTGTCCACATTTTTGCGACTTGCGCGCTCGCTCGCCGTCGTCGGTTGAGCTATGCAGCCTGCTCAACACGATCGTGGGCAGATTGCGGGAGAAGATGCGGCCATTGCGCCCTAGCCGAGGCCACAGGCATTAGGCGGTCGGGCGGTGGTGATCCGCCAAGGATTTGAAGGGCCACAGCGGCCCTTCATGATAGCGCCTAGGGCCGAGGCCTTGAGGGCGAAAGTGGCGAATCGGAGTCCTGCTCGACGGAGGTCACCGAGGCCAAGGACCTTGCAGATCTTGCAGCGGAGGCACAGCATGTGACTGAGTAACACGCTGGCGCACCGGCGAAACAAGGCTCGGGGGGCCTGCCGAGTTCGCTCCGTGATGCTGCTGCGAAGGCCCGGCCAGAAGACTTCATCTGGCGTGAAGTCGGAGTGTGCAATCCGACCAACTCTGCGGTAAGTAAGTGTCTCAATTCTTCAATTAAGTTTGGGGTGCGACCCATGAGGCGAATTTATCAAAATCTCCTTAATCTGAAGAGGCGTGAAGAATCGGCGTCGCCGTGGGCCTGAGAACGGCTTCGGATGCTCGTGGCGTGGCGTCGTGGCCCGGGGCGAGGCCCGGCGTTGAAGGTTTCGGGACCCGGTCGGGCCGAGATGGCGCCAGTGGAGGCCCTCCGCAAGGTCAAGGAGGTCCGCGATGCGCATCCTTGGAGCCGGGCAGGCCGAGTGCCACTGCCCGTGGCCGCCCGGAGTGCGGACTTCGTAGAAAAGCGGTGGTCACCGTGCACGCGCTTGGAGCTTCATGTCCGCTGGTCAACACCATCTCTACTACGACGGACGCCGACCTCGCAGTGGTGGAGGCGTGGCTGAACCGGATCGACGAGAAGATCGGCCGGTTCGAGCTCTGGTCGACCGCCTTGCCAAGAGAGATCGCCACGGTAGCATCCATGCCAGTAGCCCTCGAGGGCCGCAGGCTGACCTAACTCTCCGTCTCATGCCGGCCGCCTGAAGAATAAAAAAAGTTAGCTTTATCCTTCTTAGATTGTAAAGACCGCTATTTAAACAATCTTGAATTTATCAAGTCCAGAATCGTCCCTCGTCCTTTTTACAGATTTAGGATGAGCGTTTGGCGACCATAGCCTTAGGACGCGAGGGTCACTTATGCGTGGGTCGAGGTCGTTTTGGGAGGAGCGAGGTGGATTGGAGACTTGGCTATCGTGGTTAGGCGCACTTGTGAGGGCATAGAGTGTTCTAGACCGGCCAGGATCTTTCGCTCGGGCACTTCTTCTTCAGTGCTACTTAGCAACCATAGCATTGGGCGTAAATGCGTAACACTTGGGTTGAGAGGGTTACCGCTTTCGGGATGGACCTCATGACCGGTCGGGTCCACGATGCCCTCAATAGCGCGATGAGATAGGGTTGAGTTCGTGCGGGGAGGTGTTCCCTGAGGCCAAAGGTCACACCACTCGGTACTTCCTTCTTCCGAAGTGTTAGCAACCATAGCCTACCGGGCGTGGTGTATGCACTTAGGTCAAAGGGTTACCGCCGGGAAGGACCTTGTGGTCGGTTGGGTCATCAACCTCGCGCATAGCCACCGTAGGAGCTAGCCTGAGCGGGGGGCGCCGAAGGGCAGCAACCCGAGTTGTCGCTATGGCGACCAGTGCTCGGAAGGAAGAAAGTAAAGAGCATGCTAGGAAGAGGAAAAGAGTTTAGGATAGAATCGCCTACTTTTCTATATTCCATACATTTGGAAGGATCAGCCGTCGGTGTCCTTGGTAGAAAGGTGCGGTAGGAGGATCGCCGACGGTGAAGGGGCCTTCCAGTGGCGGCTGACGACTTGTGCTTATCCTTGTCGGTGCGACCGACGCGGACCGGTCGCCCGGATCAAAAACGCCCTCGAACTGGCCCGGTGTAGTAGCGTCAGAGCTTGTTGATATCTCGGCGATCGCGGGGCGGCCCGCGTCATGCGCCTCGTCGATCTGGTCGACGCGAGTCTTGTTATCTGTGAGCCCGAGCCTCCTCGAAACTGCGGTCTTGGGCGCCATACTCCGAGTGCAGCCGGCAAGGCGGCCGGACGCAAATATACCATAAAGAACGGTGTGAACCCGGTGCCGGTCCGCGTGGTCCGTAGACTCCGAGGACGGAGGGTAGCTCGGTCGCCTGGCCGCCGCCGAAGTGCTTGAGTCGGCGAAGATCCGCGGCTTGAGCCTTGAAGGATCATCTTGCGTTCTGCGATCAGCCGTTGGTCCGCGGATGGGCCACGGTGCTTAATCGGCGCGGATGTTGAAGTCATCGCGAGAACTCGAGATTCCTTCCCGTGAAGCTGCGTTAAGTTGTGATGATGATGGAGTTTGGGACTCCGAATCGAAAGACTATGTCGCGGAAGAAGATGGCTAGCTTGCGAAGCGTGGCTAATGACAACGCTTGGCCTCTATCCACTTGGTGAACTTGTCCACGCTGACGAGCAAATGGGTAAAGCCCGGGCGCTTTCTTGAAAGGCCCGACGGATCGAGCCCCCAAGCGCAAAAGGCCACGTGATGGGGATTAT